>CM059428.1:159233977-160433977 GCA_030390025.1 Squalus acanthias | reverse complement strand
GCGTGAGACATGTGAGCCTGTATATGAGCCTGTGTGTGAGCGTGTGTGTCCGTGTGTGCATGTGCGTGTGTGCATGTACACGTGTGACCCATGTGCATGTGTGTCCGTGTTTGCACGTACTGTGTGTGAGCCGTGAGTGTGTGTGTGCGCGTGCATGTCTGAGCCATGTGCATGTGTATGTGTGTGTGCGCGTATGTGTGTGTACATGCATGTGTGTGAGCCATGTGTGTGTGAGCCGTGTGTGCTTGTGCATGTGCGTGTGTGTGAGTTGTGTGCATGTGTGTGAGCTGTATGCATGTGTGTGCATGTGCGTGTGTGTGCGAGCTGTGTGTGTGAGAGCCGTGTGCACGTGCGCATGCATGTATGTGTGAGCCGTGTGTGTATGAGCCGTGTGCGTGTGTGTACATGTGTGTGTATGTGAGCCATGTGTGTGTGAGCCGTGTGCGCATGCGTGTATGTGCGAGCTGTGTGTGTGTGAGCCGTGAGCGTGTGCATGTGCATGTGAGCCATGTGTGTATGAGCTGTGTGTGTGTGAGCCGTGTGTGTGTGAGCCATGTGCGTGTGCGTGCATGTGTGTGGGCGTGAGAGCCGTTTTTTATGAGCCGTGTGTATGTGAGCCGTGTGTGTGAGCCGTGTGTGTGTGAGCCGTGTGTGTGTGAGCCATCTGTGTTTGACCCGTGTGTGTGTGAGCTGTGTGTGTGAGCCGTGTGTGTGCCATGTGTGTGTGTGCATGTGTGTGAGTGTGCATATGTGTGCACGTGTCTGTGAGCTGTGTGTTTGAGCCGTGTGTGTGTGAGCCATGTGTGTGTGTGAGCCGTGTGTATGAGCGCGTGTGTCCGCGTGTGCATGTGTGCCTGTACGCGTGTGTGACGTGCATGTGTGTGTCCATGTGTGCACGTACATGTGTGTGAGCCATGTGTGTGCGTGTGCGCTTGCATGTCTGAGCCATGTGCGTATGCATGTGTGCGTGAGCCATGTGTGTGTGCGTGTGCGTGTATGTGTGAGCTGTGTGTGTGTGAGCCGTGTGAGCTGTGTGCGTGTGTGTGACAGAGCCGTGTGTGTGTGTGTGAGCCCTGTGTGTGTGTGAGCCATGTGTATGTGTGTGTGAGCCGTGTGTGTGTGTGAGCCATGTGTTTGTGAACCGTGTCTGTGTGAGCCGTCTGTGTGTGTGTGCCGTGTGTGAGAGCCATGTGCATGTGTGCGTGAGCCGTGTGCGTGTGCATGCATGTGTGTGTGTGCATGTGTGTGTGAGCTGTGTGTGTATGAGCCGTGTTTGTGTGAGCCGTGTGCACGTGTGTGTGTGCGTGCGTCTGTGTGAGCACTTTGCGTGTGCATGCATGTGTGCATGTGCGTGTGTGTGAGCCGTGTGTGTATGAGCCGTGTGCGTGCACGTGTGTGTGTGTGTCATTTTTTTATGAGCCGTGTGTATGTGAGCCGTGTGTGTGCGTGTGTGAGCCGCATGTGTGTGTGTGAGCTGTGTGCACGTGTTTGAGCTATATGCATGTGTGTGTGCGAGCCATGTGTGTGTGAGCCGTGTGAGACGCATGCGTGTGCATGTGAGTGTGTGTGAGCCATGTGCACGTGTGTGTGTGCGTATGCATGTGTGTGTGAGCCATGTGCGTGTGTGTGTGTGAGCCGTGTGTGTGAGCCATGTGTGTGTGAGCCATCTGTGTTTGAGCCGTGTGTGTATGAGCTATGAGTGAGCCGTGTGTGTGTGTACGTACGTGTGTGCGTGCGTGTGTGAGCGTGCGCGTGTCTGTGAGCCATGTGTGTGTGAGCGTGTGTGTGTATGTGTGCGCATGGGCGTGTGTGCATGTACACGTGTGACCCATGTGCATGTGTGTCCGTGTTTGCGCGTACATGTGTGTGAGCCGTGAGTGTGTGTGTGCGCGTGCATGTCTGAGCCATGTGCATGTGTATGTGTGTGTGCGTATGTGTGTGTACATGCATGTGTGTGAGCCATGTGTGTGTGAGCCGTGTGTGCTTGTGCATGTGCGTGTGTGTGAGTTGTGTGCATGTGTGTGAGCTGTATACATGTGTGTGCATGTGCGTGTGTGTGCGAGCTGTGTGTGTGTGAGCCGTGTGCATGTGCGCGTGCATGTATGTGTGAGCCGTGTGTGTATGAGCCATGTGCGTGTGTGTGCATGTGAGTGTGTGTGAGCCATGTGTGTGTGTGTGTGAGCTGTGTGTGTGTGAGCCATGTGTGTGCGAGCTGTGTGTGTGTGAGCCATCTGTGTGCGAGCTGTGTGTGTGTGCGAGCCATGCATGTGAGAGCCGTGTGTGTGTGTGTGTGTGAGCCGTGTGTGTGTGTGTGTGTGAGCTGTGTGTGTGTGAGCCATGTGTGTGCGAGCTGTGTGTGTGTGCGAGCCATGCATGTGAGAGCCGTGTGTGTGTGTGTGTGTGAGCCGTGTGTATGTGAGCCATGTGCACGTGTGTGTACACGTACGTGTGTGAGCCGTGTGTGTGTGAGCTGTGTTTGTGTGAGCCATGTGTGTGTGTGTGTGAGCCGTGTGCGTGCACGTGAGTGTGTGTGTGCCATTTTTTTATGAGCCGTGTGTATATGAGCCGTGTGTGTGCGTGTGTGTGAGTGTACGCGTGCATGTCTGAGCCAGGTGCGTGTGTATGTGTGCATGTGCGTGTATGTGTGCACATGTGCGTGTGAGCCGTGTGTGTGTGAGCTGTGTGCGTGCATGTGTGTGTGAGCTATTTTTTAATGAGCCGTGTGTATGTGAGCCGTGTGTGTGTGAGTATGCGCGTGCATGTCTGAGCCGGGTGCGTGTGTATGTGTGCATGTGCGTGTGTGTGAGCCATCTGTGTTTGAGCCGTGTGTGTGTGAGCTATGAGTGAGCCGTGTGTGTGTGTACGTACGTGTGTGCGTGCATGTGTGAGCGTGCGCGTGTCTGTGAGCCGTGTGTGTGAGCCGTGTGTGTGAGACATGTGTGAGCCTGTATATGAGCCTGTGTGTGAGCATGTGTGTGTGTCCGCGTGTGCATGTGTGTGTGTGCATGTACACGTGTGACCTATGTGCATGTGTGTCCGTGTTTGCGCGTACATGTGTGTGAGCCATGTGTGTGTGTGCGTGAGCCGTGTGTGCGTGTGTGTGAGCCGTGTATGTGTGAGCCGTGTGCGTGTGTGAGCCGTGTGTGTGTGAGCCGTGTGTGTGTGTGTCGTGTGTGTGAGCCATGTGTGTGTGTGAGCCGTGTGCACGTGTGTGTACGCGTGCGTGTGTGTGAATCGTGTGCGTGCATGTGTGTGTACATGTGCGTGTGTGTATGAGCTGTGTGTGTGTGAGATGTCTGCACGTGTGTGTGCGTGTGTGTGTGAATCGTGTGCGTGCATGTGTGTGTACATGTGCGTGTGTGTATGAGCTGTGTGTGTGTGAGCCATGTGCGTGGGTGCATGTGTGTTTGTGAGCCGTGAGCATGTGCATGCATGTGTGCGTGTACATGTGCGTGTGTGTGTGAGCCGTGTGTGTATGAGCCGTGTGTGTGTGAGCCGTGTGCATGTGTGTGTGTGCGCGTGCATGTGTGTGAGGCATGTGCATGTGCATGCATGTGCATGTCTGTGTGAGCCGTGTGTGTGTGAGATGTCTGCACGTGTGTGTGCGTGTGTGTGTGAGCCGTGTGCGTGCATGTGTGTGTGAGCCATGTGCGGTGTGCGTATGTGTGTGTGTGTGAGCCATGAGCATGTGCATGCATGTGTGTGTGTGAGCCGTGTGTGTGTGTGAGCCGTGTGTGTGTGTGTGTGTGTGTGAGCCGTGTGTATGTGAGCCGTGTGCACGTGTGTGTACGTGTGCGTGTGTGTGAGCCGTGTGCATGCATGTGTGTGTACATGTGTATGTGTGTATGAGCCGTGTGTGTGTGAGCCATGTGCTTGGGTGTGTGTGCGTGTGCATGCATGTGCGTGTACATGTGCGTGTGTGTGTGAGCCCTGTGTGTATGAGACATGTGTGTGTGAGCCATGTGCGTGGGTGTGTGTGCGTGTGCATGCATGTGCATGTCTGTGTGAGCCGTGTGTGTTTGAGCCATGTGCACCTGTGTGTGTTAGCCATGTGTGTGTGCGTGCATGTGTGTGTGTGTGTGTGTGTGAGCTGTTTTTTTATGAGCCGTGTGTATGTGAGCCGTGTGTGTGTGTGTGTGTGTGTGTGTGTGTGCGCGTGCATGTCTGAGCCGGGTGCGTGTGTATGTGTGCATGTGCATGTGCGTGTGTGTGAGCCGTGTGTGTGTGAGCCGTGTGTGTGTGTGAGTCGTGTGTGTGTGAGCCGTGTGCGTGTGCATGCATGTGTGTGTACATATACGTGTGTGTATGAGCCATGTGTGTGCATGTGTGTGTGAGCCATGTGCGGTGTGCGTATGTGTGTGTGTGTGAGCCGTGAGCATGTGCATGCATGTGTGTATGTGTGAGCCGTGTGTGTATGAGCCGTGTGTATTTGAGCTGTGTGCGTGTGTGTGAGAGCCGTATGCACGTGTGTGTGTGCGTGTGCATGTGTGTGAGCCGTGTGTGTGTGAGCATGTCTGAGTTGTGTGTGTCAGCCGTGTGCGTGTGCGTGCATGTGTGCATGTGTGTGTATGTGCGAGCCGTGTGTGTATGAGCCATGTGTGTGTGAGCCATGTGAACATGTGTGTGAGCCATGTGCATGTGTTTGAGCCATGTGTGTGCAAGCCGTGTGTGTGTGAGTCGTGTCTGTGTGCGTGCATATGTGTGTACATATGCATGTTAATATGAGCCATGTGTGTGCGTGTGTGTGAGCCGTGTGTGTGAGCCGTGTAATTGTGAGCCGTGTATGTGTGTGTGTGCCATGAACGTGTGCCTGCATGTATGTGTGCGTGCATGTGCGTGTGTGTGAGCCATGTGTGTATGAGCCATGTGTGTGTGAGCCTTTTTTGTATGAGCCGTGTGTATGTGAGCCATGTGTGTGTGTGTGTGTGAGCCGTGTGCGTGCATGTGTGCGTGTGTATGTGTGAGCCATGTGCGTGTGAGCCGTGTGTGTGTGAGCCACGTGTGTGTGAGCCATGTGCGTGTGTGTGTGAGAGCCATGTGTGTGTGCGTGCATGTGTGCGTGTGTGTGCATGTGTGTGTATGTGTGAGCCATGTGCGTGTGAGCCGTGTCTGTGCGAGCCGTGTGTGTGCGTGTGAGCCGTGTGTGTGAGCCGTGTGCACATGTGTGTGCGCGTGCATGTGTATGTGTGCTGTGTGCGTGTGCGTGCATGTGTGTACATATGCGTGTGTCTATGAGCCATGTGTGTGTGAGCCATATGCGTGTGTGCGTATGTGTGTGTGTGAGCCGTGTGCATGAGCCATGTGTGTGTGAGCCATATGCGTGTGTGCGTATGTGTGTGTGTGAGCCGTGTGCATGAGCCATGTGTGTGTGAGCCATGTGCGTATGCATGCATGTGTGTGTGAGCCATTTTTTTATGAGCCGTGTGTATTTGAGCCGTGTGTGTGTGAGCGTGTCTGAGCTGTGTGTGTATGAGCCGTGTGAACGTGCGTGTGAGCCGTGTATGTGTGAGCCATTTGAGTGCAAGCCATGTGCGTGTGTGTGTGAGCCGTGTGTTTGTGAGCCGTGTGTGTGAATGTGTGCACGTACATGTGTGTGAGCCATGTGCGTGAGTGTGTGTGTACACATGCGTGTGTATGAGCCATGTGTGTCTGAGCCGTGTGTGCATGTATGTGAACTGTGTGCATGTGTCAGCTGTATGCATGTGTGTGTGCGTGTGTGTGCGAGCCGTGTGTGTGTTTGAGCCGTGTGCGCGTGCGTGTATGTGCGAGCCATGTGTGCGCGAGCCGTGTGAGCCATGTGCGTGTGTGCCGTGTGTGCAAGCCGTGTATGTGCGAGCCGTGTATGTGTGTGCCGTGTGTGTGTGAGCCATCTGTGTTTGAGCTGTGCATGTGCGTGTGTGTGTGTGAGCCATGTGTGTATGAGCCGTGTGTGTGTGTGTGTGTGAGCCATGTGTGTGTGAGCCGTGTGTGTGTGTGTGTGTGTGTGTGTGCTGTATGTGTGTGTGTGTGAGCTGTATGCGTATGTATGCGAGCCGTGTGTGTGTGCGAGCTATGTGTGTGCGTGTGTGAGTCACGTGTGTGTGAGCCATCTGTGTTTGAGCTGTGTGTGTGTGTGTGTGTGAGAGCCGTGTGTGTGTGAGTCGTGTGTGTGTGAGCCGTGTGTGTGTGAGTCGTGTGTTTGTGAACCGTGTGTGTGTGAGCCATGTGCACGTGTGTGTGTGTATGAGCCATGTGTGTGTGAGCAGTGTGCACATGTGTGTGCGCGTGCGTGTGAGCCGTGTGTTTGAGAGCTGTGTGTGTGTCAGTCATGCATGTGTGAGCCGTGTGCGTCTGTGTGTGAGCCGTGTGTGTGTGAGTCGTTTATGTGTGGGCCGCGTGTGTGTGCGTGTATGTGAGTCGTGTGTTTGTGAGCCGTGTGTGTATGAGCCGTGTGTGTGAGTCATGTGCACGTGTGTGTGTGTGAGCCACATGCGTGTGAGCCGTGTGTGTGTGTGTGCATGTGCGTGTGTGTGAGCCGTGTGTGTGTGAGCCGTGTGCGTGCGTGTGTGTGTGTGAGCCGTGTGTGTGTGAGCCGTGTGCGTGCGTGTGTGTGTGTGAGCCGTGTGTGTGTGAGCCGTGTGCGTGCGTGTGTGTGTGTGAGCCGTGTGCGTGTGCGTGCATGTGCGTATGTGTGAGCCGTGTGTGTGTGTGTGCATGTGCGTGTGTGTGAGCCATGTGCGTGTGTGTGAGTCGTGTGTGTGAGTCGTGTGTGTGTGAGCCGTGTGTGTGCGAGCCGTGTGTTTGTGAACCGTGTGTGTGTGAGCCGTGTGTTTGTGAACCGTGTGTGTGTGAGCCATGTGTTTGTGTGCGTGAGCCGTGTGTTTGCGAACCGTGTGTGTGTGAGCCGTGTGTGTGTGTATGTGTGTGAGTCGTGTGTTTGTGAACAGTGTGTGTGTGAGCCGTGTGTTTGTGAACCGTGTGTGTGTGTGTGAGCCGTGTGTTTGTGAACCGTGTGTATGTGAGCCGTGTGTTTGTGAACCGTGTGTTTGTGTGTGTGAGTCGTGTGTGTGTGAGTCATGTGTGTGTGTGTGAGTCGTGTGTTTGTGAACCGTGTGTGTGTGTGTGTGTGAGTCGTGTGTGTGTGAGCCGTGTGTTTGTGAACCATGTGTGTGTGAGCCGTGTGTTTGTGAACCGTGTGTTTGTGTGTGTGAGTCGTGTGTGTGTGAGTCATGTGTGTGTGTGTGAGTCGTGTGTTTGTGAACCGTGTGTGTGTGTGTGTGTGAGTCGTGTGTTTGTGAGTCGTGTGTGTGTGTTTGTGAACCATGTGTGTGTGAGCCGTGTGTTTGTGAACCGTGTGTGTGTGTGTGTGTGTGTGTGTGTGTGTGAGTCGTGTGTGTGTGAGCCGTGTGTTTGTGAACCATGTGTGTGTGAGCCGTGTGTTTGTGAACCGTGTGTGTGTGTGTGTGTGAGTCGTGTGTTTGTGAGTCGTGTGTGTGTGTTTGTGAACCATGTGTGTGTGAGCCGTGTGTTTGTGAACCGTGTGTGTGTGTGTGTGTGAGTCGTGTGTGTGTGTGAGTCGTGTGTGTGTGAGTCGTGTGTTTGTGAACCATGTGTGTGTGTGTGTGAGTCATGTGTTTGTGAGTCGTGTGTGTGTGTGTGAATCGTGTGTTTGTGAACTGTGTGTGTGTGTGTGTGTGAGTTGTGTATTTGTGTGTGCGAGCCGTGTGTGTGAGTTGTGTGTGTGTGTGTGTGTGAGTCGTGTGTGTGTGAGTCGTGTGTTTGTGAACCGTGTGTGTGTGAGCCGTGTGTGTGTGTGTGTGAGCCGTGTGTTTGTGAACCGTGTGTGTGTGAGCCGTGTGTGTGTGTGTGTGTGTGAGCCGTGTGTTTGTGAACCGTGTGTGTGTGAGCCGTGTGTTTGTGAACCGTGTGTTTGTGTGTGTGAGTCGTGTGTTTGTGAACCGTGTGTGTGTGAGCCGTGTGTTTGTGAACCGTGTGTTTGTGTGTGTGAGTCGTGTGTTTGTGAACCGTGTGTGTGTGTGTGTGTGTGTGTGTGTGAGTCGTGTGTGTGTGAGTCGTGTGTTTGTGAACCGTGTGTGTGTGTGAGTCGTGTGTGTGTGAGTCGTGTGTTTGTGAACCGTGTGTGTGTGTGAGTCGTGTGTTTGTGAACCGTGTGTGTGTGTGTGTGTGTGTGAGTCGTGTGTGTGTGAGTCGTGTGTTTGTGAACCGTGTGTGTGTGTGAGTCGTGTGTGTGTGAGTCGTGTGTTTGTGAACCGTGTGTGTGTGTGAGTCGTGTGTTTGTGAACCGTGTGTGTGTGAGTCGTGTGTTTGTGAACCGTGTGTGTGTGAGCCGTGTGTGTGTGTGTGTGAGCCGTGTGTTTGTGAACCGTGTGTGTGTGAGTCGTGTGTTTGCGAACCATGTGTGTGTGTGTGTGTGTGAGTCGTGTGTATGTGTCTGAGAGCCGTGTGTGTGTGAGCACGGGGAGCAACCAGAGCTTGATTTTTTTCAAAGTGCTTTTGTTTCCTTCTGCTATAAAACTGCCATTGGACAGGTGGTTCTTTTTGTGGCATGGTGACAAATGCAGAGTCGGAGCCTGTGCAGGACAGCAGGCCGCCTGGGGTTTGAACGATTGTAAATGGGTCAAAGGATGACCCCCAGCCTCCCTCCACCGGGATCCGCACCACCGTGGCAATATCACACTCACTCTACAAAGCTCAGTGCAATCTATTTCCCCTCTTAAGCAAGCATTTCAGCTGCATGGGTAGAAATTATATTTCAGTCCTGCCCGCTATATTCAATATATATGTTTAATCAATGAATATGGAAGTCACGACCACAAGGTAGCAACACCTTAAACGTCAGTAAAACAAGATCAACATTACTAGCACGAGATGTTCCATCTACCTGCTGCTCTGCACCCAAATAGTGTCGCGGGATCTTTTACGTCCATACCTGAGCGGGCAGACGGGGCCTCCGTTTAACGTCTCATCTGAAAGACGGCGGCCTGGATTTTCCCGTTTTCGGCCCGTGCAGAGCGGGGGTGGGGTGAGTCGGTAGACCGCGGGAAACATGGAAGTCCGGGATTCACGACACGCTGTGGAGTTTTAACGGGGAATGCTGGCTGGACAGGGCACCGCAACGTAAGTGCTGGGGCCGGGGGGGTTCCAAGCCCGGGAGTGGAGGGGTTCCATGACCGGGAGGGGGGTCCGACCCCCGACACGGGGGGAGGGGGGAGTTGCGATTCCGGTGAGGAGTTCCGATCCCCGGAGGGTTGCGAACCACAACCACGGAGTGTGTTTGATCCCCGGGTCGGGGGTCCCAATTCCCCGACCCTGGGGGTGAGTTCGATCCCCGGGGGGTCAAATTCCCGACTCCGCAGTGGGGTGGGCTGCTCGTGAGGAAGCACCCCTGCTCCTGCCGTCCACAAGGATTGCTCCCCGAGACTGCTCGCCTCGCTGCAGCCACCAGTAATCCCGAGCCCCGGGATCCCCGGCCCCATGCAGTTAAAGCAGAGGCTTCAGGCCTCATCTTCACGCTTGAAGTGCCAACCCGCCTCCTGGCAGCGGGGTGGCCGCCCGCCACCCATCCCGCCTGAGTAAAAGTTGTAAATGGGTGGGTTGAGGTCGGGATTTAGAACACCCGTTTTAACATGTGAAAATTACCCCCGACATCTCCAACAGGGCAGCACTCTGTTATACAAAACATTACTGTCACCGAGTATCAGAGCACCACATCACTCCACAGCACTCAGTGTATCAGAGCGCCGGGCACCGCATCACTCCACAGCACTCGGTGTATCACAGCGCCGGGCACCGCATCACTCCACAGCACTCGGTGTATCACAGCGCCGGGCACCGCATCACTCCACAGCACTCGGTGTATCACAGCGCCGGGCACCACATCACTCCACAGCACTTGGTGTATCACAGCGCCGGGCACCACATCACTCCACAGCACTCGGTGTATCAGAGCGCCACGCACCGCATCACTCCACAGCACTCGGTGTATCACAGCGCCGGGCACCGCATCACTCCACAGCACTCGGTGTATCAGAGCGCCGGGAACCGCATCACTCCACAGCACTCGGTGTATCACAGCGCCGGGCACCACATCACTCCACAGCACTCGGTGTATCAGAGCGCCACGCACCGCATCACTCCACAGCACTCGGTGTATCACAGCGCCGGGCACCGCATCACTCCACAGCACTCGGTGTATCAGAGCGCCGGGCACCGCATCACTCCACAGCACTCGGTGTATCAGAGTGCCGGGCACCGCATCACTCCACAGCACTCGGTGTATCACAGCGCCAGGCACCACATCACTCCACCGCACTCGGTGTATCACAGCGCCAGGCACCACATCACTCCACCGCACTCGGTGTATCACAGCGCCGGGCACCGCATCACTCCACAGCACTCGGTGTATCACAGCGCCGGGCACCGCATCACTCCACAGCACTCGGTGTATCAGAGCGCCGGGCACCACATCACTCCACCACACTCGGTGTATCACAGCGCCGGGCACTGCATCACTCCACAGCACTCAGTGTATCACCGTGCCCGAGAAAACCTCAAACCAATGAGATTTTCAAGAAATATAAACAGAATATGCTGGAAATACTTAGCAGGTCAGGCAGCATCTTTAGAGAGAGAAACAGAGTTAACGTTTCAGGTCAATGACCCTTCGCCAGAAATGGTAAAAAGTTGGAGATGGAACAGGTTTTTAAGCAAGTGTAGGGGCAGGGAAAGGGGGGAGGGGAGGAAAGAACAAAAGGGAAGGTCTGTGATAGGATGGAAGGCAGGCGAGATTAAGAGACAAAAGGGATGATGGTGCAAGGCAAAAGGAGATGGTAATGGGACAAGTTAAGAAACAAAAGATGACTCTAGATGAAGTGTAAATGGCAACGGCAGAATGATGGACAGCTGGCCATGTGAGAGAGAGAAAAAAAACGAAAAAAAGATAGGGGCAGAGGTTATGGTCTGAAATTGTTGAACTCGATGTTGAGTCCAGAGGGCTGTAAAGTGCCTAATCGAAAGATGAGGTGCTGTTTCTCGAGCTTACGTTGAGCTTCATTGGAACAGTGTAAGAGACCGAGGACGGAGAGGTCAGAGTGGGAGTGGAGCGGAGAATGAAAGTGACAGGCGACCGGAAGCACAGGGTCACCCTTACGGACTGAACGGAGGTGTTCCGCAAAGCGATCACCCAATCTGCGTTTGGTCTCCCCAATGTAGAGGAGACCGCATCGTGAGCCGCGAATACAGTATACTAAATTGCAAGAAGTACAAGTAAATCGCTGTTTCACCTGGAAGGGGTGTTTGGGGCCATGGACAGTGGGAAGGGAGGAGGTAAAAGGGCAGGTGTTGCATCTCCTGTGCTTGCACGTGAAGGTGCCGGGCGAAGGGGAAGGAGTGTTGGGGGTGATCAAGGAGTGGACCAGGGTATTGCGGAGGGAGCGGTCCCTTCGGAATGCTGAAAGGGGAGGTGAGGGGAAGATGTGTTTGGTGGTGGGATCACGCTGGAGGTGGCGGAAATGGCAGAGGATGATCCGTTGAATGTGAAGGCTGGTGGGGTGAAAGGTGAGGACAAGGGGAACCCTATCGTGGTTCCGGGAGGGAGGGGAAGGGGTGAGAGCAGAAGTGCGGGAGATAGAACGGACAGGTCAAGGGCCGTGTCAACCACAGTAGAGGGGAATCCTCGGTTGAGGAAAAAGGAAGATATGTCGGAAGCACTGGTATGGAAGGTGGCATCATCAGAGCAGATGCGGCGGAGACGGAGAAACTGGGAGAATGGAATAGAGTCCTTACAGGAAGCGGGGTGGGAGGAAGTGTAGTCCAGGTAGCTGTGGGAGTCAGTGGGCTTATAGTGGATGTTTGTCGACAGAGATGGAGACAGAGAAGTCGAGGAAGGGGAGGGAAGAGTCGGAGATGGACCATGTGAAGGTGAGGGAAGGGTGGAAATTGGAAGCAAAGTGAATGAAATTTTCTAGTTCAGGGCTCTCTCCACAGTTTCTCTCTCCACAGATGCTCCCTGACCTGCTGAGTATTTCCAGCATTTTCTGTTTATATTTCAGATTTCCATCATCCGCAGTATTTTGCTTTTGTATTCAGGTCTTCAAGAAGTAGGCCCATCAACACCATCTATGGGCAACTAGTGATGGGCAATAAATGCTGGTCTCACCAGCGATGCCCACATCCCAAGAATGAACAAAACAAATGTGACAGCTTGAGAGACTGATCAACACACTTCAACAAAAAGGAGGTAAGAATCATCAATAGATAATGCAAACATTTAACCAGTTAAAACCCCAGATCAATGTCCCATATACCTAAAGATTGCTTCTCTCTTGTTCTGGTTAAATATTTGTTTTAGGCTCAAAAAGCGAACAGTGAGATCCCAGTGAAAAAGTCAGGAAATCGTGCCTTCAGTCCATTTAAATAACTTTGTACGACTTTACTGCCCTTAATGAGGCTCTCACACAGTTTGTACTGGAGCAGTCTACACAGCAATTCGTCCAGCTGCAAAATAGTCCGTGCACCACACTCAGTTTCAGTCCCGCTAGTCCCATTTCTCAGGCCCAGCTTTTCTGATCCGCTTTGGTGCAAATGGTGAGGCGGGTCAGAAAATCTGACCTGGAAGGGTCCCATGTGAAGTCTGTTCTGGCCATCACAAACCAGCTCCAACTGGGCACGGACCCAACGCACAAAACCATGCTTAATTTGGCACCGCATTAACAATCTCACACAGGGACGCCTGGTGTGGGGATTGGAAAAATGACACAATGGTACCATGGGGCGTGCTTATCTGAGGCTGGGGCTGAGCAACATGTTTGGGACAGAGGAGAAGGAACTTTACTCTGCATCTACAAGGGTCCTGGAGTATCGATCCAGCCACTGGGGAGAGGGGGAGGAAGGAGGGCGGAGAGAATGGGAAAAGCATCCCTCATCCATACTTCTTTACCAAAACTTATATTCTCCTCTTGTGCTTGTTCCCTAGCTCAGAATAGCTCCTGATGTCTCCCACCAGGCATTGGTTGCACCTTTGCCTGAGAGGGCTTGGTACTGAGACGGGTTCCCTGAAAGGTGCGTACTCCATTCCCCAGTACTGACATCTCTCACTTTAATTAGCACAAACTTCACGTTGAAAAAAAATACAGGAAACTGAGAACCAGTTAGTTAGCAACGGTCATTTTCATTATCCTTTGACATGGCTGTTGTCATGTTTTTTTTCCTGCCCATTTTTCCACAGAAAATGATTTGGAAAAAGAGATACTTTTAAATATTGGGTTTTTAAAGCAAAATATATCCAGCAACAACAACTAGCATTTATGTATTGCCTATCAAAGAAGTTCCAACACACTTCACAACGGCGTAAGGGGAAAAAATGGAAGTCAACAACAACAACAACAACTTGCATTTATATAGCACCTTTAACGTAGTAAAACATCCCAAGGTGTTTCACAGGGGCGTAATCAAACAAAATTTAACACCGAGCCACATAAGGAGATAATGGACCAGAAATTCGGGTCTCCACGGGTGAGTACGCGCTGGGTACTCACCCATAGACCCAACGAAAGTGCCGGTTTTGCGCATGCACTGCGCATGCGCTGGAAACCTGAACTTCCGTTCCCCTGAGGAAGGGGTTCAGAGGTCGAACGCGTGCGCCGGAGAGGCAGCGCGTAGACCTCGAACTTCGTTTTTTTTTTCAGGTTTCTCTGTGAGGGTAAGGACGGAGAAGCTGCGCGGGGAAACAGGAGGCACAAGGCCTGCTTTTAACAAGGTAAGTGGTGAATTAAGTACAATTTAAACAATTTTTCAATAGGTTTATCTTTTTTACATACTTGCACCCGCGGGAAGCCGGTGAGCCGAATTTCTGGCCCATTAGGACAGGTGATCAAAAGCTTGGACATAGAGGTGGGTTTTAAGGAGCGTCTTAACTGAGGAGAGAGAGAGAGGTAGAGAGCCGGAGAGGTTTATGGAGGGAATTGCAGAGCTTAGGACCTAGGCAGCCGATTAAAATCGGGATACTCAAGAGGCTAGAATTGGAGGAGCGCAGAAATCTCGGAGGATTGTAGGGCTGGAGAAGGTTACAGAGATTGCAAGGGGCAAGATCATGGAGGGATTTGAAAACAAGGATAAGTATTTTAAAATTGAAGTATTGCTGGACCGGGAGCCAATGTACAGGAGTGATAGGTGAACGGGACTTGGTGCGAGTTAGGATACGGGCAGCAGAGTTTTGGATGAGCTCAAGTTTATGGAGGGTGCAAGGTGGGAGGCCGGCCAGGAGAGCATTGGAATAGACGAGTCTAGAGGTAGCAAAGGCATGGATGAGGGATTCAGCAGCAGATGAGCTGGAGACGGGTGTTGTTCCGGAGGTGGAAGTAGGCTGTATTGGTGATGGAGAAGATATCGGTTGGAAACTCATCTCGGGGCAAATATGACACCAAGGTTGTGAATGCTTTGATTCAGACTCAGACTGTGGCCGGGGGAGGATGGAGTCGGTGGCTAGGGGATGGAGTTTGTGGCAGGGACCAAAGAAGGAGATATTAGGAAGGATGAGCAAAAGCTTGCTCAAAGAGGTAAGTTTTGAGGATAAAAGGAGGAGAGGGAGACAGAGGGATTTAGGGAGGGAATTCCAGAGCATTGATCCCAGGTGGCTGAAGGCTTGGCCGCCAATGGGAGAGGGGAATGCACAAGTTTAGGAAAAAAAAGCACCCAGACCAAAAATTTTTGCTAATGGATGTGACATTGAAGTTGTTTTCCCCAAAGACTGTAAACAATAAACAATTAAGCTTGTCTTGGTAATTGATAAACAGCTCACACCCATTATGTTGGGAAGTCGGTGGTCCTGGGTGCTCTGCAGGGATGTTGTGGTAGGCTTTCCCATCGGACTGTGAACAGAGATATAATAATAGAGACAGAGACACAGGCAAATAGTCAGGTCCTCACACCGAAACTGTGAGGGCAAACTTCGACCAGGCTCAGATGTTTAGCATGCAGGAGTGTAGTTAGGAGTTATTTTGTTTAAAGAAAGTACTTACATTTATAAAGTACCTTTCACATCCTAAGGACGTCCCAAAGTGCTTTTGAAGTGTACTCACTGTTGTAATGTTGGGAAATCCAGCAGCAAATATGCGCACAGCAAGGTCCCAGTAATAGCAATGAAATAAATGACCAGATAATCTGTTTTTAGTGACATTGGTTGAAGGATAAATGTTAGAGCGGACAACCTTTCTGTCTGAATAGGATATTCTATATCCACCTAAACGGGTAGGTGGGGTCTCAGTTTAACATCTCATCTGAAAGGCAGCCCCACTGACATTGTAGCACTCCCTCAGTACTGCACTGAAATGTTAGCCTACATTGTGTGCTTAAGTCTTTGGGGTAGAGTTTGAATCCATAATCCACAGTCTCAGAGGCAAGAGTGGTACCATTGAGCCAAGGCTGCCAACTAAAGTAAGGTGACCCACTGATGTGGGGAAGCATAGTATGCTCATTATTTAGTATCATTACATGAAGTTAAGTTGTACTGATTGAAATCAATCAAAACTGTTGCTCTGTATGTTCACTTGCTGTGATATAAAGCAGATTAATCATTTGTGTCTGACCTCCTGTTACCAGGTGTTTTCTCAGTTTGCCTTTGTAAAGACTGGAAAGGTAAGTGGGGTCACAATACCCAGTTCATATATCAAGGTGCCCGCAATGTTACATCACCTCGATTATGCTATTCCAGTGGTAGATATTGGGCAGTGAATCCATTCCAGCACATAAGAGATGTGGGATCTTCTTATGCAAGCAGCTGATGTCACTGATCGTGAGAATGTATTTATGACAGACCCTAAATTTGTAATAGCTGTCATCTTCACATTCCTGTGAAATCAGGTTTGATAACAAGAAAAATGTTACTCATGAGCCACCTCTGTCACACCACACTCTCATGCTTTCATTCCGACCTGCCCCAACACCTTCATTTTATCTCCTCAAACAACTTCTCCTCCAGTGTCTGCATCATTACATCCCCTTGGGTCCCTTCCCCTTCATCATCTACAGGCTCCGCTTCAGTGACATAACTCACAAAGGTAGGGTCAGTTTACAGGCACCCAATTCTACCGCTCTCTCCCACTTGAGCCCCCGTCTGACTGGCTCCCCGATACCCAATCCCGGATAAATCGAACCTTTCAACAGCTCAACATCAGCAAAACTGAATCCATCTTGTTTGGCTCCCATCAGCACTTCTGTGTCTCAGGCACTGACACCATTAATTTCCTCAGACTGAACTCTGAGGTGCAGAATCTCAGAGGTAGAGTTTCCGCTTTGGCCGCAATCGATGATCCGGGAGCAAATTGCGCCCGTTTTGAGAAGTGTTTTTTTTTCCTCGCATGTTTCCGCTCAAACTTATTTGCAAAACGCCGAACGCAAAATCTGCCATGAACCAGCGCAATCGGGCAGTGTTTTAAACTGTATTTTTAAAAAAAACTTTACTTTAAAAAACATTCCTTGATATATTTAAGCGTGGTGACTTGGTGCAGTTTGATCAATACAGCTGAAATTGGGTTTATCACAAAGAATAAGCATTTTAAATCACAGTGTCAATCCACCACCTGTGAGTAACCCGATTTTAAATGACTTTAAAAAACTATACAGGACCATTTGCTGGTTATATTGGGGTACAGTAGTCAGTTTCTAAGTAAATTAAAAAGAAATTACATTCAAACGCTTTTAAAACGTGCCTCTTAGTGTCCTGGCGCCCAAAAGTGCCAGCTTAATTTTTAGAGCCTCCTCGAAAGCCTGCAAACGAGCGCAATTAGTGGAAACTGCCAATGTCGATTAATTCACCTTGGGGACGTGGCCAGTTTTGTGAGTGGGGTCTGATTCTAGCTCGATGTTTTTAAAACTAGGGCAAAAGAAACTCGATTTGCCCTTAAAATTCCGTAATCTTTTTGCGCGGGTTACACCGATTTTGGGCGAATTGTTGAAAAATCCAGCCATTTCGACTTTACCAAGTCCTTTGAAAGTCCATTTACACCTCATCTCGAGTCATCTTTTGTTTCTTAACTTGTCCCATTACCATCTCCTTTTGCCTTGCACCATCCTCCCTTTTGTCATTCAATCTCTCCTGCCTTCCAGCCTATCACAGTCCTTCCCTTTTGTTCTTTCCTCCCCTCCCCCCTTTCCCTGCCCCTACACTTGCTTAAAAACCTGTTACTTCTCCAACTTTTTCCAGTTCTGACGAAGGGTCATCGAATCATAGAAAAATTACGACACAGAAAGAGGCCATTCGGCCCATCGTGTCCGTGCTGGTCAGAAAAGAGCTACCCAGCCTAATCCCACCTTCCAGCACTTGGTCCGTAGCCCTGTAGGTTACGGCTCTTCAAGTGCACATCCAAGTACTTTTTAAATGTGATGAGGGTCATCGGCCTGAAACGCTAACTCTGTTTCTCTCTCTCTCTCTCCACGATGCTGCCTGACCTGCTGAGTGTTTCCAGCAGTCTCTGTTGTTATTCCTTTGAAAGAGTGTTACTTTCACCACTAGATGGCACCATTTAATGGCACCTTGTCAGATGTGCATCATTGATGGGAAGACCTGAGATATGGGGCCAGAAATTCGGCTCTCCGGCTTCCCGCGGGTGCAAGAATCGCGCGCGTACTTGCCTACCGCGCCTGCCATTGTGCTTCGGGCCCGCGTGGACTTCGGCTCCTGGGCCTCCTGCAGCTGCCGGCGCGCAGTGCTTGCGTATCCCAGGGGCACAGTTAGTTCGAAGCATCCCCTGGGATCACGTGGGCCATGGAGAGCCAATCGGAGCAGGGAATCTCCATTCATAGATTTTGACAGGGAGACCTGTCAAATCTATGAATAGAGATCACCCTCCAAAACCTAACTAAAACTTCAAATAAATTTTAAAAAAAACATCACATTTTTAAAATAACTATAAATTACATAAGTTAACTACTTTAAACAAAAATTTAAATTTTTGAAAAAATTAATTATACTTTTTAACGGTGCTAAAAATAAACTTACCTTTCTTTAAAGTATGTAAAAAAGATAAACCTGTTAAAAAAATGTTTAAATTGTATTTAATTCATCACTTACCTTGTTAAAAGCAGGCCTTGCGCCTCCTTTTTTCCTGCGCAGCTTCTCCATACTTACCCTCCCGGAGAAACCTGAAAAAAAACCCGAAGTTCGCTGCGTGCGCGCTGCCTCTCCGGCGCACGCGGTTGACCCTCGAACCCCTTCTTTCACGAGACCGGAAGTTCCGGTTTCCCGTGCATGCGCAGTGCATGCGCGAAACCGGCACTTCCAGTGGCCCTACGGGTGGGTACACAGCGCGTACTCACCCGTGGGGACCCGAATTTCTGCCCCATGATAACACTTGATGCGATAGTATTTTTTTGATGACAGGCGCATTATTGTGCTGCAATTCAACAAATCACATTAGGAAAAGCTGGCCTGTTTGGTATATCAACAATGGGCATTTTGTATCAATTAAAAAAAAAATCAAAGCTGTATTAAATGCACTTTCTATGATTATCCTGGCACTACAATAGTTGCTATTTTAAAACAAAACGTTGATTTCTACGTGAATGCGCCAGGGATGAAGGCTATCCACGTTAGTCTTCAATCATCAAGGGTAAGCAGGTAAAATTAACAGAGGATCTGAGAAACGTGACAATTCATTTCTTGGCACCCCATTTAAATCAGAGGCCACTTGAAATGGGAGTGGTTCAGCGTTACAACACACCTGTCTATGTTCTAAATTCACTAAATTTACACTGCGGGACACACTCCGAGGTCAGCGCTAACACCTCAACAGCTGCGCATGTGGGGCAGTTGTGAACCTGCAGTTGCTTTAAAGTGGCATTTCCTACTTTAAAAGAAAGACATGAATAGGGAACGGTAGTGTAGTGTAATGGTAATGTCACTGGGCTAGTAATCTAAAGGCTTGGACTAAAGATCCAGCTACTGTGAATTCAAATCCCACCATGGCAGCTGGGGAATTTAAATTCAGTTAATTAAATAAATCTGGAATAATTACTAGTATCAGTAATGGTAACCATGAAACTATCGGATTGTCGTAAAAACCTATCTGGTTCACTAATGCTGTTTAGGGAAGGAAATCTGCCTATATGTAACTCCAGACCCACAGCAATCTGGTTGACTCTGAAATGGCCTAGCAAGCCATTCAGTTGTAACAAACCGCTACAAAACAAAATAATCCCTACCTAACAGCACCTTCACCACATGGACTGCAGCGGTTCTCAAGGGCAATTAGGGATGGGGAATAAATGCTGGCCTTGCCAGCGACGCCCACATCCAATAAACAAAACATAGCACTCTTCAGGACCTCCTAAAGCGCTTTACAGCCAATGAAGTACATTTTTGAAGTGTAGTCACTGTTGTAATGTGGGAAACACGGCAGCCAATTTGCACACAGCAAGCTCCCACAAACAGCAATCTGATTTTTCTTTAGATGTTGGCCAGGACACCGGGGAGAACGCCCCAGCTCCTCTTTAAAGTACTGCCATGGGATCTTTAACGTCCACCTGAGAGGGCGGATGGGACCTCGGTTTAACGTCTCCTCTGAAAGACGGCACCTCCAACAGTAGAGCGCTCCCTCAGCACTGCACCGGGGTGTCAGCATAGATTTTGAGCTCGGCGTTAACATTTATGATGTTGTAGGGAGGCCCACACAGGCCAGCAATATCAGGATCGCATTGCTAGCCACACAGGTGTGTTGAGAGCTTGGTTCCCCCCTCCCCCTCCTCTCTCTCCCACCTCCCTCCCTGCCCCAAACCCCCCACCCCAAGTGGGCAGAATAGGGTGGGCTTGATGGTGAGCACTGCCTGGTAGTTTATGTGTTCCGATGATGGCGCTTCACCACCCCCCCATCCCGCCCCGACCCGACCCGACCCCCACCCCATTCCACCCTGAAGACAGGGGATTGAACCATCTTGTGAAGTGATGTTTGCTGCCTCTGGAGGCACACAGTCTGAGAGAGAGACAGCTTGATCCCGTTCCTCTCATAGGTTCTGAACAAAAGACACCGTGAATAGCAATATGACAGGCACCAAAATAGAAACCCAATGTGATAACATAATAAAGCTTTCACTGCACTGTCACTGTGCGTCCCTCCAGTCTTTGTCCCCTTGCAGTTAAGTTGGATGCCATTAAGCCTGAAACATCCTATATTTCAGCAGCGCGGGTTCAGTTGTTCCCCTGCCTGTGAAAACGTTCAGACTTTTCTTTATTCGGGTCAATTACCAGTTAGTAGTCTGCTGACTTGGCTGAATCACATTCAGACCCCAAGAGCATTCATTCTGGCCAGTTTTTTTATTTCCACGCTTAATTGATATATTTTACAGAGAAACCTCCATCATCTGCCATAATAGAGAGGTCCGCTGGTGGAGAATGGAAACTGGCAGATCATCAAGAATTTAGCCCTGCGTGTATGGCACCCCAGGCACAGGAATTGAGACAAGTACAACACAATAATAACATTCCTACATTACAACAGTGACTACACTTCAAAAAAAAGTACTCATTGGCCTGTAAAGCACTTTGGGACGTCCTGAGGTCGAGAAAGGCGCTATATAAATGCAAGGCTTTCTTTTTTATATCGTAGTCAACTTAACCTTGGATTGTGAGGGTGATTTACAACATAATGGTGTTAATAGGCTGTGCAACGGGGCAATACCTTGCTCAGGACTTTATGCTGTGGAAATTTTGGTAGATAGATTGGGAAGAAGGATAACTGGAGTGTGGATAATGGCGGTTTACCTTTAGGTCCTCTTCGGTGATGTATATGCATTGAATATTACTGGTGTATTGGTGTATGGTATATTTGCTGATAATTCACTGCCTCCCCATACATTCAGGCTCCATGTCACTTTGTTGCCACTTCACCCAGTTGAAGGGATAATTACTAGTCCTCGCCCCTTTAGGGCTACCCCGGATCAAGCGTATTCCTCAGACGTTCACTTTCAACTGAAGTTTGAGGTAGCCAAATCCTAAAGACGCTTAATTGGGTCTAAAGGTCCAGACTATCTCTCCCTAAAGGAAAGGAACAACCTGAAGATGTTACCGTCCTCCAGATAGTACTTTTAATAAGTTTAGCTAGACTGTATCGTTCCAGATATTATGAGGGTCCGGAAAACTCCCCCAGAATTCTGCAACTCCTCACCAAAGAGCGTACAGAGATTGAGTTTGCGAGTTTGATACAGAAGTACTATGTGAGACAATTCTAAAAATATATAGATTTATTAAAGAACCGACATGTAATTTACAGTTGGTGATTCAATCGCAACATTAACAGTTCCCAAAACAGAAATATTTTACAATTTTATTGTCAGAGATCCTTATTCTCAAATCTTAACTTCATTACATTTTTACAGTTGTTAGTCTCTATTCCAGGATATCCACCAAAATCAAATACCTTTGATACCTTTGATCCCCGAGGTATAAAAAGTTGTAGACTTACAGAGCTTACCATTTGAAAGTTCAATTTTTATACCCTTTTTCAGTGGTATGTCCTTTGAAGTTTTCTGCTGATGTAAGCTAATTATCTCTAGTCATTTTTCTGCTGACCCCTGCTATTTTTACAGTTAGGTCAGCTGATAGCATTAAGAATTGTGTCTCTACCTTTAGGTGTTTGAAGCTTATCTTAAAAACGATGTGGAGCAGGTGCATCTATTTGATGTCATTCTTACCAAAGTCTTCTGTTTGTGTCTTTTTACGGCGTGTAAATTAAAACAACCTCAACCAGGGTGATCTATGCAATTCTTAAGTCACCTCAGCTGGTTGCAACACAGAATCGTGTTTCCTGTCCGTAGGTGTTCTAAGTTTAACATAAAAACAATTTGACGGCAGGTGTTTCTTTTACTTGATGTCATTTTTACGAAGGCATATGTTGTTTCTTCTTTTATGCGCCTGTTTACAAAGTGTACTTTAAAACACCTTAACTGGGTGTATCATTGTCTTTTTTCCAAAGCTGCAGACTTCAGGAACCTTTAACCTTCTGTTTCAACAAGGCTATTGATTCAGTGTCAACAACTTATCTTATCTCAATAGCCTGTATGCTGTTTACAGCTTCTCCATTGTTAGGTTTTTAGATTTTCAAGCCCAGTTTGTCATGTTACAAAGGTCAGAATTCTTTCATAGAATGGTGTATTTTTCTGAATATGGCTTATTCCTTCACACAGTCACCCAGTACAACAACAATAATGCACATTTATATGGCACCTTTAATGTAATAAAACATCCCACACACAACACATGACAGCAACAAAACAAAACCCCAGAAAGAAGCACTTTAGACTACATAATATAAAGAGTGACAAGTCCCTTTCTGACTTTCAAGGTATAATTCAATGATATTCATAATGTAGCCCATCTCCCCATCACCTGTGACTGATTCAATAGTATTCAAACAGAAGTAATTGGTACAAGAATAATCATAACAGAAAGAGGTGGATATGCATCACGTTATATATTTTAGATGTAGTCATTTATTGCAATGCTGTATCATAGTGCATAGGAGTCAAGTGAGGAATCTGGTCACATTGCCTCATTTAAAAGTGCTGTTGAGAGCAGGAATATAATAGAGAAAAAGCCCTGAGTGGATTATTAGGTGAGATATTATTTATTAGAATTAATGTCCGGAGAGAATATAACTCAGGAGATTAATTAACAGATTTACACAGTAGGGAACGCCACGCCCACTGCACACCGAGGGACTGGAGGGAATATCAAATAATAAACTAGCCAAGGAATGTGGCACTCATAGGAACAGGAGTTGGCCATTCAGCCCCTTGAGCCTGTTCCACCATTCAATTAGATTCTGGCTGATCCATACCTCAATGCCACTTAGCCGCCTTTGTTCCATATCCCTTGGCCCAACACAAATCTGTCTGAATTTCATTCGACCCAGCATCCACAGCCTTTTGGGGAAGGGAGTTCTAGATTTCCACTGCCCTTTGCGTGATGAAATGCTTCCTGGCATCCTTCCTAAATGGCCTAGCTCTAATTTTAAGATAATGCCCCTTTTGTTCTGGATTCCCCCACCAAAGGAAATAGTTTCTCTGTATCTACTCTATCGAATCCCTTTATCATTTTTATCACTTAGGAAGCTAATAGACTGCCTCAAGTTAGTAAGCAGAGTAACTCAAGGTGCTCACCAATGAACTGGGCTGAGGGGCGGTAATTTAAGAGGCTAAGTAATGAAGCTCAGTCAAGTTCATTAATGCACTATTTAGGAGGGATGCCTTTTAAGAGACTCAAAAATAGACTGGCAGAGGTAGTGCCCCCAAGGGGTCTTATTCATGGATTGGCCAGAGTGAGAGTCACATAATATCCTCACTAATCAACAGGCCAGAAGGAATCATAGAATGGTTACAGCATGGAAGAAGGCCATTCGGCCCATCGAGCCCGTGCTGATTGGTAAGAGCACCATGGTTAGTCCCACTCCCCCGCCCTTTCCCCGTAGCCCTGCAATTTTTTTTCTTTCAGTTACTTATCTAACTCCCTTTTGAAAGCCGTGATTGAATCTGCCTCCACCACCCTTTCAAGCAGTGAATTCCAGATCCTAACCACTCGCTGCGTAAAAAAGTTTTTTCTTATGTCGCCTTTGGTTCTTTTGCCAATCACCTTAAATCTGTGTCCTCTGGTTCTTGACCCTTCCGCCAATGGGAACAGTTTCTCTCTATCTACTCTGTCCAGACCTCTCATGATTTTGAACACCTCTATCAAATCTTCTCATAATCTTCCCTGCTCCAAGGAGAACAACCCCAGCTTCTCCAGTCTATCCACATAACTGAAGTCCCTCATCCCTGGAATCATTCTCGCAAATCTTTTCTGCACCCTCTCTAAGGCCTTCACATCTTTCCTAAAGTGCGGTGCCCAGAATTGGACACAATTCTCCAGTTGAGGTTGAACCAGTGTTTTATACAGGTTCATCATAATTTCCACGCTTTTGTACTCTATACCTCTATTCATGAAGCCCAGAATCCCATAAGCTTTTTTAGCTGCTTTCTCAACCTGCCCTGCCACCTTCAACGATTTGTGCACATATACCCCTAGGTCTCTCTGTTCATGCACCCCCTTTAGGATTGTACCCTTTAGTTTATATTTCCTCTCCTCATTCTTTGTACCAAAATGTATCACTTCGCACTTTTCTGCATTAAATTTAATCTGCCACATGTCCGCCCATTCCGCTAGCCTGTCTATGTCCTCTTGAAGTCTATCACTATCCTCCTCACTGTTCACTATACAGTACTTCCAAATTTTGAAATTGTGCCCTGTACACCCACATCCAAGTCATTTATATCAAGAAAAGCAGTGGTCCTAGAACCGACCCCTGGGGAACACCACTGTATACCTTCCTCTAGTCTGAAAATTAACCGTTCACCACTACTCTCTGTTTCCTGTCACTTAGACAATTTCGTATCCATGCTGCCACTGTCCCTTTTATTCCATGGGCTTCAACTTTGCTGGCAAGCCTATTATGTGGCACCTTGTCGAACGCCTTTTGGAAATCCATGTACACCACGTCAACCGCATTGCCCTCATCAACCCTCTCTGTTACCTCATCAAAAAACTCAATCGACTTGGTTAAACACGATTTGCCTTTAACAAATCCGTGCTGGCTTTCCTTAATTAATCCACATGTGTCCAAGTGACTGTTAATTTTGTTTTTGATTATTGTTTCTAAAAGCTTCCCCACTACCGAGGTTAAACTGACTGGCCTATAGTTGCTGGGTTTATCTTTACACCCTTTTTTGAACAAGGGTGTAACATTTGCAATTCTCCAGTCCTCTGGCACCACCCCCGAATATCATTCAAGAGGCTTTCATAATGACTTGCCCTCAAAAGGGAGTGCTACTCAAAAACCCCAAACTCTCATGGGCATGCGTAGTTCATTTATGGGCCAGCTTGATGGGAATTTTATTATCAGACTTGACAGAGGGACTGTCACTCAGGAGATACATTCATGGAGTGACCGAAGACAATGTCACCCAGGAGGCTCATTAATGACCAGGATTCATCTGTCAAGAGGCTAACTTATAAACTGCCCAGAGATAACTACTCAGGAAATATATTGATGAACTGACGAGAGGGAGTTTTATTTAATAGATTCAATAATGGACTGTCCAGAAAGAATACTACTTAGGAAGCTAACTAATGAAGTGGCAGAATGGAGTGTTACAAAAGAGGCTCGTTAGTGGACCAGCCAGAAAGAATTTTAATCAGAAAACTAACTACTCAATTGGCCAGAAAGGAGTGTCACTCCAGTGTCCCATTATTGGATTGGTCTGTAGGATTCCCATTCCTGTAGCTCATTAACAGATTGGCAAATGGAAATGTCACTTAGAAGTTTGTTAAGTGACTAGATAAAGGAAGATTGGCCTGGTCAAAGAAATTGTCATGCAGGAGGCCAACAAATGAATTGGCCAGAGGATAGGGTCATTCAAGAGACTCATTAAAGGCAAGGTGGGGTGGATGGGTTTACTGGGCAGGTGCTTCATTAATGGATTGGCTGCAGGAAATGCCACTTAAAAGGCTTATTAATAGATGTGGCAGAGGAAATATTACTTAAGAGACTTATTAATGAACTTGCCAATAGCAGACTCATGGACTTGTAAAAGGGAATGTTACTAAGAAGCTGATAAATAGACTGATCATGGGGACCATCAGTGAGGAATTTCATTAACAGACTGGATAGAAGGAATCGGGAGATTCAATGACTTACTCAGAAAGAGTGTCAATGAACTGAAAGGAAATATACCCAGGAGACTTCCCTAATGGAATGCTCAGAGGAAATGACTAGCAAGATGCTCTCCAATGGTTTGGTCAGAAGGAATTTTACTCAGATTGCAAACTAATGAACTGGTCAGAAGACATTTCACTGAGGAGTTTCATTGGTTTAGAAGGGTGTGAGTTGTGCTCAAAATGTAGGCCAAAAGTATGTAATACAGTGTCAAGGGAATGCTGCATTGCCATCTTTCGGATAACCGAGCTCCTGTCTGCCTGTTCTAGTGGTTCAAATGGCCTTTAAAGATCCCTTCTCACTTTTTTTTGAAGACGAGCAAGGAATTCTCTCCCTATCCTGGTGAGCAATCCTTACTCGACCAATAGCACCACAAAGCCAGTGAACTAGTCATTTATCTCATGGCTGTTTGTGGGACATTCCTAGCGTAGAATGGCTGCCATGTTGGCCTGTATAACCACACCGACTGAACTTCCAAATGATTTCATTGTATGTGAAGCACTTTGACAGGTTTTGGTAAAATCAAGCACTATAAATGCAAGTATTATTAATAATAGACTGGACATAGGCAGTGCTTACTAATGATTGGAGAAGAAAAAAAAAGTCATTTCGAAGCCTCATTAACGGACTGGGTAAAATGAGTGCCACCCAGGAATCAGACTGGAATGCCACACAAGAGACTCCTCAATGTACAGGGCAGAGGCAGTGTCACTCAAGGGGCTATGCAATGGATTGAACGGATAATATCCTTCAAAGGGACATGACAAAGGGAATATTACTCACGAGGCTCCTTACTGGACTATCCAGAATGGAGTATCACTCATGGTTCTCATGAATGGGCTGGCCAGTAGGAGTATCACTCAGCAGTCTAACAGGGCAATAAGCTGTTATTCAAGATAAAAGAACAAAGAGACTTGCATTTATATAGCGCCTTTCATGATCTCAGGACATCCCAAAGTGCTTTACAGCAAATGAAGCACTTTTTGAAGAGTAGTAACTGTTGTAATGTAGGAAATGAGACAGGCAATTTGCACATAGCAAGCTCCCACAAACAGCAAAGTGATAATGAACACATAATCTGTTTTAGTGGTGTTGGTTGTGGTTGGGAGTGATGCTCATTAATAGTCTGCCCAAAGGGAATGTCACTTCAGAGACCACATACTGACCTGGCCAGAGGGTTTGTCCCTCAAACGTTTCATTAATCACTGATCACGAGGGATATCACTCATGTGGCTAATTAATCTGGCAGGAGAGAATGTTATATTCGTGAACTGGCAATCAAGATGCTCACTAATGGAGCAGCCTGTTAAGAGGGAATGTTACCTGGACAGCTCACTAATAGGCTGGTCAGTGGACTTGCTACGCCAAAGGCTCATTAATGGACAATCAGCAGTGAATGTCACTCACAGATTCATATCTGGAGTAGTGACAAGGCAATATAACTTAGGATCCTGATGAATAGCCTGACTCAGAGGAAGCATTACTCAATAGTTGTGTTACTAGACTGGCCAAGGGAGTAACACTCAGAACGCTAAACTAATGGACTGGAAAAGAATGTCTTTTTAAGAAGCTAATTAAATGACTAACTGGAAAAAACATCTCAAGACTACAGAATTGTATTAATCAACTGGTGAAAATAAGCATCACTCATGAGTTCCTAAATGGACTAGGATATAAGAAAAGTGACAATTCAGAAAAGGGTCGTTGATGTTCATTCATTAGTACATTAAGGGGACGATTTTCTCAACCCAGAGGAGGCGTACCCTCTTGCCAGGAGGCGGGAAGCCATCCCGGGCCAGGTCCCATCTTGGAGGCGGGAAGGGATTAAAGCCTATTAACTGCCTGTTAACAGGTAGTTAACAGGCAGAAAATAGGATTATCCCCATTTTTCGTCCCGAAGTGCGGGCTTCCCGACCTGGGGGAATCCTGCCAGGGTGTAGGAGGTGAGCAGTGGGTCTGCGGGGGTTGGAGGGGTCTGAAGGTGTGATGTAGAGGTGAGTGATGGGTGCAAGTGTGGAGTGGTAAGTATGTGAGGTGCGTGAAAAGTGATAGAAAATGTTAACTTACCTTTGTTTCTTCCTGCAGCCTTCAGCCGCTGTGGAGCCGGAGTCCCGACATCTCCATTGTAGAGATCACAGACTGGCTGCTGCATCCTCCGATCCAACAGCCATCTGATTTCTGCAAAGTAGAAAGGTTTGATGAGTCCTGAACACAAGCTTCACAGAGCTGTCAAACGATGACATTTCTTCTTTCAAAAATTCTTGACAGATGACACATCATACGTTGACGTGCTCTGTCACTGACTTCCCCCTAATTGGCCTGCTGAGCCTGCCGGGCGGGCTTAACAAGGTCAATCAGGGGAAAATCCCGCTGGTTGGCCAGAAGCTGATGGAGGCGGGACTGAAACCCGACAAGTGGGAGTCCCGCCTCCAAAAGCTTCCCATTGAGAAAATCACCCCCTCCAAGTCTCTCATCAGAATATCCAATTGTATTTTGAATAACCCCAATGTTTTTTCTCTATTGCCTTGCTCAGTAGGTTAGGGTAAATTCAGCAAAGCTGTCCTCCTGGAGGGTAGCCTCACTAGACAAAAGTGTGGTTCAGGGAATTGGGACAAAAGTATTATCATAGAATCATAGAATGATACAGCACAGAAGGAGGCCATTCGGCCCATCGTGCCTGTGCCGGCTCTTTGGTAGAGCTATCCAACAATTCCAACTCCCCGGTTCTTTCCCCATAGCCCTGCAAATTTTTTCCCTTCAAGTGTTTATCCAATTCCCTTTTAAAAGTTATAATTAATTTGCTTCCACCACCCTTTCAGGCAGTGCATTCCGGATCATAATAACTCACAGTGTAAAAAAAAAGTTTCCTCATCTCGCCTCTGGTTCTTTTGCCAATCACTTTAAATCTGTGTTCTCTGGTTACCGACCCTTCTGCCACTGGAAACAGTTTCTCGTTATTTACTCTCTCAAAACCGTTCATGATTTTGAACACCTAGCAAATCCCCTCTTAACCTTCTCAGCTCTAAGGAGAACAACCCCAGCTTCTCCATCTCTCCACATAACTGAAGTCCCTCATCCCTGCTACCATTCTTGTAAATCTCTTCTGCACCCTCTCCAAGGCCTTGACATCCTACCTAAAGTTTGGTGTCCAGAATTGAACAGAATCGTGAGCAGGTGCAGTCTCCTCTACATTGGGGAGACCAAATGCAGATTGGGTGACCGCTTTGCGGAACACCTTCGTTCAGTCTGCAAGCGTGACCCTGAGCTTCCGGTCGCCTGTCATTTTAATTCTCCACTCCCACTCTGACTTCTCTGCCTTCGGCCTTTTACACTGTTCCAACGAAGCTCAATGTAAGCTCGAGGAACGGCACCTCATCTTTCGATTAAGCACTTCACAGCCTTTATGGATTCAACATCGTGTTCAACAATTTCAGACCATAATCTCTGCCCCCATTTTTTCAGATGGCAGCTGTTGATTTTGCTATTCCTCTAGACTCATCTTTTGTTTCTTTACTTGTCCCATTACCATCTCCCTTTGCTTTGTACAATCATACCTTTTGTCATTTAATCTCTCCTGCCTTCCACCCTATCACAGACCTTCCCTTTTGTTCTTTCCTCCTCTCCCCCCCTTTCCTTGCCCCGTACATGGTTAAAACCTATTACATCTCTAACTTTTTCCAGTTCTGATGAAAGGTCAGCGACCTGAAATGTTAACTCTGTTTCTCTCTCCACGGATGCTGCCTGACCTGCTGAGTATTTCCAGCATTTTCTGTTTTTATTTCAGATTTCCAGCATCTGCAGTATTTTGCTTTTGTTTTAGCATAACTTCCTTGCTTTTTGTACTCTAAGCCTCTATTAACAAAGCCAAGGATACGGTATGATTTTTTAACAGCCTTCTAACTTGTCCTGCCACCTTCAAAGATTTGTGTACATATACCCCCAGGTCTCTCTGTTCCTGCACCCCCTTTAAAATTGCACCATTTAGTCCATATTGCCTCTCCTCATTCTTCCTACCAAAATATATCTCTTCACACTCCTCTGTGTTAACTTTCATCTGCCATCTATCTGCCCATTTCACCAGTCTGTCTATGTCCTTCTGAAGTCTGTTACTAACCTCCTCATTGTTTACTACATGTCCGAGTTTTGTTTCATCTGCAGACTTTGAAATGATGGCCTGTATACCCAAGTCCAGGTCATTAATATATGTCAAAAAGAGCAGTGGTCCTAATACCGACCCCTGGGGGGACACCCCTGCACACTTCCCTCCAGTCTGAAAAACAACCGTTCACCACCACTCTCTGCTTTCTGTCACTCAGCTAATTTCGTATCCACACTGGCACTGTCCCTTTAATGCCATAGGCTTCAATTTTGCTAACAAGTCTGTATAGTCCTATCTCTGATTCATGCTCAAATCTAATAAAGCTCTGGTTCAGGAGTTCAGCCTTGCTAAATTTGCCCTATTTTTCAAAATTCTTACCACTGAATAAAGATGTTTTTCCTGATATCTTTCCTATTTTTATTTTTTTTATTGATTTCTGTTTATGTCTTATAGGTCTTATTATTTGGATTACTTTGAAGTAACATGCCAGGTTTACCCTATCTATAACATCTAATATACTTTCTTGGTCTAATAACTGAATAGCCAGAGCAAGTGACACTGAAGAAGCAAACTAATGGATTGGCTGGTGGAGTTGTCACTCAAAAGGCCACTACCAGTTAAAGAATCGAACAAATAACAGTGTCTAGTGAGAATGTCACCTAGGAGGTTCATTAGTAGACCAAGTAAATGGGTTGTCGGTCAGGAGGCTCACTAATGTACTGGCCAGAACGTCACTTAGAAAATTCACTGATGGGCTGACCAGAGGGAGTGTCACTTAACAGGTCTCTGAATGGGTTGGCCTGCCATGAAGATATGTTCCTCAGATAAATTTCAACCTCATTAATCAGAACCAATATCAGTTAGAGGATTTACTAATAAACTGTTTCTCTGGGGTGGCCCTCAGGAGCTCACTAATGGATGGAGGAATAGTGATTGACTACAACAACAACAACAACGTGCATTTGTATAGCGCCTTTAACGTAGTAAAATGTCCCAAGGCGCTGCACAGGAGTATTGTAAGATAAAAAAATTTGACACCGAGCCACATAAGGAGAAATTAGTGCAGGTGACCAAAAGCTTGGTCAAAGAGGTAGGTTTTAAGGAGCGTCTTAAAGGAGGAAAGAAAGGTAGCGAGGCGGAGAGGTTTAGGCAGGGAATTCCAGAGCTTAGGGCCGAGGCAACAGAAGGCACGGCCACCAAAGGTTGAGCGATTATAATCAGGGATGCTCAACAGGGCAGAATTAAAGGAGCGCAGATATCTCAGGGGGTTGTGGGGTTGAAGGAGGTTACAGAGATAGGAAGGGCAAGGCCATGGAGGGATTTGAAAACAAGGATGAGAATTTTGAAATTGATGTGCTGCTTCACCGGGAGCCAATGTAGGTCAGCGAGCACATGGGTGATGGGCAAACGTGAGCCAGAGAAGGTGCCACTCCGGAGGAATGGTGATTGACTAGCCATTGAAAGCGTCACTCAGGAGCTTCCTAGTTATCAGGAGAATTGTTAATCTATTGGACATTGGAAATGTTCCTCAGGAGTAGAATAAGAGTTATTCAGGATGATTACTGATAGTCCCATCAGAATTGTCACTCAGCTGGCTTGTTAATAAATTACCCAGATAAAGTGTCACACAGGAGATTTACCAATAGTCTGGAATGAAGAGCTGTCCCTCAAGATTGCGAGGATAGGTTGCACCCAGGAACTGTCAAGCATTTGACATAATTATTTTGAAATATAGTTACTGTTGTTGTGTATGCAAATAAGGCACACAGCAAGATTTCTCAAAGAGCAACAAGGTGAATGGGTAACTGACCTGCTGCTCACCTTCCAATTGTATCATAGAAGCAGGTAGATGTTTAATGTCACATCCAAAAGTTGACGTTTCAACAATGCAGCAGTCCCCTAGTACTGCATTGCAGTGACAGTCTAACTTACATGATCAAATCTTGCACTGGGTTTTGAACCTATAATCTGTTGTCTCAGATGGAGAGTCAGTCCTTCCGACTCTTAGTTTTTAAAGACTTCATTCTCAGGATGTGTGCGTCCCTGGCAAGACTGACATTTATTGCCCTAAACACTATTTGTCCTTGAGAGGTGGTGGTGGTGAGCCACCTTCTTGAACCGCTGCAGTCTGTGTGGTGAAGATACTCCCACAATGCTGTTAGGTTGGGAGTTTCAGGATTTTGACCCAGCGACGATGAAGGAACGGCGATGTACTTCTAAGTCAGGATGGTGTGTGACTTGAAGGGGAACTTGGAGGTGGTGGTGTTCCCATGCGCCTGCTGCCCTTGTCCTTCTACAACAACAACAACAACTTGCATTTATATAGCACCTTTAACGTAGTTAAACAACCCGAGGCATTTACTCAGCGGTAGAGGTCATAAGTTTGGAAGAAGCTGCTGAGGAAGCCTTGGCAAGTTATTACAATGCATCATGTAGAAAGTACACACTGCAGCTCCAGTATGCTGATGGTGCACTCGGTGGATATTTAGGCTAGTGAATGAGGTGCCGTTTATGTGGACTGCTTTGTCCTAAATGGTGTCGAGCTTCTTAAGTGTTGTTGTAATTGCACCCATTCAGGCAAGTGGAGAGTATTCCATCACACTCCTGACTTGTGCCTTGTAGGTGCTGGAGAGGCTTTGGGGAGTTAGGAGATGAGCCATTTGCCGCAGAATACCCAACCTCTAACCTGCTCTAGTAGCCACGGCATTTACGCGGCTGGACCAGTTGAGATCCTGGTCAATGGTGACCCCCAGGATGTCGATGGTGGGCAATTAAGCGATGGCAATGCCATTGAATGCCAAGGGAAGGTGGTTAGGCTCTGTTGTTGGAGATGGTCATTGTCTGGCACTTGTGTGGCACGAATGTACTTGCCACTTATCAGCCCAAGCCTGGATGTTGTCGAGGTCTTGCTGCCAGTGGTCATGGACTGCTCCATTATCTGAGGAGTTGTGAATGAAGCTGAACACTATGCAACCATCAGTGAACAGCCCCACTTCTGACCTAATGATGGAGGGAAGGTCATTGATGAAGGAACTGAATATAGTTGGGTCCAGGACACTGCCCTGAAGAGCTCTTACAACTATCATAGAATCATACAGCACAGAAGGAAGCCATTCAGCCTATCATGTCTGTACCAGCTCTTTGAAAGAGCTCTCCAATTAATCCCACTCCCCTACTCTTTACCCATAGCTCTGCAAATTTCTCCTTTTCAAGTATTTATCCAATTCCCTTTTTGAAAGTTACTCTTCAATCTGCTTCCACCACCCTTTCAGGCAGTGCATTCCAGATCATCACAACACGCTGCATAAAAAAAATTCTCCTCATCTCTCCCCTGACTTTTTTGCCAATCATCTCAAATCTATGCCCTCCTGCCAGTGGAAACACTCTACCTACTCTATCAAACTCCCTCATAATTTTGAACACCTCTATTAAGTCTCCCTTAACCTTCTCTGCTCTAAATGAGAACAATCCCAGCTTCTCTAGTCTCTCAACATAACAATGTGCTGGGGCTGAGATGATTTGTCTCCAACAACCATCTTCTTTTGTGCCAGGCATGATTCTAGCCACTGGAGAGTTTTGCCCTGATCCCCATTGACTTCATTTTTGCTAGAGTTCCTTCGTGTCGCACCCATTCGAATGCTCCAATGATGTAAAGGGCAGTCACTCTCACCTCATCTCTGGAATTCAGGTCTTGTGTCCATGTAGGAGGCTGATTTCCTCATCTTGTTTTTTTAATATATCTTCATTTTTTCTTTTGTTGCCATTTTAAGTTCCTGAGTGTCACATCGCTGTGTCACACTTTGTTTTCCTCCTCCATTTGGGAGCAGCATTGGATAATCCAGGTCAATGACTTCTCCTCAGCCACTGTGAATAATACTTGCTGATTATCTGCCAGAAGTGAGAATTTGAATTCTCCCTTGTTCCTCCTTATGCTCGGAGAGGGACCATTCCACTGGTCCATCGAGTAGTTTGCTGAATATAGTGACTCTTTCCATGGTGATTGTCAATTGTTAAAGAATGTTTATCCAGCTGGTTATGGTGACTCCCTCCCCCTCTTTATCCAACACATGTGGCAATTAACACCAGGGGAGGGGGAAGATTTCCTCTGCTCGCTATGTGTTAGCGACACTGGGAAGATTTCTTCTGATGATTACTTCTAGTGGACTTGTAAAAGCATTCTTATAGAACAAATTAAGAATTTAACTTGAAATAGCAATCAGAGGAAATCTCCCCCATATGACAAATAGTTATTAGCTCACATGGGATAATGAAATTATTACACATAAGTGCAATGTGACTGGATTTACTTTTTCCAAGGGTGGGGGTGGGGGTGGGGGGATACCTGTAGCTGCACAACAGTAAAAAGAAAAGATTTACATTTGTATAGTGCCTTTCACATCCTCGGGGCGTTCCAAAGCCACTTCACCATAAAAGTCACCGTGAGTTCTGTTGCCTCAGTACCAACAGCAAAGCATGGCCATAAAGCAATACTGATACAAAGTAAAATTCAAACACCCCCATGCCGACTTTTAGCATCCTTTTGTTGCAATCAACTACACATGCTCATATCCCACCTTAGCATATGACTATTTTTCTTCATTGGGAAACTAGCTGCTGTGTTTGTCTACATAACAACCATAAGTACAGTGATGCGGACGTCCTTGCTCGTACAATGACGTAGTCCAGCAGAAAAGTACCTCAGTTGTGGATGGCCGGGAATCGAACGCGGATCAACTGCTTGGAAAGCAGCTATGCTCACCACTATACCACCATGAAAAAGTGCAACATCCCCACCAACACCTGGGAATTCCTGGCCCAAGACCGCACAAGTGGAAGGCGCTGAACACCTCAAGTCTCTTCGCCAGGAGCAAGTGCAAGCAGCGCAAGAAGCGCATGTCAATCCAAGCACCCCACCCACCCGCCCCTTCAACCACAGTCTGCCCCACCTGTGACAGAGACTGTAGGTCCCGCATTGGACTCATCAGTCACCTGAGAACTCATTTTTAGTGTGGAAGTAAGTCATCCTCGGTTCCGAGGGACTGCCGAAGAAGATAAGCACAGTACAATTAAAAAAATATTTATTGGATGTGAAGATCTTTGGGACGTCCTGCGAGTGTGATGAGGTGTTGTATCAGTGTAAGCTCTTTCTCTCATGCTGGGCTGGATTTGAGTTAACCCATTACTCCACCCAACACCCGAACCATCCATATTATTGGCCTGGAGTTTGCGGTCAGCGGCGAAGCAAATGCGTTCATCGCTGGCCCACGAAGTCAGCTTCCCGCAAGGATCTCGCGATCTCTGTGTTGAGAAGTTCGGGTTTTCTGACGCGTAATTCAAATCAACGGAGTTTAGTGGGGATTCCCTTGTGCGAGCTGCTGCGACGCCAACAGTCTGGCTAAGTAACCAATCAAAACTCCGAATTCTCACAGACAGCAAACAAGGAAGTGAGTAAGCTCTTAAAATTCTAACTTTTTAAAAATGTTAGCGAGAGCAAAACAAAGATTGGGGGCTCCCACATGCGCAAAAGGCAAACCTGAAATAAAGTGCTGCCAGTGTCGGAGCAGCGAATGACAGACCGCAACTGCAGGACTTCCCAAATCCCGAAGTTGTGGTCAGTTTCCAAAGCGGAATGACGGCGAACGCTGCCAGTTCGCTGTCGTCCGGACTGCAAATTCCGGCCCGTTAAGTCTGCTGTCTTTGTTTAATGCTTGGTACGGTGTAATGCTATCGTTTTGTAGAGTCCTTTCAACCAATCAGGTTGCAGAATTTCCAACCCTGAGCAGTAACAGTGGGGAAGAGAACAATCCATAAAATGTGAGCAGCAACACAGGAGAACAATCAGTTCTCTGGTAAGACATCCAGGGCTTTATTAAAGTTATCCACATCTTGGAAATGTTGTGGGTAAAAACGGCGTAAGGGGTGAGCTGAATCGAATACTGCGCTGTACAAGTAGAGTTCATTCTGTGCACTAGATGGCGCTGGGCGTCCACTAAACCTTATTGTCTGGACCACTTCATCCCTTCCACTATATTTATATTCATGTATAATCCTCAGCAAACGTTATTATTCAGTGTGTCGCCATCTGAAGCTTAACTTGAACCAATTAACTAAAAAAAATGTAAGAATATATTCCTGTGGATGCCGGAAATACGAGGTTTTAAAAAGTAATCGTTGCCTTTAGAAAAGTTTATCCATCTGTGTACTTGTACACGAGAAACTTGGATTTCAGTTCAGAGTTTTTGAATGCAAACATAGCCACTCACCCCTAATAGGCTTATTTCGCCTAGCAACTGACGTTCTACACGTTAGCTGTTTATTAAACAACATGTTTCCAACTATTATCCTTCTGTTTTAACTTTGAACTATTCATTTAACTTTAGACTCGGGGCCTCTTAGGCGGCCCAACATTCCCAGTGCTGGCTTTTGTCAGCGATGTGCATATTGCAGCAAAGCACTCGCATTCTTGTGTCTTCTCACAAACTCCTGATAAACCTCTTGCCCACATTGTGTGAGGGAAGAAAACCTCCACCACCTTTCTGTGCAGATTTGGTGCCCCCCTAAATTCCTCAACCCGTTCCCTCTACATGGGGAGCACTTTGCCACTTCTGAGCTTATTGATGTTTTCTTTCAGGGGGTTCCTAATAAAATCTTTGCATTTACTTATACATTATTAACTCTACAGTGCTGGGGACACGGACAAACAGCAGCAACTTGCATTTATATAGCGCCTTTAATGTAGTAAAATGTCGCGAGGCGCATCACAGGAGCGTTAGCAAACAAAATTTGACACCGAGCCATATTTTTACTTGAAGTTTTTAACTGTGTCAAAATCCTGACTTGGAGTTGTACTTCTGAGAGCTGAAGGGGAATTACCAAATTGCCGCAAGTTCCCAGGATGCCATAGTCTGATCACATGCAATGTCGAGAATTTCCCAGCCTATATTAGTATGATTATTTCAGGACAATAACTGAAAGTATGTTGAACTTCAAGTACTTTTTTATTCGTTCATGGGATGTGGCGTCGCTGGCAAGGCCAGCATTTATTAACCATCCCTAATTGCCCTCGAGAAGGTGGTGGTGAGCCGCCTTCTTGAACCACTGCAGTCCATGTGGTGATACTTCTTTGTAGCGGTTTGATACATCTGAGTGGTTGGCTAGGCCATTTCAGAACTCACGTCTCCGGATCATTTTGATTTAAAAATGAGTTGGAGCATTTAAAGGTTTCACAGGCAAATTATTTTCAAGTGCTTATTTTTACTTCATAGCGAGGCTTTTGAGAGAGCAAGAGAAAGAAGAGATCAAGACATAGGAGACTTACAGGACGCCATCCTCCCCAATGCAGCAGGACTATCATTGATGCCTTACTTAAGTGAACGTTATCATCTACCGACCTATGCCTTCTCTTGGAACCAGGCTGTAGCCATGGAGCAACATCTGAACAGCACCATCATTGGAAGTGGGAGTGAAAATGACCACTACACTCAAATTCTAGGCAACTGGGCCCTTCAAGGAGACATCACTTGATCGGACAGTATGCGATTCACTGCTGCATTGTTGAGGTAACAAATGCCACCTTCTGCCACCTTTTGGCATACATCAAGTTCAGTAGTGGCATTCAGCACCAGCTGGAGAAGCAGATCCAATTTCACCAGTTATGTGGCACTCCTGAGTAAATTTAACCGAGTTACATAGGATGATATTAAAATACGAGCACATTTTCGGTGCTGTTGCTCACAGCGAGTCAAAGGTTCCTGAAAGCATTTGGAAAGACGTTAGTAAAAGAAATCTGTGCCCAGGGATGGTGAAGTAAGCGTTTTTGATTGTATGCATTTATTTTCCGGGAAACAATCAATAAACATGCCAGGAATTCTCCTGGAGGCTTCTTCCAATCTTCCACCGTAACTTTGGCAGAAGACCAACGGAAATCCTAGAGAAACGGTGTAAACGGCTTTTGCCGAAAAATCTTTTGCTGAAATTACAGCGGGAGATTGGGAAGACTCCAAGGAAATTCTGCCCCATAGTGTTTTTCTTACCCATTGCAGGTAGATCATAGGATCATAGAAATTACCGCGCAGATGTGTGACAAAGTAAGCTTGAAATACCATCACTGGGGATATATTGTGTGTTGCATAGTTGGTGGTTTTGTGTTTGAAAAGGCAGGTGACAGCCTGTACTTCGTTGATAGGAGCCGAAAAGAAAGATCTGCTCCATAATAAAGGAAAGTTGAGGCCCTGCAGGTCGACCCAATTCTACACACTCCTGTCATGAAATAGCATATCTTCTGTCTTGGATGAGATCTGATAGTTTACATTAACTTCTTGCATCCAGCGTGAATTGTATCCATTACACTTCGGGTGTCACACTTTGGTATCTGCAAATTCTGTGTCCCACTTGCCCCTGAGTAAAATGATGAGACCTACCTATGCAATAGCATTTTCTGCATTTACAATTTGTCCAACACTGTTTTCTACTGTAGCCTGTGCCTTTCTGAGAAGCCAAAGGGCTTCCCAGTGCCAACAATGTCAGCTGAGGAGACTCAACAAGGTAGCAGGCGACAATTCCTGCCTCCTTGTCGAATTCTGTGCGTCAATGGAAAATTACTGAGAATAAAACCCCCAGGAAACCATGTTTAGAAGCAGTAAAAGTAACCAGAACAACGGCATTATTTATCAAAAACATGTTACCCGTTTTACTCTGTGTGCTCTGAAATTTGGTGTTCTTTATTTTTTGTATTTCGTAATGTATTCTAAATGGCTATAATTCCTTTATTTATGTTTATCTCAGAACTGAAGAATAAACAGCAAAAATTATTAATATAAACGGCAGAAATTCTGGAAGGACTGTGCCATTTATCAAGTTTGATGGAAGGATCTAAATAAAAGTCTTGAAAAAAACTGTTTATTTAAGTAGAACCTTTAATAAGATTAAATACTGTTGCGGATATATTTGACCAGGAAAGATGCAAGTTAGGTTAACCTTCCCTTAATGTTTATGTATTTATAGATGAAGCCATAAAAAGGCCAATAATTTGGTTTTATAAATAGCAGCATAGATTAGACGAGTAAAGAGGTTAGGATAAATTTGCACACGACAATGGTTAGGCCATAGTTAGCGCGCTGTGCACAGTTTTCGGCACCTCATTATAGAAAGGACATTAAAGCTTGGAGATTGCATGACATGGATTCACCAGGATGATACCAGGGATAACTAACCATAGCTGTGAGGCGATGCATGAGATGCTGGTGCAGAGAAAGCTAAGAGGAGATTTAATAGGATTTTAAAACATTTTCACTGAGAGAATGAGGAGAGGGGTTAGAAGAAATTTGTCTACCCAGAGATTTGTTGGAGTATGGAAAGCTTTGTCACAGGTCAGAGACCATTGCATCTTTTAAGGGAAGTGTAGATAAACATTTGAAACCGAGGAAGATACAGACTTCTATTTCTTGGCCCTCATTATAAAAAACCCATAAACTATACAGATGAGCCATAAAAGGTAGACCATATTTATGTAACTGAGTGGAATAAATAATTTATTTTCTTAAATGTAGTGGAATAAGGAAAATGCTATTTATTTATTCTCTAGCAACCAATCAAAATGCTTCCTTTGCTGTTACTGAGCCGATTTCTTTTCAAATCCTTTCAGTGGAGATGTGATCCCCTCCCCCACTTTCATACTTTCCCCTACCAACAGCATGATCACTGATTCACTGGGAGCAATGCCACACGAGATCTGCTAGTAAATTGAAACTAGCCGTGCGGGCATTATTGTTATTTTAACCCCCCTTCTTTGAATTGTCTGTATTTAGAGTCCAATCATTTTAAAATGACTGTCAATTTAATGTTACTGGTACCACTCAGATGCAGCACCAGGATGGAGCTGATCCCATCAGGCTACCTAATGGCATGGTTTCCATAGAGACCCAAAGAGTGCATTTAAGGATCAGGTTGTAGCTTAGTTCACTGCACAACCCATGTCTGCAAGGAGCACTTTAAAGCTACATTTTAGAGCAAGCTGGCAGCATGCAATAATTTCTCCCACTTATTTAGTCTACCCGTTGTACTTAAAGGTGCTAAACAACATGAGTAGCTGAAGGATCGGTTGTCATCTATCTGTGACATGGTGCTAAAAGTTCCTGATTTTTTTGTGAAAACAGAATAATATTATAGATCTTTGATTTCTGGTCTATTGAACATCCATTATCAAAGGTCTCCCCATCCTCTCTTGATTGATTCCTTGCTGAGGCAAGGTTCCACAGGAGCTCCTGCCTCTGGTACTTTGCCCATTTGGCCATTATTCATTTATTGACAGTGAGTACCACCAAGTTACCCAACCTATCAACCAAGCCCAATTCTGTCTTCACAAGCATACTCAGCGACATCATCTGAAAACACGTCAGATTCCACATGTACGCTGATGACACCTATCTCTACCTCAGCACCACCTCTCTCGACCCCTCCAGTGCATCTGAAGTGTCACACTGCTTGTCTGACATCCAGTATTGGATGAGCAGAAAATTCCTCCAGCTAAATATTGGGAAGGCCGAAGCCATTGTCTTTAGCCACTGCCACAAACTCCATTCCCTAGCCAAGGATTCCATTCATAGAAACATAAAAACATAGACGATAGGAGTAGGCCATTCGGCCCCTCTAGCCTGCTCCGCCACTCAATGCGATCATGGCTGATCATCCAAATTCAGAACCCTGTCCCTGCTTTCTCCCCATATCCCTTGATCCCTTTAGCCTTAAGAAATATATCTAACTCCTTCTTGAATATATTTAATGAATTGGCCTCTACTGCCTTCTGTGGTAGAGAATTCCACAGGTTCACCACTCTCTGGGTGAAGAAATTCCTCCTCATTTCTGTCCTAAATGGCTTACCCCTTATCCTTAGACTGTGACCCCTGGTTCTGGAATCCCCGACCATCGGGAACATCCTTCCTGCATCTAGTCTGTCCAGTCCTGTCAGAATTTTATAAGTTTCAATGAGATCCCCTCTCATTCTTCTAAACTCCAGCGAGTATAAACCCAATCGACCCAATCTCTCCTCATACGTCATTCCTGACATCCCAGGTATCAGCCTGGTGAATCTTCGCTGAACTCCTTCTATGGCAAGAACCTCCTTCCTCAGATAAGGCGACCAAAACTGCACACAGTACTCAAGATGTGGTCTCACTCTCCCTGGCCACTGTCTGAGGCTGAACCAGACTGTTTGCAACCTCAGCATCCTGACCCTCCCCATTCTCTCAATCACCAAGACCGCCTACTTCCACCTCTGTAATATCGCCAGTCTCCGCCCCTGCCTAAGCCCATCTGCTGCTGAAACCCTCAACCATGCTTATGTTGCCTCCAGACTCGACTATTCCAGTGCTATCCTGGCCGGTTCCCACCTTGCACCCTCCATAATCCTCAGCTCATCCAGAGCTCCGCAGCCCGTATCCTGACTCGCACCAAGTCCCGTTCACCCATCACCCCCGTGCTCACTGATCTACATTGGCTCCTGGTCCAGCAACACCTGAAATTTAACATTTTCATCCTTGTGTTCAAATGCCTCCATTGCCTCACTCCTCCCTATCCACGTAACCTCCTCCAGCCCTACAACCCTCTGAAAACTCTAGGCCCTAAGCTCTGGAACTCCCTCCCTAAACCTCTCCGCCTCTCTACCTCTCCCCTCCTTTAAGACGCTCCTTAAAAACCTACCTCTTTGACCAAGCTTTTGGTCACCTGACCTAATATCTCCTTACGTGACTCGGTGTCAAATGTTGTCTGATAACCCTCCTGCGAAGCGCCTTGTGGCATTTTACTCTGATAAAGGGGCTATATAAATGCAAGTTGTTGTTGTTGTTGGACAGCAATGGGAACCCTGGCCAATCTTCCCCTCAGTAACCCAGGTGCACTGAGACCGATTGTTGCATCACTATCACTGCCCTGCCCGAGATTAGCTAACCCAACACAAACCAGGGATCTGTGGTCTGAATGACTCACATGACAAAATCAATTCAGTGATCCCTCAGGATAGCTTATATAACTATCGCAGTTATTAAAAAGAAAAAAAAATCTGCATATGTAGGGGTTGAAGTTCCACTACAGCTGCAATTGGGGTCGTTGCCCACACAGCTGAACTTCACCGGTGAACTGCTCTGAAATTTCAATTTCATCTCATTTAAATAATTATATTTTTCTGTCAAACCCAATGGGGCAACCAGAATTTCTGACCATAGGTCCAAATTAAAGGGATGTGCCCACTTAAAGGTAAGTGGTTGCAGATGGGAACAAAATATTTATTTCCACCTTCGTCAAGCTTCAAAATCAAATTTCAGATATTTATCAGAGGCGAGCGTGGAATAAATAAAGTGAAAAGAAACCCATTGTGGAGGCACAAAACAGATTCTGTGGGCAAGTGAATGAGTGTTGCAGCACCTGACCTGCTGTTGGATGGATGGCGAGGTGGGACATGCAGCTACATAAGATGGGTTTGAGGAGGGTTGCCCAATCTGGCACTTCCCCAGAAGGCACCTGTTCACCATTCATGGCAACAGATGGTAAACACTTGCAGGCCCTGGGAATAGATGGCGAAGAAAACGACACACTTAATGGAATCTGGCAAGGAACCAGTCCCGTGCATTTCATGGATGGCACTGAGATTGTTTTTCGCAAAGCCTTGCACGCTCCGCATGTAGTCCTCACCCATGCCAAGATCTCACACAAACTTATAGCTCGTTCTTTGCATTTCATTCCATTCGCAACTCCTTAGATAATGAAGCAGTGCATGCCCGAATGCAGCAAGACCTGGACGACATTCAGACTTGGTCTGATAAGTGGCAAGTAACATTCGGCCAGGTAATGACTATCTCCAACAAGCGAGAGTCTAACCACCGCCCATTGACATTCAATGGCATTACCATCGCCGAATACCCCACCATCAACATCCTGGGGGTCACCATTGACCAGAAATTTAACTGGACCAGCCACATAAATACTCTGACAACAAGAGCAGGTCAGAGGCTGGGTATTCTCCGGCGAGTGTTTCACCTCCTGACTCCCCAAAACCTTTCCACCATCTACAAGGCACAAGTAAGGAGTGTGATGGAATACTCTCCACTTGCCTGGATGAGTGCAGCTCTAACAACACTCAAGAAGCTCGACACCATCCAGGACAAAGCAGCCCGCTTGATTGGCACCCCATCCACCACCTTAAACATTCACTCCCTCCACCACTGGCGCACCGTGTCTGCAGTGTGTACCATCTACATGATGCACTGCAGCAACTCACCAGGGCTTCTTTGGCAGCACCTCTCAAACCCGCGACCTCTGCCACCTAGAAGGACAAGGGCAGCAGGCATATGGGAACACCATCACCTCCAAGTTCCCCTCAAGTTACACACCATCCTGACTTGGAAATATATCGCTGTTCCTTCATCGTCGCTAGGTCAAAATTCTGGAACTCCCTCCCTAACAGCACTGTGGGAGTACCTTCACCACACGGACTGCAGCAGTTCAAGAAGGCGGCTCACCAGCACCTTCTGAAGGGCAATTAGGGATGGGCAATAAATGCTGGCTTTGCCAGCGACGCCCACATCCCAGGAACGAATATAAAAAAAATACATGCCCATACCTCAGGAAGACACACCTTCAATTCCATGAGGAATGGGAAACTTTGCCACAATCACTTCTGTCAAGGCTGTAACACATCAAGTCATTTTAAAATAAGCTGTATGCTGCACAATCACTTACTGGCAACCAGGTTGGTGTGCATTTCTGTCATTGTGTATGTGCTCCTTCAGCTTTCAACCTTTTCGGCTGACTTTTCTGCTGGTCGAATGAGATGTCGCTTTGAGGGCTCAATCATCAGCTTCAGAAAAGCCCCATTGTTCAACGGTAGGTGCCAAAGGCACTTCTGCATTAACATGCTCGATGGCTTATCTGTACCTCAACTCTATTTACCCACCTGTGCTCCATATCCCTTGATACCCTCACCTAACAAAAATCTATCTATGTCTTGAAAGCTCCAATTGTCCCAGCATCCACAGCCTTTTGAGGGAGAGAGTTCTTAATCTCTACTACCCTTTGTGTGAAAAAGTGCTTCCCAATTTCACTCCTAAATGGCCGCGCTCTAATTTTAAGATTATCCCTCTTGTTCTGGATTCACCCACCAGAGGAAATAGTTTATCTGTAGCTACACTATCGAATCCCTTAATCATTTTAAACACCTCAATTAGAGTACCCTTCAACCTTCTAAACTCAAGGGAATACAAGCCAAGTTGATGCAACCTGGCCTCATAATTTAACCCTTTAAGCCCTGGTATCATTCTGGTGAATCTGTGCTGTACCCCTTCCAAGGTGGAATGCTGAGGTGGAACAGTCTCCAGCTGAGTCATCCAGGCCCAGAGCTGGTCGAGGGTGTCCTGCAAGGCCATCTGAAGTCTCCTGCATGGGCACTCAGCAGCCTTCCACCAGCCGTACTGCAGCCACTGGGCCAACACTTCGTAGGAGCACCAGAGTAGGCAAAGGCACAGTAACGACAGGCACTAAGGGATTGCACAAGGATGGATAGTTAATATTTTTGGTGTAAATATGTGTTCTCTGAATATTGATAAATTTATTAATTCAGTTTGAATTATTTTGTGGTCTCTCTCATTTCAGCTGAGCGCTGTGATATGGCGTGCGACAGGGATGGAATGATGGGGATGTGGTGAGCAACAGGGATCTGGGGTTTAATTTATTCGAACCGCAGTCTGATGAGCCTGTCATGGACTGACCTTCCGGAAGGCCAATTGAGTGGCTGCCTCCTCCCTCGCCCCAGTTCCTCCTCCTCCTGCTCATCCTCCTCTCCCTCTTCCTCCTGAGGTGGTCCTGCAATCCCTGGTGGCAAGGGCTGGGCCCCCATGATAGCCAAGTTGTGGAGCATGCAGCAGACCACGACAAAATGGGACACCCGCTCAGCCGAGTACTGGAGGGCTCCTCCTGAGCGGTCAAGGCAGCGCAACTGTTGCTTGACCACCCCGATAGTCTGCTCGATGATGTTCATGGTGGCGGCATGGCTCTCATTATATGAGTGCTGGGCAGGAGTAGAATCATAGAATCATAGAAAGTTATAGCACGGAAGGAGGCCATTTCAGCCCATCGTGTCCGTGCCGGCCAACGAAGAGCTATCCAGCCTAATCCCACTTCCCAGCTCTTGGTCCGTAGCCCTGCAGGTTACAGCATCCCAAGTGCGCATCCAAGTACTTTTTAAATGTGGTTCGGGTTCTTGCCTCTACCACCCTTTCAGGCAGTGAGTTCCAGACCCCCACAACCCTCTGGGTGAAGAAATTTCCCCTCAAATCCCCTCTAAACCTTCCCCCAATTACTTTAAATCTGTGCCCCCTGGTTTTTGACCCCTCTGCTAAGGGAAATAGGTCCTTTCTATCCACTTTATTTATGCCCCTCATAATTTTATACACCTCAATAAGGTCTCCTCTCAGCCTCCTCTGTTCCAAGGAAAACAGACCCAGCCTATCCAGTCTTTCCTCATAGCTAAGATTCTCTACGCCCGGCAACATCTTTGTAAATCTCCTCTGTACCCTCTCTAGTGCAATCACATCTTTCCTGTAATGTGGTGACCAGAACTGCATGTAGTACTCTAGCTGAGGCCTAACTAGTGTTTTATACAGTTGAAGCATAACCCCCCTGCTCTTGTATTCTAAGCCACGGCTAATAAAGGCAAGCATTCCGTATGCCTTCTTAACCACCTTATCTACGAGGCCTGCTACCTTCAGGGATCTGTGGACATGCACTCCAAGGTCCCTTTGTTCCTCTACACTACTCAGTGTCCTACCATTTAATGTGTATTCCCTTTCCTTGTTAGCCCTCCCCAAATGCATTACTTCACACTTCTCCGAATTGAATTCCATTTGCCACTGTTCTGCCCACCTGACCAATTTATTGATATCTTCCTACAGTCTACAGCTTCCTTCTTCAGTATCAACCACACAGCCGATTTTAATATCATCTGCAAACTTCTTAATTGTACCCCCTATATTCAAGTCAAGATCGTTGATATATACCACAAAAAGCAAGGGACCTAGTACTGAACCCTGCGGAACCCCACTGGAAACAGCCTTCCAGTCACAAAAACACCCATGAACCATTACCCTCTGCTTCCTGTCTCCGAGCCAGTTTTGAATCCAACTTGACACTTTGCCCTGGATCCCATGGGCTTTTAACTTCGTGACCAGTCTGCCATGTGGAACCTTATCAAAAGCCTTGCTAAAGTCCATTTACACTACATCAAATGCACTACCCTCATCTACCCTCCTTGTTACCTCCTCAAAAAATTCAATCAAGCTTATCAGACACGACCTTCCCTTAACAAAACCGTGCTCACTAGCCTTGATTAATCCATGTCTTTCTAAATGAAGATTTATCCTGTCCTTCAGAATTCTTTCCAATCATTTTCCCACCACCGAGGTTAGGCTGACTGTCCTGTAATTACTCGGTCTATCCTTTTCTCCCTTTTTAAACAAGGGTACCACATTAGCAGTCCTCCAGTCCTCCGGCACCACACCTGAAGCCAGAGAGGATTGAAAAATGATGGTCAGGGCCTCTGCTATTTCCTCTTTTGCTTCGCTTAACAGCCTGGGATACATTTCATCCGGGCCTGGGGATTTATTCACTTTTAAAGCTGCTAAACCCCTTAATACTTCCTCTCTCACTATGTTTATTTCATCTAATATTTCACATTCCTCCCCCCCCGATAGCAATGTCTGCTTCGCCCCTCTCCTTTGTGAAAACAGACGCAAAGTATTCATTAAGAACCCTACCGACGTCTCCCGCCTCCACACACAGATTACCCTCATGATCTCTAATAGGCCCTACCCTTTCTTTAGTTATCCTCTTACTCTTAATATATTTATTAAACATCTTTGGGTTTTCCTTGATTTTACTTGCCAAGAATTTTTCATGCTCTCTCTTTGCTTTCCTAATATCATTTTTAATTGCACCCCTGCACTTTCTGTACTCCTCTAAAGATTCTGGAGTATTTAGCCCTCGGTATCTGTCATACGCCTCCCTTTTTTTCTTTATCCTACCCTGTATGTCTCTAGACATCCAGGGGGCTCTAGATTTGTTAGTCCCACCTTTTTTCTTTAAGGGCACATGTTTGGTCTGAACCCTTCGGATCGCCCCCTTGAATGCCTCCCACTGCTCTGACACTGATTTACCTTCAAGTAGCTGTTTCCAGTCCACTATGGCTAAATCCCCTCTGAGCTTAGCAAAATTTGCTTTTCCCCAATTTAGAATTTTTATTCCTGGTCTATCCTTGTCCTTTTCCATAAGTACCTTAAATCTAACAGAATTATGGTCACTAGCACCAAAATGCTCCCCCACTGATACGCCTTCTATCTGCCCAGCTTCATTCCCTAAAACTAAGTCCAGAACCGCCCCCTCCCTTGTTGGGCTTGCTACATACTGGCTAAAAAAGTTCTCCTGGATGCATTTTAGGAATTCCGCACCTTCTATACCCTTCACACTAATTTTATCCCAGTTAATATTGGGGTAGTTGAAATCCCCTACTATTACTGCCCTATAGTTTTTGCACTTCTCAGAAATTTGTCCACATATTTGTTCTTCTATCTCCCTCTCACTGTTTGGGGGTCTGTAGTACACTCCCAGCAATGTGATCGCCCCTTTTTTATTTTTCAATTCGACCCATATGACCTTGTTTGATGATCCCTCCAACATATCATCCCTCCTCACAGCTGTAATAGTTTCTTTAATCAATACCGCAACCCCCCCTCCCTTTTTACCTCCCTCTCTATCCCGTCTGAAAATCCTGTAACCAGGAATGTTGAGCTGCCATACCTACCCCTCTTTCAGCCACGTCTCTGTAATAACTATAATATCATAGTCCCAAGTATCTACCTGTGCCCTCAGCTCATCTGCCTTGTTCGCTATACTCCTTGCATTGAAGTATATACCATTTAGTACAGGCAAACCTCCTTGTTGACTATTATCTAGCCCTTGATTCCTCTGTCCTTCCAATTTACTTTCTACGTTTTTGTTTTCCAATTCCAGTTTTTCTTCCCTCCCTATTGACTCTATACTTAGGTTCCCATGCCCCTGCCAAGCTAGTTTAAACCCTCCCCAACAGCACTAGCAAAACCTCCCGTGAGGATATTGGTCCCATTCCCGTTGAGGTGCAATCCGTCTGGCTTGTAGAGGTCCCACCTCCCCCAGAAACGGTTCCAATTCCTCAGGAATCTAAAGCCCTCCCTCCTACACCATCTCTCCAGCCACACATTCATCTGCTCTATCTTCCTATTTCTGAACTCACTAGCACGTGGCACTAGTAGTAATCCGGAGATTACTACCTTTGAGGTCCTGCTTTTTAACCTCTTTCCTAGCTCCCTAAACTCTGCCTGCAGGACCTCATCCCTCTTCCTACCTATGTCATTGGTACCGATATGGACCACGACCTCTGGCTGTTCACCCTCTCCCCTCAGAATGAGTGTTGGGGTTGCGGAGGGGAGTCATGAGCCAGGTGGAGAGCAGATAACCCTTGTCTCCGACCAGCCAGCTTGACATGGTGGCTGGAAGAGTGCTGGCACACCGGTCTGGTGCAGGATGAAGGCTTCGTGTCTGCTGCCAGGATAGTGGGCATTCGCATTAAGGATTCGCTGTCTGTGGTCGCACACCAACTGCACATTAAGTGAGTGGTAGCCTTTGCGGTTACGGAAGATCTCAGGATTGTTATGCGGTGCCTGCAAAGCCCTGCACCATGGGGAAGCCCGCTATCCTGGCAAAGCCACATGCATATTCGTCCTGCTTCTCTCTGGTGATGGGGAAGGAAATGTAGTCCCTTCTCCTACTGTAGAGAGCCTCTGATACCTCCCGGATGCAGCGATGGATGATGAACTGCGAGATGTTAGCTGTATCTCCTGTTGCAGACTGGAAGGATCCGCTGGTGAAGAAATTGATGGTGACGGTGACCTTGACTGCCACTGTGAGAGCCGTGGTCGCCCTGATCTGCGGTTTGAGGTCTGGTTGCAGGAGGTGAAGCGGAGCCTTCTAAGACACTGCTCCTCGCTTAATTGGAGGTAGGAGAAGTGCTCTCGGAATACCCCCGGAGGGTAAGGCCTCCTGTTGAGAGCCCTCATGGTCCTCCTCCTCCTTCTAAGAACATAAGAACATAAGAAATAAGAGCAGGAGTAGGCCATATGCCCCCTCGAGCCTGCTCCGCCATTCAATAAGATCATGGCTGATCATCGACCTCAACTCCACTTTCCCGCCTGATCGCCATATCCCTTGATTCCCCGAGAGTCCAAAAATCTATCTATCTCAGCCTTGAATATACTCAAAGACTCAGCATTCACAGCCCTCTGGGGCAGAGAATTCCAAAGATTCACAACCCTCTGAGTGAAGAAATTCCTCCTCATCTCAGTCTTAAATGGCCTACCCCTTATCCTGAGACTATACCCCCTAGTTCTAGACACTCCAGCCAGGAGAAACAACCTCTCAGCATCTACCCTGTCAATCCCCTTCAGAATCTTGTATGTTTCAATGAGATCACCTCTCATTCTTCTAAACTCCAGAGAGTATAGGCCCCTTCTGGCCACATATTCCAATCTTTCTCGCTGCCTTTGCTCCCTCCGCCGTAGATCCTGGAGGGTGAGGTCAGCTGCCAGTACAGCCCCCATTAATGCAACCAAGTGTAGCACTTTGATATGTTGTGAGAATAAATTTAACTAATTGTTAGTAACCACAACACTCCTGATACTAAACAACCTTTAAATGACTGAATTAAGCTGTTACACAATGTCAAACTGACGAGGAAGCAGTGAAAAAGCACTAACGTGACAGCTGCGACTCATTACTCATGATCCCTTTAAGTAGCGCCCCTGGAGCCGGCATCTGCCTGCTTGATGCCTCCTCTCCCTGTCGCTGTCGGGGTGAGGCGCTAAGGCAGGGGGCGACAATGAATTTTGCAGACCAGGCGCCCAGTAAGCGTTGCACACTCACTGACGTCACGATCTGCCCGGTGGTAACTTATAGCGGCGGCGCTACCGGGGGGGGGAGCCGGATTTGGCGCGCGTCGCTGGATTCACCTCGCCCTGGCGCTACTGCATCAGCGCCTCATTAACGCCCCCACCAGGCGCTAACTGGAGGCACTAACCAACTGAATTTCCCCCCCCCCTCTATTCCTTCATCCAGCCATTAATATATATTGTGAAAAGCTGAGGCCCCTGTACAGATCCCTGGGGAACCCACTTGTCAGATCCTGCCAACCAGAGAATGTTCCCTTTATCCCTACTCTGTGACTCCTACCTCCCAACCAATTATCAACCCATGATACAAGGTTAAGTCTAATTCCATGCGTTTTCATTTTTACCAATAATCTCTTGTGTGGAACCTCATCAAATGCCTTCTGGAAGTCCATGTAGACAACATTGTTAGACCAACAAAGGGAAACTTTTGTGTGAAGCCCACCCTCTTGAGCAAGCTGCCTGAGAAGAGGTGGTGATCAGGTTAATGCAGTGTCTACAGTAAAGAGGTCATCCTCCTAAGTGAGGAATAAATTCAACCAGCGCTGAAGTTTTCCAAGTAAGTGAATCCTGCAATTACTTCTTAACAGTCTCTTATGATAGCACACCTACAACATACACACTTTCTCCTCAAGCAGCCTCACACTTGCATGAGATTTTTCCTTTATACACCCTTTTGCTCTCTAACACTAGCACAAGGCAACAAGATTCATGCATGACACACTATTCACCTTCTCAGGAAACCTTTGGCTGTTGGTGTGTTATAGCCATAAAAGATTCTCCCCATAATATTTTGCATGCTGCATATTCTTATTTAGGAAAGTACAGTAACCAATAGCATAGCTATGACAGGCCTGGGAGGAGGGAATCACAGGATTAAACTTTATATCCAAAATGTTAATCTCTATTTTCTTTTTTCAGATGCTGACAGACTTGATTATTTCTAGTATTTTCTATCTTTGTTTCAATAGCTTAGTTACCTCCTCAAGAACTGTAAGGTATGGCCTATTACTTCTAAAACCAGGCTGACTGCTCCGTATACCTGTGCTCTTTAGATGTGTTTTGATACCAAAAAGGAAGCATTTTTGTTACATTTTTGTTGGCTTTTTTATTTATGTCACAGTACAGCTCCCTCACAGTTGCAGACATTTGGGGCCCAGCCTTTAAACGAAAAACGATTTCTGCGCACCAGCAATTGCTCAATCTGACTGGACTACCTGCCAATGAGCTTCCGCAACCTGTCGGAGATTATGGAGGAGTCCACTACCATCTTGTGTGGCGTTCTCGCGCATGGGATCAAGACTCTGCAGTCGACCGTGGAGCGTGTGGTTACCTCAATGGATGCTACAGCTGAGCTCTCCCTGAGTCCACACAGGTTGTGGGCTTAACCATCTCCTCCGCCTTTGAAAGGCTGAGAAACAGAATGGATAAGGGCTTCAGTCGGACCATGGATGTCCAACATAGAAACATAGAAACATAGAAAAATAGGAGCAGGAGTAGGCCACTCGGCCCTTCGAGCCTGCTCCGCCATTCAATATGATCATGGCTGATCCTCTATCTCAATACCATATTCCCGCTCTCTCCCCGTACCCCTTGATGCCTTTTGTGTCTAGAAATCTATCTATCTCCTTCTTAAATATATTCAGTGACTTGGCCTCCACAGCCTTCTGTGGTAGAGAATTCCACAGGTTCACCACCCTCTGAGTGAAGAGATTTCTCCTCATCTCAGTCCTAAATGTCCTACCCCGTATCCTGAGACTGTGACCCCTCATTCTAGACCCCCCCCCCCAGCCAGGGGAAACATCCTCCCTGCATCCAGTCTGTCTAACCCTGTCAGAATTTTATATGTTTCAATGAGATCCCCTCTCATTCTTCTAAACTCTAGTGAATACAAGCCTAGTTGACCCAATCTCTCCTCATATGACAGTCCTGCCATCCCAGAAATCAGTCTGGTGAACCTTCGTTGCACTCCCTCTATGGCAAGTATATCCTTTCTTAGGTAAGGAGACCAAAACTGCACACAGTACTCCAGGTGTGGTCTCACCAAGGCCCTGTATAACTGTAGTAAGACATCCTTGCTCCTGTACTCAAATCCTCTTGCAATGAAGGCCAACATACTATTTGCCTTCCTAACTGCCTGCTGCACCTGCATGTTTGCTTTCAGTGACTGGTGTACAAGGACACCCAGGTCCCTTTGTACATCAGCATTTCCCAATCTATCACCATTTAAATAATACTCTGCCTTTCTGTTTTTCCTACCGAAGTGGACAACTTCACATTTATCCACGTTATACTGTATCTGCCATGTATTTGCCCACTCGCTCAACTTGTCTAAATCGCCTTGAAGGCTCTTTGCATCCTCCTCACAACTCACAATCCCACCTAGTATGCTCTCCTGCAGGTCAGTGGGAGTGCTGAGCCGCAGCCCAATAGCAGAGGCACTGACGCGGTGGAAATGGTGCAGGTTGCCATGTCTCCTGATGACAGCATATCTGGACCATTGCAATCCCCTGAACCAATGCCAGCACTTGGTGCAAGAAAAGCCAGCTGGGGCCAGACTGCCCCGAAAAATGTAAAGCTGCTGTAGTCTGCAGCCGGGCCTAAATCAATGTCTGCCGGGATATCGGGATGGGCAGACAGTGGGTGGTACGTTGGTGGTCCTGTTGCCCATTCGCTTGTTTTTAGACATAAATGGGGTGGAAGTGAGCAGTTTCCCTGCACTGGCTGACCCTGTCTCCTTGTGCTCCCTCTGCGGGCCATCAGCAACTTCATCTCATTGCCACTGCTTCACTATTCCTCTTAGCCCGGGGAAGGATGCGGTGACCGTCTTGCAGAATGTATCTTCGAATGGCCTTTCCTCCCAACACATTTTGCGACTGTAGTTATACAAAGACTGTAGTCAGCTATTTCTCAAGCTCGCCACTATTTTTGCTGTTATTACATAAGAACATAAGAACATAAGAAATAGGAGCAGGAGTAGGCCAATCGGCCCCTCGAGCCTGCTCCGCCATTCAATAAGATCATGGCTGATCTGATCCTAACCGCCAATCTACTATCTATCACAGAACCATCTCCTGCATCTAACAGAATTGCACACACGAAATAGGAGCAGAATCAGGCTACACAGTCCCTGGGCCCGCTCCACTACCCACAGGGCCATGACCGATCCGAACCTAGACTCACGTCCAAATTCCTGCCCGCTCCCCGTAACCCTTAATGCCCTTTACTTCTAGGAAACTGTCTATTTCTGTTTTAAATTTAATTAATGTTGTAGCTTCTACAGCTTTTTGTGGCAGCATATTCCATGGACCTACCACCCTCTGAGTGAAGTAGTTCCTCCTCATCTCAGTTTTGAAAGAGCAGCCCCTTATTCTAAGACTATGTCCCCTAGTTCTCGTCTCACCCGTCATCGGGAACATCCTCCCCGCATCCCCCGATCCAACCCCTTCACAATCTTATATGTTTCAATAAGATCGCCTCTCATTCTTCTGAACTCCAATGAGTAGAGTCCCAATCTACCCAACCTCTCCTCATATGACCACCCCCTCATCCCCGGGATTAACCGAATGAACCTTTTTTGCACTGCCTCGAGAGCAAGGATGTCTTTCCTTAAGTAAGGACACCAAAACTGTATGCAGTATTCCAGGTGCGGTCTCACCAATACCTTGTACAACTGAAGCAATACCTCCCTATTTTTATATTCTATCCCCTAGCAATGAAAGCCAACATTCCATTTGCCTTCTTAATCACTTGCTGCACCTGCATACTAACCTTTTGAGTTTCGTGCACCAGGACCCCCAGTCCCTTTGCACTTCAGTACTCTCCAGTTTCTTGCCATTAAGATAATAAATTGCTCTAGGATTTTCCTGCCAAAGTGCATCACCTCACACTTTCCAGTGTTGTATTCCATCTGCCAAATCTCTGCCCACTTACTTAGCCTGTCTATGTCCCCTTGCAGGTTTTTTGTCCTCCTCATTCACTACTTTCCCTCCCATCTTTGTATCATCTGCAAATTTTGATATGTTACACTTGGTCCCTTCCTCCAAATCGTTAATATAGATTGTGAGGAGTTGGGGACCCAGCACTGACCCCTGTGGAACACCACTAGTTACTGATTGCCAGTCTGAGAATGAACCATTTATCCCAACTCTTTGCTTTCTGTTAGATAGCCAATCCTCTATCCATGCCAGAATATTACCCCCAATTCCGTGATTTTTTACCTTAAGCAATAATCTTTTGTGTGGCACCTTGTCAAATGCCTTTTGGAAGTCTAAATACACTACGTCCACTGGTTCCCCTTTATCCACTCTATATGTTACTTCCTCAAAGAACTCCAGCAAATTTGTCAAACATGACTTCCCCTTCGTAAAACCATGCTGACTTTGTCCTATTAAATTATGATTATCCAAATGTCCTGTTACTGTTTCCTTAATAATGGACTCCAAAATTTTACCTACCACAGATGTTAGGCTAACGGTCTATAGTTACCAGCCTTCTGTCTACTGCCCTTTTAAATAAGGTGTTACATTAGCAGTTTTCCAGTCTGCCAGGACCTTAGCGGAATCCAGGGAGTTTGAAAAATTATTACCAATGCATCTACAATCCCTACCACCACTTCCTTCAAGACTCTAGGATGTAAGCCATCAGGTCCAGGTGATTTATCCGCCTTGAGTCCCATTATTTTACCGAGTACCACTTCCTTAGTGATTTTGATCGTGTTTAGCTCCTCTCCCCCTATAGCCCCCTGTTTGTCCAGTGTTGGGATATTCTTAGTGTCCTCTACTGTAAAGACTGATACAAAATATTCATTCAGTGTTTTTGCCATCTCCATATTTCCCACCATTAATTTCCGGTCTCATCCTCTAAGGGACCAACATTTACTTTAGCCACCCTTTTTCTTTTATATAACTTTAATTATTTTTATCAAAAAATTAAATTTTTGTTTAAAATACTTAATTTAATGTAATTTTAACTAATTTTAAATACGTGATTAAAAAAAAATATATTTAGGGGTAAAAATTCAGTTGGTTGCGCCTCCCGTTAGCGCCTTAAGAGGGCGCTAATGGGGCGCAAAGCCGCTAACGCCCGGGCGCAGCGATGTTTGCGCCGCTCGGGAACTTAACTAGACATTGTGCGGCGGCGCTAAACTTTACCGCTGCGACCACCTGCGCGCGCAGATTGTGACGTCATTCCATGGTGCAACGCCCTTGTGGCGCCCCGGAGCGGAAATTGAGTGGCGCCCCCTGCCTTACCGCCTGGCGCCTCCAACGACCGGAAGACTGGAACGCTATCAATCGCTGTGGGGCTGGGGGGGGCGCTATTTAAAGGGGGCCTCTTCCTGTCTTTTTCTGTGGTTGACATTTTTGCACCACTCGTGCTGAGAGAGAGAGAGAGATTCGGAGAGAGAGAAACAGAGACTTCTGCATTGAGTCAATGCTTTGTGAGGTAGTTTTGCCTACTGATCCTAACTTCGCTGCTACTTTGGTTGCTGTCCTTCATTACTTTGCTTGCAAAGAGACTATGGGGGCTGCACTGATTGGGGGCATCGTCCTGCTCCAGCTGAATCGGAGGACACAGAGACGCAGAGAGAGAGTGGCAATGATGGCCAGACGGAGGAGGGCCAACAGGTGTATGTACAGGAGAGCTTACCCTCCCAGGGTATATCGTGAACAGCTCTCCTACCTTCATATGTCTGAGGAGCTGTGTTTGCGAAGGCTGCGATTCAGCAAGGAGGTGGTCACTGAGCTCTGCCACCTGCTGCAGCCAGATCTGCAGCCTCAACTGAGGTCCAGGACGTCTCTGTCGGTGGCAGTGAAGGTCACAGTGGCTCTCAACTTCTATGCTACTGGCTCATTTCAAGCTGCTGCTGGGGACCTCGCCAATATCTCCCAGTTCGCGGTGCATTGCTGCATCCGGCAGGTCACAAATGCCCTCTTTAAAAGGAGACGAGAGTTCATCTCTTTCCCCATGACCCCAGACAAGCAGTGTGACTGCGCTCTGGGCTTTGCGAGGATAGCGGGCTTCCCCATGGTGCAGGGCGCCATTGACTGCATGCATGTGGCTTTGCGTGCTCCACATGAGAATGCCGAGGAATTCCGGAACAGAAAGGGGTTCCATTCCTTGAATGTTCAGTTGGTCTGTGACCACAGACAGCTGATACTCACTGTCAATGCCCACTATCCTGGCAGCTGCCACGATGCTTTTATCCTGCGCCAGACTACTGTGGCAGAACTTTTCGAGGCACCGCATCAGCCAGTTGGTTGGCTTCTCGGGGACAAGGGGTATCCATTGAGCACCTGGCTGATGACACCGCTCCGTACGCCCAACACCCCTGCTGAGCTGCGGTACAATGAGAGCCATCAAGCTACCAGGAACATCATTGAGCGCACAATCGGCGTGCTGAAGCAACGGTTCCGCTGTCTCGACCATTCTGGAGGAGCCCTGCAGTACTCGCCTGAACGAGTATCCAACTTCGTAGTTGTGTGCTGCATGTTGCATAACATGGCAATCGTCAGGACCCAGCCAATGCCACCAGGCCTTGGAGCACCACCAGAGGAGGAGGAGGAAGAGGAGGAAGAGGACGAGGAGGATGATCATCAGCAGCACCAAGGCGGGAGGGCGGCCCACAATGGTGAAACTGCAAGGGCCGTCCGTCAACGGCTGATAGCAAGCCGCTTCTAGGGCCCCTGCTGTGGAAATGGCTTCTGCCATTGCTAACAACATCAATGAACCCAGCACGCAACCCCTAAGCCGGCCAAGGCACCAATAATTCCAAACACCAACCATGTATATTTTGAATACAGAAACTTATTTATTTTACAAACTCTGTGTGTGTCAATTCCTCATGACAAACTCATAGACATAAACACAAAAAAACAGTCAATAACATAACTGGTTCTCACAACCTGGAGATAATGTCCAAAACACTAAACAAAAGTTGGACCATGAACCTCGGCTTTTAATAAAAAAATGACCAGCACTTTGTCACACCTCCTACTTTTTGCCCTTCGAGGGTGATCTCCTTCCCTTGCGCACTTCCCCCCTTCTAACCCTACTGCTCCTCCGTAATGGGACCTCAGTGGCTGCAGCAAGGCTGGTGGAAGGCTGCTGATCGTCAGACCCTGACACTGCAGATGCCCCTGAAGGACGGCCTCGACCAGTTCTGGGCCTGGAGGGCCCGGCTGCAGACTGCACCAACTCTGCATGGGCGGCAGCAGTCTGTCCTACAGGCGGTGGCAAGTGCAGTGGCGAAGTGACAGTGTTGGCAGCAGGAATGCTGTCATCGTGAGAGAGGACAGCAACTCCCTGCTCGCCCGACACACTGGCACTCCCACGGGGCAGCACTTCAGCATCCGGAGCAATCTGCTGGAGAACAGATTGCTGGCCTGCTGCGGCGCGGTGAGAGCCCCGGGGACATGTGAATGAACCATCGAGGTTGGCAGCAGTCTGTGCTCGCGTGGCCTCAATCTGAGTCTGCATGAGAGCAGTCAGAGATGGGATCACGGCAGCCAGTGACTGAATTGCAGCACTAAGCGTTAGTGTGGCATCTGCCTGTGCTACAGCGAAGTGCTCCACACTCCTTGCCAGTGACTCAATGCATTCGGGCACCCTTCCCACTGCACCCATGAGCTCAGTGTGCATGCCCACCGCCTGGGTGTTCATTTCTGCGATCAGCCGCTCCTCCTCTGCGTCCATTGCAGTAGGAGTCTCTGGCATACTCTCCCTCTGGGGAGAAGGCCCCCGTTCTTCCCTACCCCCATGGCGTTGCTGCAGCCCGCTGGGTCCTGGAGCTTCACCCTCATCAGACCCTTCCCCCCTGCTCCCCTCCAGGGAAGGCGTGTTCCCAGTGTGGGCATGGGCTTCCTCGGGAGAGGGTGGCACTGATGCTCCGGCTTCCTCTTCCTCCTCGGCTGCAGCTTCACTCCCAGTGGCAGCTTCAGGACCCGTCTCCTCAGCTGGTGAATCACCATCTGAAAGCAGAGAGGTACAAGAGTGGCTTTAGCGTGAGGACAGGGTGGCAGTAAGGGAGGAATAAGTGCAGCGAGTTAGCAAGTTGGATTGAAAGTGTCAAAGGCTGGTGTTGTGAGGGACAAGTGGAAGGACAGAGGACAAAAAGGTGATGACCTTAACATTGCTGTCCAGAACGGGGTCGGCGTCTCCAGTGGCGACGGGACCGATCACCCGGCTTGCCACAATCCTGTGGACGCGCTCCTCAAGATCGCTGAGGGGTTGCAGCTGAGGCCGCCCTCCACCTGTCCGTTGCTGCTGTCTCCGATTATGCGCCAGCTTGGCCTGCAAGAAAAAGGACAGCATCTGAGTAAATATACAGCCATGGTCTTGCCTGATGTGCCTCCCATAGGTGAATAGCCCTTACTGTATGCAAAGTGTGGAATGTGTGTGTGTGTTTCATGAAAGGGCCATAGGTGTTGGATGAGTGTTGTGCATTGGGGTTTTAAGACCCTCTGGCCATAGAGTGAGGTTGAGATGGAGGGATAGAGAGGTATTGAGAAAAAGCCACTCACCCTGACGACCCGAGTGAGGTCGTTGAACTTTTTGCGGCATTGAGTATGGGTCCTGGGCACCATGCTCCTGGAGGAGACGCTCTGAGCCACCTTCCTCCACACTCTTCTGTACTCGCGTGGCAAAGGCCTCCTGCCACTCTCAGGGAAGAGTATACATCTTCTGCGCTCCACCGCGCCAACCAGAGCATCGAAGGCCCGCTCGGTGAAGCGATGAGCTCGTTCTCTCACCCTCTCCATCCTTGGCAGCAAAATGGATTCACAGGTCTCTCCAGGCCGAGATTCAAGGCTGCAATGAGCAGGGTGTGGCTGGGGAGCAAGTTGGCCCCCCCCCGCTTTAAGAACTGGCCGGCGCCAGTGTGTCTGTGTTCCCTCGCCAACTGGCAGCACCTGCGCTGCGCTCGTGCACTGAGTTAGCGCCTCACTGCTCGGCCTTTGCGCCTTAAGACAGGTGTGCAGCGCCTGCTTTAGCGCTCCACTCACCTCCCGGGGCGGTAAAAGTGAAGTTTCCAGTCAGTAGCGATAATTAGCGCCAGGCGCTAATATTTGCGTCCAGACGATATTTGCGCCCCAAACGGGGCGCGACCTAATTTTTCCCCCTTAATGTTTTCGTGTGTTTTTTGAGTGATCCCCATTCATACTTTTGACGGGTCTACGCAGAGAGACCTGTTAAAAGTATGAAGGGGGATTCACTTTTTTGATTGGTTCCCCATGGCCCACGTGATCCCAGGGACGCTTGCGAACTGCCTGCGCTCCTGGGATACCTGGACCTCTGTGTGCGCGCACCAGGAGAGGCCCAGGAGCAGAAGTGTCGGGACCTACGGAGCCAGCAGGTAAGTGCGTAGATTTTTCCAGATTGGAGGCATCTGCACGCAGGAAGCCTCCGATCGGAAAATCCAGCCCATTGTTGTTGCTGCTGTGCTAGTTTTAGTATTATTGTTCCTGATATTATTATTTTGGTCTCATTATTGCATTTACCGTTACTTTTATTGTTACTGTGGATGCTAATGTTACTATTCGAGGCTGATTTTGTTTCTTTTCAATTCATTTTTATGGGATGTGGGCATCGCTGGCAAGGCCAGCATTTATTGCCCATCCCTAATTGCGCTTGAGAAGGTGGTGGTGAGCCGCCTTCTTGAACCGCTGCAGTCCGTGTGGTGAAAGTACTCCCACGGTGCTGTTAGGGAGGGAGTTCCAGGATTTTGACCCAGCCATGATGAAGGATCGGCGATATACTTCTATGTCAGGATGATGTGTGACTTGGAGGGCAACTTGGAGGTGGTGGTGTTCCATGTGCCTGCTGCCCTTGTCGTTCTAGGTGGTAGAGGTTGTGGGTTTGGGAGGTGCTGCCGAAAAAGCCTTGGCGAGTTGCTGCAGTGCGTCTTGTAGATGGTACACACTGCAACCACAGTATGCTGGTGGTGGAGGAAGTGAATGTTTAAGATGGTGGATGGGGTGCCAATCACGCGGGCTGCTTTGTCCTGGATGGTGTCGAGCTTCTTGAGTGTTGTTGGAGCTGCACTCATCCAGGCAAGTGGAGAGTATTCCATCAAACTCCTTACTTGTGCCTTGTAGATGGTGAAACGGCTTTGGGGAGTCAGGAGGTGAGACACTCGCCGCAGAATACCCAGCCCCTGACCTGCTCTTGTTGCCAGAGTATTTATGTGGCTGGTCCAGTTAAGTTTCTGGTCAATGGTGACCCCCAGGATGTTGATAGTGGGGGATTCGGCGATGGTAATGCTGTTGAATGTCAAGGGGCGGTGATTAGACTCTTGCTTGTTGGAGATAGTCATTGCGTGGCACTTCTGTGGCGCAAATGTTATCTGCCACTTATCAGCCCAAGCCTGAACGTCGTCCAGGTCTTGTTGCATACGGGCATGGACTACTTTTTTATCTGAGGAGTTGTGAATGGCACTGAACGCTGTGCAGTTATCAGCGAACATCCCCATTTCTGACCTTATGTTGGAGGGAAGGTCATTGATGAAGCAGCTGAAGATGGTTGGGCCTAGGACATTTGTTGATGTTATTGTTGCTGCAGTAATTGTTATTGTTGTTAACATTACTGTTGTTAATACTACTGTTATTGTAATTGTTGCTGATATTGTTACTGTTACTATTATTGTGTTAGTCATGGCTCAGTTGGTAGCACCCTCGCCTCTGAGTCAGAAGGTTGTGGGTTCAAGTCCTACTCCAGAGACTTGAGCACAAAAATCTAGGCTGACATTCCCAGTGCAGTACTGAGGGAGTGCTGCACTATCGGAGGTGCCGTCTTTCGGATGAGATGTTAATCTGAGGCCCCGTCTGCTCTCTCAGGTAAAAGGTCCCGTGGCACTATTTCGAAGAAGAGCAGGGGAGTTATCCCCGGTGTTCTGGCCAATATTTATCCCTCAATCAACATCACTAAAACAGATTATCTGGTCATTGCTGTTTGTGGGATCTTGCTTTGTGCAGATTGGCTGCCGCGTTTCCCACATTACAACAACTACACTTCAGAAGTACTTCATTGGCTTAAAGCGCTTTGGGATGTCCGGAGGTCGTGAAAGGCGCTATATAATTGCAAGTCTTTCTTTTCTTTCTGTTGCTACCGTCCTGTAATTGCTGTCGTTTAGGGGTATCGAGGGATATGGAGCAAAGGTTGATAAATGGAGTTGAAGTACAGACCAGCCTTGATCTAATAGAATGGCGGAACAGACACGAGGGGTTGAATGGTCTGCACCTGTTCTTCTGTTTCTATGTCCCTATATTCCTTATTATTGTTGTTTATAGTCACTGTCATCGTCGCTGATATTATTGTTGCTTTTATTTTGCTATAGTTTGTAATGATTGTTCATAAATAGAGGTATTGAATACAAAAGTAGAGAATTTATGCTGAACCTTTATAAAGCGCTGGTTAGGCCACAACTGGAGTATTGCGTCCAGTTCTGCTCACCACACTTTAGGAAGGATGTGAAGGCCCTTGAGATGGTGCAGAGGAGATTTACCAGAATGGTTCTGGGGATGGGGGATCTTAGCTACAAGAACAGGTTGGAGAAGCTGGATTTGTTTACATTAGAGCAAAGGAGGTCGAGGGGTGATTTGATAGAGGTGTCCAAGATTATGACGGGTTTGGATAGGCTAGACGGAGAAAGGCTGTTCCCACTAGTTAATGGCACAAGGGGACACATATTTAAGGTTTTGGGCAAGAGATACGGGGGGTGGGGGGGGGGTTGTGAAGAAAAACTTTTTTACGCAGCGAGTGGTGAGGACCTGGAATTCGCTGCCGACGGAAGTGGTGGAGGCGGAGACACTCAATGTTTTCAAGGGGAGACTGGATAGGCACTTGAGGGAAATAAACTTGCAGGGCTACGGGGATAGAGCGGGGGAATGGGATTGACTGGATTGCTCTACAGAGAGCTGGCACGGACTCGATGGGCCGAATGGCCTCCTTCTGTGCCGTTATGACTTTATGACTCTATGGGGTAAAAATTCAGTTGGTTGCGCCTCCCGTTAGCGCCTTAAGAGGGCGCTAATGGGGCGCAAAGCCGCTAACGCCCGGGCGCAGCGAAATTTGCGCCGCTCGGGAACTTAACTTGACATTGTGCGGCGGCGCTAAAACTTACCGCTGCGACCACCTGCGCGTGCAGATTGTGACGTCATTCCATGGTGCAACGCCCTTGTGGCGCCCCGGAGCGGAAATTGAGTGGCGCCCCCTGCCTTACCGCCTGGCGCATCCAACGACCAGAAGACTGGAACGCTATCAATCGCTGGGGGCGGCGCTATTTAAAGGGGGCCTCTTCCTGTCTTTTATTGTTGGTGGCATTTTTGAACTACGCATTCTGAGAGAGAGAGAGAGAGACTTCTGGAGAGATTCAACGTTGTGTGAAGGAGTTTTGGGTACTGAGCAGCACTTTGCAGGTTCATTTTGATTTGCCATTCCTTGTATCGATTTAGCAGAGACTGTGGGAGCTGCACTCTGAGCTCTTTGCCTGGTACTCTCCATTGTTCTTTCCAGCACATTTGATGTGCAAGTCTCTCCAGGCCGAGATTCAAGGCTGCAATGAACAGGATGTGGATGGAAAGCAAGATTAACCATCCCCTTTAAGAACTGGCCCGTGCCATTGTGTGTGTGTTCCATTGCTGACTGACATTACATGAGCTTCGCCAGCGCTCTGAGTTAGCGCCTCACTGCTCGGCCTTTGCGCCTTAAGACAGGTGTGCAGCGCCTGCTTTAGCGCTCCACTCACCTCCCGGGGTGGTAAAAGTGAAGTTTCCAGTCAGTGCCGATAATTAGCGCCAGGCGCTAATATTTGCGTCCAGATGATATTTGCGCCCTATGACTCTATGACTCTATTCTTGTTATTGTTCCAATATTGTTATTACTGACAAGAACATCCAGAAAGCAAGGAACAGCACCTACGTAAAGTTTCCAAAGCCAATTGGTTTTTTTATGGCGGGGGTGGGGGAACTGGTTATGAATTATCCCCCAACATAAACCAACTTGCTCTTTTCATAATGTTGGCTGATTGATTTTCTCAGTAGCTCAGGTAAAGTCAGACAGTAATTATGCCAAATTATCCTTGTTCGCTCTTAATTAAATTAAATTAATTTCTGTCTGTTGCCATTCCCCCTGCCACTGGAAACTGTTTAGAGTTTAGCTGCACAAGAAGTTGTCACCTACACACCATTGCTGGAGATCCTTAAATGTATTTAAATGCCACAAGCATAATAAATCACAGGAATAATTGACACTTTCTTTAAAAATAACAACATTAGCACCAGTAAATCACCATTACAATGCCATTCCTCAATTATGTTATTCTTGTTCTACACTATCTGGAAGACTTAGAGCCATAATTTTTTTTAAGTTGTGCCCTGAAGCTCCATTGGCAACTCTCACAGCCCTCATTATTCCCGTCAACAAATTGCAGTCTGCGAGGAACTTTACTTGACAGCTGAGATTTACCTTCTTGCATCATTACACTGAGGCTCTGATTTCAACATGCAGAAGGAGAATATGCTTCACTGAAAAGCGAGTCAGTGAGTTTGGACTGCAATCCTCAGAAACCAAACAACAGGTGTCTAAAGATTAGAACATATTTCCCATGAGCTTGGAATCTAGAGTCCACTGTACACAAGTTTAGATTCTTCATAAAACTGGAGCTCATTCCACTTGAATCTGGAGCCCATTCCCTTAAAACTGGAGCACATTCCCTTGAATCTGGATCTCATTACCTTGAATCTGGAGCTCATTCCCTTGAATCTGGAGCTCATTCCCTTGAATCTGGAGCTCATTCCCTTGAATCTGGAGCTCATTCCCTTGAATCTGGAGCTCATTCCCTTGAATCTGGAGCCCATTCCCTTGAATCTGGATCTCATTCCCTTGAATCTGGATCTCATTCCCTTGAATCTGGAGCCCATTCCCTTGAATCTGGAGCTCATTCCCTTGAATCTTGAGCCCATTCCCTTGAATCTGGAGCTCATTCCCTTGAATCTTGAGCCCATTCCCTTGAATCTGGAGCCATTCCCTTGAATCTGGGGCTCATTCCCTTGAATCTTGAGCCCATTCCCTTGAAACTGGGGCTCATTCCCTTGAATCTGGAGCTCATTCCCCTGAATCTGGAGCTCATTCCCTTGAATCTGGAGCTCATTCCCTTGAATCTGGAGCCCATTCCCCTTGAATCTGGAGCTCATTCCCTTGAATCTGGATCTCATTCCCTTGAATCTGGAGCTCATTCCCTTGAATCTGGAACCCATTCCCTTGAATCTTGAGCCCATTCCCTTGAATCTGGAGCCCATTCCCTTGAATCTGGGGCTCATTCCCTTGAATCTGGAGCCCATTCCCTTGAATCTTGAGCCCATTCCCTTGAATCTGGGGCTCATTCCCTTGAATCTGGAGCTCATTCCCTTGAATCTGGAGCTCATTCCCTTGAATCTGGAGCTCATTCCCTTGAATCTGGAACCCATTCCCCTTGAATCTGGATCTCATTCCCCTTGAATCTGGATCTCATTCCCTTTGAATCTTGAGCCCATTCCCTTGAATCTGGAGCTCATTCCCTTTGAATCTGGATCTCATTCCCTTTGAATCTGGAGCTCATTCCCTTTGAATCTTGAGCCCATTCTCTTGAATCTGGAGCCCATTCCCTTGAATCTTGAGCCCATTCCCTTGAATCTGGAGCCCATTCCCTTGAATCTGGAGCCCATTCCCTTGAATCTGGAGCTCATTCCCTTGAATCTGGAGCTCATTCCCTTTGAATCTTGAGCCCATTCCCTTGAATCTGGAGCTCATTCCCTTGAATCTGGATCTCATTCCCATTGAATCTTGAGCCCATTCCCTTGAATCTGGAGCCCATTCCCTTGAATCTGGAGCTCATTCCCTTTGAATCTTGAGCCCATTCCCTTGAATCTGGATCTCATTCCCTTGAATCTGGATCTCATTCCCTTGATTCTGGAGCCCATTCCCTTGAATCTGGAGCCCATTCTCTTGAATCTGGAGCCCATTCCCTTGAATCTGGAGATCATTCCCTTGAATCTGGAGCCCATTCCCTTGAATCTGGAGCCCATTCCCTTGAATCTTGAGCCCATTCCCTTGAATCTGGAGCCCATTCCCTTGAATCTGGAGCCCATTCCCTTGAATCTGGAGCTCATTCCCTTGAATCTGGAGTTCATTCCCTTTGAATCTTGAGCCCATTCCCTTGAATCTGGAGCTCATTCCCTTGAATCTGGATCTCATTCCCATTGAATCTTGAGCCCATTCCCTTGAATCTGGAGCCCATTCCCTTGAATCTGGAGCCCATTCCGTTTGAATCTGGAGCCCATTCTCTTTGAATCTGGAGCCCATTCCCTTGAATCTGGATCTCATTCCCTTTGAATCTTGAGCCCATTCCCTTGAATCTGGAGCCCATTCCCTTCGAATCTGGAGCCCATTCCCCTTGAATCTGGATCTCATTCTCTTGAATCTTGAGCCCATTCCCTTGAATCTTGAGCCCATTCCCTTGAATCTGGAGCTCATTCCCCGTGAATCCGGAGCTTATTCCCTTGGAATCCGGAGTTAATTCCCTTTGAGTCATAGTCATAGGGCAGAATTTTCATTTACCCGTGGAGGCCGGTTTGGAGGCGTGTGGGGTGGGAAAATAGCAGATTCGGGGGTCCTGAACCCATCTCACCCAGAACCCGCCTCCATGCCAGTTTCGCTGGAGGCGGGTACCCGACCTGTGCTGGGAGCTGCCTCCCCGAGGCGGAAAAGGGATTAGTGATAATTAACTGCCTGTTAACAAGTAGTTAACAGGCAGTTTGTTGCCTAATCCCTATTTTTAGCCCTGAAGTGTGGGCTACCCGACGGCTCGAAACCACGCCGTTTTAGCAAGGCGGACCGTGGGTCTGCAAGGGTTGGAGGGGTCAATATGTTCGGTGGGCAGGTGAGTGATGGGTGCATGTGTGCAGAGGTAAGTGTGTAAGGTAAGTGTAAAGTGTGGAAAAAAGCTTTACTTACCTTAACTTCCTCCTGCAGGTGTCAGCCCTTCAGGTCTCGGGAGTCAGAAATCTCACCGGTACAGAAAGCAGAATGGCCGCAGAGCTGTCAAAAGCTGCAGTCTCTGCTTTCTGTGCTGGATTGATTTCTAACTGAGTCTAAGTACAGGGATTCACGTTAGAAATCATATTGTCAGTGTTTGACAGCTTCACAGAGCTGTCAAACGCTGAAATTTCATCTGTCAAAAGCTCTTGACAGATGAAATTTCAATGGCTGACGTCACCTGTATCCAAGAGACCCTTGATTGGCCTACTAAGCCCGCTGGGCGGGCTCAACAAGGTCAATCAAGGAAAAATACAATGGATTGGCCACAAGTCGATGGAGGCGGGACTACAACCCAAAAAGTGGGAGTCCCGCCTCCATCATGTCCCCATTGACAAAATCTAGCCCATAGAGTCTGTCGTAGAGTCATAACGGCACAAAAGGAGGCCATTCGGCCCATCGAGTCCGTGCCAGCTCTCTGCAGAGCAATCCAGTCAGTCCCATTCCCCCACTCTATCCCCTGCAAGTTTATTTCCCTCAAGTGCCTATCCAGTCTCCCCTTGAAAACATTGAGTGTCTCCGCTTCCACCACTTCCATCGGCAGCGAATTCCAGGTCATCACCACTCCCTTTGTAAAAAAGTTTTTCCTCACATCCCCCCTGTATCTCTTGCCCAAAACCTTAAATCTGTGTCCCCTAGTCCTTGTACCATCAACTAGTGGGAACAACCTTTCTCCGTCTAGCCTATCTAAACCCATCATAATCTTGTACACCTCTATCAAATCACCCCTCAACCTCCTTTGCCCTAATGAAAACAAATCCAGCTTCTCCAGCCTGTTCTTGTAGCTAAGATCCCCCATCCCCGGAACCATTCTGGTAAATCTCCTCTGCACCCTCTCAAGGGCCTTCACATCCTTCCTAAAGTGTGGTGACCAAAACTGGATGCAATACTCCAGTTGTGGCCTAACCAGCGCTTTATAAAGGTTCAGCATAACTTCTCTACTTTTGTACTCAAAACCTTTATTTATGAAGCCCAAGATCCCATATGCTTTGTACCACTCTCTCAATATTCAAGAGGGGGTAGTAAATAGAAATGTTGTAGTGGTAGGGGATAGTATTATTAGGGGGATAGATAGAGTTCTCTGCAGCCGAGAGCGAGAGTCCCGTAGGCTGTGTTGCCTGCCCGGTGCCAGGGTTAAGGACATCTCCTCTGGGCTGGAAAGAAACTTGCAGTGGGAGGGGGTGGATCCAGTTGTCGTGGTCCATGTTGGTACAAACGACGTAGATAGGACAAGGAAGCCGGTTCTGTTAAAGGAGTATGAGCAGCTAGGGGTCAAATTAAAAAACAGAACCTCAAGGGTAATAATCTCTGGATTATTACCTGAGCCACGAGCGAATTTGGCTAGGACAAATAAAATTAGAGAGTTAAATGAGTGGCTCAAAGACTGGTGTGGGAGAAATGGGTTTTGCTTCCTGGGACACTGGCACCAGTACTGGGGCAGGAGGGAGCTGTTCCGTTGGGACGGGTTTCACTTGGCCAGTGCTGGGACTAGAGTCGTGGCGGATCATATAACTAGGGCTGTAGAGAGGGCTTTAAACTAACTAGTGGGGGGGAGGTTCCTAGAGAGCAAATAATAAAAATGACAACAGAGAAGGTCATAGACTTAGGTAGCAGTGGGGAAATTAAAAACCAGAGTGTGTCAGGAAGGGGCAAAAGGTATGGAGTAAAAGGTAAAGTAATAAAAAGGAACTAAGTGTCACAAAACATATTTGAAAGTTCTATATCTGAATGCACGTAGCATTCGTAACAAAATAGACGAGTTTTTGGCACAAATAACTACATATGGGTATGATCTTGTGGCCATTACAGAAACATGGCTGCAGGGTGACAATGCCTGGGAATTAAACATACCAGGTTATTTAACGATCAGGAAGGACAGGCAGGAAGGAAGGGGAGGTGGGGTGGCTATGTTAATAAAGGAAGGAATCACTGTAATACAGAGAAATGATATTGGGTCAAAAGATCAGGATAATGAAACAGTTTGGGTGGAGATAAGGAATAATAAGGGGGAAAAAACACTAGTGGGCGTAGTCTATAGGCCTCCGAACAGTTGCAACTCTGTTGGACGGAGTATCAATCAGGAAATAGTTGAGGCTTGTAATAAGGGAACATCTATAATTATGGGGGATTTTAATTGGACAAATCAAATTGGGCAGGGCTTGCTTGAGGATGAGTTCATTGAGTGTATTAGGGATGGGTTTCTTGAGCAGTATGTAACTGAACCGACCAGGGGGCAAGCAACCTTAGATCTGGTCCTGTGTAACGAGACAGGATTAATTAAAAATGTCCTAGTAAAGGATCCCCTTGGAATGAGTGACCATAACATGGTTGAATTCCATATTCAATTAGAGGGTGAGAAGGTTGGATCTCAAACAAGCGTGCTAAGCTTGAATAAAGGAGACTATGAAGGTATGCGAGCGGAATTGAGTAGAGTGGATTGGGAAAATAGATTAAAGGATAAGACGATACATGATCAGTGGTGTACATTTAAGGAGTTATTTTACAACTTCCAAAAAATATATATTCCACTGAGAAGAAAAGGGTGTAAAAGAAAAGACAGTCATCCGTGGCTAAGTAAAGAAATTAAGAATAGTATTCAACTAAAAACAAGGGCTTTTAAGGTAGCCAAATCTAGTGGGAGGATAGAGGATTGGGAAAACTTTAAAAGACAGCAAAAAATAACAAAAAGATTGATTAAGAAAGGGAAGAAAGATTATGAAAGTAAATTAGCAAAAAATATAAAAACAGATAGTAAGAGTTTTTATAGTTATATAAAAAGAAAAAGGGTGACTAAAGTAAATGTTGGTCCCTTAGAGGATGAGACCGGGAAATTAATGGTGGGAAATATGGAGATAGCAAAAACACTGAATGAATATTTTGTATCAGTCTTTACAGTAGAGGACACTAGGAATATCCCAACACTGGACAAACAGGGTCTATGGGGGGGAGGAGCTAAACATGATCAAAATCACTAAGGAAGTGGTACTCGGTAAAATAATGGGACTCAAGGTGGATAAATCACCTGGACCTGATGGCTTACATCCTAGGGTCTTGAGGGAAGTGGCGGTAGGGATTGTGGATGCATTGGTAATAATTTTCCAAAACTCCCTGGACTCAGCAAAGATCCCGGCAGACTGGAAAACTGCTAATGTAACACCCTTATTTAAAAAGGGCAGTAGACAGAAGGCTGGAAACTATAGACCGGTTAGCTTAACATCTGTGGTAGGTAAAATTTTGGAGTCCATTATTAAGGAGACAGTAACGGGACATTTGGATAATCATAATTTAATAGGACAAAGTCAGCATGGTTTTATGAAGGGGAAGTCATGTCTGACAAATTTGCTGGAGTTCTTTGAGGAAGTAACATACAGGGTGGATAAAGGGAAACCAGTGGATGTGGTGTATTTAGACTTCCAAAAGGCATTTGACAAGGTGCCACACAAAAGATTATTGCTTCAGATAAAAAATCACGGGATTGGGGGTAATATTCTGGCATGGATAGAGGATGGCTATCTAACAGAAGGCAGAGAGTTGGGATAAATGGTTCATTCTCAGACTGGCAATCAGTAACTAGTGGTGTTCCGCAGGAGTCAGTGCTGGGTCCCCAACTCTTTACAATCTATATTAACGATTTGGAGGAGAGGACCGAGTGTAACATATCAAAGTTTGCAGATGATACTAAGATGGGAGGGAAAGTAGTGAGTGAGGAGGACATAAAAAATCTGCAATGGGACTTAGACAGGCTAAGTAAGTGGGCAGAGATTTGGCAGATGGAATACAATAGCGGAAAGTGTGAGGTTATGCACTTTGGCAGGAAAAATAGTAAAGCAAGTTATTATCTAAATGGCAAGAAACTGGAAAGTACTGAAGTACAAAGGGATCTGGGGGTCCTGGTGCACGAAACTCAAAAGGTTAGTATGCAGGTGCAGCAAGTGATTAAGAAGGCCAATGGAATGTTGGCTTTCATTGCTAGGGGGATAGAATATAAAAATAGGGAGGTATTGCTTCAGTTGTACAAGGTATTGGTGAGACCGCACCTGGAATACTGCATACAGTTTTGGTGTCCATACTTAAGAAAAGACATACTTGCTCTCGAGTCAGTACAAAGAAGGTTCACTCAGTTAATCCCGGGGATGAGGGGATGGACATATGAGGAGAGGTTGGGTAGATTGGGACTCTACTCATTGGAGTTCAGAAGAATGAGAGGCGATCTTATTGAAACATATAAGATTGTGAAGGGGTTGGATCGGGTGGATGCGGGGAGGATGTTCCCGATGATGGGTGAAACTAGAACTAGGGGGCATAGTCTTAGAATAAGGGGCTGCTCTTTCAAAACTGAGATGAGGAGGAACTACTTCACTCAGAGGGTGGTAGGTCCATGGAATATGGTGCCCCAAAAAGCTGTAGAAGCTACATCATTACATAAATTTAAAACAGAAATAGACAGTTTCCTAGAAGTAAAGGGAATTAAGGGTTACGAGGAGCGGGCAGGAATTTGGACGTGAGTCTAGGTTCAGATCAGTCATGGCCCTGTGGGTAGCAGAGCGGGCCCAGGGGCCGTGTAGCCTGATCCTGCTCCTATTTCGTGTGTCCAATTCTGTTAGATTCAGGAGATGGTTCTGTGATAGTAGATTGGCGGTTAGGATCAGATCAGCCATGATCTTATTGAATGGCGGAGCAGGCTCGAGGGGCCAATTGGCCTACTCCTGCTCCTATTTCTTATGTTCTTATGTTCTTATGTAATATGTCCTGCCACCTTCAGGGACCTATGCACATTAACTCCCAGGTCCCTCTGTCCCTGCTCACTCTTTAAAACTGTGCCATTAAGTGTATATTGCCTCTCCCTGTTCCTTCTGCCAAAATGCATCACCTCACACTTCTCTGTATTAAATTCCATCTGCCACTTGTCTGCCCATTCTGCTAGCCTTTCTATGTCCTGTTGCAGTCGATTGATATCATCATCACTGTTTGCCACACCCCCAAGTTTGGTGAAATTGGCAAATTTAGAAATTCTACTCCATTCCGATAGTCATAGAGTCATAGGGGTAGAAATTAGGTCGCGCCCCATTTGGGGCGCAAATATCGTCTGGACGCAAATATTAGCGCCTGGCGCTAATTATCGGCACTGACTGGAAACTTCACTTTTACCGCCCCGGGAGGTGAGTGGAGCGCTAAAGCAGGCACTGCACACCTGTCTTAAGGCGCAAAGGCCGAGCAGTGAGGCGCTAACTCAGAGCGCTGGCGAAGCTCATGTAATGTCAGTCAGCAATGGAACACACACACAATGGCACGGGCCAGTTCTTAAAGGGGATGGTTAATCTTGCTTTCCATCCACATCCTGTTCATTGCAGCCTTGAATCTCGGCCTGGAGAGACTTGCACATCAAATGTGCTGGAAAGAACAATGGAGAGTACCAGGCAAAGAGCTCAGAGTGCAGCTCCCACTGTCTCTGCTAAATCGATACAAGGAATGGCAAATCAAAATGAACCTGCAAAGTGCTGCTCAGTACCCAAAACTCCTTCACACAACGTTGAATCTCTCCAGAAGTCTCTCCCTCTCTCTCTCAGAATGCGTAGTTCAAAAATGCCACCAACAATAAAAGACAGGAAGAGGCCCCCTTTAAATAGCGCCCCCCCCAGCCCCACAGCGATTGATAGCGTTCCAGTCTTCTGGTCGTTGGAAGCGCCAGGCGGTAAGGCAGGGGGCACCACTCAATTTCCGCTCCGGGGCGCCACAAGGGCGTTGCACCATGGAATGATGTCACAATCTGCGCGCGCAGGTGGTCGCAGCGGTAAGTTTTAGCGCCGCCGCACAATGTCAAGTTATGTTCCCGAGCGGCGCAAACATCGCTGCGCCCGGGCGTTAGCAGCTTTGCGCCCCATTAGCGCCCTCTTAAGGCGCTAAAGGGAGGCGCAATCAACTGAATTTTTACCCCATAGAGTTATACAGCACAGAAAGAGGCCCTTCGGCCCATCGTGTCCGCGCCAGCCATCAAGCCCTGTCTATTTTAATCCCATTTAATCCCAATATCCAGGTCATTTATATATATCAAATAAAGCAGTGGCCCCAGCACTGACCCTTGGGGAACACCACTGTCTACCATTTTCCAGTCTGAAAAACAGCCATTTACCACAACTTGCTGTTTTCTGTCCTTAAGCCAATTCCTTATCCAAGCTGCCACTGACCCACCTATTCCATGAGCCTCAATTTTGTTAACCAGCTTTCTATGTGGTACTTTTTCAAACGCCTTCCGAAAATCAATGTAGACAACATCCATTGCATTCCCTTCATCAATCCTCTCTGTTACTTCATCAAAAAATTCAATTAGATTAGTCAAACACGATCTTCCTTTTACAAACCCATGTTGGCTCTCCTTAATTAGCTTAAACCTCTCCAAATGCCTGTTAATTTTTTCCTTGATTATTGTTTCTAAAACTTTACCCACCACTGATGTTAAACTGATCGGCCTGTAGTTGCTAGGATTGTCCTTACACCCTTTCTTGAACAATGGTGTCACATTTGCCACTTTCCAATCCTCAGGCACCTCCCCCGCATCTAGGGAAGATTGGAAAATTATGGCAAGCCCTTCCGCTATCTCCTCCCCCAATTCCCTTAGCAACCTGAGATGCAAGCCATCTGGATCAGGCGACTTGTCCACTCTAAGCATACCCAGCCTTTCTAGCACATCCTGTCTATCAATTTTCACCCTTTCCATTGCTTCTACCTTTTCCACTTCTACCGATATTTTGTCAGCATCCACCTCCTTAGTAAATACCGATACAAAGTACTCATTGAGTATTCTAGCCTTGCCCTGCGCCTCTAAGCATATATCACCTTCTTTGTCTCTAATAGGCCCCACCCCGCCTCTTACTACCCACTTACTGTTTACATGCTGGTAGAAGATTTTGGGTTCCCTTTTATGTTAACTGCCATTCTACTCTCATATTTTCTTTTTGCCAATTTATTTTCATCTTCACATCCCCTCGACCTGGCCCAGCTCATTCCCCAGCACCACATCCAGCAATGCCTCCTTCCTAGTTGGGCCAAGAACATACTGGTCAAGGAAATTCTCCTGAACACATTTCAGAAATTCCTCCCCCTCCTTTCCCTTTACTCCAGCAATATCTCAATCGATATTTGGGTAATTAAAGTCCCCCAATATCACCACTCTATAGCTCTTGCATATCTCTGTGATTTCCCTGCAGATTTGCTCCTCTGCCTCCCTCTCACTATTTGGAGGCCTATAGAATACCCCCAATAGCATGATCATACCCTTTTTGCTCCTCAACTCTAACCAAATGGATTCTGTCCTTGTCCCCTCAAGAACATCCTCCCTTTCCATCACTACAATGTCTTCCTTAATCAGCACTACCACCCCACCTCCCTTTTTTCCTTCCCTATCTTTTCTGAACACCTTGTACCCTTGAATATTAAGTGCCCAGTCCTCACTGTTTTTAAGCCACGTTTCCGTTATTGCCACAATATCATATTGCCACACAGCTAATTGTGCTTGTAGCTCACCAACCTTATTCACCACCATTTGTGCGTTTACGTACATGCATTCTAAACCCATTTTTGAATTTTTTGTAGTCTTTCTTAGTCTGCTCCTATCTAGTATGTTACTACTACCACCTCTAGTACTATTTTCTCTAGTACTATCCAACACACTCACTCTTTTATGCACCTTATTCCTCTTTTCTACTCCTATATGCTGGTGCCCATCCCCCTGCCAAGTTAATTTAAACCCTCCCCAACAGCACTAGCAAACCTCCCCGCGAGAATATTGGTCCCGGCTCTGTTGAGGTGTAACCCGTCCGGCTTGTACAGGTCCCACCTTCCCCAGAAATGGTCCCAATGCCTCAGGAATCTAAAGCCCTGCCTCCTGCACCATCTCCCCAGCCATGCATTCATCTGTTCTATCTTCCTATTCCTGTACACACTAGCAAGTGGCACCGGGAGTAACCCAGAGATTACTACCTTTGAGGTCCTGCTTTTTAATCTCTCTCCTAGCTCCTTAAACTCTGCCTACAGGACCTCATCCCTCTTTCTGCCTATGTCGTTGGTACCGATATGGACAATGACCTCTGGTTGTTCAGCCTTCTCCCTCAGAGTGTCCTGCATCCGCTCAGTGACATCCTTGACCCTGGCACCAGGGAGGCAACATACCATCCTGGAGTCACGTCTACGACTGTAGAAACACCTGTCTGCTCCCCTAACTATCGAATCCCCAACCACTATTGCTCTTCCACTCTTTTTTCTCCCACCCTGTGCAGCTGAGACACCCGTGGTGCCATGGACTTGACTCTGGCTGCACTCCCCAGAGGAACCATTGCCATCACCAGTACTCAGAATAGAATACTGGTTGGAGAGCGCGATGCACTCCGGGGACTCCTGCACTACCTGCCTGGTCCTCCTCTTCTGTCTGGCGGTCACCCATTCCCTCTCTGCCTGCATACTCTTAAGCTGCGGGGTGACCACCTCTAGAAACGTGCTATCCACGTAGCTCTCAGCCTCGCGGATGCACCGCAGTGACTCCAGCCGCCGCTCAAGCTCCGAAACACGGAGCTCGAGTTGCTGTAGCTGGTGACACTTCCCGCACATGTGGTCGTCCAGGCTACGCGAAGCATCCAGGACTTCCCACATGGCACAGGATGTGCACTCCATGGGACTGAGCTGCCATGCCATGCCTCTATTTAATAGACTAAGAACTAACCCAGCAGAAATAAACTTAAAACTTAACAAAAAACACTCCCCAGCTACTCACCAACCAGCTCTTTCCCTCTATTTAATCGGCTATTAACTAACTTAGCAGAAAATAAACTTATAAACTTAAAAAAAATACACTTGTCAGCTACTCACGAATCAGCTCCTTCCCTTGTGCTGATGCTGAGGGAACGGTAGCGTAGTGGTAAAATCACTGGCTAGTAATCCTGGACTAATGATCCGGAGACGTGCATTCACCACGGCAGCTGGGGAATTTAAATTCAGTTAATTAAATAAATCTGGAATAATTACTAGTATCAGTAATGAAAACCATGAAACTATCATATTTTCGTAAAAACCCATCTGGTTCACTAATGTCCTTTAGGGAAGGAAATCTGCTGTCCTTACCCGGTCTGGCCTATATGTGACTCCAGACCCACAGCAATGTGGTTGACTCTTAACTGCCCTCTGAAATGGCCTAGCAAGCCTCTCAGTTAAAAAGAATGTAACCGTATGGACAACCTGGCATCGACCTCTACACCGGCTAGGGACACGGCAACGGCACACGCAGCCCAGTCGACCCTGCAAAGTCCTCCTCACCAACATATGGGGACTTGTGCCAAAATTGGGAGAGTTGTCCCACAGACTAGTCAAGCAACAGCCTGACATATTCATACTCACAGAATCATACCTTTCAGCCAATGTCCCAAACTCCTCCATCACCATCCCTGGGTATGTCCTGGATCATTAGTCGGGAAGGCGTGGCCCTGGGAGTCTTCAACATTGACTCCGGATCCCATGAAGTCTCATGGCTTCAGGTCAAGCATGGGCAAGGAAACCTCCTGCTGATTACCACCTACTGCCCTCCCTCAGCTGATGAATCAGTACTCCTCCATGTTGAACATCACTTGGAAGACGCACTGACAGTAGCAAGGGCACAGAATGTACTCTGGGTGGGGAACTTCAATGCCCATCACCAAGAGTGGCTCGGCAGCACCACTACTGACCGAGCTGGCCGACCCCTGCAGGACATAACTGCTAGTCTGGGCCTGCGACAGGTGGTGAGAGAACTAACATGACGGAAAAACCTACTTGGCCTCATCTTCACCAATCCACCTGTCACAGATGTATCTGTCCATGACAGTATTGGGAGCAGTGACCACCGCACAGTCATTGTGGAGACAAAATCCCGTCTTCATACTGAGGACACCCTCCATTGAGTTGTGAGGCACTACCACCGTGCTAAATGGGATAGATTCAGAACAGATCTAGCAGCTCAAAACTGGGCATCCATGAGGTGCTGTGGGCCATCAGCAGCAGCAGAATTGTATTCCACCACAATCTGTACCCTCATGGCCCGGCATATCGCTCACTCTACCACTACCATCAAGCCAGGGGACCAACCCTGGCTCAATAAGGAGTGTAGAAGAGCATGCCCGGAGCAGCACCAGGCGTACCTAAAAATGAGGTGCCAACCTGGGGAAGCTGCAGCACAGGACTACATGCATGCTCAAAAGCGGAAGCAGCATGCTATAGACAGGGTTAAGCGATCCCACAATCAACAGATCAGATCAAAGCTCTGCAGTCCTGCCACATCCAGTTGTGAATGGTGGTGGACCATTAAACAACTAATGGGAGGAGGAGGCTCCAAGAATATCCCCATCCTCCATGATGGTGGAGCCCAGCACATGAGTGCAAAAGACAAGGCTTAAGTGTATGCAACCATCTTCAGCCAGAAGTGCCGAGTGGATGATCCATATCGGCCTACTCCCAAGGTCCCCACCATCACAGAAGCCAGTCTTCAGCCATTTCGATTCGCTCCACGTGATATCAAGGAACGGCTGAGCGCACTGGATACAGCAAAGGCTATGGGCCCTGACAACATCCCGGCTATCGTGCTGAAGACTTGTGCTCCAGAACTAGCTGCGCCTCTAGCCAAGCTGTTCCAGTACAACACTAGCATCTATCCGACAATGTGGAAAGCTGCCCAGGTATGTCCTGCCCACAAAAAGCAGGACAAATCCAATCCGGCCAATTACCGCCCCATCAGTCTACTCTCAATCATCAGCAAAGTGATGGAAGGTGTCATCGAAAGTGCTATCAAGCGGCAGTTACTCACCAATAACCTGCTCACTGATGCCCAGTTTGGGTTCTGCCAAGACCACTCGTCTCCCGACCTCATTACAGCCTTGGCCCGAAGATGGAAAAAGGAGCTGAATTCCAGAGGTGAGGAGAGAGTGATTGCCCTTGACATCAAGGCAGCATTTGACCGAGTGTGGCATCAAGGAGCCCTAGTAAAACTGAAGTCAATGGGAATCGGGGGGAAAACAGTCCACTGGCTGGAGTCATACCTAGCACAAAGGAAGATGGTTGTGGTGGTTGAACGTCAATCATCACAGCCCCAGGATATCGCTGCAGAAGTTCCTCAGGGCAGTGTCCTAGGCCCAGCTATCTTCAACTGCTTCATCAATGACCTTCCCTCCAACATAAGGTCAGAAATGGGGATGTTCGCTGATGACAGCACAGTGTTCAGTGCCATTCGCAACTCCTCAGCTAATGACGCAATCCATGCCGGCATGCAACAAGACCTGGACGATATTTAGGCTTGGGCTGATAAGTGGCAGGTAACATTTGCGCCACAGAAGTGCCAGGCAATGACTATCTCCAACAAGCGAGAGTCTAACCACCTCCCCTTGACTTTCAACAGTATTAACATCACCGAATCCCCCACCATCAACATCCTGGGGGGTCACCATTGACCAGAAACTTAACTGGACCAGCCACATAAATACTGTGGCAACAAGAGCAGGTCAGATGCTGGGTATTCTGCGGTGAGTGTCTCACCTCCGGACTCCCCAAAGCCTTTTCACCATCTACAAGGCACAAGTAAGGAGTGTGATGGAATACTCTCCACTTGCCTGGATGAGTGCAGCTCCAACAACACTCAAGAAGCTCGACACCATCCAGGGCAAAGCAGCCCACTTGATTGGCACCCCATCCACCACCTTAAACATTCACTCCCTCCGCCACCGGCGTACCGTGGCTGCAGTGTGTACCATCTGCAAGATGCACTGCAGCAACTCGCCAAGGCTTCTTCAGCAGCACCTCCCAAACCCGCGACCTCTTCCATCTTGAAGGACAAGGACAGCAGGCGCATGGGAAAACCACCACCTCCAAGTTCCCCTCCAAGTCACACACCATCCTGACTTAGAAGTATATCGCCAATCCTTCATCGTCGCTGGGTCAAAATCCTGGAACTCCCTACCTAACAGCACTGTGGGAGTACCTTCACCACACGGTCTGCAGCGGTTCAAGAAGGCAGCTTACCACCACCTTCTCAAGGGCAACTAGGGATGGGCAATAAATGCTGGCCTTGCCAGTGACGCCCACATCCCATAAACGAGTATTAAAATTTTTTTTTTTACTCTGACGTGACTTTTTCAAAAACTGCCTCTGTTGAGTTGCTGCTGCTCCTTTTAACTGCTCCGCTCTCGCTGTGCTCCCTCCAGGTACGCTCCTTCCGGTCTCAGGCTCCTGCCGCTCGGGACTGCTCCTTTTAACTGCTTCACTCTCGCTGTGCTCCCACCAGGTGTGCTCCTTCTGGTCTCAGGAGCTCATTCCCTTGAATCTGGAGCTCATTCCCTTGAATCTGGAGCTCATTCCCTTGAATCTGGAGCTCATTCCATTGAATCTGGAGCTCATTCCCTTGAATCTGGATCTCATTCCCTTGAATCTGGAGCTCATTCCCCTTGAATCTGGAGCTCATTCCCTTGAATCTGGAGCTCATTCCCTTGAATCTGGAGCTCATTCCCCTTGAATCTGGAGCTCATTCCCTTGAATCTGGAGCTCATTCCATTGAATCTGGAGCTCATTCCCTTGAATCTGGATCTCATTCCCAAGAACTTTGCAGATGATACTAAAATCGGCTGTGTGGTTGATACTGAAGAAGGAAGCTGTAGACTGTAGGAAGATATCAATAAATTGGTCAGGTGGGCAGAACAGTGGCAAATGGAATTCAATCCGGAGAAGTGTGAGGTAATGCATTTGGGGAGGGCTAACAAGGGAACGGAATACACATTAAATGGTAGGACGCTGAGTAATGTAGAGGAACAAAGGGACCTTGGAGTGTATGTCCACAGATCCCTGAAGGTAGCAGGCCAGGTAGATAAGGTGGTTAAGAAGGCATACGGAATGCTTGCCTTTATTAGCCGTGGCATAGAATACAAGAGCAGGGGGGGTTATGCTTCAACTGTATAAAACACTAGTTGGGCCTCAGCTAGAGTACTGCATGCAGTTCTGGTCACATTACAGGAAAATCCCTTGAATCTGGGGCTCATTCCCTTGAATCCGGAGCTCATTCCCTTGAATCTGGAGCTCATTCCCTTGAATCTGGAGCTCATTCCCCTTGAATCTGGAGCTCATTCCCTTGAATCTGGAGCTAATTCGCTTGAATCTGGAGCTCATTCCCTTGAATCTGGAGCCCATTCCCCTTGAATCTGGAGCTCATTCCCTTCAATCTGGGGCTCATTCCCATTGAATCTGGAGCTCATTCCCTTGAATCTGGAGCTCATTCCCTTGAATCCGGAGCTCATTCCCTTTGAATCTGGAGCTCATTCCCTTGAATCCGGAGCTCATTCCCTTTGAATCTGGAGCTCATTCCCTTGAATCTGCAGCTCATTCCCTTGAATCTGGAGCCCATTCCCTTGAATCTGGAGCTCATTCCCTTGAATCTGGAGCTCATTCCCTTGAATCCGGATCTCATTCCCTTGAATCTGGAGCTCATTCCCATTGAATCTGGAGCCCATTCCCTTGAATCTGGAGCTCATTCCCATTGAATCTGGAGCTAATTCGCTTGAATCTGGAGCTCATTCCCTTTGAATCTGGAGCTCAATCCCTTGAATCTGGAGCCCATTCCCTTGAATCTGGAGCTCATTCCCTTGAATCCGGAGCCCATTCCCTTGAATCTGGAGCTCATTCCCATTGAATCTGGAGCTAATTCGCTTGAATCTGGAGCTCATTCCCTTTGAATCTGGAGCCCATTCCCTTGAATCTGGAGCTCATTCCCTTTGAATCTGGAGCCCATTCCCTTGAATCTGGAGCTCATTCCCTTTGAATCTGGAGCCCATTCCCTTGAATCTGGAGCTCATTCCCTTGAATCTGGAGCTCATTCCCTTGAATCTGGAGCTCATTCCCTTTGAATCTGGAGCCCATTCCCTTGAATCTGGAGCTCATTCCCTTGAATCCGGAGCTCATTCCCTTTGAATCTGGAGCTCATTCCCTTGAATCTGGAGCTCATTCCCATTGAATCTGGAGCCCATTCCCTTGAATCTGGAGCCCATTCCCTTGAATCTGGAGCCCATTCCCTTGAATCTGGAGCTCATTCCCTTGAATCCGGAGCTCATTCCCTTGAATCCGGAGCTCATTCCCTTTGAATCTGGAGCTCATTCCCTTGAATTCGGAGCTCATTCCCTTTGAATCTGGAGCTCATTCCCTTGAATCCGGAGCTCATTCCCTTGAATCTGGAGCTCATTCCCATTGAATCTGGAGCCCATTCCCTTGAATCTGGAGCTCATTCCCATTGAATCTGGAGCTAATTCGCTTGAATCTGGAGCTCATTCCCTTTGAATCTGGAGCTCAATCCCTTGAATCTGGAGCCCATTCCCTTGAATCTGGAGCTCATTCCCTTGAATCCGGAGCCCATTCCCTTGAATCTGGAGCTCATTCCCATTGAATCTGGAGCTAATTCGCTTGAATCTGGAGCCCATTCCCTTTGAATCTGGAGCTCAATCCCTTGAAGCTGGAGCCCATTCCCTTGAATCTGGAGCTCATTCCCTGGAATCTGGGGCTCATTCCCATTGAATCTGGAGCCCATTCCCTTGAATCTGGAGCTCATTCCCTTGAATCCGGAGCTCATTCCCTTTGAATCTGGAGCTCATTCCCTTGAATCCGGAGCTCATTCCCTTTGAATCTGGAGCTCATTCCCTTGAATCTGGAGCTCATTCCCATTGAATCTGGAGCTCATTCCCTTGAATCTGGAGCTCATTCCCTTGAATCTGGAGCTCATTCCCATTGAATCTGGAGCTCATCCCCTTTGAATCTGGAGCTCATTCCCTTGAATCTGGGGCTCATTCCCATTGAATCTGGAGCCCATTCCCTTGAATCTGGAGCTCATTCCCTTGAATCCGGAGCTCATCCCCTTTGAATCTGGAGCTCATTCCCTTGAATCCGGAGCTCATTCCCTTTGAATCTGGAGCTCATTCCCTTGAATCTGGAGCTCATTCCCATTGAATCTGGAGCTCATTCCCTTGAATCTGGAGCTCATTCCCTTGAATCCGGATCTCATTCCCTTGAATCTGGAGCTCATTCCCATTGAATCTGGAGCCCATTCCCTTGAATCTGGAGCTCATTCCCATTGAATCTGGAGCCCATTCCCTTGAATCTGGGGTTCATTCCCATTGGATCAGGAACTCATTACCTTTAATCTGGAGCTAATTCCCTTGAAACTGGAGCTCAATCCCTTGAATCTGGAGCTCATTCCTTGAATCTGGAGCTCATTCCCTTGAATCCGGATCTCATTCCCTTGAATCTGGAGCTCATTCCCATTGAATCTGGAGCTCATTCCCTAAATCTGGAGCTCATTCCCTTGAATCTGGGGTTCATTCCCATTGGATCAGGAGCCCATTCCCTTGTATCCGTAGCTGATTACCTTGAATCTGGAGCTCATTCCCTTGAATCTGGAGCTCATTCCCTTGAATCTGGAGCTCATTCCCTTGAATCCGGATCTCATTCCCTTGAATCTGGTGCTCATTCCCATTGAATCTGGAGCTCATTCCCTAAATCTGGAGCTCATTCCCTTGAATCTGGGGTTCATTCCCATTGGATCAGGAGCCCACTCCTTTGTATCCGTAGCTCATTACCTTTAATCTGGAGCTAATTCTCTTGAATCTGGAGTTCATTCCCTTGTATCCGTAGCTCATTCCCTTGAATCTGGAGTTCATTCCCTTGTATCCGTAGCTCATTCCCTTGAATCCGGATCTCATTCCCATTGAATCTGGAGCTCATTCCCTAAATCTGGAGCTCACTCCCTTGAATCTGGATCTCATTCCCTTGAATCCGGATCTCATTCGCATTAAATCTGGAGCCCATTCCCTTGAATCTGGAGCTCATTCCCATTGAATCTGGATCTCATTCCCTTGTATCCGGAGCTCATTCCCTTGAATCCGGAGCTCATTCCCTTGAATCTGGAGCTCATTCCCTTGAATCCGGATCTCATTCCCATTGAATCTGGAGCCCATTTCCTTGAATCTGGATCTCATTCCCTTGTATCCAGAGCTCATTCCCTTGAATCCGGATCTCATTCCCATTGAATCTGGAGCCCATTCCCTTGAATCTGGATCTCATTCCCTTGAATCTGGAGCTCATTCCCATTGAATCTGGATCTCATTCCCTTGTATCCGGAGCTCATTCCCTTGAATCCGGAGCTCATTCCCTTGAATTTGGAACTCATTCCCTTGAATCTGGAGCTCATTCCCTTGAATCCGGAGCTCATTCCCTTGAATCTGGAGCCCATTCCCTTGAATCTGGAGCTCATCCCCCTTGAATCTGGAGCTCATTCCCTTGAATCTGGAGCTCATTCCCATTGAATCTGGAGCTCATTCCCCTTGAATCTGGAGCTCATTCCCTTGAATCTGGATCTCATTCCCTTGAATCTGGATCTCATTCCCTTGAATCTGGAGCTCATTCCCCTTGAATCTGGTGCTCTTTCCCCTGGATCTGGAGCTAATTCTCTTGAATCTGGAGCTAATTCTCTTGAATCTGGATCTCATTCCCTTGAATCTGGAGCTAATTCTCTTGAATCTGGAGCTCATTCCCTTGAATCCGGAGCTCATTCCCTTTGAATCTGGAGCTCATTCCCTTGAATCCGGAGCTCATTCCCTTTGAATCTGGAGCTCATTCCCTTGAATCCGGAGCTCATTCCCTTGAATCTGGAGCTCATTCCCGTTGAATCTGGAGCCCATTCCCTTGAATCTGGAGCTAATTCGCTTGAATCTGGAGCTCATTCCCTTTGAATCTGGAGCTCAATCCCTTGAATCTGGAGCCTATTCCCTTGAATCTGGAGCTCATTCCCTGGAATCTGGGGCTCATTCCCATTGAATCTGGAGCCCATTCCCTTGAATCTGGAGCTCATTCCCTTGAATCCGGAGCTCATTCCCTTTGAATCTGGAGCTCATTCCCTTGAATCCGGAGCTCATTCCCTTTGAATCTGGAGCTCATTCCCTTGAATCTGGAGCTCATTCCCATTGAGTCTGGAGCTCATTCCCTTGAATCTGGAGCTCATTCCCTTGAATCTGGATCTCATTCCCTTGAATCTGGAGCTCATTCCCATTGAATCTGGAGCTCATTCCCATTGAATCTGGAGCCCATTCCCTTGAATCTGGAGCTCAATCCCTTGAATCTGGGGCTCATTCCCTTGAATCTGGAGCTCATTCCCATTGAATCTGGAGCTCAATCCCTTGAATCTGGGGCTCATTCCCATTGAATCTGGAGCCCATTCCCTTGAATCTGGAGCTCATTCCCTTGAATCCGGAGCTCATCCCCTTTGAATCTGGAGCTCATTCCCTTGAATCCGGAGCTCATTCCCTTTGAATCTGGAGCTCATTCCCTTGAATCTGGAGCTCATTCCCATTGAATCTGGAGCCCATTCCCTTGAATCTGGAGCTCATTCCCTTGAATCCGGAGCTCATTCCCTTTGAATCTGGAGCTCATTCCCTTGAATCTGGAGCTCATTCCCTTGAATCTGGAGCTCATTCCCTTGAATCCGGATCTCATTCCCTTGAATCTGGAGCTCATTCCCATTGAATCTGGAGCCCATTCCCTTGAATCTGGAGCTCATTCCCATTGAATCTGGAGCCCATTCCCTTGAATCTGGGGTTCATTCCCATTGGATCAGGAACTCATTACCTTTAATCTGGAGCTAATTCCCTTGAAACTGGAGCTCAATCCCTTGAATCTGGAGCTCATTCCCTTGAATCTGGAGCTCATTCCCTTGAATCCGGATCTCATTCCCTTGAATCTGGAGCTCATTCCCATTGAATCTGGAGCTCATTCCCTAAATCTGGAGCTCATTCCCTTGAATCTGGGGTTCATTCCCATTGGATCAGGAGCCCATTCCCTTGTATCCGTAGCTCATTACCTTGAATCCGGAGCTCATTCCCTTGAATCTGGAGCTCATTCCCTTGAATCTGGAGCTCATTCCCTTGAATCCGGATCTCATTCCCTTGAATCTGGTGCTCATTCCCATTGAATCTGGAGCTCATTCCCTAAATCTGGAGCTCATTCCCTTGAATCTGGGGTTCATTCCCATTGGATCAGGAGCCCACTCCTTTGTATCCGTAGCTCATTACCTTTAATCTGGAGCTAATTCTCTTGAATCTGGAGTTCATTCCCTTGTATCCGTAGCTCATTCCCTTGAATCTGGAGTTCATTCCCTTGTATCCGTAGCTCATTCCCTTGAATCCGGATCTCATTCCATTGAATCTGGAGCTCATTCCCTAAATCTGGAGCTCACTCCCTTGAATCTGGATCTCATTCCCTTGAATCCGGATCTCATTCGCATTAAATCTGGAGCCCATTCCCTTGAATCTGGAGCTCATTCCCATTGAATCTGGATCTCATTCCCTTGTATCCGGAGCTCATTCCCTTGAATCCGGAGCTCATTCCCTTGAATCTGGAGCTCATTCCCTTGAATCCGGATCTCATTCCCATTGAATCTGGAGCCCATTTCCTTGAATCTGGATCTCATTCCCTTGTATCCAGAGCTCATTCCCTTGAATCCGGATCTCATTCCCATTGAATCTGGAGCCCATTCCCTTGAATCTGGATCTCATTCCCTTGAATCTGGAGCTCATTCCCATTGAATCTGGATCTCATTCCCTTGTATCCGGAGCTCATTCCCTTGAATCCGGAGCTCATTCCCTTGAATTTGGAACTCATTCCCTTGAATCTGGAGCTCATTCCCTTGAATCCGGAGCTCATTCCCTTGAATCTGGAGCCCATTCCCTTGAATCTGGATCTCATCCCCCTTGAATCTGGAGCTCATTCCCTTGAATCTGGATCTCATTCCCTTGTATCCAGAGCTCATTCCCTTGAATCCGGATCTCATTCCCATTGAATCTGGAGCCCATTCCCTTGAATCTGGATCTCATTCCCTTGAATCTGGAGCTCATTCCCATTGAATCTGGATCTCATTCCCTTGTATCCGGAGCTCATTCCCTTGAATCCGGAGCTCATTCCCTTGAATTTGGAACTCATTCCCTTGAATCTGGAGCTCATTCCCTTGAATCCGGAGCTCATTCCCTTGAATCTGGAGCCCATTCCCTTGAATCTGGAGCTCATCCCCCTTGAATCTGGAGCTCATTCCCTTGAATCTGGAGCTCATTCCCATTGAATCTGGAGCCCATTCCCCTTGAATCTGGAGCTCATTCCCCTTGAATCTGGAGCTCATTCCCCTTGAATCTGGTGCTCTTTCCCCTGGATCTGGAGCTAATTCTCTTGAATCTGGAGCTAATTCTCTTGAGTCTGGATCTCATTCCCTTGAATCTGGATCTCATTCCCTTGAATCTGGAGCTAATTCTCTTGAATCTGGAGCTCATTCCCTTGAATCTGGAGCTCATTCCCTTGAATCTGGAGCTAATTCTCTTGAATCTGGAGCTCATTCCCTTGAATCTGGAGCTAATTCTCTTGAATCTGGAGCTCATTCCCTTGAATCTGGATCTCATTCCCTTGAATCTAGAGCTAATTCTCTTGAATCTGGAGCTCATTCCCTTGAATCTGGAGCTCATTCCCTTAAATCTGGAGCGAATTCTCTTGAATCTGGAGCTCATTCCCTTGAATCTGGAGCTCATTCCCCTTGAATCTGGAGCTCATTCCCTTAAATCTGGAGCTAATTCTCTTGAATCTGGAGCTAATTCTCTTGAATCTGGAGCTCATTCCCTTGAATCTGGAGCTAATTCTCTTGAATCTGGAGCTAATTCTCTTGAATCTGGAGCTCATTACCTTGAATCTGGAGCTAATTCTCTTGAATCTGGAGCTCATTACCTTGAATCTGGAGCTAATTCTCTTGAATCTGGAGCTAATTCTCTTGAATCTGGAGCTCATTCCCCTTGAATCTGGAGCTAATTCTCTTGAATCTGGAGCTAATTCTCTTGAATCTGGAGCTCATTCCCTTGACTCTGGAGCTAATTCTCTTGAATCTGGTGCTCTTTCCCCTGGATCTGGAGCTCATTCCCTTTAATGTGGAGCCTCGAGCACATACTCCAGGAATATAAGTCTGGAATGAGTGAAATTCTAGAATGCATTCCCCTGATTCTAGAGCGCATTGCCCTTGGAGCTCAGATCCCACGAGTCTGGATCACATTCCTTACTGGCAATGCACTCTTTAGGAAATTGAAGTTGAGTCAAGAGCCCGGCACAGACTCTCCATCTGTCTGGATTGACCCCTTGAGGGCCCAGATCCTCGGTGTTTCCAGAGCCTTTTACCTAGGAATTCCCCATCAACCTGAAGCACCTTCCTCATGAGATTGGCGCCTAGCGCTCATTAAACATAAACCAGGAGTGCATTCTACAGAAGACGGGACCTTGACCTTTCCTTATCTGATTAAAGCATAAATCAAACTAATAAATGATTAATTGCGCATTCACACTCCACAACTTTAGGATGGGTGGCAATTTCCAAGCGGTTTGTGCTTTAAACCCTTGTTAAACGTAGTGTGAAAGCCCAAACTAACTCCCATGCAAAGCCGAGAGAGATTCCGTTCAGCAGGGCCTCTGACTCCACTTGGTTCCAGGTGTCAGATGGGGCACTGAAACGTGATTCAGACTGATTGGAACCAACCCGACAATTGTTGGGCAAACGCAACCTGAAACGAAGAGAAATTCCGGCCCATTAACCATCGAGGGCGGGGGTTCGCGTTTGTTTTTGCATAGGTCCTGACGCTAAGGATGATGTGCAAACAGGGTCGATGTCAGATCGAATCCATCTGCAGACCCAAAAGTTGGACCCCCAGCACCCGATGGTTTAGGACCCGAACTGAAGATTGTGGGATGTGGTGTGAACATGCTCTTCTGTAATGTGGCTTCTAAAGGGCAGGGTAGAGTAGGACACACTGGGGGGAAATCTCCAATTGGTTTATCCTCCTGAAGATAAACTCTTTTGTAATGACTTCTACGTTTAAAAAACTGTTTTGTGCACGTGTGTTGTGATATCATCATGTTAGTGTGCAATACCCTCAATTGAATTTAGACCCTGAAATTAGGATTGACCTTTGGAGGTGTTGGTATGAATAGGCTTGTCAACCCGGAAGTGACCTCTTGGCTATTGCTCTACAGTCTTTTGGGAAGATTTCTGCCTTTTCTTTATAAATGTGTGTTCCTTTAATGTCAAAGCCTTGAAGCTGTGTTATATTTAATCTACGGGCCAGTCTTAAAAGACTACTGTCTCCATTATAAACAGCTGGAGTCTTCTTTCTCTTGGGCTGCCTGTGGGTACCTTTGCGTTTGGTAGATTGGTTCAACTTTCCACATGTAAACATTACAAAGCCCAGGACAGTTAAGAATGTATGTGATGTGAGTGCTGTGCAAAGCGAACTAAAGCCGTCATTATACTCCTGATAGTTAGTGCCTCCTTGTTAGGGCAGCTTGGATATTTTAAATACGCATGCAATCCCTTCAAGTATGTGTGTGTGTGTGCGTTTAAAAAAAAATCATTTGGGGCAACTACTCCAGAAGGAAATTAAAGGATGGTTTTCCAGGATGTCCATTCCTTTAACTTCTCTTCCCCCGTATGAGTTCTTTCGTATAAGTTTGTTTTTAAATCATCGCAACCCGCTCGTGTGATATATACATCACGAGCTCCATCCAGCCCAGCCCATCCCATCCGAGAAAATGCAGACTCGAACAGACGTCTCCGCATGGGGAATGTGCCACGAGTTTGTGATCTTTTCATTAGCCACACAGACACATGGGCATGGAAGGGACTGTCCTCGCTGATCGGGAATGCACTGCCTGAAAGGGTGCTGGAAGCAGATTCAATCGGGAATTTGATATATACTCGAAAAGGAGAAATTTGTGGGGCTATGGAAAAAGAGTGGGTCTAATTGGAGAGCTCTTTCAAAGAGCCGGCACAGGCACGATGGGCTGAATGGCCTCCTTCTGTCTTGTAGATGCTGTGATTCTATGAATTCAGTTGACCAAATACCTCCGCTTCTGACACGGGGAGCTGATAGAACTTTATAAATGTGATTGCTCAAACCAGAATCGATTTATATAGCAATGTTATTACCCGGCTGCAGGTTATAACAGCATCGTTTAGGTTTCCAATGTAGAAAATGGTCTTAAAACTCTGAGCATGTTTGTGTCTGAGAAAGAAGATGCAACCATAAAACACGTTGGAAAAATATTTTTTGCGGTTCATACATTTAAACAAACCTTCGAGCACACGTTTCTCCAATGCATTACAGTTACATTAGGCTTCCGAGATTTTTTTTTAAAAAGTTGTTCAAAAACAAAAGCAGCACTGAGGGGAAAAAAAACTCTGTTGATCGCAAGCGACCAAATATTTGCTACAAACAATATTTTCGTTTCTTACATTTGATTTTTTTTAAAGTCCCAGAATGATTGAACCAAACAGAATTGTAAAATGTAGGCCCGGTCTTTCGGACCCTGTCGCAGTAAATACAACCATTCTACCTCCAGTATGTTGTGACTTTAAAGAGGTGAGGCTAAAACATAAATATCTCTTCTCATTTTGCAAAATATTTTAAAGTATCTGTACACAATTTCCTCCCTGTTATCAAAAGTTGAGAGTAACTGAAATGCTGTATTATTTTAATAATATTCAAACAGAGCATTTTGGCACATTTCTATATTATAAAACTACTGTATTAAACTATTACAAAATATGCAAATAATACGGTTTAGTAAATTTACAGCTGTTTTGTCGAATTTTAATTCGTATGCAAAAAAAAACTTTGTACAAACTACTATTTTCATTAGAATAGGAATATTCATCATCAAGCTTCCTCACTTTTAAAAAATAATTTCTTCCAATAAAATCCCGTCCCAGGTTGGAAATGACGAGGATCCTCGCTAAGATGACCGGACAGTTGTTTACGCACTACATCTGGTTTACAACATAGCACGTTTAACACCAAGAAACAAAAAACTGTAAATGGGATGGTCAACAACGTTATATTTTTTTTGCACCTAGACTTTAAATTAAAATAATATATTCTCGTATTTTACACTATTTCAAATAACGAAATGTGATTCAGTTAAGTAATGATCTCTCCAAAATCTAATTTACAATTCTGTGTATAAAAATATAATTTATGGACCCCAAAAAGAAGAGCGAGAGAGAGGAAAAAAAACCAACACATTATGTGAGAGCGGAACACGAGGAAATATGAATGCATCAATAATCCTAACGGAATTCGTTGCCGACGTTTCTGAATTGTTTCATTACTATTAGCCGTGTAGAAAAATATATTCTGCGCTTCTTGTTTGACCACACAAAATAATTTCCTTTCTGGAGGGGGGGGGGGGGGGGGTCAAAAAAAGTCCACGTGGGAATAAATTATCAAAGGAGTTTTAAGGCTCTTGAAGTTCCAGTTTTGTTTTTCGTTACACAAGTAAACATACAAAAGAAACAAACAGAGAGAAAATAAAAACCTACTACAAATGCGAACGAAATAAATATCCCCCCCCCAAAAAAACTTCCTGGGGTCTCTGTCGAAATTCTACCGTGTTTTTTTTATGTGTGTTCTACTGTAAAGTCTGTTTTTTTCTGTGTGTAAGCTCGCCCTCCCTCTTTAAACTATTTCAGCTCGAGTCCAATGCCATTCCCAGTGGATGGATAGATGCGCCGTCCAAAACCCATCTGCCTATTTGATACAAGGCGCTCGAGTACCAGTGGACCCCGTCTTCCTGGCGAGTGCTGTTGACCATTGGTGTGTCGCTCGGTAAAAACAAAGACCTGGCCGCGTAGCTCATTCGTATCGGCGCGAAAGCCCAGTGGGCCAGTGTGTGCTCCTCTATCACCGCATAGCAAGAGGCCAGGACCTGGTTGACCACGAGGGTGCCCTGGACAGTCAGTGGAGCGTAAGCACCTGCCATCTCCTCCAAGTAAACCTTCTCGACCCTGGCAGGCTGGAGGAGGTGGCCGTCCCCGTCGGCGACGTACACCAGCTGTCCGGATCTCACGTTGCTGGCGAAAGTTGCCTTGAAGGCGGGTTGCCCCCGGGTCGCCTCCTGCCCCGCGAAAAGTAGATGCGCCGCGGTGAGGGTGAGCCTCCTCCGAGGTTCTCGCGTTTCTATCACGTAGAACACTTTCTTCACCTCTTGCGCTCTGTCCAAGAACATGACGAAGTCACTGTAGAGAAGGTTCCCTTCATCGTCTGCCGCCAGTACCCGATCTCCCGGTTTCAGATCCTTGACTGACTTGGTCCCACCGTTCTCGAGACTCACTGTGGCTGAAGCTGGGAAGCAGCCTCCAGACTTTGCAGCGACTGAGTTTTCTATTAGAAAAAAGAAGAGGAGCAGGAACATTTTCAGAATGATGTGGGGACTACTGTTAAATGAATTATAGAATAAGCAGATATATTGCAAGGCAAGACTTCCAACCCGCTGATATTGACTTGGCTGAAATTCAGAAGTAATGGGTACAGATATATTGCCACTTTCACCTCACCCTGGAGTGGTCTGTGGTGTGCACCCACGCGATAGTCGCAGCTTGACTCAGGAACCAGTTCCCAATCTGACTCCGGAGCCCAGCAATGTGAGATCCCTCCAGAAACCCATTTCACAGAGCTCCAGTGAATGGGAACTCCGATCGAAGCCAATACACATTTGAAACAACAACAACTTGCATTTATATTTAACATAGTAAAACGTCCCAACTTGGGAGCAGAATTAGACGCAAATAATTGACACCGAGCCAAATAAGGACACATTAGGACAGCTAACCAAAGACTTGGCCAAAGATATGCTAAACCTGTATCGAACCTTGGTTAGACCACACTTGGAGTACTGCGTGCAGTTCTGGTCACCATATTATAAAAAGGATATAGAGGCACTGGAGAGGGTGCAGAGAAGATTTACAAGGATGATACCAGAAATGCGAGGGTATACATATCAGGAAAGGATGAACAGGCTGGGTCTCTTTTCTCTTGAAAAAAGAAGGCTGAGGGGTGACCTACTAGAGGTCTTTAAAATAATGAAAGGTTTTGATACAGTGGATACAGAGAGAATGTTTCCACTTGTGGGGAAGAGCATAACTAGAGGCCATCAATATAAGATAGTCACCAAGAAATCCAATAGGGAATTCAGAAGAAACTTCTTTACCCAGAGAGTGGTGAGAATGTTGAACTCGCTACCACAGGGAGTGGTTGAAGCGAATAGTATATATGCATTTAAGGGGAGGCTGGACAAGTATCTGAGGGAGAAGGGAATAGAGGGTTATGCTGATAGAGTTAGATGAGGAAAGACAGGAGGCGGCTGGAGTGGAGCATAAACGCCGCATGGACTGGTTGGGCCGAATGGCCTGTTTCTGTGCCGTATATCCGATGTAATCGGTAGGTTTTTAAAACGCGCTCACGTGACCTGTCGGACCTCCCAGGGACTTTATTGTACAAGGTTGACCATCCCCGCTCTACTCTAACATCAAAAAGGGCCTAACATTTAACTTTGGGGCGAGAGGAGCTCTTGCACACGTGTGCAAGTTTCCTTGTGGCTAAACTCTGTGCGATACGTAGATGGCAGTGTGACTCTGTGCTGTGCATGACACTCCCATAAATACTGATATGGGACTGGCAGCTGCAGTTTAACCGGAGCTTCAAACTACACTCAGCATTGTTCCAGGTGTGCCCGCTTTCCACCAGAAATAAAGCAGACGGGCTTGAGTTCTTCCAAATTCAGCTTGTATGTGTAAGTCCGAAGTTCCGTTGCAATACCTGTATCCATATCGGGGAAGGTAAATAATAATGGAGGTATAGAAGCATAGAAGATAGGAGCAGGAGTAGGCCATTCGGCCCCTCGAGCCTGTTCCGCCATTTAATGAGATCATGGCTGATCATCCAAATTCAGTACCCTGTCCCTGCTTTCTCCCCATATCCCTTGATCCCTTTAGCCTTAAGAAATATATTTATCTCCTTCTTGAATATATTTAATGAATTGGCCTCAACTGCCTTCTGTGGTAGAGAATTCCACAGGTTCACCACTCTCTGGGTGAAGAGGTGCAGCGTTTTCAGACACCATTGATGGATCATGTAAATCTTGCCTTGCTTTTGTTAATAAGTGAATTTATTTTGCTACAATTGTTCTTCCCGCCTTTACACCCAGGGATGCTCCTAGTTTAGTACATTTGTTCGTTTCAATTTACAGGGGCGCAGTTTTTGTGCTTAGATTTAATCAATAGCCCAAAAAATGACACCGGGACCTTGTGTTTCGGACACTTGCCGATTTTCTTCACAGACCCAGAAAAAGGAATCTCCCTCTTTCAAAAACAATTGAATAGATCTGTCTTTGATGTCCTTGCACGTGTTTCGGTTTCTGCTTATCATTTTATTTATATCATCAATGCGGATGACATCATCGGGAAACTGACTGGAAGGCGTTACAGAGCCCTGCAATATCACGGAGAGAAATTAAGGTCAGTTGAGACACGGGCATCAGGTGACTGCATCATGGAGAACAGGTCATTTCAAACCCTGTGCAGACACTTGGTTCTCGCAAGTGAACTTCTCGCAGCTCCCAAATCCCACAGATCAATCACACAAATGCACAAGAATAGAATGAAAGAAGGTTATAGTTATTTTACTTCTCTGTATCATATCTACAGCATCGTTTTGAAAAGAAAACTGATGGTCAGGCTCCTTTCAATTCAGTTACATTTTTACACATCCAGTAATGTTTCAGGTAGGACAAGAGCTTTGGTCTATCTATGCTATCCTGCCAAACCTCCGATCAGATTCCTTGCCTGTGACTCTGGAATGATTAGCCCTACATCCCTTTAACTGACAGGAATCTATCCAGTCCTAAACAAAGGTACGATAGCAAAATACTGCAGATGCTGGAAATCCGAAATAACAACAGAAAACGCTGGAAAAACTCAGCAGGCCAGGCAGCATCCGTGGAGAGAGAAAGAGAGTTGACGTTTCAGGTCGATGACGTCATTGCTTTCTATTTCACCACCCAGACTGGTAATCAGGTCCCCGATTCAATTACCATCTCACTAAATGAATGGCTAAGTTTCCCTTAACTTTAAACGGCGACTGATAGTCTTTGAATACGGTGCTCACAAAAAAAACCTTTCCTGTATAAAACCTTCTGTATACCCATGAAAATCTTAAAGACCTGTATCAAGTCCCCCCCCCCCCCCCCCCCACACACACACACACATCCTCCTCCTCTCCAGAGAGTAAAGTCCAAGAGTAGACCAACTTTCCTAATACCTCAGCCCTCTAAATTCAGGAATCCCCCTGCTAGCCCTGGTCTGGACACCCTCCAATAACTCTACATATTTCCTATAACAGGGAGACCAAACCTAAACCTAGTACTCCAGATGTACCTTCAGTAAAGGCCTGATATAAGACAAGGGAGATGATGTTGAAATTGTAAGTCACACCGTGGCTGCACATCCCAACATTTGGTTTGCTCTCTTGACTGCTTGGAACAATGAAGCGAATAATTTAACCAATTATCCACCAAAATTCCCAGATCTCTTTCTTTCAGTGCTACATTAAGCAGGTACCCAGTAGCATAGGATCATAGGAGCCAGAGTAGGCCATTCAGCCCCTTGAACCTGTTCTGCCATTCAATTCGATCATGGCTGATCTGCATCCTAATTCCATTTACCCACCTTGGTTCCATAGCCCTAATGACCTTTGTCTAGCAAAAACCTCCCCCACCAGAAGAAATAGTTTCTCTCTACCTACCCTATCAAATCCTTTAATCATCCTAAACACCTCAATTAGATCACCCCTTAATCTTCTATACTCGAGGCAATTCAAGTCTAGGCTATGCAACCTGTCCTCATAATTTAACCCTTTTAGCCCTGGTATCATTCCGGTTAATCTGCGCTGCACCCCCTCCAAGGCCAATATATCCTTCCTGAGGTGCGGTGCCCAGAACTGAATGCAGTACTCCAGATGGGATCTGAACAAGGCTCTGTACAGCAGTGGCTTAACTTCCACCCCTTTGTATTCCAGCCCCCTTGAGGTAAAGGCCAACATTCCATTAGCCTTTTTAATTATTGTTTGTACCTGTTCACTAGCTTTGAGTGATTTCTGTACTTGGATCCCTAAATCTCTCTAGCAGTCTTGCCCATTTGTTTAATACATTATTAATTGCATGAAACTGTAAAAGTTGTCATGTGTTAAAGAGTGGTAAAGTTGAGTTTATTTTATATTATAGAGATACAGTGTAAGACATAAAAGGGAACACGTGACACCGATGATAAGATATTGGGCAAGTCTCACCAGAGCCAGGCAGAGGGCAGGGTTCTCTAAATTAACTTCAGACATATCTAATGCACAGGTACAAGTCATACACTGTATTTAAAAATAATAACGAATTCAAGTGTAACATTTTAATTTTGTCTATATTTAAAGATCTTATTTTCAGCAGGCTGTTATACGATTCACTACCCAAGACCAACCTGGGATTCATAGTGTGAGAGCAATAGGATTAACACCACATCCACTACCCCCTGAAATGTGAAAATTCAGCCAGTGGCTCGTCTAAATGGGAATCTGAGGTTACATAAAGTGTTACATCTCAAAATCAGGAAAGGCCATGGCAGTTATATATAGGGAGAAGTGTTAATATGCATTCAGCTTTCTGTGTCACATACTGCTGTGCTATGTGTTCAGGTAATATAGAAAGATAAATACATAGATGAATGTATAGATACATACATCTGTGATTAGATAAGTAAGATAGATAGATAGATAGATAGATAGATAGATAGATAGATAGATAGATAGATAGATAGATAGGATTGTTTATATATTATTTATTTATATATTAAGCAAATAAAAGGACAGAAATGACCAAATGATTTGTGGATATTTCTAGTTTGCACATTACATTTACTGATTAAAGCGCAAAGTCAGACTATTCCCTTTTAAAGGACTCTAGTTCCCTAATTGTTTGGGGCTTCAAGCGTTTAACGTGGCTATCCTTGCCACTCGTTTCCTTTCTTTCTCTGGCCAGTGTTTTCCCTCATATATCTTTTCTGAAGGAAATCGGAGTTCAATTTATTTCCACCGAATTTAGAAGTAGATCCATTGGATGCCAGTTAGAACAGTAGAAGGCCAATTCCAGATCACAGTTAAGTAATTTTATTTTAAATTTGTAAATAATTTTTGTTCAGAGCAAACCATTCGAGCGGGAATCTTATGTATATTATTTAAATACATTGTATCTTGACGGACATGTAAGGAAGGAACAGGATCACCGGGATAGGAAACTCCGATAAAGTCACTCACTTGGGCAGCCAATAGCCCCGAAAGCTTTCGGCCCTCCGCAAGTGAGGTGCCGCCTGTTTGAATCGGCGAGGAATGTGCGCCTCTGTCATTTGCATCGCCATGGTGATCAAAACAAGGATCGCAATGTTAAAAAGAAAACAGGCAGCAATTTTCCTTCGCTCGGTTGAAAAATACATTACCATCTCCTAACACGCAGCGGTCGCATTTAAAAACAAAGTCCTGTCTGTTTCTCAGGAAATTACTTGTTAATTGGCGAGAAAGAGCAGCAAATTACATTTTATTGATTTGTTAACGACTTTCTCGCCTCCGTTTAATGGAACTGAACGAATTTGCAAGGGCTTGTCACAGATTACATGCAAGCAAACGCAAGCAAACACCAAAAAAAGAGTTGTTTGTTTTTGTTGAGGGGGCTGTGAACAACTACAGCCGCCAGAGCTCTGCGTCTAACCGTGGGTGCAATCTTCAGCTTTTTGCGGGTGAGAACTGCCGGGGCAGAAACTCCCCTAAAGCTGGTCTGTGAATGGGACGCAAGGCTGGAATCCGCCGTTCGAGGGGACTCGGCCCAGGTCGTCTAATTAAAATCCAATAAAGGGGTTGTATTGTCACTGGGATTCAGCTAATGGAGGAGACACTCGTGGAAGAGAGGACACTTCCACTTTTTTTCCCAGCTCCTCTGCCTGTTTGCTCAGGTGCAGAAACCCCTATGTGTCAATTCACACATCCACTGCACGCCAGAATACAGACTCTTGCAAACAGTATTTGCACAGCAGAAACACTGTTCGTTTTCCTGGACACTCGAGATGTGCATTTGAATTTTAAATGACCGAGGTTGGCTTTAGATGCTGGCTATAGCCCATCATCAATGCCTCCTTCTCTCACTCTGTTCGCCTGACAATGATTCAAGGCTTGAGACAACTCAGCTTTGCATTCCTATCCCCGGGATCATACTTTCAGCAAATAGAGATGTAGAAAGCGAATCTTCCTCGCTGGAATTTTTCTCCTCTGCAGACAGCATTTAATCTTCTCATATGATTCACTGACATGAAATGGTGGCGGAACAAACGGGTGGAAGCCTGAGCTAACAGTATTCTCCAATAGTTCGGCCAAATCCATTCGGTACAGTCACACGACCCACATGACATAGGCTGAAATGAGTCTGGAAAGCCCAGTGTGTTTGGAATTTTAAATTTTAGATTTGCCACTCTCCCATTTAAAGCCTAATAACAGGAGGGCGGGATTACACTAGATATTAGATGAGTCTTCACGCAGTTCTTATCTGTGATTCAAGATCTTTTTTGGGGCTGGCACAGCACTGTTAATTCTTCATTAAGACAGTGTGTGGCGTTGCAAGTACGGCGAAAGAGCGGCTGCAGCTTTCTGGACTCGAGCGGTGCCCGGGTTCCAGTGTTGTCTTGTTAAAGCAACATCTCAGTGACTGAGACCGCGCGGTTTCCTGTGAACTGTTCACAGTTCGCTTGCAGAGAGTGGACATGCTTACTTTGCTGAATATCCTTGTGAACCAAAGGGAATTTAGGAATTTGCCATCTCAAAACTGCACGGCCGATAGAATGGGAAACATTTATAGAAATATAGTGTGCGTGTGAGATAGAGATAGACAGAGATCAATAATTAGAGATAGATAGATAGATAGTTATTTTTTGACTATAATAATGCACGTGAACCCAACGGAGTTAAAATCATCAATTAGCTCCAACACTGCGGAAAAATAGTGAGGAATTCAGCAAATAATAATACATTTGACTCCCCCCCCCCCCCCCCCCCCACTACTTAACTGTTTGGGATAGACATTTGATTTGCTTTGCTACTACCATACGAAAGAAGAAGACTGTTTGGGAAAAGGGACAATTAGCACGGTATCTATTACTCAAAATATTATTGTTGATTCAATTACCCGAGGGTTAAGTTTGTAGAACTAAATATAATGTACCTGTTCTATTTAAAACTAAGGTGGATGCATTTATTCGAGTGTCTCGATATAGTTCCATGCACTTATTAGATGAGACTCGCCGCGCATTTGATGTGCCAAAAGGCACCAGTGTTATTGATTTATGCACAAGTTTGCTCTGGTGTCGTTGGGAGAAGTGCGATTAACACCCAGCACCGTTAATTACAATTAGTTCTCCCGGTGCAGTACAAAGGACGCGTTATCTACACAACATTGAAAAAAACCAGATTGGATTTGGACTGATTTTCATTTTTTCAAACTGCTGTTGATGTTTTGCCGACTCCTGGATCTATATTTACTAAGCATTCACCGCACGTTTTCCTACTTAAACTGTATGAAGTCTTTTCATTACATATATATCTGTGGGCTGGGACAGTTTAAGTATGAGCTCGTAGTGACCCGTGCTGCGGTTTCTTTATGTGTCCTTAGAGACTGGAGGAGAAAACATGCTTAAAGTGACCGTGTTGTTTATCGTTAGAGGGACAGATATTGCATTAATAAGAAAACGTATCGAAACGCGCCCAAAGCCTCGGAATATATGGGAAATATATGGAAGTACTTGAAGAATTTATTTACAGGCCATGATTAAATGTACTAGCTATAGATTGAAATAATTGATGCAGGGTCTTCTTTGGAAGCTTTAGTGTTTTGGTACATAATTTGAGCCGGTCTAGTTTCGAAAGTTATCTTTCAACCTGGCACCTCTGTCTGGCCAGGGAGAGTTAACCCCTGCTTATCAGTCATCTACTGACCAACTGATGACTATTCCTCTTGGGTGAGGGGCGGGGGTGGTGGGGGGAGAGGGAGCTTTTTAGCTTGAGCTAGCTCCAAGATGACACCCCTAATAATGGAGGTTCGGATCCTCAGCGGCTTTATCTGATACCAGAATCATAGGTCCCCATTACTTCGGGGGTGCTTTTAGTCATTGACCACCAACCTAGCTCATTGATGGAAATTGGAGGGATACATCTGCCTACATGGATTGGGATCCCCCCCCCCCTCCCCAGGCTGCAGATAATGTTGCAATCCAATGCTCTAACAGGGAGGATGGTCCTCGCCAAACAAGCTTGTCAGTGCTTCGTGCTCATAAAGTGCGACTTCAGCCAGCTCCTCTCTTGCGCACAGGTAGAGAGCCCCTAAACCTTTGCCGTTGCCTCAGATTGGGTAATTGGGGCGTGTTCCTATAGGGAGAGCCTCTTCAGTGCTCCCGCCTAGTCTATCCCCACATTCCGGAGCAGACAGACAGAAACTACTTCTGTGGACCTCTCACTAGTTTGGTTTGGAGATGTGGTGTTTGAGTTTCCACTGGTGATGACCCAAACTAAAACGATTGGATTATGGACCCGGGACAATGATTGTCGCCTCTTTAAGAAAACATCCTAGTTTACTGCATGTGGCTTACATACTTCCCACCATTTACCATGAAATAATGATCCATAGTATTTATTACAAGATCAGTAAAACTACTCTGTGATGTTTCAGAGACCCCACCCGGCAAGGGAGTGACAGGAAGCGTTGGCTGGCGCCTGGGGTGTCTTTAGATTAAATTGTGTAATGCAGATATGAAATATGATCACGTTAATCATAACAGCCTACCGGCTGATGAGAAAGGCGCGCAGTTTCTTGAAAGCGCTCCCTCACCTGCTTTGACCGAACAGTGAATATGAGCTTTGGATTCGTAGTAGACCCAGTCGAAGCCCGCTTCCACGGCCAGCCTCGCCAACATGCCGTACTTGCTCCTGTCGCGGTCCGAGGTGGTAATGTCCACGGCCCTGCCCTCGTAGTGTAGAGATTCCTCGGAGTGATGGCCGTCTTCATCCCAGCCCTCTGTAACCCTCAGCTTCACCCCGGGCCACTGGTTCATCACTGAGATGGCCAGAGAATTTAATTTATCTTTGCACCGCTGTCAGGAATACAAAGAAAGAAGAGGGAGAGAGAAAAAAAAACTCAATGAAGCATCCTGTTCAATTTGTGGGTTTTGTCTGGTTTCGTGGTTGGCTGTGAGGCAGAATGAGGCATTTAATCATTACGGTAACACACTCGTTGCCTCCTATTTATTTATATATTGGCCAATTATATACACGCATGAACACAGGCATTAAAGAGATGACAATATCACAGGGGAAAGACATTCGAGATCTCCAGCTTGTCGTTAGTAAGCTGGAGATGTCTCACTCCAAGAGCCAGCCATTATCTCGCCTCTTCATTGCTCCCCCACCTATTCTACCCCCACCCATCACCCCAATACCCACCTCCTATGTATATTTCACTGATTTTATCACTTCTTTGTGGAACGTCAAGTAAGGGTAAGTGAGAAACAGCCCAAAAAAACACCCGCTGAATGAAAATTGGTTTTAGGAAAAAATTAGTTCACATTCTCCTAATCAGGGTTAAACAGTCCTAGACACATAAAGCTCGGTCTCTGTGTGCGGGAAGAAGGGATTCACACGATATGCAAGTATCCGATCAGTGGTGCAACAGTCGGAGTGCCCTACCCCCTCGCTAATTTGACACAAATACTCTGGAAGATGCTGATGTCTGTTCTGCGCAATTAAAAAAAACCAGCCCGCCTCAAAGACACACACAAGCGTGGGGTTTGTCGTTTCATGTTCGCGGAGTTCTCCAACAAACAGAATCTGTATCGATGCCGCGAGAGTCAGAGAGAGAGAGGGGGGCTAAGGGAATGCTGAGGTGCTTTCTAACCTTTGTGAGGATTCGGTGCTGGGATGCTTGGCCTTCTCCAGGACAACTCTCCACAACACTATACCAATGTGTGAAATAAAACACATCAGTCCTGTGCCACAAAGGCTCTTTTCAGAACGGCGAGTGTGTAGGGGGGTGTGTGGGGGTGGGGGGGGGGGGGGTGGGAGAGAAAGAGAAACTTGTATTATTCCTGCTGCCTGTCTTCTGCAAGACGTGACAACATTGCACGGAGAAAGTCTTAACTGCGAGCAGTATGTTCTCTTATTAAGGACGGTCGAGATAGTAAGCGGAACATTTCTGCACGTGCAGAAAGGCATGTGCTGTTGTTAATTATTCTCCCCATTAGGGTCCCTGGCAAGATATGGCGAGCAGACTTTGACTAAGCGGTGACTTGGTCAATAAATGAATCGCTGTACCGGCTCTACTGGCAACAAATGGGAAGTTGGAGGGAACGATGAGCTCATTTTGAGATATGTTCTTGACGACTACACAACACAGTGCATATACACATGTAATATTCGCAAACACACACACACACACACACACACTGTATGCCCATACTCACACGCAATGCGCGCACACAGAAAACAGAGACTTAAAGCCCAGCCTAAATACGCACCTAGAAGGCGTCTGCACCTTCCTCTTTATTAGGATGTGCATTTTGAGCAAGTTTTCTTTGCATACTGTCCAAATCGATGTAATATCACTTTAAACCTCTTCCACTGCACCGGGTACCCAGTGCGCACACGCAGGTCTGTGCTACCGCGACCCCCCCCCCCCCCCCCCCCAACTATCCTTAATGGTTCCCCCAAACAACCCCTCTGGGACAAGTCATTTGTGAACGGGCAGGAGATGCTGAGAAGCTCGGGATGGGTTTTTTTTAAAGTGTGACACGCGGCTCCTTTAAAATAGCACAGCAACCAACACCTGGAGGTCGCAGTCTTGGGCTTTAACCCAAAGATATAGAAAGCAGCGATACACCGTCAGAGGCCCAAGCGGCGGAGCCAAAAAACGAGTTATGAATTCATTGGGTCGTGTGCCACGAATCAAGCCCCATTCTGACCCGCCACCAGTGAAGCTCAGTGTGACACCTCTGCGAACGCTTTGTGTGGCCACAAAGCGCTTCAACCAGCGACCGCTGGTGTTAAGGTCTTAAATCTATCCACGCTGGGATTGTGAAATGAATTGGGTGTTTGGGGGGGGGGGGGGGTGGGGGAAGAAAACACTGAACAGATACCTGTCCATGCAAACAGCTCGCCGGGGCTGTTAAAGGCAAAAGGAGGGCTCCCCCGCCCCCCACCCCCAAATTCCACAGATCGATCGCCAATCGATTATATTCGGAAAACGTCGCGAATTCCTCTCCCCGCAGAATGTCTCAAACGTTATTGGAAACACACACACTCTCTCTGAACACAGATTCGGCCCTCGGGCTGCCGATATATATTCGGGGGGAGGTGGGTACAATTACAGTTGAACTTGACATCCAGAAAGCTGTTCATATATATATATATATAGGGGAATATTTAACGAAACACATATGGAAGGCACAAGGATGTGTTGTCGTTGCCTTCACATTGGGAGAAAACGACAGAAGGTCATAAGTTCAGACGCTCGCAGCTAATGCAGGATCCGTGTCGAGACGTGGTCTATTCCCAGCGAACTGTCCTCTCCATTCTGTGCATTCGCCTCGACTCCCGGCCAGTCAGTAGAAATGATTTGGAAAAAAAACCCTGATGCGGCATTCAGCTATTTCCGAACCAATCTTAAGAAGCAGTGCTATTTTATTTGGGGCCTCTTTTTTTAAATTCTTTTATTCATGAACCCCGTCTTCGAAAGCACCGCGCACACAATACCCTATGAGACCGAGCTTTGCGGTCACCACTGCTTATAAAGGAGAGAGAGAGAGAGAGAGGCAAAGATGAAATGTGAAATCCTAGCCAGTCGCGATCGATAACAGAAGAGGAAGTGGAGCTGAAAATGCGAGGCGTGTGTGTGTGTGTGTGTGAGAGAGAGAGACTCGGTGGAGATCACTCCCAGTGTACCGGCTCTTGGAGCACACAGCCGCGGCGATCTGGGACTTACATGAACCTTGCCGTCTGCATAATGTCAGATTGAACAAGCTTGAAGCCAGCCAGCCGCCTTCTTGTTGTTAAAAGCGACACAAGGCGGTGGGGTCCTTGGGTGAAGCTCCGAAGAACTACACGCGCTGCTTGTAAACATTCAACCACTCTAATCGCTTAAAAGGGTAATATCATCGTATGTGCAAAATGTGCAGATTCTGGTTATTTTTAAAAATCTCTGTTTAGTTTCACTGCATCTGTTCATTAAATGTCTGATAGAGATTTATATATATATATATATATATATATTTACACGTTTAAATCCTAATAATGACTTTTGGTGGGTCCCACCAAATAACACACGCGGAGATCAGCGGGTTATGCCGCGCTCGGAGAGGAGCTTGCTGTGATTACCCGAATATTGTAATTCTAGAAATTGTAATAAAACTTTCACGCAAGCGGACCATTGCCTTTTTAAAAAAAAAATCTGTAGCGCTGGAACGCAGTCCCAACACTGTCACTTGCCCTTCTTAAAGAAATATCAATATATGAACGCTTCGACAAACACAACGCAACACGATGCAATTCCGATGTGGACGGCGTCAATACACAGATTGTAAAGACAAGGCAAGCGAGGGGAAGACCGGTCGATTTCGCCCCCTCCCTCTCGCTCTCGCTCTCTCCTATATTTAGAAGAGGCAGCCTCATTAAGTCATCCCAGCTCAGACCTACGAGATTCAGAAGCTACTTTAATAGGAGAGAGAGAGAGAGAGAGACAGACAGACAGACAGAAAGAGCGAGCGAGAGAGAGAAAAAAAAAGTCAAGGCTGCGGCAGGTTAGCTATAGCAATATAGGACTGCAGGTTAGCAATGATACAAGTGGCCCCGCGGTCAGTATACACTTGGGAGTCCCCCCCTTTTCTTTACTGTGTACACTCTGATTGATCAAAGTACAGCCCAGGGGACTACTGCAAACAGATTCACAAACCGAGTCACAAGAAGCGTTGCACACCAACAAAAAAAAAGGTTCACCGGAATCTATAAAGTTTCTCCTATATATATGACCCCCCCCCCCTCCCTCCGCCGTATTGCTTATATCTGTCACACATCTCGGCAGCCACCGCTGGACTTGCTCGTCCGACAATGGGGAAAATGTAATTTGTGATTTGAACCGTACCTGTGTCATCAGCCTGTCAGCCCCCGTGTTCTCTTCATCCTTAAAAATAATGTCTGGATTGTAATTGGGTGTCAATTCTTTAAACCTCTCCGAGTTCCTGGTAATCTTGCCTTCGTATCTGCCACTTGCCCCCAGAGTCTTTTCTGCCACATTGGGAATATATTGCTTGTAAGCCAGAGGGGTTAATTTTCTGGGATGCCTCCTTCTCCCATAGCCCCGGCCCGGCCCACAAGCCTTCACAGACGAGACGAGAAAACAGCAGATCAATCCCACTAACACAATTCTTGTCAGCATCATGTCCACTGAATCCAATTACTCGGGGCTTCTATGTCTTTCTCTGCCCTCTTGCTATCTCTCTTGTCTTCCTTCTAATGTTCTGACTATCCTCCGATCCCTATCGAGGCAGGTGCTGAAATGGCAAGCTTCAGATCCCCGATAACGGTTACACATCGGAGTTGGGAGCTTTGACAGCGTTTTTTTTTTAAAAAAGGGACAAAATGCTGTTTAAAGGATACGAAGGCTAGAGACGCTTAAGAGAGACTGGCTGTACAGCAATGTAATATAGCCTCAAAAGGCACAACGGTGAAATCTGATTGGCTAGTCAGCCGCTACTGGCTTCTGATGTGTTCACTAAAACCAACAATTTCCGAAAATTCACCTGAAGTCTGGCGTATCAGGAGCGGGAGGAGGACTGCCTCTCGTTATGAAAACATCAATTACAACTTGTTTTCATTGCTGCGTCTCTCTCCCCCCCCCCCCCCCCCCCCGTGCAAATGCAAATCAATCACCGGGATTGATTGGCTTTAATGTAAAATCTTCTCGCTTGACATACGAAACAGCGGTACAGTTGCAAGCAAATAATTGATCTAAATTCCAAAATTGTATTTATTGCGAAGATGCCTTAACATCTGCCATTTGTCATTATATATTATCAAACGGGAGTTTAAGAAATACTGCCATATAGTCAAATGGCAAATATATATATATATATATATAAAGTGGCACCTATTAAGGAGGTATTTCTTAAACTCCCTTTCGATAATAACATTTCTGATAGACTTTCACCTCCTACCGCGATCTTTAAATAAAAAGGAACACTTTTGTCCTTAAACTCTTGCAAAGTTCATTAAATAAAAGTCCAAAGGCTTATTTTTAAAGTGCTTAATTTACCCATATGACATATTTTAAGCAAAAGTACTCGACGAAACTGAAGTGTTCTGATAGCGAGCTGAACCGTTAGTTAATATTCGTACTTTTTTTTCCGAATAGAAAAGTAGTGGGTGTAAAATGATGTAAGGAAATGCAGACACTTCCAGTCTTTGAACATTCACTTCCGCAATGTTTTGCTGCCCAGTTTTATTTTAAATAATACAAACAGAATATATATCTGAAATAAATAATTCAGTGTTCCATCACACAAAATCCACTTAATCAGGCTAAAATCTGAAAAGCAGTTGGCTGCTCGGACATTGAAGATGAAGGAGGGCAAAGTTCCTTTCCTCTCCCTGTCAACCCGCATTTCCTGATATCTGGTGTGATATATAACTTTTTACAGGTCGCCACTGATGGCAGGCGCTTTCGGGATGGGGTAGAAGAGTGTCTACAAATACAATGCAGCAGCGATCGATCCGGAGGATGAGTTTAATGTTACATTAATTGTTATCTCACGCAACGTGGCAAAATGATGCCCTTATCCCCAACGCTCTCAAAACCTGGTAATCGGAAAGAATACATTAGGGTGTCCCAGGGCTATGGTCTTGACAGTGCAGCCCACAATGTAAAAAGGGACAACATTTTGACTGTCCAGGAGTTAACTTAGTCAATGGAAACTTTTAGCACCGATGTGACTGGGCACAGCCCGGGACTGTGGACTCGACATCTCCACTAAAGATGAAAGGTTTCCTCCCTTCCGAATAAAGTGATTGATATTTTTCAAAAGTTCCTATATAGCGACCTTTTTGTAAACTGAAAAGTTCTGAAGTTTTGTATCGTTCTTAAATCGCAGTCGCTTTATATTGCAAAGGGACTTCGTGGCAGATGTGAAGTTAACACACATTATTTCAAATGCCCAGGATGCAAATCAATGCCCCAACTCGAGAACAAGGGTCGTTTGCTTTTAAAATTCACAGTTTCTGAGGCGGTGCTAAAAGTTATTTTTCTTTAAAAGGTTTAGTACAAACATGGTTGATTTAAGTTGTTGGGTAGACTTTTTACAGCATACACTCACAAATGCCATATAGGAGAGAGAGCGAGTGATGATCGCGGGAGAAGTACACTGATGGATTTTCACCTCTGTCTTTATATTTAACTGATACATTATTCTGTGTTTAAAATACCATTCCTAAACAACACCTCTCAAGGCGTAAAACACAGGAACACATTTCCAAGTAACAAAACTCAAGGGTTAATTGTCAATTAATCTAATCAAGATCCTCGAACCAGTTTACTTTGTGCTTGTGCACTTTTCTCGTGTCCTTTCTTTATTTCTCCCTTCTCCCAACTTTTTATGGCACTCTATCCGTTTAACGCTTGCTTCTTTGCCCCTTTTTTCCCCCTTAAAAAAAAGAAATGAAACGAGTGCCTCCCAGTTCAAGCGGAAAAGTGCACCCATCATTCTGGATCTCTTTGGGAAAGGTTGTTTTTCGAATAAGGACAGGGCTGATTTGCACTCAATGCCCGATTGATTGAGTATCGGTCTGTGCCATCTTTGCACCGAGAATATTTTCAGACCGTGGCAGTCACTGTGTGTACAAAAAAAGGATACTTGGAGAAGGTTGATGTAGGATAATCACCTGTCGATGGTCCCGATTAAAACCGAATAACAGGCGCATTTCAGATAGTCTGGCGTCGTTTTGCTTTTCAGTGACATTTAAATTCCCTCCCTTTTTCTTAAAGTAACACACCAAAAAAAAAGCCCCATTGCTTTCATGTTGTTTTCAGTGACAAACCGCTTTTCAAAAAAAAAATCATCGCTGGACAATATCACAGTAACTTTCACAGACAACTCGTGGGGCGGAGGGACCCGAGAAGTTATTAAAAGTTTTCACATTACTGGAGCAGCCGTCCCGTCGTCTGCTCCATAAAAATAAACCTCAGCCTGCTCGAGGAAGCGATCACACAGGCTTTTTTTTTTACAACAACAATAATAACAACAACAATAATAAAAGAGAAACGAGTTGTTTATATTACTCTATGCTCTACTGGCCAATTTAACAGTGGGGAACTTTCCCCATAAAAAAAACCCTTGTAATTAGAGACTTCATACATCGAGGTTCAACGCTGAGGGGATATTGAAAATAAAGGGCAGGTTATATCCTCCTCTGCCCCCCCCCCCCTCACACCCCGCGAAAAGTCTGAGAAATCTTAGTTTAAAACTTTTTTTTGTTAAAGTGGAGGGAAGCGGTGACCCACGTGGGACCTCAATAGTCAACATACCGTGTTGCTATGGAACTCTCTAAACATTGTTTTACTTAAAGTGTATTTTCTTGTATATATATATAAATAAATAAATAAATAAAAACTCTCTGGATCATATGTAACACATCGGGTAAGTTTCATTGGGTTATTTTACACATGGTGTTGATCAGATAAGATAACAGTTTCATATGTCTTGGGATGTGGTTGTCCAGATTGGACCCCGCAGGGGACGTTCAATTGCTGTGGTTTTTGATGAGTTATTGCTGACCATTGTTCCGACTTTCAAAAAATACAAACAGAAGCCTTTCCATTGAATTGCAACCAACATTGCTTCATTCAGCACCACGAAACACTAAAAGATAGTCGTGCAAATGTTAAAGGGGCAGCCACGATATTATCACTGAAACTTCCTTTAATCAATGTTCATTTTAACACATGCAGTCCAATAAATGGAGAATTACAAGTGGATCTGACTGAGGTCTCTCACATTGTCCTTACTTTAATCCTCTTGCTTTACGCAGAAAGCTTGAAAGTGTTAAAGCTGTGAATATACCGCGTGCCTGCATCTACGCATCCACACACAATAATGATGCACTCGAAATCTACCGACTATGTTTTAAACTTAAATCATTCCTTTACATTAAACCCTTCATTCATTCTGTGAATCGCTTTGGGACGTCCCAAGTGTGCGAAAGGCGCTATATAGAAGCGAATTGTTTTATTTGTCTTTCTTTACATTTTCATAATATTAGATAGTATTTACAACACAGAAGCAGGCCATTCGGCCCAACAGATCCATGCTAGTGTTTATGGCAAATGCAACACAATAATATAACGTTTGACGACCTTTATTTATTGTCCTGAAAACAGACAGACAGACGATAGAGATAGAGAGATACATAGATAGATCGGTAGATAGATGGATAGATATAGATAGATAAATAGATAGAGATAAATAAATAGATTGATAGAGCTAGATAGATAGATAGATAGATAGATAGATTTGATTTTCGGTTGAGTTTAAAGGTGAAAAAATCCAGACTGGGTCTACGAAAATCACTTAATGCTCATAACTAACGGATATAGTCCAGCACTATTTAGGAAATGCAGAACACTTGCAATCTCCGTTAAGAGGTAAGATTGGAAAGTCTAGGCACCACTAGGCCACATAAGATTATTATGCAGATCTAAAGTAACATTAATTTTCATATTACGAAAAGTAAGAGAGTGACGGGAGGCAGTCCATAAAAAGATAACATAACTCTCACTGCAGCCTGTTTAGTGAGAGAGGCCAAACCATTGCGTTGTTGTCGATGGACCAAACTTACATGGGCGTGTGAACAACAACAACAGCAACAACAAGCTTCGAGTTAAGTAAAAGTACATCCATCGTTGTCTGCTAATGACCTGGCAGTCTCCGAAAGGGGGTGTCAAGAGAAACTCAATGGCATGATGCTAACTGAAGGGAACCTGCGCTCTCTGGCCGAGGCAGGCGGGGCCTGGTCTGCCCAAAGTACACAGACATGCGGCCGAGAGCTGGGGCTCTGTGTTTGGGTAAAGCTCGGAGACAATGCCTAGCCCCCAAAGTCCACCTCGAAGCCAGCCCTAGCCATGGCAACCACTGTATTCACTAGTCCATGGCAGCGTCCGAGGTATGTGCATAATTGCGCTGGCTCTTTTTCTCGCATGGGCAGACTATTTTTAAACACAGCATAGATGTTGCCTTTTTTTTGTGTGTGACATATTTACACCCCAGTTCTTGTTTGTCCCACTTGTTTATGACCGTCCAGCTCAGCCCAGTGGGGGTGCGTGCACCTTCTGAACACACATATCCAGAACTCCCCCTTTACATGCACATAAGGCACAAAGAAAAAATAGCCACATTTTAAGGCGTATGTAATGATATGGCATAATTTTCTGTTAAAAACACTACAACGCGATTGAAGTTGCTAGTCTAGATTATTTTTTTGCCTGAGTTTGACATAGTTGATACATTAATTTCACCCAATTTTGAGACAAATCATGTATTTTGAAATATGTTTAACCGATGTTGACCCAACGGCATAACCGGAATTTCATTACTCTCTTAAAATAATAATTAACATCGTATAAAGTTTTAATGAAAGTTTATCAGTAAATGCACGCAGCGGCGATTTCACAAAGATAAAAAGAAATAGCCATTTACTTCACTGGGCAAAATGCGTTAAATTGAACAAAATCTGTTAAATATTTGGGGAATGAAGTTGAGAAAGAATCAACCACGCTCCAAAGAACTTTTAAAATAATGCGTGAGGCGTTAAAACAGACTTTAAGTCGTGTGGTTTCAGTCTTTTAAAAACTGAAATCCATCTGAAGAAGGACCGTTGTGTGATCATTTATATCGTTTGAAGGTCTTCTGACTGTAGATATCTTTTATAGTCTCTCATTACCTGAGAGTACTATTGAAAAATGCACCCAATTTCACATATCTCTGGGATATTATGGCTTCAACACACCTTAGTCTGAATCGTTCCTGTTAAAAAAAAACCTTTTCTAGTGAGAGTATTTAAAGGGGGTGTGTCCTCTTTGTCCATATATAGTGGGCAAGACAGAACTAACTAGCTTCCAAACACGCTAAACTGTGCATAATCCATTCGAGAGTTTAGTGTCATGTATTCAAGTTATCTACTGAAGTTAGTCGCTTAGTTTTATTTCAATATCTAGCCAAAACATAGCGATTGTGATTGTTACTGTAACACTTTGAGGATTGTGTGACATTTTCCTGGCACTTTAAATAAACCAATCAATTCCTCATAGTTCATCGAATCATAAAATTACTTCAGCACAGCAGATGACCATTTCACCCATTAAGCCTCTGCAGGTGCTAGCTTTCTAACTGGAGCTATCTACTCTAGTCCCAGTTCTCTACCCAGTTACGATACCCTTTTACATTGCTCCCCTAAAAATACTTACCCAATTCCATTTTAAATGGTGTCATAGTCTCTGCTTCGATAGGCCACTTGTGATAAAGCATTCATGTGCTCATGATTTTCTGTGTGGAAACATTTCTTCTAACTTCCTCATTCATTATTCCAGTGATAAGATTAAGTCTAGGTCCCTTTGTTACTGATTTGTCAACCAGCGGAGCCAAAACCTCTATTAGATTCCCCACTAACCTTCTCTGTTCCAGTGAAAAATGCCCAATATTTCAAACTGTTTTCCTTGACTATAACCTCTCATTCCTGGCACCATTGTAGTGAATTTTTCCGTAGCTCTAATATCCTTCTGAACATGGGGAGCCCAGAATTGCACACAATACTCTAATTATTGCCTAACCAATGTGTGTACAAATTCAACATCACCTCATTGCTTTTGTATTCAATGCCCCTATACATAAAACCCAGAATCCTATTTGCTTTTGTAATGACCTTTTCTACCTGAACTGCCACCTTTAAAAATCTATGTCTCGGCATCCATAGATCTGTCTTTTCCTTTTCTCTATTTAGGATCTGACCATTTCGAGTAGACTTTCTTTTGCCCCTGTTCTTTTTCCCAAAATGTGTTACATAACAGTTCTCTGCATTGAACTGTATCTGTCACCTATTCATATATTCGGCTAACCTGCAAATGTCTTTCTGCAATCCACTACATTCTTCACTGACAGTTTGCCATGCCCCCAATGTATTATCAGAAGACTTCAATATTATTCCCATTGTACTTATGTCCAAATCATTTATATCAACAGAAAACAGGTGAGGTCCCAGCACTAATGACATTCTGATATTTTGAAGAACATCCACTGTCTACTTTTTGTTCTTGTACCATCTCTGTCTATCCATGCAGCTACATTCCCCTTAAAGTCATGCGCTTTCATTTTTGCAGCAAGTCTCTTCTGTGTCACCTTATCGAATGCTTTCTGAGAGTCCATATATGCCACATCCACCACATCTCCTTTATCTATACTTTCACATGATTTCCTTAATTAAATTAGTAAAGCATGACCCATCCTTTACAAGTTCAGTTAGTTGCTGGTACAGCACTTGTATCAGTTTTGGAGTGGTGCAAGTGGACAATGCCATGTTATATTACCTGTTTGCAGTGCTCTCTGAAAGTGCATTTATACGGCCACTTGAAAAAAAATCATTCTCAGGATGTGGGTGTTGTTAACAAGGCCAGCATTTATTGCCTATAGAGGAGGTGATGGTGAGTCTTCTTCTTGAACCGCTGCAGTCCATGCGGTGAAGGTACTTCCACAGTGTACTGTTAGGTACTGTGGGAGCACCTTCACCACATGGACTGCAGGGAGTTCCAGGATTTTGACCCAGTGACGATGAAGGATCGGCGATATATATGTCCAAGCCAGGATGGTGTGTGACTTGGAGGGGAGCTTGGAGGTGATGCTGTTCCCATGCACCTGGCACCCTTGCCTTTCTAGGTGGTGGAGGTTGCGGGTTTAGGAGGTGCTGTCGAAGGTGTGAGGGGTTGGGAGGTTTGTGCCAATGTAGTGTAATTTCTGCTTCATGGAAACTCATTATTGGAACTATAACTTGGAGTCAGATTGGTGTTCTGACTCCCAAAGTACATTATAAGAGGAGGAATGAAATCCCCTCCATTCTGCTGCAGCTGGGCTGGCATACAACTCCAGTATGCCTGAGATTGCATGCAGAGCAGGACATTCTCCTAATTGTAGAATATATTTACTGGAGGATGTGCGTGTATAAATGCATGAGTAAATCTTGCTCCTGGCAGGCTGTATGTGAGGTACATCTAGTAGCAGTTTCCAGTATAACTCAAGTCTTGCCAGGTATGCTTCATACTCTGTAGCTAATGGTCTCGGACTGATGATGTAGTGTAACAGCAGCATAAGATGCAGGTATTTGGAGTGACTTCATAGTTTGGAGCATTATAAATGGATTAAGGTGGAACTGGGAAAGTGACATAATTATTTCAGCTCGCACTTCCAGTGACAGTATAACTAGGTTGGCCCGGAATTTGCGGTCAGCAACGAAGCAAAGGCGTTGGCTGCTGGCCCTGAAGTACGCTTCGCACAAGGATCTCGCAATCCCTGTGTCGAGAACTTTGGATTTTCCGACATTCAATTCAAATCAATGAACTGTAGTGGGGATCCCCTAGTGCGAGCTGCTGTAACGTCAACAGGTTGTCTAAGCAGCCAATCAAAACACAGAATTCTCACAGACAGTGAACAAGAAAGTGGGTAAGCTCTTAAAATTCTAATTAAAAAAAAATGATAGAGAGAGTAAAACAAAGATTGGGGCTCTCACATGGGGAAAAGGCAAACCTGAAATAAAAATGGACAAACTTAAAAAAAGGTAAATTTTTTTTGGAAAAGTTTCTTAAAAATTTAAATTTTTATTAAAATGGACAAATTTCGCACTGCACAAAATGAAAATTAGTTTTCCAGGCACTTAACATTTTTTTTAGCAGTAATAATGCTGTCAAAACCCCCCTAATCCCATTGGGGCTAACTTTTAGCGGGGAATTTAACAGTGTAATTACTGTGGAAGAGCCAACATATTCGTCAGTTTCAATGATTTGCGAGATTTCACTGATTGCCGGCCCCGTGGTGGGGGGGGGGGGGGGGGAGGGGGGGTGGTGGTGGGTGGCGCAGAGTGCAGTCTGTTTCGGAGCGGTCAATGACAGGCTGCAACTTTGGGATTTCGGCATGCGCCTGCGCCAAATCCTGAAGTTGGGGTCAGTTTCAAAGGCGGAATGACAGCGAACGCTGCCAGTGTATATTAAGAGAAACATATTATGTTGTAGAATAGAAACGCAATAATAAAATAATCATTAACAAAACATTTATTTGTTTTTAACATGTTATTTACCATACAGCTATTTGAAGAGAGCTAACCAAATATAGAAAGACGTTTCAATAATATTTTTGTGCTAATTGTGGCATTGGATGTAATGCAATGGTTTCCTTTTTAGACACCCATTATCTGTTAATGGTTAGATGTAGACTAAAGCTCTGCCTCAATTTGCCTCAGCTATAACTTCAGAAGAGCAAATCCTACTGCATTAGTGTGCTATTTTTCCATTCTAAGAACCATTGCATGGATTCTCTGAATTAGATTGTCAAATTAGCACCTAATTAGGGGTAGTTTTGGACTGTTGGGTTCATGATTACTGGGAACTGGACTGTCCAAACTTATTTCAGGCAGGATCATTCATCCCATTGGTGTAGGTTGGATTTGATCCCAGGTCCCAAGCGTGAACACCTAAGCCGTTGTGCCATTGGCCCAGAAATTCGTCCGAATACGGGAGAGTACGCACTGTGTACTCACCCATATTCGGTCCCGAAGTGCCGGTTTCCTGCATGCACTGCGCATGCGCGGGAAACCGGCACTTCCGATATTGCGAAGGGGGCGGTTCCTAAGTGAACCGCGTGCGCACTACAGGCTGTGCGCACGCAGCACACTTAGTTTTTATTCAGGTTTGAACGCGAAGGTAAGTGTTGAAGATTTTACACATGAAGAAAGCAGGCGTAAGACCCCCTTTTAACAAGGTAAGTAGTTAATTAAGTATTATTTTACATTTTTTTCAACAGGTTTATCTTTTTTAGAGACTTTAAAGAAAGGTAAGTTTATTTTTATAACTTTTAAAAAGAATTTAAATTTTTTCAAAAATTAAAATTTTTGTTTAAAGTGGTTAATTTATTTAACTATAGTTATTTTATTAATGTGATGGTTTTTGTTTTAAATTTAATTGAGGTTTAGCTGTTCTTTTGGGGGCAAGTTGTATTCATAGCTTTGACAGCTCTTCCTGTCAAAACTATGAATGAAAGATGGTGTGCTGCCATTGGCTCTAACTGGCCCACGTGATCCCAGAGGTAGCATCGAACTAACTGCGCCTCTGGGACACGCACACACTGTGCGCCGGCACCAGGGAGAGGCCCAGGAACTGAAGTTCGTGTGGGCCAAAACCATAAAGGCAGGCGCGGAGTGCGATATCGCGGGGGATCCTTACCCCCACGGCAACCATCGCAGTCCAATTTCTGGGCCAATATATCCCCATCTAATACAGGAGGGTTAAAAGCTTGTTCTAGGGGATAATATGGGGCAAATGCTCTTCATTCCTTTAAATGAACATTGTTCATTTGCATAATATACATTAAAGCATCTGGTCTAACATTGCAATTAAGGAGAGGTATATAATACAGTAAGATTATTATTGCAGTTACACAATTGTAGTAATGTGCTAAAATACCTTGGAGAACAGTAGTAACTTCATAACATATGACTGTGATTTATGCCCAAGGAATTTGTAAATCTAATGAAACTCGGTACCAATATCTCTTAAATCTAATTGAACTTGGTATCAATGCCTGAATCAATACTGATGTGCTTGGCCACTGAGGAAGCATAAAAATAGCTGGCAAATTAAATTGTGGCCAAAGTACAGTGCTTCATCTTTATAGTCTTAAGTTAAAAAAAATCTATTGGGCATCTAACCCAATTCCTTTGAATTAAAGGGAAAGGTAATACCATGGTTAAGTAAAATAACGTCACTGATGTTAATAAATACTCGGTCATGGCAAAATGAAAAACACAGCCGTCTTCCTATGATTGGTCTACAAAAGCCCCTATCTGTTGTAGTGACCTTATGCAGTGACTGGTGCTCTTGAATTTTCTTTACTCAGAGAGTGGTGAGAATGTGGAACTCGCCCGTGGTGGAGGCGAATAGCAAAGATGCATGCAATGGGAAGCTAGATAAGTACATGGTGGAGAAAGGAATAGAAGGATATGTTATTAGGGTGAGACAAAGTCAATAGAGTGGGAGGAGGCTCGTGGAGAGCCGATTGGCCTGTTTCTGTGCTATAAATTCTATGCAACTGACCCAGTGCTGTGGAGTGGATGCTGTGTCAGACTAGCATAGCTGTCCCTCATAAATTGAAGTAAATGGAAAGGTTCTTTGCTAAATGATTTTCAAAGTTATCTGTGTGAGGAATCCACACTGACACTCCTCATCCTAAGTTCCAAAACACAGGCCGGAAATTTAATTTGGAAGTGGGTAGGAACCAGAGGGGCTGGAAAGCGGTCGGGAAACCCGGGAGAACGGGTTTCCCACAGGCCCTGATTAATGGCAGGGCCTGATTAGTATTTAGAATCACTGTTTCCCACCTGCAGCCAGCCAGCTGGAGAGGCTGGGTGGCTGTCGGGCGGGTAGGCCTGTGGCACCAGGCCGCAGAGAGGGGGGAGAGTGGGATTGGGGGGGGGGGGTCGGGGAGGTAATTGGAGACTGGATGGGGGTAGGGGGCCAGAGGGGGGTAGTCGGAAGGTGATTAAGGGCTGAAGGGGGAAATTCGGAAGGCCGGAGGGTGATCGGCAGCCAGAGGAGGGAGGTCGGAAGGTTGGATGGGGATCAGGGCTGGCGGGGGAGGTCGGAAGATTGGAGAGGGATCAGGGGCCGGCGAGGGAGGTCAGAAGGCCAAAGGCTAATTGGGGGCCGGCGGGGGGAGGTTGGAAGGTTGGAGGGGGATTGGGGGCCGGCAGGGGAGGTCGGAAGGTTGGAGGGGAATCAGGGGCCAGAGGGGAGAGCTCGGAAGGCCGGAGGGGCATCGGGGGCCGGAGGGGGAGGTCGGAAGGCCGGAGGGGGATCGGGGGCCGGAGGGGGAGGTCGGAAGACCGGAGGGTAATTGGGGGCCGGCGGGGGGAGGTCGGAAGGTTGGAGGGGGATCGGGGGCCGGAGGGGGAGGTCGGAAGGTTGGAGGGGGATCGGGGGACGGCAGGGGAGATCGGAAGGCTGTAGGGGGATCGGGGGCCGGCGGGGGAGGTCGGAAGGCTGGAGGGGGATCGGGGGCCGGAGGGGGAGGTCGGAAGGCCGGAGGGGGATCGGGGGCCGGAGGGGGAGGTCGGAAGGCCGGAGGGGGATCGGGGGCCGGCGGGGGGAGGTCGGAAGGCCGGGCTGGGGGTATTGAGATCTGGAGGAGGATTGGGGGCCGAGGATCGAAGGCCGGAGGTGGGGATCGGGGATTGGAGGCCTCGTCGGAGGGGTCGGAGGTCTCAGCATGAGGTCGGGGGGAGATCAGAAGGGTCGGGGGGTGTCTGATTGTGGGGGGATGGCGAGGCAGGAACGCTGGATCCAGCAGGTAAGTGTAAAGGCACTTACCTCCTGGATCCAGCAGTCCTTTCCTCCCTTGAGCTGGTGGGTTCCCCGAGGCCTGGGAAACCTCACTGTTAAATTTAAAATGATGGATCACTATGAGGCATGGAGCCTCATTATAATATTTAAAGTGCCAACACAACTCCTGCGAGCGGATTGGCTGCCCGCCTCCATTAAAACCGGAAGTGGGCGGGTTGGAGGTGGGTTGGGGTCGGTATTCAGATTTTTAAATTTTAACCTCCCATCTGACCCCAATCCACCCGTTGTCCGGGGTTAACATTCCCCTCACAGTGTCAGTCACCCAAAGAAAAAGAGCACTATCATCGCAGAAAACATTTTTCATTAGTATACAGCATCAGAACTAAAGTGCTAATATGTCAACAAATACAGAAGAATGCAGAAATCTGATGAATTAGTGTACCTTGGAAACCTCCACACCGGCCCTCTCGAGTCTGGAGACCCTGGTTTGAAAATCTTGCAATTTACAGAAATCATTTGAAAATACAAAGTATTAAAAAATAAAACAAGAGCCGATAGATGCCCTTCAGTACAGTTCAAAACATTAATATTACATCGCAGTTCAATGTTCAATAAAATCAGATGTCCTTTGTGTGCATTTTGTTCAACGGTGTATTCACTGAATGCATCTTTATTCCTTCCCAGCGTGTTCCTGCTGTGTAACTGTTCAAATAAAATCTCTCTAATAACAACACAGGAATCGATTTCAGTTTGAAGATGCTGGGAAGGGTTCCCTTGCTGTAGCTAACCTAGATCAACAGCCGCCAGTGGAGCAGGCAAGAATGGAACCACCTTCACCTCCACGCTCAAGGTACAGCTGTGACAAGCATTGCTCTTCAGAATTTAATCGGCATTGATGCTGAAGTAGCAACCCAAGGAAAACTTGTCTAATGAGCAATTATGCAAATTAGATAAAGGTAGGACAAGAGGTGTCCTAAATGTTTTAAGCACTGTCCTAAATCTAATTTCTAAAAGAAGCAATAACAGAGCTGTATTACTCTAATCCCCAGAATATATCGTTTCAAGGAATATTACATTTAAAAGCCTGGTTAGGCAGAAGTTACTTATTGATTTTGCACTTAGAATATTGGAGATTGTTTCACTTTTTTCCCACCTACTTGGCTGCCCTGGCATATTGGGATGGTCACAAGGAAAATAACGAAGGAAAAAGGTGGCATAATTTGGTGGTATTTATTGGCCAGAATTTTACTTTTTTGAATGATGCTATTGCATCTAAAGCAATCCATTGTATTTCTTCTCAATCTTCCACCTTGTACTGAAATATAACATAATTAGGCCATGCAATAATAAAGAATACATGTTAACTATAAGAAAACATGTCAGGGAGAAAATATCATTCACCCCATCAATCCTGACCTTTCCCTCTCCCATCAATTAAATTTCTAGAGGGGAGGAACTAAATAAAAACTCCCTGATCCTTAAATGTATTCAAGGACAACTCAAGAACTCCATCTCCTCCATTCAAGCCTGGCTGGCTGCCCTTTGCAGACAACATATTTCACCCCCCAACTCCCCGTGTCCGCCAGATTCCATTACCCAGCCCCAGCAGCATAGAAGCAGCTGATCTCAATGTATATCTTAGTGACTAAGGTGTTTGCCTCAGGAAGTAAATCCAAGGCCTGCTGTAAGTATTGTAAATTCCCACCATTGACTGGCCTACTAATGAATCATGTAGAACTCTACATGACCTGCCCAAATTGATTCAGATTTTACAGAGGTATTTCCTTCTCACAGAGAGCACTGGGAGTCTCTGGACTGTGTTCTGCTCACCTTCTCGGCATAAACACTGCGGCAGTTGAGCTAAATTCTGATCAAACTCATATTTCCTTTACTCACTGCGCTTAGGATTAACAATCATTACAGCTAACAAAGAAGGAGTGAGATAGTCAGGATCCTAAATACACCCATCATATGACAAGTCTCAGTTGGTATCTTTCACAGTACACTGATTGTTTTTAATGATTGCATCAGTCACACTGTCAAATGGAAATCTTATCTTTTCTCATTGCCAAATATGCAGAAGATTGGGATTTCCACTGGGCAAATGTTGCCGTTTACCTGAGCTCTGATAATGTCTCATGGACTATATTTACTTGCATCAGTTGAATGTAGGAGGCCTTCAAATTACGTAGCTAGTCTTCAACCTCTGAGGCTGCATTAAGAATTAAGTTGAATTCCTTTTGAGACATTGAAACGCCTTGATAATTTTATGCGCCATTTCTCAAAATACCAAACATTATTTTACCATTGTACGTTTTACACAGTCACTTTGAAAGGTCACATACTACATGCTTAGAGGCCACAGTTATTTTAAGACTAAAAAGAAAATCCCTTTTTGTTGAAGGGTCACACCTGAAATGTTAGCTTTCCTTTCTCTTTCAGATATTGGTTGGCTTCCTGTACACCCAGCCCAGTAACACCGGCAGCAGAGAGCTTGTCTTTCACCCGGATGTTCAATTGTGGAGTCCCAGGGTTGCCTTTCACCTGAGTCCAGCTGACACTCTCCATCTTACACCATATGCTCAACCCTCCATTAGTTGTCATTCCAGTTAGATGCTACAGAATACCGATAATATTCAGCTATATAAAGAACATTAGGAGATAATCGTTAATAGACCTCTCCCTCTATGTAAACTCTCTTACCCATATTCATGGCTACCCCCTCGACCTTGTCATCTCCCGTGGCCTCTCTACTCCCATGGTCTCGATCATAGACAAGGCTATCTCCGACCACTTCTTTGTATCTCTCACCACCCATAACCCCCCACCCCCTATCAACCACACTTCCTTCTGTGATCACCCCTGCACAGACTCTCCCCCAAGTCACTTACAATTGTTCTTTCAAGCTCCCAACTGCCTAGCTTTTGGCCTTTCAGCTGCCACAATACTTCAGCAGCTGTCAATTTGCTCAATCACTCCCTCACCTCCACCTTTGATGCCCTTGTCCGAAGTAAAACACTCTATAAAATCCTGGTCGATCTCCTGGTATGGCTCCCATCTTTGCTCCCTCCAGTCAAGGGGCACAGACGTGAGCATATCTGGTGCACAACTGGTTTAACCAGATCCAACCAGACCACATCAAGTACTATCGGGCCCCACTCTCCTTTGCCAAAATCACCCACTACTCCATGATCATCCAGGAGAGCAAAGATAATCCCTGGCTTCTTTTCTCCACTATCAACTGACTCCTTAAACCCCTTTCCCCTGCCCGCTTCACCCTCACCTCCAATAGCAGTGCGAGGAGCTCATGGACTTCTTTGGCACCAGGATTGAGAGCATCCATTCAGCTGCCTCTATTGCTTCTCCCTGTTCTCCTTGTCCACCAAGCCAAGCTTTTCCAGCAATGGCTTCTCTTCCTGCCCCTGCACCATTATAGAATTTCACATTCAGTTTGAGGGTGAGAAACTTGGGTCTGAAACTAGTGTCTTAAACTTAAATAAAGGCAATTTCAAGGGTATGAAGACAGAGTTGGCTAAAGTGGACTGGGAAAACAGATTAAAAGATAAGATGGTAGATAAGCAGTGGCAGACTTTTAAGGAGATATTTCATAACTCTCAACACAGATATATTCCAGTGAGAAAGAAAGACTCGACGAGAAGGATGAACCATCCGTGGCTAACTAAGGAAGTTAAGGAGGGTATCAAATTTGCTGATGATACAAAGATAGGTGGGAAAGCAAGTTGTGAGGAGGACACAACGAGTCTGCAAAGGGATATAGATAGGTTAAGTGAGTGGGCAAAAATTTGTCAGATGGAGTATAATGTGGGAAAATGTGAGGTTATCCACTTTGGGCAGAAGAATAGAAAAGCAAAATATTATTTAAATGGAGAGAGACTACAGAATGCTGCGGTACAGAGGGATCTGGGTGTCCTCGTACATGAAACACAAAAAGTTAGCATGCAGGTACAGCAAGTAATTAGGAAGGCAAATGGAATGTTGGCCTTTATTGCAAGGGGGATGGAGTATAAAAGTAGGGATGTCTTGCTACAACTGTACAGGGCGCTGGTGAGACCACACCTGGAGTACTGCGTGCAGATTTGGTCTCCTTATTTAAGGAGGGATATATTTGCATTGGAAGCAGTTCAGAGAAGGTTCACTAGGTTGATTCCTGGGATGAAGGGGTTGTCTTATGAGAAAAGGTGGAGCAGGTTGGAGTTTAGAAGAATGAGAGGTGATCTTATTGAAACATATAAGATTCTGAGGGGGCTTGACAGGGTAGATGCTGAGAGGATGTTTCCCCTCGTGGGGGAATCTAGACCTAGGGGTCATAGTTTCAGAATAAGGGGTTGCCCATTTAAGACGGAGATGAGGAGGAATTTCTTCTCCCAGAGGGTCGTGAATCTTCAGAATTCTCTACTCCAAAGAGCTGTGGAGGCTGGGTCTTTGAATATATTCAAGGCTGAGATAGACAGATTTTTGAACTACAGGAGAGTCGAGGGTTATGGGGAACAGGTAGAAAAGTGGAGTTGAGGCCAAGATCAGATCAGCCATGATCTCATTGAATGGTGGAGCAGGTTCGAGGGGCCGAATGGCCTACTCCTGCTCCTATTTCTTATGTTCTTATGTTCTTATGTTCTCATTATCTCTGGAGTCCCACAAGGATCTTTCCTTGGCCCCTTCCTTTTTCTTATCAGCCTGCTGCCTTTTGGTGACATCAGCTTCCATATCTACCTCTCCATCACCTTTCTCTACTCCTCCACTGCCTCTGTTGACAGGCTGCTTATCTGATGTGCAGTCTTGGATGAGTCACAATTTCTTCCAGTTAAACAATTGGGAAGACTGAAGACATCATTTTTGGCCCCCGCTACAAGCTCTGTACTCTTGCCATTGATTCCATCACCCTCCTCTGCCACTTTCTCAGGTTAAACCAGACTGTTTTGAACCATGGCATCCTATTTGACCCGAGTTGAGTTTCTGACCCCATAACCTTGCCATCACAAAGATTTTTTATTTCCATCTCAGGTAACGTCACCTGCTTCTGCCCCTGCCTCAGCTCATCTGCTGCAAACACCTTCATCCATGCCTTTGTCACCTCCAGACTTGACTATTTTAATGCTCTCTTGGCCGGCCTCCTATCCTCCAACCCTCGTAAACTTCAGCTCACCCAAAACTCTGCCTCCTCACCTCCCTCTGCTCCTTTAATACCCTCCTAAAAACTGAACGATTTGACCAAGCTTTTGGTCACCCCTCCCAATATCTCCTTCTTTGGCTGAATGTCCATTTCTGTCTGGTTATGTTCCTGTGAAGCGCCTTGGGACATTCTTCCATGTTAAAGGTGCTATATAAATGCAAGTTGTTGTATTAAGTTATAGTTCTATTGTTTGGCTAGTGGGTCAATGTAACCGGCACATTTGAGGGGATTCAACTTAAAAAGCATGCTAAGGCGACTTCGCCAAACATCATGATTGTAGTAACTATTTTAGTTATCTTAACTTTGAACCCAACATATTACACTCATAAAATTTACACATGGAAGTAGATGTGTGATCTTCGCATCCTGGATCTCATAGAACTTTGGAAACAAGTTTGGTCAGTTTGTTACTGGGCCACAAGATGGAGTACCTTACCATAGCAGGATGGTGGGGAAGTGGGGGAGGGGGAGAGAGGAAAACTCACACTACTGTCAGACATCTCCTGTTGGCCAATGACATTAGTCATGGAACAGCCCATAGCCCAGATCATCATTTTCTGTTGTATCAACTGACTGATGGTGAAAATAAATGGAGGACCTCCGAGTAAAGCACCAAATGAAAAACCCTCTGCAGATTCTTCTTCTAAATTCAGTTTGAATGTCACCAAGTTAATTTCCATGAACCTACAAACAACAATGGCAGCTCATTGCTGCTGCGCAGCATATTTTAGACTCTCCTTTTGGGTTGTTTATTGATTTTCTGCATTGGAGTGTGCAGGTGTCAGTGTTTTGCATTTCAGACGATCGAGGGTGTTTCCATACCATAAGATAACGGATTTCAATTGAAAAGCTTTGAGATTTGGTAATGATTCAAAAGTTTCGGTTAGGAGTAGCATTTGCAATGAAACATTTGTATATTGGATCTCAGACCTTGTAATCTTCCTTATGTTGTGGTCCTTGCATCACGTGAAGGCAGCTGAAGGGTTTCATCATGCAGTTCTTGAAATTACAATTGTAATGTGGGAATGCATAGCGCATTTGTATGAAGTTTCTTTGTCTGCTATTTTAAGAGGGTCTTTAAGCCATTTAAAGCAAGCAGGCTAAAATAACAATTAAAAAGCCATATAAATGTGTTAAGCATAATTATAAGACTGCAGTGTCCTAGGGTTGTCTGTAATAACTCTACCCATAATAATTCTTTAGGGTTAATTTAACATTCGCACCATACAAGTGTCAGGCAATGACTATCTCCAACAAGAGAGAGTCTAACCAGCACCGTTGACATTCAATGGGATTACTATCGCTGGATTCCCCACCATCAACATCCTGGGGTCACCATTGGCCAGAAACTTAACTGGAGCAGTCACATAAATACTGTGGCAACAAGAGCAGCTCAGAGGCTGCGTATTCTGTAACGGGTGTCTCACCTCCTGACTCCCCAAAGCCTTTCCACCATCTACAAGGCACAAGTCAGGAGTCAGGAGTGTGATGGAATACTCTCCACTTGCCTGGATGAGTGCAGCTCTAACAACACTCAGGAAGCTTGACACCATCCTGGACAAAGCAGCCCGCTTGCTTGGCACCCCATCCACCATCTTAAACATTCACTCTCTCCACCACTGGTGCACCGTGGCTGCAGTGTGTACCATCTACAAGATGCACTGCAGCAACTCGCCAAGGCTTCTTCAACAGCACCTCTCACACCCGCAACCACATAGAAGGACAAGGGCAGCAGGCACATGGAAACACCACCACCTCCAAGTTCCCCTCCAAGTTACACACCATCCTGACTTGGAAATATATCGCCGATCCTTCATCGTCGCTGTTTCAAAATCCTGGAACTCCCTACCTAACAGCACTGTGGGAGTACCTTCACCACATGGACTGCAGTGGTTCAAGAAGGCGGCTCACCACCACCTTCTCAAGGGCAATTAGGGATGGGCAATAAATGCTGGCCTTGCCAGTGATGCCCACATCCCAGGAACGAATAAAAATAAATTCAACTCCAATATCAGTCCTGATTTTCCCATAGTTAGTTGCTATTGTTCTTGATTTTTCTCTTTTTTCTCTCTATCTAATGGATATTTGGAAAAGCTGAATCTGGTACATTAAGAAATTGAAGTTTGCGAGTTTCAAAAGGATCCCGATGGAATAAAACAACTCTTAAAAATCAATATAGTTTTGCAAAAGTGTTTCATTTTTTCTTCTGTGCCAAGAGGTTAGGTTTCATATCATAGTCTGCACCTTGAGGACTGCTGTTCAAGTCATTGCATTGAAATGTTGTGTACGTATGGAGATTGCCTTCCTGTTAGTTTATGCAAGAGGCCATGCTTTTCCTTCAGTAATTGTATGCAAGTTTCACTGGTTTTGCTGCATTGCACCCTCTTTTGGTTATTTGACCCTAACCGCTCCAAGCTCTTCAGGTACTTCAAGCTCAAATTCTTGTACTGCTCTTGAGTTATTGCTCTAAGAGCATCGTGGCTGAATGACATTTGCACCATGGCATTTCTGCCACAGGTGACTAAATAAGTCTTCAGATCCAAAGAGTAGAGAAGATATTCTGTTTGGACTGCTCTGGCATATTGTTTTTCAACAACAATCAATGTTTCATAATGGGATTACGGGCTTTGAATGTAATCCATAGTAGAAGCACAATACTGATAATGTTCAGCTGTATAAAGCACACTGGTTAAGCAATGCCTCGATTTTAAAGTTCTCATCCTTGTTTTCAAATCACTCTATGGTCTCACCTCTCCCTATCTCTGTAATCTCCTCCAGCCCTACATCCACCCGAGATCGCTGCGCTACACCAATTCTGGCCTCTTGAGCAGCCCCGATTTTAATCGCTCCACCATTGGTGGCCGTGCCTTCAGCTGTCGAGGCCCTAAGCTCTGGAATTCCCTGCCTAAACCTCTCTGCCTCTCTACCTCTCTTTCCTCCTTTAAGATTCTCCTTAAAACCGACCTCTTTGACCAAGCTTTTGGTCACCTGCCCTAATATCTCCTTATGTGGTTCGGTGTCAAACTTTGTCTGATAACGCTCCTGTGAAGCGCCTTGGAATGCTTTACTACGTTAAAGGCGCTTGTTGTTGTTGTTGTTGGATGACCAACAGTGAATTTCAGGGCAATTATAAAACCAGATGACATAATGGCCCAAAAATTAGTGCCGCTATGCGAGAGTACGCACTGCGTACTCTCGCGTATTCTGTCTCCAATTGCCGGTTTTCTGCATGCACTGCGCATGCGCTGAAAACCGGCACTTGGTGAATGGAAAAGGGGGCGGGTCCTAGGTGAACCGCGTGCGCGCTACAGGCTGCGCGCACGCTGTGCACTTAGTGGTTTCAACGCGCAGGTAAGTACGGAAGATTCTACACATAAAAAAAGGAGGAGTAAGACCCACTTTTAACAAGGTAAGTAGTGAATTAAGTATTATTTTGAATTTTTTTTAACAGGTATATCTTTTTTAGAGACTTTAAAGACAGGTAAGTTTATTTTTATAACTTTTTAAAAGATTTTAAATTTTTTCAAAAATTTAATTTTTTATTTAAAATGGTTAATTTATTTAACTATACTTATTTTATTAATGTGATGGTTTTTAAAAGAAATTTAATTGAGGTTTAGCGGTTATTTTGGGGGGCTATAGTATTCATAACTTTCACAGCACTTATGTGAAAGTTATGAATGGAAGATGGTGTGCTGCCATTGGCTCTAACTGAGTCACGTGATCCCACAGCTCGCACGAATTAACTACGCCGGTGGGATACGCAAGCCCAGCACACCAGCTGTCCAGAACATCAAGTTCGTGCGAGCTGGAACTGAAAAAGCCAACGCGGAGTGAGAGATCGCGGGGAGGCCTTACCCTCGCACGAAGGCTTCCTCACAAATTTTTGGGCCATTCTGTTCTTGGTGGTTCAGATAGTAAGCACACAACTCATTGATCTGTGCTGGATTAGCTAATCTCAGATGGTAAATGTGCTACTTTGGTCCTCACGCTCCTAGGCTAGGGAGGGGGAAAATCATTCAGGTTTCCTGTTCCTGATCACTAACTAATGACACTTGCTGAAAAGTTTACATGAGTGAACAACAGGTGAGACCAGAATTGCATTGGCTTGACTGTGAGCCCTCTCACAATTGGACAGCCTGCCAATAGTCATTGCCTAGCTTCATACAAGAGGAAAGGCTCCTTGGATCGGGTACCAGAGGACAGCCTTTTTTTAATAATCATTCTTGGGATGTGGCGTCGCTGACAAGGCCAGCATTTATTGCCCATCCCTAGTTGCCCGTGAGAAGGTGGTGGTGAGCAGCCTTCTTGAACCGCTGCAGTCCGTGTGGTGAAGGTACTCCCACAGTGCTGTTAGGGAGGGACTCCAGGATTTTAACCCAATGACGATGAAGGATCGGCGATATCTTTCCAGTCAAGATGGTGTGACTTGGAGGGAAACTTGGAGGTGATGGTGTTCCTGTGCACCTGGTGCCCTTTCCTTCTAGGTGGTAGAGGTTGCGGGTTTGGGAGGTGCTGGGAGGTTTGCATCAATGTAATGAAATTTCTGCTTCATGGTAAATCAACATTAAAATGATAACTTGGAGTCAGATTGGTGTTCTGACTCCCAAAGTGCATTATAAGGAGGTTTGGGAGGTGTTCACAGAATCACAGAATCCCCACAGTGCAGATAGAGGCCATTTCGCCCATCAAGCCTGCACCGACACATATCCCACCCTATCCCCATAACCCCACATATTTAATCCCCCCTAACACTAAGGGTCAATTTATCCTAGCCAAATCAACCTAACCTGCACATCTTTGGACTGTGGGAGGAAACCGGAGCACCTGGAGGAAACCCACGCAGACACGGGGAGAATGTGCAAACTCTACACAGACAGTCTCTCGAGGCCAGATTCGAACCCGGGTCCCTGGCGCTGTGAGGAAACAGTGCTAACCACTATGCCACCGTGTTGTCGAAGAAACCTTGGCGAGTTGCTACAGTGCATCCTGTGGGCAGTACACACTGCAGCCACGGTGCGCCGGTGGTGGAGGGAGTGGACGTTTAAGGTTTCAGAGAGGAACGTGAGTCAGTGCTTTCAGGACAAGAAGAGAAAAAAACTGGAGGGGGAAAGGAAAAGAACATTTAAAAGATGAGTATATATCCTGTGGTATTTCTCAGTGTGTATGGGGTGTGACTTGGAGGGGAACTTGGAGGTGATGGTGTTCTCATCTGTCTGCCTTTTGAGCAGTATCTGTCAGACCTTAGGTATTAAACATGGAAAATATCAACTTGAGAGATATTGCTATGGTGGGGTGTGTGGGGGTGGATTGTGATGCACATTACTTGGAAATGAGTTTGTGAGAGTTGTGTTCAAGCAGTAGAGAAATTTTGAATAGCTTTTCGAAAATTTGAGTCACAATATTTTTTTTGTGAGCAGTCTTTGCATGTGTGACAAGCACATTCTGGACATATGACTTTCACATATATAACTCTCCCATGGGGTTGCTTGTGGATTAAACAATGAGTACATGAGTAAGTCTTCCTCACCCAATGCAGGTAGATAAATGAAGAATGAAATCTATTCCCCTCACATAGCACAGTCACATCAATAAATAAATCGGTGCATGGAAGTTGCCATTCCATCAATAAACAGCTCTTCTCCCCTGGCCGAACACATCGCTCACAAACTCGTTGAATGTTGCATCATTTTTACTGTCAAAGTTACCTCAGATAAAGTTTTGATGCTCTCACATAAAGCAATTGATAGCTACTGTCACAGTTCTAATAATGGCTTTGTGGCTTTCAGTTCTCAATGCTCCTCTATCACTAGATAAGGGCAGGGGGCAGGGCTTACAAACAGCAAGAAACATAGAAACATAGAAACATAGGAGCAGGAGTAGGCCATTCGGCCCTTCGAGCCTGCTCCACCATTCAACATGATCATGGCTGATCCTCTATCTCAATACCATATTCCCGCTCTCTCCCCATACCCCTTGATGCCTTTTGTGTCTAGAAATCTATCTATCTCCTTCTTAAATATATTCAGTGACTTGGCCTCCGCAGCCTTCTGTGGTAGAGAATTCCACCGGTTCACCACCCTCTGAGTGAAGAAATTTCTCCTCATCACAGTCCTAAATGTCCTACCCCGTATCCTGAGACTGTGACCCCTCGTTCTAGACCCCTCAGCCAGGGGAAACATCCTCCCTGCATCCAGTCTGTAGAGCCCTGTCAGAATTTTATACATTTCAATGAGATCCCCTCTCATTCTTCTAAACGCTAGTGAATACAGGCCTAGTCGACCCAATCTCTCCTCATACGACAGTCCTGCCATCCCAGGAATCAGTCTGGTGAACCTTCGCTGCACTCCCTCTATGGCAAGTATATCCTTTCTTAAGTAAGGAGACCAAAACCGCACACAGTACTCCAGGTGTGGTCTCACCAAGGCCCTGTATAACTGTAGTCCTTGCATGTTCTACGAATCACAAAAAAATAATAATTCTGGAACCCTGCCCCCAGTTGCAAAGTTTTATGTAGTTCACTGGACTCGGCAGGGAGTGCCAGGTCACTTGCAAAGATTGACACGGGCTCATTTTAGGTGTTGTAGTGTGATACCCGGTGACCTTGTACATTGGCTGCTAAAGTACTCAACATCTTAAAATGGCTTTGCGTCTGTAATAAAGTGTGACATGTGGTGTATGATGTTTGTGCGCTCTGAGTTGGAAGTGTATGAGAATATCAGGGAGCAGAGTCTGCGGGCCGGAGAGTACAGTGCGCTATGTTCTCGGGCCTGGGAGAATTTAAAGGGAAATCCCATAATCTGTGGGTATGATGGTCTGTAGTTCGACAATACTTTGAAGGGTGTCCAACAGTGTGGGAGGACTGGGGAGAGGAGAAGGTCTGGGCTCTGGCCCAATTGAGGGGAGGGGGCGTGAGGAAAACGGCAGCTGAGTACTTCCCTGGATTATAAAAAGAAAGAAAGAATTGCATTTGTATAGCGCTTTTCACGACCACTGGACGTCCCAACGTGCTTTACAACCAAAGTACTTTTTGAAGTGTAGTCATTGTTGTAATGTAGGAAACGCGGCAGCCAATTTGTGGACAGCAAGCTCCCACAAACAGCAATGTGATAATGATCAGTTAATCTGTTTTCAGTGATGTTGATTGAGGGATAAATATTGGCCAAGACACCGTGGATAATCACGGCTTTCAAAAGAGAGTTGGATAAGTATCTGCAGGAAAGAAATTTGCAGGGCTACGGGGAAATGGCGGTGGAGTGGGACTAGCTGAAGTGCTTTTGCAGAGAGCCGGCACAGGCTTGATGGGCCGAATGGCCTTCTTCCGTGCTGTAACCATTCTATGATTCTATGCTAACTCCCCAGCTCTTCTTCGAAATAGTGCCACTAGATCTTTTACGTCCATCTGAGAGGGCAGACAGGTCCTCGGTTTAACGCCTCATCTGAAAGACGGCACTTCCGACAGTGCAGCACTCCCTCAGTACTGCACTGGAGCGTCAGCCTGGATTATGTGCTCAAGTCTGTGGAGTGGGACTTGAACCCACTACCTTCTGACTCAGAGGTAAGGGTGCTACCCACTGAGCCACAGCTGACACATCATTAGCCAATCCCCTTCTAAATGCCAGAAGTATCTTTATTGCTCAAGTGCTTACAGTCCTTTGATGGTGTTATCGCTGTCTTAATAAAGTTGCTCTGCTTAACGCAGAACCTGACATAATATGAATCTTGTCTCTGAATTTTTCTGCTGATCAAGGGCAGTTATATTTCTGATTGGGTGGAAAGTTTCTGTGGACCAATAAAACCATATCAATGACAGAAACTCACTTGCAGTGATAAATGAAGCAAAAGGATGATGTGAATCCAGATTTAGGTTCAGACTGTTATTGTTCCTTTCTTTGCAATGAGCAATATTTCATAATTGTGTTGCATTTTATGGATAAAGAATGCGCACGCACGCACTGTGGTAACTAATGACTACTGTTGATAGCTCTAGTCATTAATAATGTCCTCAGGGTAACAGAAGTGATGTGCTGAGTGCATTATGGGACACAGGTTACCGCAGGAACCTAAGGGACAACAATCTACTTTCATTGCCTGAAAATGGCAGCCATTGTTTGTTTTTATTATACCCTTGAGATATGATTATTTATGCTGCATATATCTGAAATCAGTAGTCAACAGTTTCCATTTCAATGGCTGTTGTCAGCAATCGCTGAAGACCATTTTCCCTTGACGTTATTCAGTAAAAAGTGCTTCCTAACTCAGAAGAGCTCTTGCGTTTGTCTGAAGGGTATAAACATCAAAGGTAAGGAATATTCGAACAGATTTTTGTATTACCCCCTCCCGCCCCCACAAATAATCAGTCAAATAAAAATAGCGAATTTCATACATGATCTAATGTTGTCTTTTTCGTATCTTCACGCTCTTCCCTTGGAGGGTAGTGTGTAGTAGTGGAAGGATTCATAGGCTGATTGATAGTCTGACAGGCCTTGATGTGAATGCTGCTTCTAGGGTCGCAGCCATCTTTATACCAGCTGATAGGGTGGCTATTTCTATTTGGCGGAAGATTTTTTTTTGGGGTTCCCACTACCCATACGATGAGGTGTGGGGCCATCCACATCCACAGACGCAGGTATCCCGCTTGACGTCAAACTCAAAACCCAGAGCTGGGGCCCTGGTCTCCACTCATCAGGACTGTTTGGAAGTAGGGTTTAAAACCTTCACCTTCTGACTCAGAGGCAGGAATACTACCACTAAGCCAAACAACAACAACAACTTGCATTTATAAAGCACCTTTAACATAAGGAAACGTCCCAAGGCGCTTCACTGGGGCGTTATCAGATAGAATTTGACACTGGGCCACATAAGGGAATATTAGGACAGGTGATGAAAAGATTGGTCAAAGAGGTAGGTTTTAAGGAGCGTCTTAAAGGAGGAGAGAGAGGTAGAGAGGCGGAGCGGTTTAGAGAGGGAATTCCAGAGCTTAGGGCCTAGGCAGCTGAAGGCACGGCCACCATTATCGCTCCCACGGCCTAAAGTAAATTAGAACCTGCTGGCCTAGATTTTTCCAATCGCCGTGGTGAAAGAGTTAACAAACTGTGAATTACAACTTTCATAATCTATGTAGCACCCTACTCCATATCGACGTCTGTCAATGGAAGATTATGAGTGGGTACTGCTTTGTATGAGACATGAATAGGTAATGCGTGATGAATTATTTTATTGTTCATGTATACAATACGCAAAGTAAAGGCTCGTTTCACTCATATCCTGTCATTTATAACTATTAAATGTGCGCTGGATTTTCTTTCATTTTCAAATGTATAGAGACCATTATGCTGGCTTAAAGCTCTTCAAACATTTTGAACTCAGCAATATGCTAACATTGCACCGAAAATGTAACCATTGAATATTTAGACAATACCAGTGGAAGTTGACATCGCAGAACCTTAATTTCCTGCATATGTGAATTATGGTGAGGAGGGCCTTAGAAAAGGTTGTTTTCTTAGTTTCCTTTGCCTTTGCAGGCCACTTTCCGCAACTCCACCTGCTTCTGTTGGAAGGGTGTGACGGGTCTCAGTGCAACATTCCCCCCGATTGCTGTCGATGTCACTGCATGAAGACTTGATAGAAGAGGCCAGTCAATGTAGAGCAAAGTAGAGATGGTCAGAAATCTCCCGCCAGCCCCACTTCCCCTTGCACCTTCAGCTGCAGTCTTCCCCTGATTGATTGTTGCTTAGCAAATAACAATGACAGGCATGCATACAGTGCCTTTAACATAATAAAATATCCCAAGCCATGTCATACGAGAAAGCAGTAGAAGCAGGAGAGTCGGTTCAACACACGGACAAAAATGTACGTTTTAAGTTTACTTTGCGCTTTTTTACATTGCTTTTTTAAAATAATAGGGCCAAATTTTCATCCTCCCATTAAGTAGGAACAGGCCAGTAGCGCCATGAAAATAGCAGCGCAGCACTTATAGCCTCGTTCCCTCTAATGTCCAGGTCACTGCCATGTTGATGGGGGTTCTTGAAATGCACGGTCCAGGCGCCCAAAGTATACGGGGGAGGCTCATTAGGTGATGATGCAAATCAGGGTCATTTGTGGTCAATAGGACCCTGATGTAATTTTGAAGTACCAATGGGTGGAGCAGCCCAATGTATGTTCTGTCCAATGGCACTTGGCACCGCGCACACTCTGCCCATTGGTACTTGGCATCATGCACACTCTGCCCAATGGCACTTGGTACCACACACACTCTGCCCATTGGCACTTGGCACCGTGCACACTCTGCCCATTGGTACTTGGCACTGCGCACACTCTGCCCATTGGTACTTGGTACCACACACACTCTGCCCATTGGTACTTGGTACTGTGCACACTCTGCCCATTGGTACTTGGCATCATGCACACTCTGCACATTGGTACTTGGCACCGCGCACACTCTGCCCATTGGTACTTGGCACCGCGCACACTCTGCCCATTGGTACTTGGCACCGTGCACACTCTGCCCATTGGTACTTGGTACCACACACACTCTGCCCATTGGTACTTGGCACCGCGCACACTCTGCCCATTGGTACTTGGCACCGTGCACACTCTGCACATTGGTACTTGGCACCGCGCACACTCTGCCCATTGGTACTTGGCACCGCGCACACTCTGCCCATTGGTACTTGGCACCGCGCACACTTTGCCCATTGGTACTTGGTACCACACACACTCTGCCCATTGGTACTTGGCACCGCACACACTCTGCCCATTGGTACTTGGCACTGTGCACACTCTGCCCATTGGTACTTGGCACCGCGCACACTCTACCCATTGGTACTTGGCATCATGCACACTCTGCCCATTGGTATTTGGCACCGCGCACACTCTGCCCATTGGCACTTGGCACCACGCACACTCTGCCCAATGGTACTTGGCACCGTGCTCACTCTGCCCATTGGTAATTGGCACCGCGCACACTCTGCCCATTGGTACTTGGCACCGCGCACACTGTACCCATTGGTACTTGGCACCACGCACACTCTGCCCATTGGTACTTGGCACAGCGCACACTGTGCCCATTGGTACTTGGCACCACGCACACTCTGCCCATTGGTACTTGGCACCATGCACACTCTGCCCATTGGTACTTGGCTCCACGCACACTCTGCCCATTGGTACTTGGCATCATGCACACTCTGCCCATTGGTACTTGGCATCATGCACACTCTGCCCATTGATACTTGGCACCTTGCACACTCTGCCCATTGGTACTTGGCTCCACGCACACTCTGCCCATTGGTACTTGGCACCGTGCACACTCTGCCCATTGGTACTTGGCTCCACGCACACTCTGCCCATTGGTACATGGCACCGTGCACACTCTGCCCATTGGTACTTGGCTCCACGCACACTCTGCCCATTGGTACATGGCACCGCGCACACTCTCCCATTGGTACATGGCTCCATGCACACTCTGCCCATTGGTACATGGCACCGTGCATACTCTGCCCATTGGTACTTGGCTCCACGCACACTCTGCCCATTGGTACTTGGCACCGCGCACACTCTCCCATTGGTACATGGCTCCATGCACACTCTGCCCATTGGTACTTGGCTCCATGCACACTCTGCCCATTGGTACTTGGCATCATGCACACTCTGCCCATTGGTACTTGGCATCATGCACACTCTGCCCATTGGTACTTGGCACCTTGCACACTCTGCCCATTAGTACTTGGCACCACACACACTCTGCCCATTGGTACTTGGCACCGCGCACACTCTGCCCATTGGTACTTGGCACCGCGCACACTGTGCCCATTGGTACTTGGCACGTGCACACTCTGCCCATTGGTACTTGGCACCATGCACACTCTGCCCATTGGTACTTGGCTCCACGCACACTCTGCCCATTGGTACTTGGCACCGTGCACACTCTGCCCATTGGTACTTGGCTCCACGCACACTCTGCCCATTGGTACATGGCACCGTGCACACTCTGCCCATTGGTACTTGGCTCCACGCACACTCTGCCCATTGGTACATGGCACCGCGCACACTCTCCCATTGGTACATGGCTCCATGCACACTCTGCCCATTGGTACATGGCACCGTGCATACTCTGCCCATTGGTACTTGGCTCCACGCACACTCTGCCCATTGGTACTTGGCACCGCGCACACTCTCCCATTGGTACATGGCTCCATGCACACTCTGCCCATTGGTACATGGCACCTTGCACACTCTGCCCATTGGTACTTGGCTCCATGCACACTCTGCCCATTGGTACTTGGCATCATGCACACTCTGCCCATTGGCACTTGGCACCACACACACTCTGCCCAATGGTACTTGGCACCGTGCTCACTCTGCCCATTGGTACTTGGCACCGTGCACACTCTGCCCATTGGTACATGGCACCGTGCACACTCTGCCCATTGGTACTTGGCACCACGCACACTCTGCCCATTGGTACTTGGCTCCATGCACGCTCTTACCATTGGTACTTGGCTCCATGCACACTCTGCCCAATGGTACTTGGCACCTTGCACACTCTGCCCATTGGTACTTGGCTCCACGCACACTCTGCCCATTGGTACATGGCACCGCGCACACTCTCCCATTGGTACATGGCTCCATGCACACTCTGCCCATTGGTACATGGCACCGTGCTCACTCTGCCCATTGGTACTTGGCACCGTGCACACTCTGCCCATTGGTACTTGGCTCCATGCACACTCTGCCCATTGGTACTTGGCATCATGCACACTCTGCCCATTGGCACTTGGCACCACACACACTCTGCCCAATGGTACTTGGCACCGTGCTCACTCTGCCCATTGGTACTTGGCACCGTGCACACTCTGCCCATTGGTACTTGGCTCCATGCACACTCTGCCCATTGGTACTTGGCATCATGCACACTCTGCCCATTGGCACTTGGCACCACACACACTCTGCCCAATGGTACTTGGCACCGTGCTCACTCTGCCCATTGGTACTTGGCATCATGCACACTCTGCCCATTGGCACTTGGCACCACACACACTCTGCCCAATGGTACTTGGCACCGTGCTCACTCTGCCCATTGGTACTTGGCACCGTGCACACTCTGCCCATTGGTACTTGGCACCGTGCACACTCTGCCCATTGGTACTTGGCACCACGCACACTCTGCCCATTGGTACTTGGCTCCATGCACGCTCTTACCATTGGTACTTGGCTCCATGCACACTCTGCCCAATGGTACTTGGCACCGCGCTCACTCTGCCCATTGGTACTTGGCACCGCGCTCACTCTGCCCATTGGTACTTGGCACCATGCACACTCTGCCCAATGGTACTTGGCTCCATGCACACTCTGCCCATTGGTACTTGGCACCACGCACACTGTGCCCATTGGTACTTGGCACCGCGCACACTCTGCCCATTGGTACTTGGCTCCATGCACACTCTGCCCAATGGTACTTGGCTCCATGCACACTCTGCCCATTGGTACTTGGCACCGCGCACACTCTGCCCATTGGTACTTGGCACCGCGCACACTCTGCCCATTGGTACTTGGCACGTGCACACTCTGCCCATTGGTACTTCATTTAGAGTGGTCTAATCAGTGGCCTTTCAAAGCTTCTCAAAAAAGTATGAAAAACAGGTTCTCAAATGATTTTGTGGGGCCAGGAGGAGCATTAATGCTGACCCCACAAAAATCGCACACCCTGCCCCGATGTCTGATCCTCCAGTGTCCTCCCCTGAGATTGCCCTTCCCTTAACTTACCTGCACTCGCCGGGTTCCACGATGAAGTCATTGGATCTTCCCCCCTCTCTGATTGGTGAGCTGCTCCAAACCTGCGAGCAGCTTGCTAAAGGAACGCTATTGAAGCCGGACCATGAAAATAGTTTGGGCCGCCAACCACTTCTATCAGGTAGGTGGTAGGCAAGGATTTTAAATTCAGTGTTCTTGAGGGACAGGGAGACAGTGGAGACTAGCAAGAACAATTGGAATTGGCAAGTGGGACTTGGTGCAGGACAGAATCCAGGTGGCGGAGTGTGGAAGCTATGTTGGATGAAGGCCTGCAAAGAGGGCACTGGAGAAGTTGGGCCTTAAGTTGATGAAGGTGTGGATAATGTTTGAGTGGCCTCGAGGGGGAGGTAGGGTCAGAGGAGGCAGACAACGTTGTAGAGGTGGGAGTATGCGACCTGAGTGATAGATGTGGTTTGAAGCTCAGCTCAGAATCGAACAGGACTGCAAAGTGGCTCACAAACTGTGAGAGAGCAGCTGGGGAGGGGAAATAGAGTTGCGGCAAAGGTTACGCAATGTTTTGCAGGAGCCAAATATAATGGGCGGAGCTTTCAATCTTGGCGAGGAGGTAATACGGGCAGTAGCGGATCAGCTTCAATGGAAAGGAAAGGTGGGCGGGGTGCATGAGGGGCGGCCGATCCGCTCCCGCCATTTTACGCCGCTGCCGAATCGGGAAGTTCCAGCGAATACCTTTGGTTTCTTCACGGTTCAACTAGAGAAACTTCTGGGTCAGCTAGGAGGTCTGACAAAAGAGAAGGCGATTGTCGGAAGACATATTGGTGAGTGTACTATTGTGTGGTCCTGAGCAACACTAGACATAAGATAACAGGATAAAACTCATGACTTTCTGGTTGTGATCCAAAGGCTTAATTACCTGTGGCACCATTATAGTGCCCAAGATCTGAAATCCTTTCATGTTCTACACAAGGAGTGTAAGCCAGAGATCTCCACTGAGTTGTCTCAATGCCTAAATGAGTTGGTCTTTTACTAAGGACTAAAGAATTGCGCCTTTCACGACCTCAGGACATCCCAAAGCGCTTTATAGCTAATTAAGTACTTTTGAAATGCAGTCACTTTTCTAATTTAGGAAATGTGGCAGCCAATTTACGCACAGCAAGGTCCCACAAACAGCAACGACCTGTTTTAGTGATGTTGGTTGAGGGATAAATATTGGCCAAGGCACCGAGGGGAACTCCGCTGCCCTTCTTCGAAATAGTGCCATCCACCCGAGAGGGCAGACCGAGCCTCAGTTTAACATCTCATCCGAAAGACGGCACCTCTGACAGTGTAGCACTCCCTCAGTACTACTGAGTGTCAGCCTGGAATTTGTGCTCAAGTCTCTGGAAAGTGGGCCTTGACCCCACAACCTTCTGATTGACTTAGAGTCGAGGGTGCTACCACTCAGCCACGGCTGACACTTATTTGAAGATTCAATTCATTGATCATCAATACCCTGTGACATCAGAGCATGCAACAATTCTTTGGAGGGTGGGTGGGGGGCAAGTCTAGCGGTGTCCACCTGAGAGACACACCCAACTTTTCCACCTTTTCACAAAGATCAGCTGCCATACTGGGACCTTGTCGGAGTTTGTGTTCAGCCTCATTGGTGATATGATCCTGTCATCTTTCTCCCAGTGCTGCTCAGGAAAGATGTTCGTTTGGACATCAACCGATCGCATCAGCACACTTAACAGCATTTACGCTGCAGCTGTAAACATAGGTTTGTTTTGCATTTCACCTGTTTCAAATCAAAATGCTCTGTGCGAACAGTGAAAGCTAATTTACTCCAGTGTTACAGCACACTCACTTCCTGGGTTGGGTTTGGAACTGTGAATCAAATGGATTGGAACCAGGCTGGTATAAACAGTATGATTTGAATCCCTGCTGGTTTCCTGCTCTGCCTGACACTCCAGTGCATTTTCTGACAGATAATTTGATACTGCCAAGCACAAGTACAGAAATGAGAGGGAATTTTAGAGAGGAATTAAAATACAATACAGACGAACAGATTAAAACTGAACTTGGTCCTCAGTCGAATGCTTGGAATGAATTAGAAAAGGAGTGACAGAATTAAAGACTATTGTGGAGGGGAGAGGGGGGTCAGTTTAAAACAAAGTACTGCAATAGGAGAGAGAGAATAAGAAGAGTTTAAAAAGCTTGTATCATTGTTTGAGTCCTCTGGCTCTCATTATGTTAGGTCACAGACCCAGCATGGCAGGCAACTCGTTTAGTTACTCAAAGATTGAGTCTGTAAAGTTGTATAATGCAATTTATTTTAATTATAGTTATTGGAAAATGGCAGTGAATACTAATTTTAACATAGTTAAACATGCTGCTAGTACCCGACGCAAGCAATACTCCTTCTTGTCTTCTTCACACATTAATCAATCCAAGTCAATGGCCAACACTTGTTGCAGAATCGATATTTGTACAGATTCCTGCGATGCCATCAGTTCTATGGGTTTTATGTCCACATGTGCTGCCAATTTATATTTCCACAGCATGGAACGGGTTATCTGAAATCTGACCAGCAATGTGCACGTGTTGTATAGGCCCAGAGTCTGTTTTTTTTTTGCTTTTAACTTAGGCATAAGTGAGCGTGTGCTGCAGTGAGTGAGACATTGGGCCGGATACTCCGATCCCTACGGGTGTGTACGCGCTGTGTACCCACCCGTAGGGACATCGGAAATGCCGGTTTCAGGCATGCACTGCGCATGCGCTGGAAACCGGCATTTCCGATCGGTCAAGAAAGCTCTTGACAGATCCTCCGGCTGCCCGGGAGAAGGGCCTCTGCGGGTGGAGAGTTCCACTTTTTGGAGACCCTCCGCCCGCAGAAAACACTTACAATTCTTGCGCCTGGTAAAAGCAGGCGTAAGGCCTGCTTTTACCAGGATAAGAGTTGAAAAAAGTTTTTAAAAAAATTTCCACTGATTTATCATTTAAAAATACTTAAAAAAGGTAAGTTTATTTTTAGCCCCGTAAAAAACTTTAATTATTTTGTTGAAAAATTTAAAGTTTTGTTTTAAATAGTTAATTTATTGTACTTTCAAGTCATTTTAAAAATGAGATTTAAAATTTTTTTTATTTAAAATTTTACTATGTTTTGGGGGTGATCTCCATTCATATATTTGACAGGTCTTCCTGTCAAGTGTATGAAGGGAGATTCCCTTCTCTGATTGGCTCCCCATGGCTCACGTGATCCCAGGGACGCTGCGAACTACCTGCGCCTCTGGGATACGTGGGCCCTGCGGACCGGCAGTTTGGAGAGGCCCAGCAGCGGAACTGTGCGCCTCCCGGGAGCCCTCAGGTAAGGGCGCAGATTTTTCCAGATCGCAGGCCTCCGCCCGCGGGAGGCCTGCAACCGGAAAATACGGGCAATTATTAGAAAACCACAAACAAGGGGCAGCAGTCAATAATATAGCTAGTCGAATTCAATCGTATCAGTTAGTTCGATGTCAGTTGTGGGGAAAAAGCTGGAAGGCATTAATGAGCAACGTGATGTTTCATCACCTGGAGAGGTCGGCAGTTATTCGAGAATCCCAGCATGAGAAACAGAACTTCTGCTTCTCTAACCTGATGGAGTCCTCCGAAGAAACAACCGCGTTAGTGGATGACAACAGGCTGCTTGATGTTGTCTACCTTGACTACCAGAAAGTCTTCTGACAAAGGGCCACACGGAAGGCTATTGGGGAAGATTGGCAATCAGGTGTTATATGTGGGATAGGAAATTGTTTGCATCTTATAGGCAGAGGGTAATTATCAATGGGAGCAGACCAGCTCACGGGTCGAATCCTGCGGGAATCTGTGCTAGGACATTTGTTGTTCACCATCTTGGATGAGAGCAACAATGGAACCATTCATTAGCTTTCAGATGACACAGAAATGTGCCCAGGAGTTTGGAATTTAGATCAAATAACTAGGGTGCAGGCTGATAGGTTAAGGGTAAGGGTGATCCTAACTTGAGATCTTGCTCTACGTCTACCCAACCCCCTTAACAGCCAGAGGCAGGCCAGTGGAGTGGGTATCACCATCTTTAAACCCTTCATACAATATGAGGAGAAGGCCGTGGAGCTCATGGGCATGCACCCTGCTCCTACTATGGGAGATGGTGAAGCCAGTGACATAGCACCAGCCCCAAGTTAGTGACTGAACACCTACACTGTCGCCCTGACATCCCTGGGAAGCAATGCACAGCCACATGCTTCCACCCCCCTTCTCTGTCTCCTTAATCCCAAGGGGGTAATGCTCACCCATTAATGGTTTCTATCCTTTTCCTGCAGATCCACCACAGCAAAAGGGAGCACAGGAGGAGGAAGAACAGAGATTTCACTACCTCCTGCTACGACGACGCGGAGGATGATGAGGAAGAGTCCAAAGATTTCAAGACTACTGGAGTGGATGAGGTTTTCCTATTCATTGCGCTTGAAGAACCATCTGCTCCCATCTTTGGGAGATGGTTTGTGAAGTTGCCAAGCCTCGTTCAACAAGTAAACCTCACACCACAGATCACGCAGTGAGAAGAGCATGTCATACCTTCATGGGAATGGGATAGTATTTGTATTTTCCCGCTCTTCTAGAAATAAAACACAAATAATCACTTGGCTATGGTTTAGTTTATGTCTAAACCTGATGTTAATCAGCTACAATTTGTCTGAATAATACTGGGGCTCTGCATCATCTCACCACTCATGCACCAGATTAACCAGAAACTGAGATCAGAGCCAGAGCACTTTATTCTGTGTATGTTGCAGTTACTTAACATTGTAGTGAATATGTTACTTCAACAAACGAAGCCTATCAGGTGATTTGTAATGTTCCATTCTATCAATCAGTGCACTGTCATTTAAATAGCTCAGTGGTATAAAAAAAACATTGTGCTTTTTTAATGCAACAGGGAAATGCTTTTGTTTTCACACTGGATCTCTTCCCTCCTGCCTTACTGTTTGATAGACTCTCTGTCAAGTCAAAACATTAAGAAGTATAATTAATTTATATCTATATTATATTAAAAAGCTTATGTATGGGTGCATGCCCCATCCCAAAAACTTAACTTCCTGTTATCAGGATTTTTGAGTAATGTTCCAGCACCAAGTTAGTGGTGCTGGAATATTACCAAGCCAACATTTATAATGGGAATTCCTGATTTACTTCCATCAACAATGGGCTGTCTCGATTCAGTCCTCCATCCAGTAGGTGGTGTGGCAGCTCTTCTGTGCCTCTCCCAACAATTTGGGTTTTTGTACAGCTGCCCATCAATCTCCTCCATCCTGCTCAGCCTCTCCCTTTGAGGTTCATGTAAGTTCTCAGCTTTTGCGACCATTTTTGTGATCTTCTTCCCAGTACCATGGACAATGCCACAGGAGGCTTACTAATAAATAGCAAAACATTTTTGACCCCTTCCTCCCGCACCCCCCCGAATCATTTATTACCTTAAATGATTGGGAGGAGGTTAATTTGGGATTCACTGGTTTATATCTAAAGCTTAGATATGATGTCACATCAATGGGTAGATATTGGTTTTGTCCTTCGATTGAGAGGTTAAACCAGGGCCCCGCCCACTCTCTCAAGTGGATGTAAAAGATCCCATGGCACTATCTTGCTATGTCTTTGATGTGGTACCTTCCTGGCTGACCTGATTAACTTTATCACACCTCGGCAGATAAACAGTCAGGATGATTGAATTTAGTTGTCTGCAATTGTAAGTTACACATGCATTGTTCTGTATCTATATATGCTTTGACGATTCTGTATCTCCTCACTTCACCCGACGAAGGAGTTGTAACTCCGAAAGCTTGTGATTTAAAATAAAACTGTTGGACTATAACCTGGTGTTGTGCGACCTCACTATTTTGAAGAGCAGAGTAGTTTTCCCCGGTGTCCTGGTCAATCTGTTTCGCTCAACCGACATCACTAAAACAGGTAATCTGGTCATGTATCTCTTTGCTGTTTGTGGGACCTTGCTGCCATGGTTCCTACATTACAACAGTGACTGCACTTCAAAAAGTACTTAATTGCCTGAGGTCATGAAATGCGCTATTTAAATGCAAGTTCTTTCTTTCTTCTCGTTCTTTGTAATAGTGTAACTGACCGTGACAGGTATAGGTGACCTTTCCTGCTCATCACAGTTGGTAATTGTGGCACTGTTTGGGAATGTATGAAGAAAACCAACCCCTTGCCGTTGGTCTGAGTCAATCCCAAAGCTTTCAAGATGACTGGACTGGATGAGGTTTTCCTATTCATTGCCGAACAGCCATCTTTCTATAATCTTATAAAGATGTGAGTCCTTTTCAAGATCATAACTACTGCAGCATCACAGGGGGCATCAGCTGCTCAGTCTGACCAGGCGCATATGTCAGGAACACGCAATCTACTGCAGCTGTACCTCGACATTCTGTATCAATCGAAAACGTCTATGAAGTGTAACACTGGCAAAGCCTTAAATGAACACCTCCTGCTTCTAAAACAAAACTCGGCCACATTATGTTGTCACAAAACCTTGGTGCTTTGAATGCAGAATTTTAAACACAGGTTTAACTGTCACCTGCTGAAGTAGGGTTCTTTCAACATTGAAGACACTGGGCTTGCACATTAGCATCAGAGCGCATGCTCTCCAAGATTTCTGTGTTCACAGCAGCCAAATGGTCCAACTTTGTGAGATACCTGTCCTTGTCATAGTAGCCTCGAGCTTCTCACAATGTACCAAAAAAAACCAAATATAACATATCAGCACTAATTGAACTAAAAGAGCAAAAATTAACTTTCAACATCAACTGTAATGTGCTTGCATAAAATCAAGCCAGGAATATTGGCTTAGAAGTTGAAGAAGCTCCTAGATTCAGTGAAGCCAGTTGTATTCAGTAAACTACAACAAGAACATCAGTTACTATTGATTTTGTTGGCAAACATTTCAGTAGCAACAGACAGTGACTTTCATTCAGAAATTTGTCAGCACTTTTCATTTGGTTTAGAAGCTTGCAAGTCTGCCATCTGAATTAAAGTGCATCATGAAAGTGGGCCATTAGCACGGGCTAGATGTGGGCTGAGGGTTAGAGTTGGTCTGACAATTAAAGTTGGGCTGAGGGCTGGAGTTGCGCTGCAGGCTAGACTTTGGCTGGGGGTTAGGGTTATGCTGAGGGGTAGAGTTGAGATGAGGATTGGGTTAAGGTGAAGGTTGGCTTACACTAATGATGAAGGTTGATTTTAGGATTCGGGCTTGGCTCATGGTTAAGGTGAATGTATTTTGGAAGACAGCTTTATTTTGTCGAAGAATAATGATTATTTTGATGTGGAAGACCCTGTAATAGATTGATTCACAGGAGCAAGCGAGAGATCTGTCACGGGGCAAATATATTTCATGAAACCATAGACATTTCAGGCCTATATTCTCTAGAGTTTAGAAGAATGAGAGGTGATCTCATTGAAACATACAAAATTCTTACAGAGCTTGACAGGGTAGATGCAGGGAGGATGTTTCCCCCGGCTGGGGAGTCTAGAACCAGGGGTCACAGTCTCAGGATAAGGGGTCGGCCATTTAGGACTGGGATGAGGAGAAATTTCTTCACTCAGTGGGTGGTGAATCTTTTGGAATTCTCTACACCAGAGAGCTGTGGAGGCTCAGTCATTGAGTATATTCAAGACAGAGATCGATAGATTTTTGAATATTAAGGGAATCAAGGGATATGGGGATAGTGCAGGAAAGTGGAGATGAGATAGAGGATCAGCCATGATCTCATTGAATGGTGAAGCAGGTTCGTAGGGCCAAATGGCCTACTCCTGCTCCTATTTCTTATGTTCTTATGAAACTGGCTCTGGTATCATCCAATGTGGCCTTGCTGCTGCTGCTCCTGTTCCTCACCACTGGCCATGCATTTCTACTGCATTTTTTAAATTCGTTTTTTATGGGATGTGGGCGTCGCTGGCAAGGCCAGCATTGATTGCCCATCCCTAATTCCTGGGTTCAAAGGTTGCATGCGAGCGGTCAAGATTTGGTGGGTGGCACAATCCAAGCGGTGCTGGTGGTGGAGGGGTGGGACGAGGTGAGTACCCCTTCTTAACAAATCCCACTTTAATCACTGTCTAAAACTCACAGTTAGAAGAGGAACAAAAGTTTCACCCCAACAGTCTGGGCTGCATTCAAATCCATGGTCGAGGACTGGAACTACAGTGTTCTACCCCTCGCATTCCTTGCCTTTTCAACCATGGGGATACTTCAAGTTTCTAGCTTGTGTCTCATTGACACAAAAATATAAACATCTTTCAACAGTGTCATGTGTAGCTTTACTGCCAAATGCCAATAAAAGGGATCTGTTTCCTACTTTAGCTTCTTCTGCAATCTGCCATTTTAAAAAAATTGTATATTAATCCTGAAGTATCCATTGAAAAAAGTATTACCGGCATTTATCTGGTATCTTATGTGTCAAAGCACCTTGAATCACTTCACACAATGAATTGCCTTTGGAATGCAGTGACCATTGTTGTGTAGGTAAACACAGTGGCCATTCTGTGCCAGCAATGTCCCATAAACAGTAATGAGACGAATGACCAAGTGAATTGTTTTTTTGGTACCAATGAGTCACATAGTAAGAAATTCAAATAGCCCTCGACCAGTGATTGAAATATAAGAACATAAGAACATAAGAAATAGGAGCAGGAATAGGCCACTTGGCCCCCCGAGCCTGCTCCGCCATTCAATAAGATTATGGCTGAGCTTGGGCTCAAAGCCACTTCCCCGCCCGCTCCCCATAACCCTTCACTCCCTTATCTTGCAAAAATTTGTCTATCTCCACCTTAAATGTATTTAATGACCCAGCCTCCACAGCTCTCTGAGGCAGAGAATTCCACAGATTTACGACCCTCTGAGAGAAGAAATTCTCCTCATCTCAGTTCTAAAAGGGCGACCCTTTATTCTGAAACTATGCCTCTGAGTTCTAGATTTCCCCACAAGGGGAAACATCCTCTCTGCATCTACCTTGTCGAGCCCCCTATATAAGCATAGAAATTGCTGCTGGCGTAAAGGCATTAAAGGTTGGTAGCGCATATTTCTGGTCCACACTCTCTTCTGTATTTCTGACAGACTCGAGGAGATTTCTGTGTAATGGAGCAGCGTAGATTTAGAGGTGACCTAATAGAGGTTTATAAAATAATGAAAGGGCTAGATGGCATGCCTATTGATAGATTATTCCAGTTTGACAGACTGGGGAGAACCAGGGGACATGACATGTGTAGTAGGAAAAGTATTGGAGTCATGAAAAAATAGGAATAGGTTAGATGTTAGGCTGTTCTTCTATTCCCAGAGACTAATGAGCCTCTGGAATACATTGCCAGCTAGTGTGGTGGGTGCTGACTCTCTCTGCATGCCTTCAAAAGGGAGCTGGACTGGTTCTTGACTGGGGCGTCATATAGAAGGTAAGTGGATTAACAGATAACAAACACATGTTCCATATGATCTCCTGGACTGGTTTTGAATGACTGAGAGGGTTGGAGGGGAATTTTTTACAGTTTTATCCCCCCTTATTGGCCCTGGATTTTTCTCTGTTTTTTTGCCTCTCCTGGGAGGTTACACGGCCATGGGGTGGGGGGGTGGGGGGTAGGAATTGTCTAATCACGATGCCCCAGCCATCATGAGTGTGGGGCAGGCTTGATGGACCAGCTGGTCTTTTCCTGCCTGTCATTTTCGTAAGTACATAATGAAAGAAAGACTTGAATTCATATAGCGCCTTTCACGACCACTGGACGTCTCAAAGCGCTTTACAGCCAATGAAATACTTTTTGAAGTACTGTTGTAATGTTGTAATGCACATATTAGCACAATTAAGCCTATTAATGCTAGTATAGTTGGGGATGAACTGGACATGAACCATATTGCTGAGCTTCTAGATCCTCCCTGGAATCCTCCTAATGAATCTATGCAGCACCTTTTCCATGACTCCAATATCTTTCCTATAATTGTGTGCCCAAATCTGCACACTGTATTCCAACTGTGGCTTAATAAATGTCTCATATGAATTCATCATCACTTCCTTGCTTCCTTTTGTACATTCTGGGGTTACTTTAACAGAAGGAGCCTCAGCCTATAAAAACACTGATTTTGATCAGCAGTTGCTGACACACTGATAGATCTATGGAGATGCTGACTGTCAGCAACTTGCTCCCTGCCTCCACACTCAGTTTGGAGAATTGACACAAGCGATGTCCCCATATCACCCTTACTGCAGAACTAAACCTTCATGACAAAACAATTTTAAGATAATTGGCAAAAGAACCAAGGGGACGATGAGAAGAATCTTTTTTTATGTATTGAGTTGTTATGATCTGGAACGCACTGCCTAAAAGGGTGGTGGGAGCAGATTCAATAGTAATTTTCAAAAGGGAATTGGATAAATACTTGAAAAGGAAAAGTTTGCTGGGCTATGGGGAAAGAGTAGGGTTTGCGGAACTAATTGGACAGCTCTTTCAAAGAGCCGGCACAAGCACAATAGGCCAAATGGCCTCCTTCTGTGCTGTATGATTCTATGATTGATTCTATGATTCGTGCCACACAAGTGCCAGGCAATGACTATCTCCAACAAGAGAGAGTCTAACCACCACCCCTTGACATTCAACGGCATTACCATCGCCGAATTCCCCACCATCAATATCCTGGGGGGCACCATTGACCAGAAACTTAACTGGACCAAATACTGTGGCATCAAGAGCAGGTCAGAGGCTAGGTATTCTGTGATGAGTGTCTCACCTCCTGACTCCCCAAAGTCTTTCCACCATCTACAAGGCACAAGTCAGGAGTGTGATGGAATACCCTCTACTTGCCTGAATGAGTGCAGCTGCAACAACACTCAAGAAGCTCGACACCATCCAGGACAAAGCAGCCTGCTTGATGGTGCCCCAATCCACCACCTTAAACATTCACTCCCTCCACCACCGACGCACCGTGGCTGCAGTGTGTACCATCTACAAGATGCACTGCAGCAACTCGCCAAGGTTTCTTCGACAGCACCTCCCAAAGCTGCGACCTCTACCACCTAGAAGGACAAGGGTAGCAGGCGCATGGTAACACCATCACCTCCAATTTCCCCTCCAAGTCATACATCATCTTATCTTGGAAATATATCGCCGTTCCTTCATCGTCGCTGGGTCAATATCCTGGAACTCCCTCCCTAACAGCACTGTGGGAGTACCTTCACCACATAGACTGCAGCGTTTCAAGAAGGCGGCTCACCACCACCTTCTCAAGGACAATTAGGGATGGGCAATAAATGCTGGCCTTGCCAAGCGACACTGACATCCTATGAACAAATTAAAAAAAAATGATTCTATGCAAAGTAGTTGAGAAGAGACATGATCCATTTATAATGTAAAGTCAAGCATATTATTTAGCTTTGACTGTGATTGTTAAACTAGGGGCATGAGTACAAAATTAGCAAGCAAGTTACTGGAGATCAGGAGAAATGAATTGTTTCACAGAGTAGTGGATACATGGAAGCAGCTCCCAGCGAATGTAATTGCTGGGATTGTAGTCCTCATAAATGAGACGTGAATGGCATCAATCTGGCCATTTCTAGGAGTACATAACTATATTCTGGTGGGGTCCACCAGGCTAAGAAAGTGCCCATGAAAGAGTCTGTCTGAATTTTGGAACCATTCCTCATAGTGACAATGAGGTGGCAATTCCTATTAATGACTCGCTTAAACACAATGCACCGCTTAGTCTAGGAAAATTCATAACCTTTCGTCATGTTCGAGGCTGTGTGAAATAAATGGAATGTGCAAGCAAGTGGAAAGTATGACATTAAGCTTATCAAAGGTTTGTATTGAAACCTTGGGCGAAAAGAAAAACTATTGGATTCAGACCCTGGTCCTCCACAGGATTACTGCCACAGTGCTATGATGCGATATAATTGCTTGGTCCTCTTTGGTAGACCACTGAATACAGAATGTATTCCTCAAGTGATTTGTGCAGATTCAATTCATGAGTGTGATAAATTCCCTATTCAAACTGGGTACTTTACAGTATTTGCTTTATATATCACATGTATGGTATAGCACATTGTAATGAAAGAAGTTTGCTGCGGCAATTAAAATAAAAATGCGATTAAAATAAAAATGCAATTTTATTTTAATCTGGTTTATTGAAAAGGCAAAAGGTGCGATAATACCTCTTACACTTTTCCGTGAAATATTTTTGGCCTCTCTCGAAGGTCCACCTTTTGTGGAAATCCTGTTAAAGTTAAAATCTATGGGCTGGATTTTGATACTGGGGCGGGTTGGGGTCGTGTCATCCACTTTTCGTGTTATCCACCCGACTGCAATTGGATGTGGGAGATTGATGCAATTTTCACCTAATTGGGCAATTGAGTTCCAGCATGTGGGAACCCATGAACCAATTAGTGTTTTCAGTCTGAATGTCACCTCTGATGATGTCATCATTGCTGCTGCATTGAAAGTCTGCAAAGACTGCCTGGCCTTTGCTGTGAGAGGACCTGGATGCAAAAGTCTGCTCTGCTCTGCTCTGAGAGAGAGAGAGAGAGAGAGAGAGAGAGAGAGAGAGAGAGAGACGGAGTCGGGACCAGCAGACGCGATTTAATGAAAATTGCGTGGAGGCGGGATGGAGGCGGACTTGTGCCCGCCCGCCAGTTTTCACAATTTTAACCCCCCACATGCCTCCAAACCCGCCTCCACGGGTCAATGAAAATCCAGCCCAATGGGTAGGTATATTCACTCTAAATCACTGATCGAATTACAAGTCTTAGGTATAGTAGCCATCTATCACCTCATACCTTTCAAAGGAAGCATAACTGGAGTGTGCCCTCAGAGGGCACAGGCTTAAAATGTGTCACACTTTAGGGTGTCACATTTCAGGCCGTCACAACTCAAAGCGTCACTTGTCCGCCAGGCGGAGTATGAGACTGGATTAAAATGAGGGCTTATCTGGCAAACTACTGAACAATTACCCAAACTAAACATGAACAAGTCGAAAACAGTTTGATGCAGCAATCAGTTCGGGGGTGACAACATGCAGGATCTGCTGGGACAGTGATGCACTTTTAGAACTATTGGTGCATGTTTTCAGCAAGAGTGCCTTGGCTTGTTCAGGGCCAAGGTGCTTGTCTGGAGGTTGTGATGCCCCGAATTCTGTATGACTGCACAGCAGGGTAAATTTGTCCGACCTTTGCCCCCAGCAATGAGCTGCACTCAAAGGTAAGTTTGGGTCAGATACAGACTTCAGGAAGACATAGACAATCTGGTGAAATGGGCAGAGACACATGGCAGATGTAATTTAATGCAGAGAAGTGTGAAGTGATGCATTTTGGAAGAAAGAATGAGGAGAGGCAGTATAAACGAAATGGCACAATTTTAAAGGGGCTGCAGGAACAGAATACCTAGGGGTTTAGGGACACAAATCTTTGAAGGTGGAAGGACAAGTGGAGAAAGCTGTTAAAAAAGCATGTGGGATCCTTGCCTTCATAAATAGAGGCACAGAGTACAAAAGCAATGAAGTTACGCTAGATCTTTATAAATCACTGGTTAGGCCTCAGCTGGAGTTAAGTGTTCAATTCTGGGCACTGCACTTTAGGAAGGATGTCAAGGCTTTGGAGAGGGTGCGGAGGAGATTTACTAGAATGGTGCCAGGGATGAGGGACTTCAGTTATGTGGAAAGACTGGAGAAGCCGGATTATTCTTTTTAAAGCAGCGAAGGTTAAGGGGAGATTAAATAAATGTGTTCAAAGTTTTAATAAAGTACATAGGGAGAAACTGTTTCCACTGGCAGGAGGGTTGGCAACCAGAGGACACAGGTTTAAGGCAATTGGCAAAAGAACCAGAGGCAAGTTGAGGAGAAATTAGTTTACGCATCGAGTTGTTACGATCTGGAACGCACTGCCTGAAAGGCTGGTGGAAGCAGATTCAATGGTAACTTTCGAAAGCGAATTCGATAAATACACAAAAAGGAAAGAAAATACAGGTCTATGGGGAATGAGCAGGGGAGTGGGACTATTTCAAAGAGTCGGCACAGGCTCGATGGGCCAAAATGGCCTCCTTCTGTGCTGTATGATTCTATGGGCTAGAAATTTGGTGCCTTAGTGCCTCCCATTATTGCCTCCGGGGGGCGATAACGGGGCGCTAAGGTCTTACCGCCGGGCGCGAAATTCACCTGCTGGTTGCTGCGGCGGTAACCCGTATCACCACGCCCACCTGCGGCCGGAGATCGTGGTGTCATCCAGCCGCGCATCGCCCCGGTAGCACCCCAGAACCGAAATTCATTTCCGCCCCCTGAAGCATCGCCAGACGAAAACAACGCCAGCTTCAGGGGACGTGCATCGGGCGTCCGGTCGCTTCGGGGGCGATGCTTAAAGGCGAGGTGGCCGAGGTAAGTGTAAAAAAAGTACCTTTTTTGATCCGTTTTTTTTGTGGGTTCCTGCCCGTGATCGATCAGCCCAGCACTCTGAGTGAGTGCCGGGCTGATCGTGCGGGTTCGCCGCTCCCTTTTAGTCCAGCTAGGTGCCCTATCTTTTGCAGAGCCTGCAGCGATGGACCTTCCCTTTAAGGGAGGGATGGAGCCTTTGAACGCGGCAGCGCTGCACGGCCCAGTGTGCATCGCTGCAGAACTCACCGCCCCGCCTGCTGCCAATCGCGCTCCAAGAGGGAAGTGGAGCGCTTGATTTAGCGAGAAAACCACATTTTTTAAAAGTTAGAAAAACATCGCGCCTGGTGCTAATTTTTCAAACTTTTAAAAGTTATCGCTCCCAATTTCACCCCCTATGATTCTATGAAAATCAAATGCTGCGGGTCCATCTCCAACTTGCATTCTGTCTCACTGGATGCAATGGAACTGTGAATTTACCTGCACGTTCCCATTGCAACCCGCAATTTCGTGCTGTGCAAAAGCTACCAATGAAGTCCAATGCCTTCACTAAGCTTTTTGCACTGTTGCATATCTATTTACTGCTTGTGGGTTCAAGGCCCACTCCAGAGACTTGAGCTCAAAATTCTAGGCTGACACTCCAGTCCAGTGCTGAGGAAGTGCTGCACTGTCGAAGGTGGCGTTTTTCAGATGAGACATTAAACCGAGGCCCCGTCTGCTCTCTCAGGTGGACGTAAAAAATCCCATGGCACTATTTCGAAGAAGGGCAGGGGAGTTACTCCCAGTGTCTTTAACCCTCAATCAACATCACTAAAATAACAACAGATTATCTGGTCATTATCACATTGCTGTTTGTGGGAGCTTGCTGTGCGCAAATTGGCTGCCGTGTTTCCTACATTACAACAGTGACCACGCTTCAAAAGTATTTCATTGGCTGTAAGGTGCTTTCGGACATCCTGAGGTTGCGAAAGGCGCTATATAAATGTATGTTCTTTTTTTTATTTTTAACCAATACAGCTGTGAATTTTCACATATCTCTATAAATGCAAGACTGACTGATCCTGAAAAGAGCCCAGAAGCCATTAATAGCACAGAACTGAAGTTCTGCAGTCACTTTCTGAGCTATTGGCTCCTCTGTGGTATTCATGGGTTCTGACTCAATCCTCTCCTGCAACTTGCTGCAGAATCTTTCCTTTATGTGAAAGAACTTTATAGCTCGCTCATGCTGTCTAATGCATCAGCACTTTTAGAGAACCAGAGAATTACTGCAAGGTATGTGGCTCTATTCTGTGGATGATGGGTTTCTCCCCATCATATTGTTGGGCTTTGTCTCTCAACAACAACAACAACAACAACTTGTATTTATATAGCACCTTTAAAGTAGCACAACATCCCAAGGCGCTTCACAGGAGCGTTATCAAACAAAATCTGACACCGAGCCACAGAAGGAGATATTAGGACAGAGAAGCTTGGTCAAAGAGTTAGGTTTTAAGGAGCGTCGCGTCTTAAAGGAGGAAAGAGAGGTTGAGGGCCGGAGAGGTTTAGGGAGGGAATTCCAGAGCTTAGGGCCTTGGCAGCTGAAGGCACGGCCGCCAATGGGGCAAATTTTAAAATCAGGGATGCTCAAGAGGCCAGAATTGGAGAAGGACAGATATCTTGGAGTGATAAGGCAGCTAACATTTTCTGCTATTCAAATATCAGCCTTGGCTCAGTCAGTCAGTTGTGGGTTTAAGCCCCATTCCAGCGACTTGAGCACGTAATCTAGGCTGACTGTCGGAGGAGATATTAAACCAATTAATGGCACAGTTTTAAAGAGTGTGCAGGGACAGAGGGACCTGGGAGTTAAGGTGCATAAGTCCCTGAAGGTGGCAGGACATATTGAGAGAGTGGTTAGCAAAGCATATGGGATCTTGGGCTTCATAAATAGAGGTATTGAGTACAAAAGTAGAGAAGTTATGCTGAACCTTTATAAAGCGCTGGTTAGGCCACAACTGGAGTATTGCGTCCAGTTTTGGTCACCACACTTTAGGAAGGATGTGAAGGCCCTTGAGAGGGTGCAGAGGAGATTTACCAAAATGGTTCTGGGGATGGGGGATCTTAACTACAAGGACAGGTGGGAGAAGCTGGATTTGTTTTCATTAGAGCAAAGGAAGTTGAGGGGTGATTTGATAGAAGTGTACAAGATTATGATGGGTTTGGATAGGCTAGACGGGGAAAGGCTGTTCCCACTAGTTGATGGTACAAGGACTAGGGGACGCAGATTTAAGGTTTTGGGCAAGAGATACAGGGGGGGATGTGAGGAAAAACTTTTTTACGCAGCGAGTGGTGAGGACCTGGAACTCGCTGCCGACGGAAGTGGTGGAAGCGGAGACACTCAATGTTTTCAAGGGGAGACTGGATAGGCATTTGAGGGAAATAAACTTGCAGGGCTACAGGGATAGAGCGGGGGAATGGGACTGACTGGATTGCTCTACAGAGAGCCGGCACAGACTCGATGGGCCGAATGGCCTCCTTCTGTGCCGTTATGACTCTATGAAAAAATATCAAGCTGATGCAAAAAAATAATCCGAAAACTCTTTTTTGAAGAAGAGCAGGAGAGTTCTCCTGGTGTCCTGGCTACCATTTAACCCTCAACCAATAACAATACCACAGATTATCTGGTCATTTATATCATTGCTGTTTGTGGGACATTGTTATATGCAAATTGGCTGCCACATTTCCCCAATAGATGACACCATTGACTACACCTCAGAAGTGCTCATTGGCTGTGAAGCACTCAGGGATGTCCTGAGATTGTGAAAGGTGCTATATAAATGCAAATTCTTTCTGCATTCTTTTTGTCTGTGGAATAATTGAGATCCTATGGTTCTCACAATTGCTAGTACTCTAACCAGCTGGACATCAGTGCCTCTTGCATTAAAAATAAGAGGGAAAATCTACCAGGCGGTGAACCTGATTATGGTTGCATTATTGGGCCAAAACTGAGAGGTAACGATATTACCGTTGAGATAACTACAATGGCAACCAGAAATAGAATGGTTAAGCCGCCCCACCTCTATCAGGGACAATATTCAGCGCTTAACAGTAGTGGAATCCAATTTAATTTTAGTGGTCACTAGAAACGACTACAGACAAACCTGTTGAAAACACCTTTTACAGCAGACTTGACTAAGGTAGTATTGGCAGGTTGAGGATTAGAGCTGCAGTCAGTGAGTAGCAAAGGTTGAAGTGACTCTTTCACCTCTGTCTGTGCCAACAGTCCATAAAATGTACTCGCTGATTCAGCCGCCACAGTGCAATGGAATCGGCTCTGTTTTTTTTTTAAGGTGGCCCATTCAGCATTGGCGTATAATTGGCATAAAATAAAACAAGGAAGCATCAGGAAAGATAAATAAATCAAGATGAACTCATTGCCTTTAACATTTAAATAACTACCTTTTTATTGAAAAAAAAAGCTTAGGGGTAAACAAGAGGTCAAAAGGAACTATTTAATGAGAAACACAGTATTGGCCTGGATCAACGAGTAGTAACAAGTGTTTATGACTGCACTCCCAGCAGCAACCTCATAACATCCTTCTGGTCTCAGGAGGGTTATAAAAATGTGGCATCATTGAACAAACACAGGATATCGGTGCTTGAACTTTGTTTTCCACCCCCCCCCCCCACCAACCCACAAGAATATAAAATCAAAGTCGCAAAAACCTTAGGGATGAGAATAAGTTACACAGCCTGCGAAAATGGAATAACTCTTGTGACATACTGTCAGTGCTACATACGATGTGCCATTTCTTTCAATTTAAAACCACTCTTCTGTAGAGTGAGCAATTAGATAGTTCACGTCGGTTTTTAAGTTCACTGCACCTAATTATTGCAGTTCTGAGATGTAAAATTATTAGCTAGAAAGTAAATGACTGCAGCAGGTAATTTTATTAACCTATGATGTAAGATATAAATAGCTGCCACTGTGAAAATGAAGGAATCTTGCTTAGCTAGGAACCAGAGGAACTGGCCAACACAGACAACAGAGGAACTGGCCTTAATTCTTTAACTGTTTAGGTTTAGTAACACTGGGGTAAGCTCTACCCTGATCGCTATATATGTGACGTCCTAAATGTAGTCCAAAGATTTATTTTATTTGGCTTATTTAGCAAGAACACATTCATAACTCTGCTAAACTTTACAGTCTTCCGGTTAGGTTTGCGCTGTTGCACAAGCATGGTGTTCCTTTAAAATTACTAGTAGACGCCCTGTGGCATTGCTCAAGGTCAGTCTAGAATTTGAAACATAGATGTGATGCCCAGCTGCTAAGGCAGAGCTGTGTTTAACCTGGCTTGACCGTACCAGGCCACTGCTCATGTACTTTTGATGGGAAAGTGGTCTAAATGCATATGATTATAACTGCTGTAAAGTACTGAGGGCGATTAACCCCTTGTAAATATCTGGCTTCAGGTCAGAAGAGCCCAGTAATTCTAACAAGGTGCGATATTTTGAAGTGCATTGGATGCGTGCTCGGTACAAAACTTTTATACAGAATAAATAAATGATACTGATATCATAAAGTATTTCTTCACTTCACCTGACGAAGGAGCAGTGCTCCGAAAGCTTGTGATTTCAAATAAAGCTGTTGGACTATAACCTGGTGTTATGCGACTTCTCACTTATATCATAAAGGAGAGCAGACTGATATAATACCAGGGATGTCAATGATAGGTGTACATGCAACATTCCTTACTTTTCTGTCATAAAGGAAAAATTAAACTCTTCTGTGTTTGTCAATCAGTTGTCATCTTCAGGTCAACCATGGACACCACAACTCCTTGACAACACACTCTTTTATCTGCCAGCTCTTGTAAATGTCTACCTGTTGTCACTCTGCCATTTGGATCTTCTGGTACACAATCCCACTGTCCCAACTTTGGTCCTCCATCCAGTTTTTTACCCCAGAGGACCCATTCTGTCACTTTTGCAAGGTACTGATCTTCAACCACATGTCACACTTGATCTTCGGCTGTAATGTGCTCTGTTACTCCATGCAGGCCAATCCTTCTCAGTACTTCAGTATTAACCGCACAATCCTACAATAACAATAACTTGCATTTATATAGCGCCTTTAACATAGTAAAATTTCCCAAGGTGTTTCATAGGAGCATTATCAAACAAAATTTGACACTGGGCCACATAAGGAGATATTAGGACAGGTGACCGAAAGCTTGGTCAAGGAGGTAGGTTTTAAAGAGTGTCTTAAAGGAGAAGAGAGAGGTAGAGAGGTGGAGAGTTTTAGGGAGGGAATTCCAGAGCGTAGGGCCTAGGCAGCTGAAGGCACGGCCGCCAATGGTGAACCGATTAAAATCAGGGATGCGCAAGAGGCCAGAATTGGAGGAGCGCAGAGAACTCGGAGGGTTGTAGGGCTGTATAATAATGTGTTTCGTTAGTGATATAACACGCTCCATTACTGTGTAAAATTAGAGATTGTTGAGAAATCAAGAAACACCTTTGTGATTGGAGCATAGTCCTTATTAATAAATTCCAATTTTTATATGTCACGGCACTTCCATGTGCAGTAAAAGTTATGTAACAGATTTACATCAAAAGCATTTATTTCACAGAGAAATACTAAACCCCACTTCACATGGGACTTTAGTAACACCCACACTTAATACTCAAGAAAGTGATGGAAAAAAGTATCCTGACTTTTTGAGGCTGTCCCACCTCTTAATGATTAGTTTGATTACTATTTATCTACAAGAGGTATATGCTAAAACATCGCAATTGACTCGGTGCTAACTGTAGATTAATGGTAATAATGCACAAAGTTGGTTTCTCAAATTTCAACTGACCACTAATAGTCCAGCATACTTTTTTTTCACTCAGAGAGTAGTCGGGATCTGGTACGCTCTATCTGAAAAGGTGGTGGAAGCTGATCCCATAAATAATTTTAAAAGGGAGTTGGACAGATACTTGAGGATGAGGAACTCACAGGGTTACGGACAAAAAGCAGGGGGTGTGGGACGAAGCACTACGGCTCTTTCGAAGAGCCGACACAGGAATGACGGGCCAAATGGCCTCCTTCTGTGCTGTAAGTTTCTATGCATCTTTCTATGAATCTGCTACATCTAGGATGGTTCCATGGCAATTAAGAATGGGTTTGTGGAAAGAAATGATGAATGCAAGTAATGCATATGGGGAAGGGCAACACTGAGTGCATTTACATTCTTTCATTGCTGCTGTTGGATCAAGTGATTAAGCTGATTTCTAGATCACGATTTGCATTAGGAAACTGCATTGAGTTCAACTCAAACTGACCCAAAACGGAATGTGACATCTCATTCTGAGCGCTGCTCCGACCATGTGCTGGAAAGCATCAAACTATCAGCCCAGCACATGTGCTGTGATCTTCATTGAGCAGAAGGTGATCATCAGTTGGGTCTGATTCTAATTTCAATCACAGCGCTTTGCAGTCAGATTGAAACCAGCCTGCAAAAGGTGGGAACATTTACTCGGAAGTTACGACGAGTCTAGGCAATCATGCACTGGCAATTTTAATAGGAAACAGCTGCAAATGCAAAATAAGTGCAAATTTTGCAGTTTTGGTCCAGTTGAGGCTTAGAGAAATTGCTTGAAAGTACATTTAAAGAAAATAAGCTGGAGGTATGGGGTCCCACCTCTTTAATTCCATTATGATTGTACAATGTTGGTCTTTGTGACAGATTGTAGTAAGCTGCACACTTTTGCAAAACATGATCCTTTCACTTCTTGAACCTATAAATTGTTTAGCAAACAGAAAGCGTTTCGCACTGAAGCACCCGTAACATCATCCATCTCCACCCCTGCCTCAGCCCATCTGCTGCTGAAACCCTCATTCAGGCTTCTGTTACCCTCAGACTTGATTATTCCAATGGTCTCCTGGCCGGCCTTCCATATTTTACTGTCCATAAACTGGAGCTCCTCCAATACTCTGCTGCCCTTCTCCTAACTCGCACCGAGTTCTGCTCACCCATCACCCCTGTGCTAGTTGACCTACATTGGGTCCCGGTCCACCACTGCCTCCATTTTAAGATTCTCATCCTCGTGTTCAGATCCCTCCATTGCCTCGCACCTTGTTTTCTCTGAAACCTCCTCCAGCCCTGTAACCCTTGAAGAACTCTGCAGTTCTCCAACTCTGGCCTCTTGTGAATCCCCCATGACTGTCATTCCACCACTGGCGGCTATGCCTTCAGCTGTCTAGGCCCTAAGCTCTGGAATTCCCATCCTAAACCTCGTCCCCTCTCCACCTCATTTTCCTCCTTTAAGACCCTCCTTAAAACCTCCTCAGATCAAGCTTTTAGTCACTCCTCCAAATATCCTAATATCTCCTTCTCTGGATTGCTGGTAATTTTTATCTGATTGCACTCCTATGAAGAACTTTGGGACATTTCCCTACGTTAAAGGCACTCGTTATTATTGTAGCAATGCTGCTGCCACAATTTTCCGATCTCCTTGAACCTCTTCTGCATCAGAAAACTTTGGCAGGTGACCTGAAAATCTACCTTACCAAGTGGACATGTGATAAGCCATATGATGTGATGTAAAAGAAAAGAAAGAACTTCATTTATATAGTACCTTTCACATCTCCAGGATGTCCCAAAGCGCTTCAAAGCCAATGAAGTACTTTTGAAGTGTAGTTACTGTTGTAGTGTAGGCAAATGTAGCAGCCAATTTACACACAGCAAGATCCCACAAACAGCAATGAGTTAAATGTTTTAGTGTTGTTGGTTGAGGGATAAATGTTGGGAGAATTCCCATGCTCATCTTTGAAAAGTGCTCTGGGATCTTTTACATTCTTTTGAGAGGGGAGACAGGGCCTTGGTTTAATGTCTCATCCAAAAGACATCGGCCGTGATTTTTCCTATCGATGCGGCTTGGGGGCGGGACAGCTGCCTTCCGGGTTCCAGTCCCGCCCCCAGCGACATCAGATGCACAGACGCGATTTTGCATCAATTGGCTTTATTAAGCCCGCCCTGCGGGCTTGCCGGCCAATTAAGAGGAAGCCGGTGTCAGATGACGTCAGTTGATGATGCGTCATCTGCCAGTTTTCTTAAAGGGGATGCACATGATTTTTTTTGACAGCTGAATTTTCAGTGTTTGACAGCATTGAGGTGCTGCAAACACTGACAATCACTGTACAAAGGTGAGCCCTTGCACCCAGGCTCTCCAGTGACTCCCTCCTTAGGCTAGAACAGATGGCAGCTGCAGGTGAAGTTACAGAAGCGATCTGTCACTGGTGAGAGAGGTTCTCCCAATGAGGTGGGACTACACACACACTTCAAAACTTGTCACCTACAGAAAAGTGTAAATGCATTAAAAATGATTTTCCCAACATTTTCTTACCTCTGAAACTCACCAGTGTACCATTGGATCCTTCACACCACTTCTGCAGCTGTCATCAATGCAGCAACATTACAGTAGACCCACAGCACGCCACACTTACCTGGCGTGGTGTCCGGACATTGGGAAGCCCACAGTAGACCTGTCAAAATTGCAAAAAGCCTCTTAACTGCCTGCTAACAACCTGTTAACAAGCAGTTAAGTACCTATAATCCTCTTCCCGCCGCTAGGTGTCGGGTCCATGCGCAAATAGGGGACCCGACACCTGGGAAGATTGTTTGGAAGCAGCTTGACAGCGGATTTCCGACCCGCTGTCAATCTTTGCGATTTTGCCAGATGTCCCGCCTCCAAACCCGCCCCCTGAGCGCTGGCAAAATTCTGGCCATCACTTCTGACAGTGCAGCACTCCCTCAGTACTGTACTGAAGTACCTTGACTTCCAAAAAGCATTTGACAAATTTCTGCATGAAAGGCTTAAAGCGATGGAGACTCTTAAGGTAAAATGCGAAAATGGATAAAAAGTTGGCTGAAGGGTAGGAAGTAGTGGGTACTTGTTAGAAGAGTTATTTTGGGTTGGGAGCAAGTGCTGCGATGGGCGCCCAGGGATCGATGTTGGGACTTTAAACATTTCTAATTAATTTAAACGAATTGGATTCAATATTCAATGCAAACTGGTGAAATTTACTGATGATCTCAAACTAGGAGTGGCATTTGAATCTGAGGCAACAGCCCAGGCACTACAAGATGAGTTTGACAAAATATGTAAGTAAGTTGAGTAAAGGCAGGCAAAAGTTAGTATGGACAACTATTAAGTATTACATGTAGGAAAAAGAAAGGGATGACCTATGCAGTCCACAGATGGTCTCGAAATAGGTAAGGATAAATTTCGAAAGAGATCTAGGCGGTTCTAGTAGGCTTTGTGCTGAGCACACCCTATCACTGCAAAGCAGCAATCAACAGAAGCAAATAACAAGCTGAACTATAGAGCCAAAACAAAGGAGCACAAGTCAAAGGACGTCATGCTTAAACTGTGTAGTGCTCTGGTCAGACCATACCTTGACTACTGCGTCTACTTTTGGTCACCAACACACAAGGGAGGAGTTAAACCCTGGAGCCACTGTAGAGAAGAGCGATGAGACTGATCCGGAATTTCAGGGGATTGAGTTGTGAAGAAACTTGGGGTTATCAGCCTTGAAAGGAGGTGACTGAAAGGTGACCTTATTGAGGTATAGATAGGAAACGATATCGGGAAGGTAAACCTGTAGCACTGCTTCAAATTAAACCATGGCAGTAGGACAAGGACCACACCAGCAAAAGGCCAAATTAAAATTAATGTTAAGAAATTTTTCTTCACATAAAGAATGATTAACATGTGAATGGACTTTCAATTGGGCAATGGAAAGAAAGAAAGGGAAAGAATTTGAATTTGTAAAGTGCCTTTCATGTCCTCAGGGCATTCTAAAGCATAAATTACTTTTGAAACAACAACAGAAAACGCTGGAAAAACTCAGCAGGCCAGGCAACATCCGTGGAGAGAGAAACAGAGTTAACGTTTCAGGTCGAAACCCTTCATCAGAACTGAGAAAAGAGCAGGAAATGAAACAGATAAAAATGCAAGGGGGAGGCTGGGGGGAGGAATAACTATGGTAAGTACAGACATTAAGAGATGCTCAAGGCAAGACGAGATGGTAATGGGACTGGTTAAGAAACAAAAGGTGAAGTGTGAAATGCTGGCAGAATGAGAGACAGCTGCCGTAGGGGGAGAGAGAGAAAAAAAAGGAAAAAGGCACGAACCAAAAGGGTGGATAAAATGTATATATATGTGGTAGGGGCCGAGGTTATGATCTGAAATTGTTGAACTCGATATTACTTTTGAAGTGTAGTCACTGTTGTTATGTAGGTAAACAAAGGCAGCCAATATGCAAACAATGAGATCCTGCAAACTACAAATAAGGTGAATGTTAATCTAATTTTGGTGGTATTGGTTGAAGGAAGAATGCTGAGCACAGCCCCAGGAGAGCTACCATGCTGTTCTTTTGAATAGTGCCAAGATTTTTTTTACATCTAACTGAGCAGACAGACAGGGTTTGATTTAACATCACATCTGAAAGACAGCGCCTATGACAATGCAGCACTCCCTCAAGAGAACACTGAAGTGTTATCATACGTTATGCACTGGAAGTCCTATAGTGGGAGCTTGAACTCACAATCTTTTAACTTCATGTCCCAAGTGCTGCCAACTGAGCTGGACTAATAGAGACAACCGCGCCCCCCCCCCCCCCACCCCCTGAAATAATTCAAGTAGCAGTCTCTCTGGGTGGATGATGGCTGAATTGCCTACTTCATTCATATCCATCTTGAAATCTCGTGAGTGCTTCAATTGGGTGCAAATTCTTCTGTAGATCCCAAGACTGTGACACAGCCTCGTACTGCCTGACGTTACCCATCGGTATTGATTTAAAAGTAAGAATTTTTTAACCTTTGATCCTTTGCACTGGGTTCAGCTGTGATACCGGCCCTGCTCCTAAACATGTTCAAGCCCAGGTATCTTGTTCTTTACACGCGCAGCACTTTCAAAGGGAAAAATAAATTGCAAGGAAACTGAAGAAAATGTAAAGATATTTTTTCAATGAAGATGCAGAGATTGTGTCCGCCGATGGCTCAGTTGGTAAATGCACCACGCAAGCTTTGAGGGTACCAAATTCAATCGTCAGTTAAACCTGAGTGAGCTGAGTCAGCCAGTGTAAAAAAAAATGGTTTCAATGAACCAAGGCTAGGGAGGGGAATAATTAGCTCGGGCTCCTGCTCCTGATCACTATCCAGGGAACCGCTATTGGAAAGTGCGCTTGTGGATACGTTCTACGAGGGCAGGATTGCCCTACCATTGGCGGCCATGCCTTTAACCATCTAGGCCCCAAGCTCTGGAATTCCCTGCCTAAACCTCTCTGCCTCTCCACCTCTCTCTCCTCCTTTAAGACGCTCCTTAAAACCTGCCTCTTTGACCAAGCTTTTGGTCACCTGTCCTAATGTCTCCTTCTTTGGCTCGGTGTCGATTTTTGTCTGATTACGCTGCTGTGAAGCACCTTGGGACATTTATCTATGTTAGTTGTTGTTGATTGGGCTCAGTTGCGATGTACCCCTCCCTCACGGTGAAGTAATCTGAGAACATATGAACATAAGAAATAGGAGCAGGAATAGGCCATTCGGCCCCTCAAGCCTGCTCCGCCATTCAATAAGATCATGGCTGATCTGATTTTGTCCTCAACTCCACTTTCCTGCCCGCTCCCCATAACCGTTGACTCCCCTTTAGCTCAAATATCTGTCTATCTCCGTCTTGAATATATTCGCTGACTCAGCCTCCACAGCTCTCTGGGGTAGAGAATTCCAAAGATTCACGACCTTCTGAGAGAAGAAATTCCTCCTCATCTCCGTCTTAAATGGGCGAGCCCTTCTCCTGAAACCTTATGTTCCAGGCTCGCACGTGCAGAATGGCCACTTGAGTAAGGTACCAGAGAGCGGTTGGTACCCGTGGAACAGTTGCCCCAGCAAGAGACAACGCCTTCAGGAAAGGACTGGAAAAAAATTGGAGAAGATACGTAAAATAAAACTGGGGAAAAAAAGAGAGGTGCAGAGATTAGGAAAAACGGGCCTTCGCTTCCTGCCCGGCAAATTCATTTAAAAAAAGCAAAATTAAAAGATGTTTCAATCCTAGAACTGACAAAGAAAATCCTAGATGAAGGAATCACGCAAGTTCCTGCAGCTCTTGTTCAGAGAGCGAGAATATCGACCAGTGGCAGATTCCATTGATTACATGTCACTTGTGTGATTTAATCATACTCTTCTTTTTTTCCTGTTTGCACTGTTTCTCTATTGTCTGGCACAGTGCCCCAGCCGAGGCCTTCAGAATAACTAAACCTTCCCATGTCCACTTTGTTTTTGATAGGTGGGTAAATAGCAGGCTACAGGTACTGTGAAGCCATTCTGACTTTATATGTACTTTAGCAGGATCTAGTTACGTATCTACGTGACTATTCCTTTGTGTCAGAGCTCCAAGAATTCGAAACATTCCTGCTAGATTATTCACCTCTGATAACCAGACGAGTGTCAAATATTTAGCTGTCTGTAACAAATTAAAAAAAAATGAATATTTTATTTCAAAATGCTGTGTCATTGCGAAGAAATAAGGAAAAATTGCTCTTTTATTGAAATAGCTCCCTCCCATCACCACAGCGATGACTTTCACTCAATGCAACCAAAGATTGTGACAGAAATGTGACGTCATAGTAATTTCTACCGTCATTTAGATGTTTGTGGGACCTTGCTGTGTATAAATTGGCTGCTGCATTTGCCTACGTAACACCAGTGACTATAGAGGTAGTTCATTGACTGCGAAGTGCTTTGGGATGTCCCAAGGACATAAAAGGCAACTGTACAGACCAAGCTCTTTCTTGAATAACAATTCCGGTAAGTATTTCATTTGTCTAATTTTGGAATTTATTTTCTCTCCATCTTTAGTCTTCCATTGCTGCACGTCCATTGCCAGAACACAAGTGCAGGGTGGGAGGGAACACTTGGGGGCAGACTGTTTCCAGTGGTTTAAGGGTCTTGGATGAGGGAGACACAGAAATAAGCTTAAATGTAAGAGATTTAGGACAAAGAGCAGGAGAAACTTTTTTTTTTACACAGAAGGTTGCGAGGCTGCGGAATACACTGTTGGAGCTGGGGTTTGAAGCAGAGACTGTCTCAGCCTTATAGAATAGGTTAGCTTGGTAGTTGAAGGAAAGGCGGATAGAGGGATAGGGAACAGAGTGGGCACATAGGTGGCGATTTTGCCAGCCCTGGGGAGGCAGGTTTGGAGGCGGGACTGCCAGGAAAATGGCAGAAGCTGGGGGCGGGTACCCATCCCGCCCCCAACCCGCCTCCATGCCATCTTCCCAGGAGGCGTGTAGCCGACCCGCGCCGGGTCCCGTCTCCTGGAGGCGGGAAGGGGATTACAGCCACTTAACTGCCTGTTAATAGGTAGTTAACAGGCAGTTAAAAGGATTATCCCCATTTTTCCAGCAGAGGTGCGGGCTTCCCAACGTCAGGAAACCCCGCCAGGGTCACCGAGGCGAGCAGTGGGTCTGCGGGGGGTCGGAGGGGTCCAAAAGTGTGCTGTGGAGGTGAGTGATGGGTGCAAGTGTGGAGAGCTAAGTATGTGAAGTGAGTGAAAAGTGATAGAAAATGTTTCCTTACCTTGCAAGCTTCAATCGTTGGGGAGGCGGAGGCGGAGGCATCTCCACGGCAGAGATGACAGAATGGCTGCTGCACTCTCCGATGCAACAGCCATCTGATTTCTGCTCACAAAATAGGTTTGGTGAGCCTTGAGTACAAGAACTCACCAAACAACAGAGAATGTCAGTGTTTGGCAGCTTCTCAAAGCTGTCAAACGATGACAATTTTGACAGATGAAACGTCATATGCTGACGTTCTCTGTAACCGGCCTGACCTTGTTAAGCCCGCCCAGCGGTCTTAGCAGGTCAATCAAGGGTAGGATAGCGTGGGTTGGCCACAAGTCGATGGAGGCGGGACTAAAACCTGACAAGCAGCAGTCCCGCCTCCAACGCGCCCCCATGGATCAGGACCATTCTTGCGTGGAGGAGAAGCACTAAAAGAAAAAAAAAAACTTGCATTTATATCGTGCCTTTCATGACCTCAGGACGTTCCAAAGCACTTTACAGCCAATGAAGTACTTTTGGAAGTGGAGCCACTGTTGTAATGTAGGAAAAGTGGCAGCCAATTTGCGCACAGCAAGCGCCCACGAACAACAATGTGATAATGACCAGATAATCTGCTTTTAGTGATGTTGGTTGAGAGATAAATGTTGGCCAGGACACCGGGGAGAACTCCCGTGCTCTTCTTCGAATTGTGCCATGGAATCTTTTACGTCCATACCTGAGAGGGCAGACAAGGCCTTGGTCTCACGTCTCATCTGAAAGGCGGCACCTCCGACAGTGCAGCGCTCCCTCAGTACTGGCACTGAAGTGTCAGCCGAGAATTTTGTGCTGAAGTCTCTGGAGTGGGACTTGCACCCACAACCTTCTGACTCAGAGGTTTGAAAGCCAACAGCTGAGCCACGGCTGACACCTAATACGACCAATACCAACAGGTGGGCCCCACGGCTTGTTTCCCTCTTGTAATTTTGATATAATTCTACCTAATTCCTGTGGGGCCTGTCAGCTTGATTCTGATCTCCACATGTCCAAGATGCTGAGGGCAAGAGGACAGGCTATTGACCTCCCGACAGCTTCTGTGCTGATGCTGCTCTGTGCTCAGGGGATGCTTTACCTGTGGGCTGGCATGGTCTGGCTTGTGTCTTTTTTTCTTCCATGCTGTGTCTACCTAGCAATGCAACTGAGCACTAAGAAAAGTGATATGTTGGATCTGAATCTTCTTCTTAGGCAGTCCCTCGGAACCGAGGATGACTTGCTTCCACATTAAAAATGAGTTCTCAGGTGACTGATGAGTCTAATGCGGGACCTACAGTCTCTGTCACAGGTGGGGCAGACTGTGGTTGAAGGGGCAGGTGGGTGGGGTGCTTGGGTTGACGTGCGCTCCTTCCGCTGTTTGCGCTTGGCTTCCGCTTGCTCCCAGTGAAGAGACTCGAGGCATTCGGCACCTTCCTGGATGCTTCTCCTCCACTGTGTGCCGTCTTGGGCCAGGGATTCCCAGGTGTCGGTGGGGATGTTGCACTTCTTCAAGGAGGCTTTGAGGGTGTCCTTGAAGTGTTTCCTCTGCCCACCTGGGGCTCTCTTGCCGTGTCGGAGCTCCGAGTAGAGCGCTTGCTTTGGGAGTCTCGTATCGGGCATGCGGACGATGTGACCCGTCCATCGGAGCTGATCGAGCGTGGTCAAAGCTTCGATGCTGGGGATGTTGGCCTGATCGAGAACACTGACGTTGGTGCGCCTATCCTGCCAATGGATTTGCAGGATCTTGCGGAGGCAGCGTTGGTGGTATCTCTCCAGTGCTTTGAGGTTCCTGCTGTACATGGTCCATGTCCCTGAGACATACAGGAGGGCGGGTATCACTACTGCTCTGTAGACCCTGAGCTTGGATCTGAATACCAGAGTGTAGACAACCCCAGAGTTGTGAATCAAGCATCTCAACTACTATACGTATAAGGAGAGGAAAGTCTGTGTGGATCCAGTACTTCCTGTTCATAGTACTGCCCACATGGTTTGTTAAGAACAATATATATTTCTGAAAATATTCTTTGAGCTTTTATTTTATAGCTGTCAACTTCCTTACTATAACAGAGACTCAGCCTGTTTCTTCTGCCCTCTAGGCTGCTCTGGTCTTGCCATTAACAGCGAGACACCCTATGAATTCAGGAAAATGCTCAGTCCACGCTATACTTTTATTACTAAAATTACAAAGCCACGGATAACATTTTGGCCTTGTTATTTTCTGCGTTTTGCCCTTTTGTTAAAGATTCTTATTTGCGACTGGGAGTCAGCAGTGAATTAAAACTGTATATCAGCTACAAAGGAAATGCGTCTCACTCGTGAAAATCTAAACCCACATTAACTTAATAACATTTAATAAGGTGTTTACAAATGTTTTCAAAGAAAAGTCATAAATTAGAGATCACCCAGGATGTCTTCTCTTCCTGCCATTAAGCAGCCATTTGTCTTTGAAAAGTTTTGCCTTATTTAACAGTTGATACATGTAGCCATTCTGCTACCTATAATTAGATTAAAGGTAAATTAAATTACTATACACAAACACGGAAATTATTGCGATGACGATATCAAGTCTCTGTTTCCCTGTTATCCTTGTATAATTATCTTTTTGGTAAGATTTGAAAAAAAAAATCACCTGGTGAAGGGAAAGGGTTAAAGATTAAAAGTGATTTATTTGCTTGTGTTTTTTTTTGTTACATTTTTGCATTATCTGTGCTCAAACGAGAGAGGATCTACCAGGTGAAAAAGCTGGAATATACCAGACAGAGAGAGGGGTTTACGCCAAGCGATTGCTGCCTTTTGTGGTTGTTTAAGTGGAGATGACACTGATTTGGAGCCGAGGTAAATCTACGGGGTGAATTTATTCACTCTTCGCTTTGTTTGGCTGTGCAAATCTCCATTGCTCAGCTTGCCCTTGAAGCAGCTCGCGAAGAGGCCTGCTGTATCAATACTGGTTGCTCAGTAAATGGGCATATTTTCCCTCTGACCTTTGACGTAGCTGACGGCGCCACTGGTGGGTGGGGGGGCGGGGGAGTCGGGCGGGCGGGGGGGGGGGGTGGGGTGGGGGGGGAGGGGGCGGAGTGAGCAGTTGACCCCATTCAGCCCTGAAGACCCAACCCAAGGCCACAGCCAGTGTAGAACAAACACCAACTGACAGTTGCTATACACACAGCACACAGCATTGAAATCCCCGGCTGCGGCCTAAAACTGATATCGACAGGTTTTTTTTTTGTGTGTTGCAGAAGGCTGTAGGTTTCCAGAAGGCGTTTACAATGTAAAATGCCGACTTTTGACCTTACTGCCTTGACAATTGATGAAAAAAAGATGATTAAACGTTTAGCCACTTATTCACATTGATAATTTTTTGCCAGATTACTTAGTAGGCGACGTTTAACATTTGGCAGCTCATTATTTATCAAGAGAGAAAATGTTAAGCGACCACGAAAAATAAGAAAAGAGTGCCATTACTAGATCGGCATGGATTGTACTGAATGGAGTACTTTCTGTAATTCTCCAATGTGGGAGGTTGACGTACAATATATCAACTGTGAGTGGGCCTTTTAAAGCGGCTTTTGGAGATTCACAGGTTTCGATGAGATTGCACATAAAACAGTGAATGGCGTGGGGCTGCCCAGCTGATGCCAGCCGCGCCTGATTGTTGGCAAAAGCGCCCTCTTGCATGACCCCACGGGGTCGCCTATCCGCATTTCTTCCGTCGCTGTATCAGAAGCATTTTTGTTGCATGGCGTAGACTTGCAGACGGCAGCCAGTCTACCTCCCGCCACCCCCGGCCCCCCCACCTCAAACACTGGGCGTGGGGCCAGGCCGCACAGGGATAGATTCAGACCTGCCGTTCAATCCCGCTCGTCACACTTGCCCTCGCTCTGTTGCATTCCGCTTGCCGAGAAGTGGCATCGCAGTGAGTAAAAACGCACCCACTTGCGACAGTACACAGAGCCGGCCCGTGATTGGAATGGCATGCGATATACAAAAATGTCTTGAATTTTGTTGCATACAGTTCTTTCCGCAAAGGAGGGCTTTCAACAGCATTCCGACACTTTCGCCAACCACCCCGCCCCCCCCCCCCACCACCCCCACCCCCACCCACTTTACAGCAATATTCTCTTTTGCTTTCTGTCCACAAAAAACTGCAATAGTAAGAATCTGAAAAATGAATTTTGTTGAAAGGTTAAACTACGTGTATTTCTCCCCCTTGATTTTCAGCCCGGTTTGCCCCACTGCTCCTGAAAGTGCTGCCTTATGCTGGAATACACTAAGGGGAATTGATAGGGTCGATAGAGAGAAACTATTTCCGCTGGTTGAGAAAGTTAGAACCAGGCCTTTCAGGAGTGAAGTTGGGAAACATTTCTACACGCAAAGGGTGGTAGAAGTTCGGAACTCTCCTCTACACACGGCAGTTGATGCTCGGTCAAAACGCAGGACAAATCCAATTCAGCCAATTACTTCCCCATCAGCTTACTCTCAATCATCAGCAAAATGATGGAAGGGGTTGGCAACAGTGCTATCAAGCGGCACTTACTCACCAATAACCTGCTCACTGATGCTCAGTTTGGGTTCTGCCAAGACCACTTGGCTCCAGACCTCATTACAGCCTTGGTCCAAACATGGACAAAGGAGCTGAATTCCTGAGGTGAGGTGAGAGTGACTGCCCAGGACATCACTGCAGGAGTTCCTCAGGGCAGTGTCCTAGGCCCAACCATATTCAGCTGCTTCATCAATGACCTTCCCTCCATCATAAGGTCAGAAGTGGGGATGTTTGTTGATAACTGCACAGTGTTCAGTTCCATTCGCAACTCCTCAGATAATGAAGCAGTCCGTGCCCGCATGCAGCAAGACCTGGACAACATTCAGGCTTGGGCTGATAAGTGGCAAGTAACATTCGTGCCACACAAGTGCCAGGCAATGACTATCTCCAACAAGAGAGAGTCTAACCATCTCCCTTTGACATTCAGTGGCATTACTATCACCAAATCCCCCACCTTTAACATTCTGGGGATCACCATTGATCAGAAACTTAACTGGACCAGTCACATAAATACTGTGGCTACAAGAGCAGGTCAGAGGCTGGGTATTCTGCAGCAAGTGACTCACCTCCTGACTCCCTGAAGCCTTTCCACCATCTACAAGGCACAAGTCAGGAGTGTGATCGAATACTCTCCACTTGCCTGGATGAGTGCAGCTCCAACAACACTCAAGAAGCTTGACACAACCAGGACAAAGCAGTCCGCTTGATTGGCACCCCATCCACCACCTTAAACATTCACTCCCTCCACCACCAGCACACCGTGGCTACAGTGTGTACCAGCTACAAGATGCACTGCAGCAACTCGCCAAGGCTTCTTCGACAGCGCCTCCCAAAACCACGACCTCTACCACCAAGAAGGACAAGGGCAGCAGGCGCATGGGAACACCACCACCTCCAAGTTTCCCTCGAAGTCACACACCATCTTGACTTGGAAGTATATCGCCGTTCCTTCATCGTCGCTGGGTCAAAATCCTGGAACTCCCTCCCTAAAAGCACTGTGGGAGTACATTTACCACGTGGACTGCAGCGGTTCAAGAAGGCGGCTCACCACCACCTTCTCAAGGTCAATTAAGGATGGTTAATAAATGCTGGCCTTGCCAGAGATGCCCCCATCCTGTGAATGAATTAAAAAGAAATTGTTAATTTTAAATCTGAGATTGATAGCTTTTTATTAACCAAAGCCATTAAGGGCTATGGGGCAAATGCGGGTATATGGAGCTCGGTCACAGATCAGGCATGATCTCATTGAATGGCGGAACAGGCTCGAGGGGCTAAATGCCCTACTCCTGTTCCTATGTTCCTAATATTCTTCGAACTTTCTATCCCTCATCCAAGTGGCCATTCTTCATGTGTGAGCTTAGGCAGTGGGACCAACTTTCACCGGCGACAAAGGATTTCCCAGTGGGAATCACCCTAGCGGAAATGTTTGGAAGACGAGATGCTTTGTGGCCATCTGCTGATACCTGCACACCCATATTTGAAAACATAAGTCAGCATACCTCGTTTGGCACATCATTTCCACTTTTGGGCAATCGACCAGCACAATTATTTTGTGCTTGGGTCACATAGGAACAGAGGAACAGGAGTAGGCCATTCAGCCCCTCGAGCCTTTCAATTAGATCATGGCTGATATGAATCTTAACTCCATTTAGCCGCCTTGGTTCCGTAACCCTTAATAACCTGGCTTAACGAAAATCTACCGATCTCAGTTTTTAAATTTTCAATTGACTCCAGCCTCAATGGCTTTTTGGAGGAGAGAGTTCCTGATTTCTACCACCTTTTGTGTGAAGAAGTGCTTTCTGACATCACCCTTGAACAGCCTAGCCGGCGAGCTGCACTACCCGAAAGAGTATCCCACTGCTGCTCTACAGCTTTGAGCTAGCTGAATATCGGGCGGGGGCTAGTATGCCACGCTGGCCTGCAGGTAAGTCCGGGAAGGGGAAAGGTGGAGGGAAGCGAACGCAGAGTGGGAGGGGGGCGGGGGGTTGCAGGTGGGGGGTTCTTGCCCGAGTCAGCAGCAACCCGCAATATTTCTGTGGAGCCAGGAAGTGCACTTCTGCTCCTCCAAGCACCACACCATAATATAACCCAGCAAATTCTCTGGGTTACAGAAGCATAATACTGCGGATGCTGTAGTTCCCTGGGTTGTTTTTGGAGAGGCCGGCCGTGGTCCCTTTAAGGACCACTACTTAGACCGCTCACCACCTCCACCCGTGTATCCCTGAAAATTTCAGTCGGGGTCGTAACAATGTTGTAGGAGCCCAATTTGCATAATCAAGAAGCCCATCATCTGCGGGCGGCCGGAGCCACCCAACGGAAAGCCCCTTTAAAAGTGGCAGTGACTGGAGCATCGACATTAACAGGGTGGTAAGTCTACTTATCCTATTTTGAGACCGTCACTTCTCCGTTAATGTCGATTTGGCCGGGTGAAAATCGGTTCCAGCGATCCTATCATGGGAGGCCCTTGTCTGACACCCATGCACACACACATTCCAGCCGGGCTCAATGGGTGACAGTCAGGAGCAGGATCCCTAGCGCATTTTTCTTCTCCATCGAGAAGCACCATGGAGTATTCTAGGACACTTAATTGCCATTCCAGCAGAGATCAGCTATCTCAGCATGGATTAAGACTGACCTGTGACCTTCTTGGGCTATATGGGTGTGTATCACACTGACTGTACATTCATAGAATCATAGAATTTTGCAGCACAGTCGGCCCATTGCACCTGTGTTGGCTCTCTGAAAGAGCTATCCTCTTTGTCTCGTTCCCCCACCCTTACCCTTTAAAATGTTTCCTTTTCAAGTATTTATCCATTTCCTTTTTAAAAGCTATTGTGGATTCTGCTTCCCCCACTGTTTCCATAGGGCATTCCATATCCTCTGTGTAAACAAAAATCTTCCAGCCGAGAGTCATGGTGAACAGTTGTTTGTCGGACTGGAGGGAAGTATACAGTGGTGTTCCCCAGGGATAGGCATTAGAACTACTGCTCTTTGTGACATATTAGTGGCCTGGTCATGGGCATACAGGGCATAGATTCAAAATTTGCAGATGACACAAAACATGAAAATGTAGAAAACAGTGAGGAGGAAAGTAGCAGACTTCAGGAGGATATAGACAGACTGTTGAAATGGGCAGACACCTTGGGCTGGATATTGTCAATGGGGGCGCGTTGGGGGCGGGACTGCTGGTTGTCAGGTTTCAGTCCCGCCCCCAACGACGTCCGGCCAACCCACGCTATTTTCCCTTGATTGACCTTGCAGGGGTAAAATGGGGATAAGCCTCTTAACTGCCTGTTAACTACCTGTTAACAAGCAGTTAATTGGCTGTAATCCCCTTCCCGCCTCGAGGAGACGGGTCCCTGCGCGATTCGGGGACCCGCCTCCCGGGAAGATGGCGCGGAGGCGGGTTGGGAGTGGGTTCGGTACCCGCTCCCAGTTTCTGCCATTTTCCCGGCAGTCCCGCCTCCATACCCGCCTCCCCAGGGCTGGCAAAATTCCCCTCCCCCCGGTAGATGAAATTTAACGCAGAAAAGTGTGAATTGATGCATTTTGGAAGGAAGAATGAGGAGAGGCAATAGAAACTAAATGGTACAATTTTAAAGGGGGTGCAAGAACAGAGAGACTGGGGTGTGTGTGTACAGAAATCTTTGAAGGTGGAAGGACAAGTTGAGAAAGCTGTTAAAAAAGCATACGGGATCCTTGGCTTTATAAATAGAGGCACAAAGTACAAAAGCAAGAAAGTTATGCTAAACCTTTATAAATCACTGGAGTTAAGTGTCCAATTCTGGGCACCACACTTTCGGAAGGACGTCAAGGCCTTGGAGAGGATGCATAAGAGATTTACTAGAATGCAGTGAATCACCTCTGTCAATGCAGCACTCCCTCAGTACTGTACTACAGCGCTAGCCTATATTATGTGCTCAAATTCAGGAGTAGGAGCTGAACCCACAATCTACTGAAACAGAGGCAAGAGTAGGGCCAACTTTTAGAGATTTACCAGAATGGGACCAGGGATGAGGGAATTCTATTATGTGGAGAGACTGGAGAAGCTGGGATTGTTCTCCTTAGAGCAGAGAGGGTTAAGAGGAGATGTAATAGAGGTGTTCAAAGACAGAAAGGGGGAAAAATTTGGTTGCTTTGCGCCTCCCGTTAGTGCCCTAAGAAATTCAGCGGGAGGTTAGCGGCGGCGGTAACCGTTAGCGCCCCGTGGCACTGCGCCGCCGGCGATGACGTCATCGCTGTGCGCAGCGCCCCGCTCGCGCCCCGGCCGCGATCTTTGGTATCGCCCCCTGACTTACCGCCGGACGCTATGTCCGACAGAGTCAGGGGGGCCTACCTGCAGCCGGGGCAGTGCTAATTAAAGGCGAGGTGCCGGGCGGCCATTTTTGTTGCACTCCGATCCCTGGTGGCCCAACTGGGCCTCGGTCCGCGCTGCACAAGGCCCCTCCCCTTTAAGAAGGGGAGAAAGGCCTGCAGTACCGCAGTAGCGCCCCGCTTCCCTCTTGGGGCGCTACCGATGAATTTCGGCCGCGGGGGCGCTAATCTTTCCAGGGCGCGACTCAATTTTTCCCCCAAAAGGTTTTGATAGAATAAATAATGAGAAACTGTTTCCACTGGCAGAAGGGTCGGGTAACCAGAGGGCACAGATTTAAGGTAATTGGCAAAAAAGCCAGAGGTGAGATGAGGAGAATTTTTTTACGCAGCGAGTTGTTATGATCTGGAATGCACTGCCGGAAAGGGTGGTGGAAGCAGATTCAGTAGTAACTTTCAAAAGGGAATTGGATAAATACTTGAAGGGGAGAAAACTGCAGGGCCATGCGGAAAGAGCAGGGGAGTGGGACTAATTGGGTAGCTCTTTCAAAGAGTGCTCTTTGACAAATGCGTTGATGTGTAAAATTCCACAGTACACTCCTTTACCGAATGGCGTCTATATCATTCTATGATTCTACCTTCTCCTTTTGAGGAGGGGTGGGGGGGGGGACCAAAATAATCAAACTATTAATACACTCGCAATCAGGAACAGGATGCAGAAGTGGGTTTTTTCCCTCCCCAGCCCAATAGTTCTGAGACTAATTGTAGCGAAGCTCAACTAAATCAGCATTGAGAAATGATTGATAGCAAATAAAACATTTTAAAGATCTGTGCTGTAATTAGCAACTAGTTCACATTAAAATATTAAAAAAAAATAATTCAAGGCATTTGGGTGTCAAACGTGACACTGAAGATTTCAAACAGATCAATGTTAGATTAAACAAGGATGGAACGTAAATAAAAGTTAGAACACAGCAAGGTACATTTTGCAAGGTTCCGAGTGCTCTGTTTATCTGATATGCACTCACTAAGTATGATCCCCTCCCTCAGTGGCTTGGCGTCTCAAAAAATCTATCTCGATCAAGATCAATTTAACAACAAGCTGTTTAGTTAGCATCTCTTTATCATTTGTCACCTTGGTTAAGCTTTATACTTAACATTTCCAAGTTGTTTGTTGTGTGAGCGCCTTGAGACGTTAGGACATGAACAGGCAAATATTAAATAAATGAAAGCACAAAACCTTCTTAATGTTAACATAAGTGAGAAAAAATTGAGCCTCTGAAAATCCTCTGCCTTTTCTGTTGGCGTGTGTGCAGCATAGTGGGCGCCACTGACCTCCGCTCCTGACTCTTCCGGCGTATCCAGAGTCAGGGTGGGGTCAACTAAATAACATATGGTCGGCGGGTACCCACACCAGTATCGGCGCATCAGGTGTGGTGGGAGGGTGCGAAATGCAGTGTGGGATATCTGCCTCGGGAACCCCTGGTGACCACCCACAAGAGTGGAAGCGCCTCTCCCCAATCTCTCAGGGATTGAAATCATGCTCAGCAATATTAGTGTCAAATGTGTTGATGTTTAAAATTCCACTGTACACTTCTTGAACAAAGGTGTTAACCCACAGGTGGCATTAGGCTATTATAAAAGCCCGTAAACACATGCCTTTTAAAACCGACTAGATAGACCCCTTAGTTGTTTTTAGTCTCCACTCTTCAGAAGTTACCAGGTCTCGTTCTCTCTCTCTCTCTCAGTTACCCTGTCTCTCTCTCTCTCACTCTCTCAATCGCTCTGTCGCTCTCACATTTTAGACTGAGATGAGGAAGAATTTCTTCACTCAGAGGGTTGTGAATATTTGGAATTTTCTACCCCAAAGGGCTGTGGATGTTGAATCGTTGAGAATATTCAAGGCTGAGATAGATAGATTTTTGGACTCTTGGGGAATCGAGAGATATGGAGATCGGGCGGAAAAATGGAGTTGAGGTCGAAGGTCATAGAATCATAGAATGGTTACAGCACAGAAGGAGGTCATCGTCCCGCCGAACCTGTGCCGGCTCTCTGCAAGAGTACTTCAGCTAGTCCCACTCCCCTGCCCTTTCCCCGTGCCCTACAAATTTTTTTCCTTCAGGTACTTATCCAATTCTCTTTTGAAAGCCACAATTGAATCTGCCTCCACCACCCTTTCAGGCAGTGCATTCCAGATCCTAACCACTCGCTGCGTAAAAAAGTTTTTCCTTATGTCGCCTTTGGTTCTTCTGCCAATCACCTTAAATCTGTGTCCTCTGGTTCTCGATCCTTCCGCCAATGGGAGCAGTTTCTCTCTGTCTACTCTGTCTAGACCCCTCATGATCTTGAACACCTCTATCGAATCTCCTCTCAACCTTCTCTGCTCTAAGGAGAACAACACCAGCTTTTCCAGTAACTGAAGTCCCTCATCACTGGAACCATTCTTGTAAATCTTTTCTGCACCCTCTCTAAGGCCTTCACATCCTTCCTAAAGTGCGGTGCCCAGAATTGGACACAATACTCCAGTAGAGGCCGAACCAGTGTTTTATAAAGGTTCATCATAACTTCCTTGCTTTTGTACTCTATGCCTCTATTTATGAAACCCAGGATCCTGTATGCTTTTTTAACTGCTTTCTCAACCTGCCCTGCCACCTTCAACGATTTGTGCACATATATCCCCAGGTCTCTCTGTTCATGCATCCCCTTTAGAATTGTACCCTTTAGTTTATATTGCCTGTCCTCGTTCTTCCTACCAAAATGTATCACTTCGCACTTTTCTGCGTTAAATTTCATCTGCTACGTGTCCGCCCATTCCACCAGCCTGACTATGTCCTCTTGAAGTCTATCACTATGCTCCCCACTATTCACTATACTTCCAAGTTTTGTGTCATCTGCAAATTTTGAAATTGTGCCCTGTACACCCAAGTCTAAGCCCTTAATATATATCAAGAAAAGCAGTGATCCTAGTACTGACCCCATCAGCCATGATCTTATTGAATGGTGGAGCAGGCTCAAGGGGCCGTATGGCCTACTCCTGCTCCTAATTCTTATGTTCTCTCTCTCTCACACATCCCAGCCTCAGGCCGGGCTTCTCTTCTGCCCACAGACCCGGACGCCAGAATGAACCCAGTGTACAAGTCAGCTACGGTTTGGAAGTTCAGGCTCTCTGAGGTCTCCAGGCTGGAGTCATGGACTGAAAGATCTTGGCATTCAAATATTTTGATGGGCCCTCCTATAAAGCAGAGGGAGAGGGGGGAATTGTGGGGAGGATTGAGGGACAGAAAAGGCCGAGGAAACCCTCAATTTTTTCTAATTTTTGTCCACGCGCAATGTCACTGGAGATCAAGAATAACTCCTGGGAGTTTGGATTTTGGAATTAATTGTATAAAGAAAACACTTGGGGGAAAAATTCGGTTGCTTTGCGCCTCCTGTTGCAAAGCAACTAGCGCTCGGGTGCGGCAATGTTTGCGCAGCTCGCAAAATTGACCAGACATTTTGCGGCTGCGCTAAACACTACTGCCATGATCTCTTGTGCCCGCAGATTGTGACGTCAGTTGAGCGTGCAACGCCCCGGTAGCGCTCCGGACCGAATATTGAGTGGCGCCCCCCGCCTTACCGCCTGCCGCTAGCAATGACAGGTTGAGGGGAGCGTTTTGCAGTCGGGAAGGGACTGGGGGAGCGCTATTTAAAGGCGACCGCTTCCTGCCTTTTTTATCGGCGACATTTTTGCACCACGCATTCTGAGAGAGAGAGAGAGACAGACTTCTGGAGAGATTCAACGCTGTGTGAAGGAGTTTTGGGTACTGAGCAGCACTTTGCAGGTTCATTTTGATTTGACCTTCCTTGCATCGATTTAGAAGAGACTATGGGGGCTGCACTCTGAGCTCTTTCCCTGGGTCTCTCCATTGTTCTTTCCAGCAGATTTGATGTACAGGTTTCTCCAGGCCAAGATTAAAGGCTGCAATGAGCAGGGTGTGGATGGAGAGCAAGATCGACCCTCCCCTTTAAGAACTGGCTGGCGCCAGTGTGTCTGTGTTCCATTGCTGACTGAAAATCACATGAGCTTAAGAGAGGTGTGTAGCGCCTGATTTAGTGCTCCAATCACCTCCAGGGGCGATAGAAGCCAAGTTTGCAGTCGGAGGCGATAATTAGCGCCAGGCGCTAAACTTTGCGCCCGGCCAATAATTGCGCCCCAAACGGGGCGATACTGAATTTCTCCCCCTTGTGGTTTTGCTCTAAAAATGTCAACCAGAGGAAATCTTCCCCCTTAATCTCTAACACGTACATCATCAGGGCTTCATAAATTTCTTGGGGGACTCTCCCGATCAGCCGTCATAACTTGGCATAAACCCCATTTGTGCAGCTATTCAGCGATTCTGCCAATCTTCGAAGTTAAGGTGGCCGATTGGGAGAATCCCCAAGGAAATTCCCAGTGTCGAGGTAAATAAATAATGAGTTTAAAATTAAAGTCTACGGGGTAGAAATTCTTGGGCAGTAGCACTAAACGGGTGGTATTCCATCGGCTGCCCGCTTGATCTTCACTTCGATTGAAGTCAAAGGAACTGAATACCTTGCGTGGCGTATAATGGACGGCCGATTCGATAACACCTGTTGTGCGTGAATTTCTACCCCTTTGTACTGTCTCCTCAGATATAAACCTATGGATTATTATAGACCAGTTATACTACACAGTCTCTGGGCAATGTGGAGCAATTTCAGCAAACTGCACAGCGCAATTCAGGTGCGAAGATGTCAGAATCAAAGTGGTATGATAGCACCTCTGGGAGATAGGCTTCAACTTCACACCGACTGTAGTGGAAGTGCAGCCAATGAGAAGCAAAGCCAAAGACCTTCCCAGGCAGCCAGTGGACCTCCTGGGAACTTTATAAGATTCATTCTTCATCTTCTTACTATTAGCTGAGAGCCAAACAAGCATTAAAATTTATACGATAGCAAAATACTGCGGATGCTGGAAATCCGAAATAACAACAGAAAACGCTGGAAAAACTCCTGTCAAGCATTAAAATTTAATTGGTGTTTGGACGTTGTGCACTTGCATACATCTACAGAGTTCAATTTATTCTGACCAGAGAACAACATGGAGCTGGCAGAGTAAATTGGGTCTATTGGTGCAGATGTAGGGGTGTCTGGTCGGTACTGCTCCACCAGTGGTTGCACTCTTAACTCTGAGTCCGAAGGTTGTGGGTTCAAGTCCCACCCTAGAGACTTGAGCTACATAATCTAGACTGTGACTCCAGTGCAGTACTGAGGGAGTGCTGCACTGTTGGAGGTGCTGTCTTTCGAAATGAGAAGTTAAATCGGATGAGGCATCTGCCCTCTCAGGTGGATGTAAAAGATCTGATGACACTGTTTTGAAGAAGAGCAGGGGCGCTCTCCCTGGTGTCCTGGCTAATATTTATCCCTCAATCAACATCACTAAAACAGATGATTTGGTCGTTATCTCATTGCTGTTTGTGGGAGCTTGCTGTTTGCATATTGGTTGCTGCGTATCCTACATTACAACAGTGACTACACTTCAAAAGTATTTCATTGGCTGTAAAGTGCTTTGAGACATCCTGAGGTCATGAACGGCGCTATATAAATGCAAGTTCTTTCTTTCTTTTCCTTCCTCACAGCCCAGCATGGCTCACAGCCTGAACTAATGGCGTGTTCGGCAACATTCAGGAGCTTCAGGTGAGTCTTTTGCTTGGTGTACGGCTGCTTGGGGATGGGCTGAAAGGTAAATCTGGCACGTGTTACAGCTGCAAACTGCCTGCATCCTGCTGGACTAGTTGGGAAGTTGTGCAGATGGAGGAGATAGACTGCACTCTCTCTGTGTCTTTACCTGGCTGTAATGACCTGCCTACAGTGGCTGGAGTGTGGCACAACTGTTCAGGCCATCACTACATTTCTCTCAGGGGGGCTCCTTCCTGTATTGGTGATTGTCACCAGCATAATGTGGAGAGATCAATCTGCAAAACTTCAGAATCTTGATTGCCCAGGGTGGGTACCTAATGGTTCATCTGAGAGAACGGCATTCACTTTGTAAAATCAAATTGTAAAATTGACAGAGTTGGTGGATTTTACTGTAAACCTTGCTTTATTGGTTCTGCAAAAGGTCTCTAGTCTGAAAAGTGGTGAGTACACCTTGAGACACACGTAGACCTTATGCTTGCTGCCTACTAGTTGTAATAGTAAATGTGATGTGAAGTAAGAGCTTTATTTTTAAAAAGTTTAATAATAGGGAAAATCGTGCAATTATTACAAAGCCATTGGGTCTCATAGTGCCTCAGTCCTGCCCCCGCAATGTTGCACTTAAGTTGACACCGTTGCTCGATTCTGCTAACCACACATTGCTTTCAACAGGTAGTGGTCTCAAACTAATATGAATTTTTAAAAAGTTTAATAATAGGGAAAATCGTGCAATTATTACAAAGCCATTGGGTCTCATAGTGCCTCAGTCCTGCCCCCGCAATGTTGCACTTAAGTTGACACCGTTGCTCGATTCTGCTAACCACACATTGCTTTCAACAGGTAGTGGTCTCAAACTAATATGAATAGTATAATAATAATGCACTTAAATGCGTAGTTAGATGTGAGACTTCCATGAATGTACTTCTTATGTCACGTTTAGTAAGTCAATTGAATTTGAATGTTCTCTTGAGATGTAATTTTGTTGATCAGTAAGCCAATGAATGGTTTCAGTGTTGCTTTGCATTCACCAGGCATAAAATATATTCCCAAGTATCTCATAGGCTGGGAAATTCCTCAGAGCTGCTCCTGCTCCACTGGCATTACTTTGGAGGAAACCCTGATTACGTCGTAGACGGGGATTCTGCCATACCTTTGGTGAAGTAACATCGGTGGAGTGGGAACAGCTGTGAGGACTTTCCTGGCCATAGATTACTAGCAATGCTGCAATTATGACTGTGTGTTCTCACATCCAATTGAAAGGATTATCCCTGGATGTGAAGGTGATGCACTACAGTGTTGTAGCAACCAAGCAGTAAAATGCAGGTGTGCAACCACAGCTTCCCTGCCCTAGGTGAAATGTGAGAAGGTGAGTCAACCCCATAAGCTCTCATGTACTTCCCCCAACAGGTACAGAGCTGCACCTCTTTGCCCTTTCAGTTGGGCAAGGACAGGATGTAGAGAGGTGAGGATTCTTTCCCTAAAAGTGCAAAATAATAAAGAAGATGTTTCAGGCGGGTGGACTGTTCGGTCATTTACAGTCCTCACTGATATTCAACTCTTGGGGGCCTGTTTTTCAGGCTCAAACCAAACGGAATTGGCAGTGAATCACAAAGAGCACGTGCTTTCCAAGCTAGATGTTAGACGCTTGAAACATCTATTTCATAGGCCAATAAGAGGACAAAGCAGCCCGCTTGACTGGCACGCCATCCAGCACCTTAAACATTCACTCCCTCCACCACCGGCGTACCGTGGCTGCAGTGTGTACCATCTACAAGATGCACTGCAGCAACTCGCCAAGGCTTCTTCGGCAGCACCTCCCAAACCCGTGACCTCCTCTACCTAGAAGGACAAGGGCAGCAGGCGCATGGGAACACCACCACCTCCAAGTTCCCCTCCAAGTCACACACCATCCTGATTTGGAAATATATCGCCGATCCTTCATCGTCACTGGGTCAAAATCCTGGAACTCCTTCCCTAACAGCACTGTGGGAGTACCTTCACCACACGGACAGCAGCGGTTCAAGAAGGCGGCTCACCACCACCTTCTCAAGGGCAATTAGGGATGGGCAATAAATGCTGGCCTTGCCAGCGACGCCCACATCCCATAAACGAATTTTAAAAAAGGAGCTGCAGACAGATACATCACCAGAGCAATCAAGATGTGGCTGACAGTCATGGTGCAATGGCACTGTTTCAAATTTAGCTGGTGATTCTTGTTGTGACCTCGCAAAAAAAAAAGCCAAACTGCAGCAGTTCATTGACTGCAGTCTCTTCTAACCTATCCCCACCTTGTTGCTTGATTTATCACCTGTCGTGACTTTCAGCAATTATAGCCAAATGTGTTGAAACAGCACATACAAATAAAAATGCTGGAAGACAGTAAAGTATTGTTTTAACAAACAAAATTCAGCAAGAACATCCTATGAAGTAATCCATAAAGAGTCTCAGCTGCACGACTGAAAGTTAAGAATATCAGACGCGTTAGAGAGAAACCTGATTCGCATTTGCATAAGCTTTACATGTGGTTTCCAACACGGCACCATCTTTTTCATGCATCTGCTCCTGAAATATCCGCTATGCAATCAAACACTAATTAAGCAACCTTCAGCACTTTTCATATTCAGTGAGAGCTTAGGGACAGTTCCCCCCCACCAACCCACCTCCTTTTGTTGAGTGCTTTAAAACACTTCTCTGTTTCGGGGTATAGGATCTGACTTGCTCTGAATAAACAAATAACTCACTAACTCTTGAACCACACACATCACAAGCCAACATATTGGCTTTGGCTCACAGGTAAAATGCAGAGCAGAAGCTTATAGTGAAAAGATACTGCCACTTATATAAAAAAGTAACATGCTTAGCTGTCCCAACGGGCTCAGTTGGTAGGCGCATCAAGTGTGCAATGGTGACATACACGCCCAAGAAAGCCCCTGGGTACATTTCCCTTTCTGTCCAGAGCTAGCTGGTCTCAGGATAGCAATAGGGGCACTATAATTGCCTGTATTCCCTTTTGATTAGGAAGGGGGGCAAAACTCAGCCATGCTTTCCACTCCTGATCTATCAATTAATTCCTGCTGTGGAGTGCACTTGGGTCGACATCGGACAGGACCTGGCTTAGCTGGCATACTCCTCATGATTGAATCCCTTGGCAATACTCAATGTCCAGGTTCACACATAAAGAACAATCGCTGTGGAAAAGAAATCCATCAGGAGGCTAAAGGAAGACTGAAGGTAATCAGAGGATGTAGTCTCCCAGGAAAGTTCAGACTTTGGTGTTAATGAGTTTGGTCTTGTGACTTAACTTTTGAGGTCATTGCGATTATATCAGATGACATTGTCAAGGATAGGGATGATTGTGCAGGAAGTTAGCAACTATCTATGGAAGTGGCTAGGGGTGCCCAGAAGTTTAACTAATATTGCTCTCTATCGTTCAAAGACAAGATTTTAGCTATTGCTGACCTCCATTGTGGAAAAATTCAATGCCGATAAGGTACGGCTGCAAAATATGTGCCAGAAATTCCAAGACCCAGTGACTCATGAATGAAGTGCCCTGATTGCGATCTGACAAGAAATGGAGCACGTGGGATGCCACAGAAAGAGCTGAGCCAAGTACCAACGCACAGGGACATTATGGGCTCAGCGACTCAAGGATATGGTGCTGTTGTTACAGGCGTTTTAATGAGTTTTGGGTCTGCAGAGAATGATCGTAGAAAGCAAAAGTTGGTGGTCGGAGAGATGGGAAAAGAAAGAGGCAAAGCACCTGGATGGGTTGGGAACGGAATAGAGGATGAGAAGTTCTCGTGGATTGGCGTTTGCAAGATTCACCTATAATGTGCCGCCTGTGCCTTTAAAAAAAATTCATTCTTGGGATGTGGGTGTCTTTGGCATTTATTGCCCATCCCTAGTTGCCCTTGAGATGATGGTGATTCAACTGAGTGGCTTGTTAGGCCACTTCAGAGGGCAGTAAAGTGCCACCCCCCATTAGTATGGATCTGGCGTTGAGTTGCATGTAGGCCAAACTGGGTAAAGACGGCAGGATTCTTTCCCTGAAGGACATTAGTGACCCCAGTTGGGGTTTGACAACAATCTAACAGTTTTAAGGTCACTTTCACTGACACCAGCTTCTTTTTTTAATTTTCAGATTTGTATTTTGAACTGAATTTAAATCCTCAAACTACCATTGCAGGATTAAAACTCAAATTCTACTGGATTACAAGTCCAGTAACATAACCACTACGCTATTTTACCCACCTGTGAGCCTATCCGTGTGGAGGTTCAAAGGTGAGGTTTGTGTGATGGAAGGGTGACGTAGATAAGACCCTGATGCTACTTTTGAATTAAAATGCACGCCGCCCATGCTGCGCAAGCCCTGCCCACTGAACCTGAGTGGCAAACGGTCAAACCAGCGTCTCTTAAAGGGACCACTGCAGAAAGGTGAGAAATGTTTTGGGGAAGGATATTTTTGGGAACGGGAGAAGCTTGATTGCTTTCCCTGCGCCTTCACAAAAGTCCTCCCCGACTGTTGCCTTACCTTCTGGTGCCTCCCCCACCCCCCCCCCCCAGAATTAGCCTGACCCTGGCCCTTCCCCTTCTGCCGCTTGGCTCTGCCGATGTGCCCCGGTCGGTGAACTGCCTATCAGCACTCATTTAGCACTGGCAGCTCGCTGCTTTCAATTCATTGAGGCCTAATGCATGAGAATGGGTCAGGCCTCTGGTGAGCAATGTAATGTCCAGGGCTTTGGTAGCTAAGTGGTTATGTTACTGGACTAGTAATCCTCAAGGCCCTAGACTAAAAATTCAAGTTCTAGGAACTGTGAGTTCAAATCCCACCTAGTAAAAGTGAAGCTGTCAAATTGATGCAATAAATCCAATTTAGAGAAGGGAACTTGCTGTCCTTACCCCATCTGGCCTGTATGTGACTCTTAACTGTCCCCTGAAGTGGCCTAGCAAGCCACTCAGTTGTATCAAACTGCTGCAGAGAATCAGCAGTTCAAGAAGAAAGCCCATCACCAATCTTCCCTGTAATTTTTTTTGGGGCCCTGTGCGACCCCTTTAAAGGGTCACATTGAAAAACTGGCAAGCCGGCTGCGTGGGTTCCCTGGAGCGGCCGTGCAGCTTAAAGGGAAGATTGCCCACCACCACCTTCTCTGGGCAACTAGGGATGGGCTATAAATGCCGGCCTTGCCAGCGACGCCCACATCCTGCGAATTAATTTTTGAGAAAGGGCTGGCATTGGATTGGCCCTGCCCAGTGTACACTCTACATCCAGCAAAACTAAGAAGAGTGCAATAGTGTGAGCTGACAGATTATCTGTAGAATACAAGAGTGCATTGTTCGCAATATCATTGGTAATCATTTAAGGTACATATAATTTCTCAACAGCAGCGAGATATTATAACGCGATTAATCATATCAGGGCATCTGCCATTTCTTCCAGCTTCTGAGAAAATGATTTTTTTTTTCAAATGTCTTTTAATCTCTCTTCTGCTGTGGTCTTTTAAAAAGATTTTTATTGGGGGACATACAACCTGCAGTGACACGAGATGCAATCTTTGTGAGATTACATCAGAAGATGAATGATGCCGCCTCGAACAAAATGCGCCCAATGTTGAAGACATAATTCTAAAGACAACATGCAAATTGACTAAAGGAATGGTGCAATCTATCGTAAAAAAAAAATACGAGAGACGGTAACAAAATGCAAGCAGTATTACACAGACCAGTCGCTCATCTGATTCCAATGAGGGTTAATGGTTGCATTTAGACCATAGAATCATAGAATCTTACAGCACAGAAGGAGGCCATTCAGCCCATCATGCCTGTGCCGGCTCTTTGGTAGAGCTATCCAATTAATCCCACTCCCCTGCTCTATCCCCATAGCCCTGCAAAATTTTTCCTTTTCAGGTCTATATCGAATTCCCTTTTGAAAGTCACTATTGAATCTGCTTCCGCCATTCTTTCAGGTAGTACATGCCAGATCAGAACAGATGTTATATATTATATGTATGGATCTGCCATCTATACTGTGCCATGCTGTTGTCCCCTATAGACCCTTAACCTCATACATTTATTTTTCCCCCGTTGTGTGGTATTATTTTATCTGATAATCCAACTGCTCAGACAGAAAAAAGAAAGCTTCTTCAAATTGCTTTGATTTCTGCTCTGCTTATTGTATCTTCCATTATTTTGAATGTGGAACTCGCTACCACATGGAGTGGTTGAGGCGAATAGCATAGATGCATTTAGGGGGCAGCTAGCTAAGTACATGAGGGAGAAAGGAATATAAGGTTATGCTGATAGGGTGAGATGAAGTAAAGTGGGAGGAGGCTCATGTGGAGCATAAACACCGGCATGGACCAGTTGGGCCGAATGGCCTGTTTCTGTGCTGTAAATTCTATGTGTATTTGGTAAATAATGAAGACATGGATTGTGAGCAAATACGATCAAAATAAACATTCACTTTTAACATTTTCATTGGTGTCCGCTGTAAGAAAACAGTAAAAGAGCAAAAGTTTCTGCTTCGACGGCCTATCAATCTATAATTAATTAGAAACCAGCTGCGGGCCTACTTTCAGACTGTCAGGTGGGAAGGTTTTCAAACCCGCACGTGTACCACCAAGCTGTTAAATATTGTGACCTACTGGCACTTAACTTACTGCTGGTGGTATGTCAAGATAGTCTGTCATCAGATATCAGCAGTGACCACAGATAAGTATTTGAATAATGCACAAGTGAGGTCTGTGGCCATCATAAGTCACTATGTGTAGAAGAGTGCCTCTGAGTGTTACGGTTAACAAAACCGTAAACCTGTTCTTCATAAGTGGATTGCAGTTTCGTTATGCATAACACACAGAGGAAATCTCCCTCCTTCCCACCAACCCCCATCACCACCACCCCCCTCCCCCCCCCCACCCATGTGGTGATGCTGATGGCAAAGCTGATTGGTAAATGGAGATGGATTCTTTTAGTGGATGAGGCAATGATGAGGTTTCAATATTGGGAACATGTAATGGACTAGACACCTGTAGAAAAGCTTAAAATATACAAAAGGGTTATAAGGACAGGTGGGCATTCTTGGATATAACCTGGAAGGATGGGGGCATGCCTGCAAATCAGGAAGCACGATAATGGGTTGGCCTTGATGACTGTGATAAAGGGTGATGTAAGGTGCCATGAGACATTTCAATGGATGAAAGAAAAACCATGAAGGGAGCGAGTTACACGTTCTGCCAACTGCACCAGATAAGATGGATAACGCCCGGTGACCCTCTGGCAGGTCAGACAGACACAGGCAGATTATTTCTATAAAATGCATCTTTAAGGTCCCCTCCAAATACTGCAGCACTCTTGTGTTACAGAATGCCGCAGAACACTCCTAACCCCATGCCACCATACACAGTACAGCTTATACCAGCCTCTACCCACAATAGTTACAGCATAACAGATAAGGCAAGTAGTCACCTGGTGATTCTGCCAATTCTTCGTTGCTCTTTCCTATCTGACCTGCACCAATCTGGTTTTGGCCTGATAGTCAAGCCTCTTACACAGCTTTGCACAGGACAGAAGCTTCTTCACCACACACAAAGAGAGAGAAACCAGAACGATGCCTGCTGCTGCTGTTGCTATCCCTGAGGTATCTCAGGAAGGTGGAGCACGTTGTTATGGTAACATTGTATGATCAAAGTTGCTCAACTTTTTCTCGGTCACAGCCACAATGCTTATTTTACCCTGCCTGGTGTGTGGGATATTCTCCTGGCTTCCCTCAGGATAGGCATTTTTCGTGTTCTCCTGCCTTCCCGGGTGGCATTCCATGGTCCAGCTCTGCTCTCCGAAAGGGCCATTGTGAGCTCAAACCAGACCCAGGGGCTTTTCTATGATAAGGCTGATGGCTCATGTTGAAAGGCTGGGAGTATCCATCTTGCGGTGCAGTCAATTATCAGTTTAAAACTTGGGTCTTTGTTTCTGTTGCAAAGAAAAGGTCAAAATCCAGCGAATCTATGCACCTGGAGGGAGTTGTGTGAGGGGGGCTGAATACTAGTTCGATAAAATCTCAGGAACATAAGTTGCATGAGGTCTGCAAACAGTTTAACGGCATAGCAAAAAACAAAGGAAAAAGTGAGGAGAGGAACGGGCGGAGGAAAAAAGAACTGACGGAAGCTGAAAGACAGATTGTCCAAGAATCCAGCTTGGAAAGATTGGAGATGGTTGGAGATGTTGAAGTGGGAAAATCCATGATGAAGTCTGCTCAGTATCTCTCGATGGTGAGACTATTATCACTGGAGCAACGCAAGCTCAGAAGAGATTGAATAAAGGCTTTTTTAAGATCATAACGGGTTTTGATAGAGCCAATAGGGAAAGGCGATTTCCTCTGGTTGAGAGATCATTAATTTAAAATTGTCACTAGGAAAGTGAGGCGAGGAGAAATGTCTTTATGCACATGATTATTGGAGTATGGAATGCTTTGCCATAGAGCGTAATTGAGGCAGGGACCATTGGATCTTCTAAGGAAAATTGGATAAATGACTCAGAGGAAGATACAGGACTATTAGGATAAGAGAGCATGGCAGTGGAGTTATTTTTGGGATTGCTCTAGCAAAGCACAGGGGCCGACACAATGGGCAAAATGCTTTCCTTCTGTGCTGTAATGTTTCTGTTAAAAGCGTTACATTCCAGCCATCTGATTGGCATATTCAGGACTTTTTGCCATTATATTGGTCCAGAGGAATGATACCACTGTTATTCCTTTAACATTTTGATTGGTTTAATATGGCAACCAATAAGGCATGTGGGCAGAAACTCACCAGATTTCTTTTCTTAGAGTAAAGGTGGTTGATCTTATCCCTTCCCCCCATCCCATTCCTCACTGTTGCCCAGATCTTACCACCCTGGGGTGGCAGGTGTTCCCACCCCCCACCCCCGCCCCCCCCATTCCGGGGCATAAGGTTGAAGGTCTCACCCTCTCAGAAAAGCACCAAGGGGCCTGCTGGTCTCAGCGTCTGAGTTCCTGATACGTGTTGCGAACTTGAATTCGTAAAAACCTGTCCTCTGCCTTTAATGCTTTACTTTACACATGAGAGTTCAATAGCAACTTGTATAAGTTATTCCGTTAGAAACATCATAACAAAGGACAAGCTGGTAAAAACTGATGGCAATCCTTTTGGGGGAGATGAGTGGGGTCTCTTTGGGTTAGCCTCAGGGTGATCACTTGACTTTATTCTACCAGCAGAGAGCCTCACCACGGTGACTGGGGTTATACTTTGCTAATCCTGCTGCAAAATACACTCTTAATACTTCAGTATACTCCAATATGTTACGCGTCACTAATATCACCGGAATACTTTGACATACCTTGTAGATAATTCACGAAAAGTTTAAACAACAAATTGGGTTTTCCTGATACTGCGTAGGAGATTGGCCGAGGTGGTCAGAAGGCACACAGTAGGAGGAGAGCTTCTGAAGTACATCAGAAGTCAGAGGAAGGAAAGAAAGAAAGACTCGCATTGATGTAGCGTGTTTCACCATCTCAGGATTTCCCAAAGCACTTTACAGCCAGCTAAGTACCTTTGAAGTGTAGGCACTGTTGTAATGTTATCCGCGGTGTCCTGGCCAATATTTATCCCTCAATCAGCATCACTAAAACAGATTATCTGGTCATTATCACATTGCTGTTTGTGGGAGCTTGCCGTGCGCAAGTTGGCTGCTGCGTTTCCCATATTACAACAGTGACTCCACTTCAAATAGTACTTCATTGGCTGTAAAGCGCTTTGAGACGTCCGGTGGTCGTGAAAGGCGCTATATAAATGCAAGTATTTCTTTCTTAATGTAGGAAACGCGACAGCTAATTTGCACACAGCAAGCTCCCACAAACAGCAATGTGATAATGACCTGATAATCTGTTTTTTTTAATGATGTTGATTGAGGGATAAATAGTGGCCAGCACACCGGGGATAACTCCCCTGCTCTTCTTCGAAATAGTGCCATGGGATCTTTCACGTTCCACCTGAGAGAGCAGACGGGGCCTCGGTTTAACGTCTCATCCGAAAGACCACACCTCCGACAGTGCAGCACTCCCTCAGTACTGCACTGGAGACTTAGCCTAGACTTTTGTGCTCAAGTCTCTGGCGTGGGGCTTGAACCCAAGACCTTCTGATGCAGAGGTGAGAATGCTACCAACTGAACCACGGCCAACAAAAGTTAGTTACATCAGATTGAAGGAAAAGGATTAGTGAGTGCCTCAGGAGTCAGTGCTAGAGCCATTATTGTTTACAATCTAACCATTATACATTAAAAATGGTATGTGAGCAAAAACATTTGAAGATGAAATTCAATGCAGAGAAGTGTGAGGTGATACATTTTGGTAGGAAGAATGAAGAGAGACCATACACACTAAATGGTACAATTTTATAGGGGGTTCAAGAACAGAGAGACCGGGGGGTGTTTGTGCACAAATCTTTGAAGGTGGCAGGACAGGTTAACAAAGCAGTTAATAAAGCATATTGGAACCTGGGCTTTATAAATAGAGGCATAGAGTACAAAAGCCAGGAAGTTATGCTAAATCGAAATAAAACACTAGTTCGGCCCCAGCTAGAGCATTGTGCCCAATTCTTGGCACCACACTTTAGGAAGGACGTGGAGGCTTTGGAGAGGGTACAGAAAAGATTTACTAGAATGGTTCCAGGGATAAGGTAATACAGTTACGTGGATAGACTGGAGATGCTGGTGTTGTTCTCCTTGGAGCAGAGAAGGCTAAGAGGAGATTTGATAGAGGTGTTTAAAATCATGAAAGATTTAGATAGAGTAAATAAAGAGAAACTGTTTCCAATGGCTGAAGGGTCGATAATGAGAGGGCACAGATTTAAAGTGTGATTGGCAAAAGTACCAGAGGCAACATGAGGACATTTTTTTTTACACTACGAGTGGTTAGGATTTGGAATGCACTGCCTGATAGGGTGGTGGATACAGATTCAATAGCCTTCAAACGGGAATTGGATAAATACTTGAAGGACAAAAAAATGCAGTGATATGGGGAAAGAGCGGGGGAGTGGGACTAACTGCATTGCTCTTCGAAAGAGCCAGCACAGACTCAATGGGCCAAATGGCCTCCTTCTGTGCTGTACTATTCTATGATTCTAGGATTCTATTATCCTATGCCAATCTGGTCCTATGGATGTTCCCATTATAAAAGTGTCCACATTTACCTGAAATACCAGTTATACCTGTAGGTGGCACTGTGATAGGGATTTTCAATGGTCACCGTTGCTAACGTTAGAAGCATGATAATGGTGACACCATAATACTTTATCTCAAGAACAAACCGGGAGGAATTGCTGTCTTTTCAGAAATGAAGGCATCTTGTCAATGAAGACATCTTGTCAGTGCAAGTAGGTACCTTGCTGTTTCAAAAAAAAAAATTGGGGTCTCTTCAAATTTGAAATATTGGAACCTCTTCACTGCTTGAAAAATCAAGGCCTATTAAAATCAGGACCTACGTAGTTTTTAAAAATGTCAGAACCTCTTTAATGTTAGAAAGATCAGGTCCTCTTTATCCATTGAAAAATCTGAGAGACCCTTGCTGAGGCACTCTTCCAATGCACCCCACAAAGGCACTTCCCCTTCCCCACACTGAGGTATTCTTCCAACCCACCCCACGAAAGGTACTTTTACACCCCCGCCCGCCCGCCCCTGCCAAGCTGACGTACTTTTCCACTGCCCCAATGCTGAGATTCTTTTCCACTGCCCCACCCATCCTACGCTCATGCACTATTTCTCTGCCCTTCCGCTGAGGTATTTTTTGAATGCCTGCAGCTGAGGGTAGGGGTGGCAGGTTCCATTCTCTGAAGGACATTAGTCAACCTGTTGGGTTTTAATGACAATCTGGCAGCTTTCATTGTTATATTTTTTGGTGCTAGCCCACAAATTACCAGATTGAATTCAAATTTCAGAGCTTGTTAAAGTGGGATTCTGAACCCATAACCTCTGCGTTGTTAGTCCAGTATCATTACCACTAGTCTACTGTACCCATACAGAACTGTGGGGGAGAGAGCTGAAAGTAGCAGGGGTCTGGATAGATTAGGTGATCGGACTGACAAATCGCTTAACAGAGACAAGGTGTTGAGACTGGGAAAGAGAAATAAGTAGTGAAAATATAGGACGATTGGTCATAGACAAGAGGGTACAATACAGGACAGAGATCTGGAGGTATTGAGATATTTTTCATACTCCTCCCACTGCGTTAGTTTGGGAGTATTAGTGGATAACTTGTCAAAATCATGTGACAGCAGGAAAAAAGGCAATCAAGATCTTATGCTATTGTGAGTGGGGTAGAATATAAGTCCCAGGAACTAATAGTGAGTTTATATGAAGCACTGGTTTGGCTCCACTTCTAATTCTGTGTACAATTTTGCCTACCATAGGACAATGGGGACTTCCTAGCTCTGGAAAAGGTACAGAAGAAGGCAACTAAACTGATGCAAGGAATTAGGCATCTGAGCTACCAGGAGAAATTAAAGAAGTTAGAAATATTGACATTGGAATAAAGGCAGCTCGGGGTAGGCCTTGTTTTGAAGATTTCTAAGGGGTGTAGGTGAATGGAATGCTATTACAGTCTTTGATAGACCCACAAACTTGGTTACCAAGGGCGTGGACTGAAACTCTGAAGAAGGAAGGTGAACAGATAGTTTAGATTTAACTACTTGACACAGAGGGTGGAGAAGACATTTTATGAAGTTGGGGCGGCACAGATGCACCACAGTGGACTTTGGCAGTCTGTGCATTCTTATGTCAAGATGTTAATGTAGGTTGAAATATTCAAAATGCGGTGATATTTTAGATTCTTATTTGTGTAGGTGATGAACTGGTTGGCAATTTGTTGTTTCCCGTGTGAGCACCTCTTGTCATAGTACTTGGATGTTTCAAAATCGATTGACAGACGAGGCTAGATTTTCAGAACAATGCTGCCCAAAATTGGGTGGGATGGCAGCAGAAAATGGAGCAAAATTGACAGCCAGGCCGAAGGCCATGTCCCTGCTTTGAGCTGCATTTCCCTGTTAGTGTTGCCTCCAGCCACCCTCTCCCCACCAACTGCATGCAAATGCTAGCAGGGGTCGATGCCCAGCTTCTTAGCGGATTTTATTCCTGTCCACCACTCTTACCAATGCTCCCTAGGACCACCCGGTGAGCGGTAGGCAGTACGCCTGGGATATTGGCAGCAAGGCCCAGAATTTGGTAAATGGAAGGAAAGGACCAAGTAGACGCCTCCTCTACCTCCAATTCAGCCTGCCTATCTCTTCTTAGGCAGTCCCTCAGAACCGAGGATGACTTGCTTCCACATTAAAAATGAGTTCTCAGGTGACTGATGAGTCCAATGCGGGACCTACAGTCTCTGTCACAGGTGGGGCAGATGGTGGTTGAAGGGGCGGGTGGGTGGGGTGCTTGGGTTGACGTGCGCTCCTTCCGCTGTTTGCGCTTGGCTTCCGCTTGCTCCCGGCGAAGAGACTCGAGGTGTTCGGTGCCTCCCCGGATGCTTCTCCTCCACTTTGTGCGGTCTTGGGCCAGGGATTCCCAGGTGTCGGTGGGGATGTTACACTTTTTCAAGGAGGCTTTCCAGGCACTTATCTTTGCACACCTTGCTCTCAGCTGAGGCCTACAAAACCAAGAGGTTTCTTCATCTTCGGGGGGTTTTCTGCCCCTTCGACGTCCCTCGCCACCTCTTTGGAGGCTGCAGTCTTGCCCCTCTCCGCCCCCAATGAGGAAAATCCCACCCTTGTTGCCAAATTTTGATAAAGGTGAAGAAAAAGGCAAGTAACTGTGAGAATATTAGGGTTGAATTTCCTCAGGGCCTCTCCTGTTCCGCTGCCGAAACTTTGGTGGCAGTTCAGTTGTAACCCTGGTTATGGAGAGGCCCCGAGGAAATTCCCCTATTGTTTACATCATTTTTGACCACATTTCCGTTTACATCACTGTGTGGTAATGTCATAGACATCCCCTGTATGGGTGTTGTAACTGCACAAAACCCCATACGAATGACCTATGTGACATTTTACTTTTACTAGGGGCTCCATCATGCTACAGGTACTGGACGGAGATCAATAACTGCTTAGAGAGATGAAGGGTAGCATAATCGAGTTATACTAGCAGGTGTACCTCATTGTTCCAAGGAAAATGGTCCTTGCACATGAACAGGACTCTGCTCACCAACATCCAAATGCTGGTTAAATTTTGGTATTAACAAAAAGCCAGTGAGATATTTGACTCTTCCCTACCATTAAACAGTTGATAATGAAGTTGACCAAGTTCTTTGTAGTCCATTTAACAGTCTGGGAGATATTCAGAATATGCTTTGTACTAGTTGCAGTTATAACGCAGCTGATGTGCAGCCAAAGCAGCTCGAGACTCTTGGAAGTAGGCACTGTTTGGAGCATAGGAACAGGAGTAGGCCATTCAGACCCTTCAAGCCTGCTCCGCCATTCAATTAGATCATGGCTGATCTATTCCTCAACTTCATTTACCCGCCTTAGCTCCATTTCCCTTGATATCCTTACCCAACAAAAATTTAGCGATCTCAGTCTTGAAAGCTCCAAATTATCCCAGTATCCACAGCCTTTTGGGGGAGAGAATTCCAGATTGGTTTGGGCAATTTGACACCTGAGTTAGACTATACAGTTTGTCTCGATTTGAAACTGAACCTGCTTCACAACAAAGTAAAATGTATTGTATAACCGGCCTATAATACCTTAACTTCATCTACTTTACAGGGATCTGTGGGACTTTATTTTCTAATTGGAATGCGTTTTGCTTGACTGGCTAAAGTACAGGTTATTTGGAATCCCAAAAATAACATATTACTGAGCTCCTGACAGTCTGACTGGTAAAAGTACAGCTATTTGAATTCATTAATTGTTAATGATTTAGCTTGCAAGTGTGTAGAATATTTTGCTTCACATAATTGAATGGATTAGTCAAATTGATTGAAGTAAGGACATGCTCTTAGAATTTAGTTAAAAAAAAACAAATCCACATGCTTGTTCCCCAGCTAGATAGTTCGTTTGGAGATATGGAAAGCAAAGCAGTGCAGAGAGTATTTGCCAGGGGCTTTGGTCTTAATTTTATTTTACTTACAGCAGTAGAAACTAATGGGTGAAATACTTTCTTATGTTTCTTGTTCCCTTTGTTTCTTTATGCAGAGAATTGTTGGAGCATGGAATCCTTTACCAAGTCAAGGTAGAGACCCTCACATCTTTTGAGGTAGAAGGTGTGGTGCTATGGGAAGAGAGCAGGGCAGAGATTTGGGAGTCGAGTAGTTGTAGTACTGGGCTAGCAACTCGGAGATTGTGAGTTCATTGAGCCTAATAATTTATTGGCTGATGCAAGAAAAAGTGGCCGTGGAAGCTGCTGGATTGTTGTAAAAACTGAACTGGTTCAGTGATGTCCTTCAGAGACTGGAATCTGCCACCCCCGACCTGGCCTGACCTACACGTGACCCCAGTCCCACATTCTGTGGTTGACTCTGAATGTCCTCTAAACAACCAGGGTTAACAGTAAAACCAAAGCCAAATACTGCGGATGCTGGAAATCTGAAATGAAAACAGAAAATGCTGGAAACACTCAGTGGGCCAGGCAGCATCTGTGGAGGGAAACAGTTAACGTTTCAGGTCGATGGCCTTTCAAAGGTCATCGACCTGAAACGTTAACTCTGGTTTTTCTCTGCACAGTGTTTCCAGCATTTTCTGTTTTTATTGGGGATGGCAATAAACACTGCCTTGCCAGTGCTGCTCACATCCCAAGGATAAAAACAAGATTTGTTCTGGATTGCTCTGGCACAGACGTGATGGGCTAAATGGCCTCTTTCTGTTCCATATACCTCGATGGTTCTTCCGTTCTGTCGTGATACTCTGATTGGGAAAAGGCTTCCTCTGTACGCGGCGGGTAACAAAATTGTAAACTTGCTTCTAAAGAATGGCTTTGCATTTTCATTACCCGCAGCACACAGGGCATTCTTTTCCCATGGGCTTTTTCTCTCGTTCTCATGGTTATGTTTCTTCTCTCTCCCTCTCTGTTTGCCCTTCTCTCGCTGCTGTTTCCTCACTTGCAAGTAGCTACAAACCTGGAACCATTGATTGATGCATCGCTTATGTACATAGGAACGGTTTTAAGATGACTGCTGAAATTCTCCAGCATTCTCTGAGAAAACCCAATACGCAAACAGAATGCACGCTGTAACAATACAACTGTCCCTTGTAGGAAGGTTTGATTAAAACAATGTATGCCCCAATAGCATTGTTGCTGGTACCTCTGAAAGCCTATATTCTTTTTGTTGCATTTTAGTGCTGCCTCTTCTGCATTTACTGTTGCTATCTCTTCTTTTTTTTAATTCGTTTATGGGATGTGGGCGTCGCTGGCAAAGCCAGCATTTAGTGCCCATCCCTAATTGCCCTTGAGAAGGTGGTGGTGAGCCGCCTTCTTGAACTGCTGCAGTCCGTGCGGTGACGGTACTCCCACAGTGCTGTTAGGGAGAGAGTTCCAGGATTTTGACCCAGCGATGATGAAGGATCGGCGATATACTTCTAAGTCAGGATGGTGTGTGACTTGGAGGGGAACTTGGAGGTGGTGGTGTTCCCATGCGCCTGCTGCCCTTGTCCTTCTAGGTGGAAGAGGTCGCGGGTTTGGGAGGTGCTGCCGAAGAAGCCTTGGCGAGTTGCTGCAGTGCATCTTGTAGATGGTACACACTGCAACCACGGGGTACGCCGATGGTGGAGGGAGTGAATGTTTAAGGTGGTGGATGGGGTGCCAATCAAGCGGGCTGCTCTGTCCTGGATGGTGTCGAACTTCTTGAGTGTTGTTGGAGCTGCACTCATCCAGGCAAGTAGAGAGTATTCCATCACACTCCTTACTCTTCTCAGGCCAGTCCGTTTGCCAGGCCTGGATGGACCCTCCCCTGGTGGGGGTCAACTTCCACCTATCTGGAGGCTGCTAGACCTCATCTCACTGGGAATACTGGCCTCCAGTAGTACGCCAGGTCCCAAGTGAGCTGGGGGAGCGTGGAATCCTGGAGTAGTCTCCCCCCACCTCCGTCAGTGATATTTGCCTTGTGAAGAGCAGGTAGACGTTATGCCCCTATTACAAGACAGGCTGGGAAATCCCAGAAATGGCAGCGTCCCAATGCAACTGTTTCCCTGCCATTTTCTGTTGGGTTTTGCCGGATTCCCACCAGAGTTACCAGAAGCCCTGCAGATTTTCAGGGCTATTATTGAGAGAGTGATGATAGTTTCACCCTATACCATGTCAGATGGCTACTGAGCAGCAATAATATTAGGATATTTTATTTAATTCAGGGGAGCAAGGTAACGGTTAAATAGTACACATCGAAAGAAAGCCGGACATTTATCGCACATCTCTCAGAAACAGCATTTACTATGAAATGCTTTTGAATTGCAGTGACTGTGACTGTTGTTAAGGTAGGGAAACACAACAGCCATTGTATGTACAGCAAGATCCCACAAACACCAAATGACTAATTAATCTGTATTTGGTGATGTTGTTTGTGGAAAGAATGGTGGCCAGGTCAACTGCTTGCTCTCCTTCAAGTAGTGCCATAGGGTCTTCACCGTCAACCCGAACCACTCGAACTGGTGGGCACAACCTCAGCATGTTGGCCCGGATTTTGCGGTGGTAATGACAGCGAAGCTGCCAGCGTTCGCCGTCATTACCCCTCGGAAACTGACGGCAACTTCAGGATTTAGCGCATGCGCAGATAAACACGGAAATCCTGAAGTTGCCGTCAGTCATTCCCTGCTCCACCATAGGTTGTGCTTGGAACTCCCCAGAGCCGGCAATCAATTCAGTCACTTGAACTGACGAAAACTTTCCCTTTTACGATGAAATATCACTGTTAAAAATCCCCTAAAACGTTAAGCCTTGTTGAAAGAGATGTAACTGGGTTTTTAATGGTGTATTGACTTTCTGGCCCTGAAAAAATAATTTTATATTTGTGGACTGTCACATTTTTCCATTAATATGATTAAGAATTACTAGTTTTTAATATATTTTTTAAAGTTTGTTTATGATATTTCAGCTTCTACCTTAATCTTATGTGTATGTCCCAATCTTTATTTCACTCTCTGTAAAATTTATTAGAAGTAATTTTTACTTCCTGGTTTGCTGTCTGTGAGAATTCTTCAATGTGATTGGCTGCTTAGCCTGCTTGATGACATCACTGTAGCGGGATGCTGGAGATTTGCTTGATTTGGTGCCAGATTCAAACTAAAGTCGGGGGAGCTGAAATTCACGCCACAGAGATCGCTAGATCTTTGTGGGCACCTTTCTTCGAAGTCAACGACGAGCGCCGTCACTTCTCCACTGACCGCAAATTCCGGGCCAATATCTCATCTAGTGGTACTGTATTGTGATGTTTTATTACATTAAAGGCACTATATAAATGCCAAATGTTGTTGTTGTATTTCCTCTTACATAGCATTGAAGTGGCAGCCTAGATTATAAACTCAAATCCTGCTCTAGGGCTTGGGCCCATAACCTTCTGACTTGGAGACAAAGGTATTAGTAAATGAACCAAACTCTTGTGGTGAGAAATTGTTCTTGTAATGTCAAGTCCCTTTGCTTGGAAGCATCATATTATTTGGGTAGACTCTTGCTAAAGCTAGTAGTTGAAAAAGGTGCAGCTCCAGCTATGATATGGTAAACCATTGACAAACGTAGAACTCTGTGCCAGTGTTGCAGTGGTTGGAGTTTTGATTCTCTGAGCTTTGGTACACAATGACCAGCACTGTCATTAAAATACGATGGTGGTGAGGTGGCTCCTATATTAGAGATTTTAACCCGACTCGCTCAGCAGAAACCTGGCGGCTGGGCAGTTGAAAATCGCCCTGGCTCTTACCTGTGCGAAAGCTGTCATGATCGCAACATCTGCAATTTTTAACCTGCTCTCCTGAGCAGGCAGCAAGGACACGCGCCCGGAGCCAACAGGTTCCTTCTTTACATATGCATTCTGTGGCCCGATGACATCATTGAAACCCGACTGTCATTTTAACCCAGGCCTGAGTGGGGAATCCACCTGGCGTTAAAATCGGGGTAAGTGTCAGAGATTAATTAGGATTTTTGTCTTCCTGCCTTTGATTGTTTCTTTTCCTCACCTCTTCTTCTCCAAATGCCACCGCAGGAAAGAGATTATAATCATTGGCCAGCATTCATTCTCTCTTGGTACACTTACTTATGCAAAAGAGCTGACGTTTGGTAAAAGATATATATTTGTCTGTCATTGTGCAATCACAGTTGCTATGCAGCCCCACACTTAATGTAATGTGTTTTATTTTCCTTGATGTGGTTGCCTCTGTGCACATTCTTGTCTTTCAGCAATATAACCGAATGTCTTGCGTAGATGACGATCTCCATGTTTGGCTATTCCTCAGCAACTGTTTAGAGCTATTCTTACTACTTAAAGATGATTCATTTCTTTTATGCATTATGTCATTCTCTATGTATATTTTTCTATGGAAATAAGATCTATACTTTGTGTCAGCGATCTATTTATCTTCACCACTACTCATTCACCGTTGCTTGTCAGTCCTTATCCTTGATGCCAACGCTATGTGCTCCACTTCCGATTGGTTCTGTGAATATGATGCCCCCAGTTTGGACGTGTCTTCTATTTCACCTGTGCGGACTTTTCACACACCTCAGTGCAGGATTGTGTGGCATGCATAACTCTTCCACTTCATCACGACTTCAGAAAGTGGTATATTTCTTTATTTTGCTCTGCCGCCTCTGGCTATGTCAGTCTAATTGCACTGACATATAATAACAAATTACTACCGTACTGGATTCTCGTTCCCAAGAGTCTCATGTTGTTTACCGACGCTTAAATCTCTGCTGCTAGCTGGTCGATAGCCAGTGTGACTAGGAACTGCCGTGACTGGCAGGGAGCATGGCTATTCAGGTCGCAGATGCACCGGTGCACTTGTCGCACACAGCAGGTAAATATGCATTGTTCACTTTTTAAGAAGTAATAGTGTTATCAGACAAATGTATTTTGATTGTCATTGATTGATATTGGAAGTATTGATTTAATGGGTTGGTTCAGCTCCAGGTTCAATGGCTTTTAGCCAGTTCAGACCAGACTAAACCAAACCAAGGCTGAACTAAGTGCTACTTCAGTCAGCCCTATAATAAATCACAGCTGTTATGCAGAATAAAAGGACATACGCATGAACTTTACCTTAAAAAGTCCTTGAAATGGCCGAGTATATATTGCTTTTTATTGACCCCCTGTATTCATCAAATCATTTTTCTAATTCCACAGATAAAATGTCTGCAGGTCCAGTGGGTTACTAGCTGGAAAATTAATCATTACAGCTGTCCATAAGCAGGCAGGTAGACAGGTGCCAAGTGCAAAGAAGAATGACGTGTTAAGATGTAACTGGGACATGGGTGGATTCCATTTTATACAGTCTGGAACTGCAGTAACATTTTATTCCAGGTGAGATCTTCTTTGCTGAATAACAATTGTTTCCCAACAGTCTTTGAAAATAATGTTCTGCTCAAAGAGTTTTGAACTACAAGTTCCCTATATGTTAAACTCTAACCTCAAGAGCTGTTATACATTCTATCCTTTTTCTGTCGTTATTTTTTAATAAATAAGTTTGGTGTGGACTCTAAAAGGGTCATTTTCCCAGTTTGCGCTCCTGGAGAGGCGCCTCACCTGCTAGGAGCGTTGATCGGAAAAATGTGCCACGCGCGCCCGATTTTCCGATATATGCTTCTGGCTGGCCAGGTTCCCCCTTGGAAGTGCAGCATTTGACAATGACCCCTTAAATTTCTGCCAGTAACCAAAACGTTTATATCTACAGTTGATGGTTATCTTGCACCGACGGCAGTATCTGATCGCCAGACGCTGTTTCAATTGGGACATTGGCTGTGTTCCAGTAACTTATCTAAGTGGTCACCATCCTTCATGTGTCAGCCTGTACAGTGACCTTCGGCAGGCAGTTTGACAGTGGGAGGTTATCGTGAATCCAATCATGTCCTCACCGAACGCCTTCTGGGGTCTGTGTGGCTCAGTTCCTCCCTCGAAGTGTTTCCCGAACTGAGCCATCGGGAGTGCCTTAAAAAAAATAGTATTATTAAAATCATGGCCCCAGAAAACTATTGGAAAGAAACGTGATGTTCGACCTGTGCTGAAAATAACCAGGACATGTTGCTCAGATACTGCATGTTTCCTGCAAATGTACAAGGGTTCCCAGCTTCCGAAAAAAATCTCCCATCTTCAATATGATATGCAGAAGAAAAAAGCATATAAATAAAGAGAAAAACAAAGATAAAAGATTATAAAGGGCGCATTGAGCACTGAGATTTTGTAACCTTAGAAGCAGTTTGTTAATTTTGTTAATGCTTGGCTTCTGCCGCTGTAATGGACCCTTACTTAGAAAATGCTGCATTCATGAATAATCCAGAGAGAGCTGCACCAAGTTTACATTTCTGATTCAAATATTTATTCGCAATTCTCCCAACAGTGACTTGGGTGCTCGCAATATATTTCTTGCGCCGTTCTCCACAGTAACCCCTCACTACTGATAAGTCACTTATCTCTGATCCTGCTGCTGCCATGCCCTCTTATTCTGTGGTTATAGATCTATTTTGCCTGATTCACAGAACGTCAGCATAAAGCACACAAACCACGTGTGACATTAGCTATTACCAGGGAGATTACGTCTGTAAAATGGAAAAATGAAAGGCAGAAGTTCACGCAAAGCGCTAGGCTTAGCCTGGTCTGATTATAGAGAGGGGGTGGGGGAAGAGAGGAAGTAGCTTCTCCCTCCATCAGTGCATTCCCCACCCCCTCTGTGTTACTATGGCCTTGCACAGAGGTCACAGTCATGCAGGAGTTCTGCCATCTTGCATAAATTAACCCTTGAAATGCTAAAGTAACTGTTTTCTAGCGCTAAGGGAATGGTAATATGATCCTTACAGGGCTGAATTCAGATACTGCTCAAAGACCAATGCAACCCTTGCAACATTATTGCAACATGTGTTTGCTTCTTTGAACCTCTTCAGGCTAGAGGAGACGTGTCATTGCATCTTGTGAAGCGCAGTCAAGGTCAACTTAGCTACAAGAAGATTAATCGTCTGCATAAGACAGCAACATTTCAGCACTTTGCCCTGAAATATGATGTACTTTGCATTTTAACTTGCCTAGATTAACCCTTTGAGGATTGTCACAACAGTTATACAACAATTAAAAAAAACATAGACAACACTGTGGGGGGAAGCCATATGATTGTGTTTAGAATATCTTTAAAAATTATTCAACATTATTTATAATAGATAAAAATTCTTACAGATGTTGAACAGCTGAGAGGATATATTTTCAAAAGAAGCGTGTACTATGAGCTGCTTAAGAATTGTAAGTTATCATTTGGACTTCAAACTACCATTTTATTTTAAAATAATGCGTGAAACTTTCATAACACTTTTTCCTACCTTTTCCACTTAATTGATTTCATGCAAATGTATTATGTGGTTGTATGTGGAAGTATGTGGTATTATGCTGATAGAGTTAGATGAGGAAAGACGGGAGGAGCCTCGAGTGGAGCATAAACTCCGGCATGGACTGGTTGGGTCGAACGGCCTGTTTCTGTGCTGTATATCCTATGTAATCCTTCGTTAGCTTGGCTAGGTTGGTAACACTCTTACATCTGAGACAGAAGGTAGTGGGTTTAGAGGCTAGGCCCCACATTCTGGAATTCCCTCTCCAAGCCATTCCACATCTCCACCTCTGTCTCCTCCTTCTTTAAGACCCTTCCTAATACTCACCTCTTTGTCCAAGCTTTTGATCACCTCTCTTACTATCTCCTTCTTTAGGTTGGTGTCCGTATTTCCCTTATGCCTCTGTGAAGCGCCGTGGGGCATCTTTCTATGTTAAAGATGCGGTATAATGCGAGCTGTTGTTGGTGTGGTAATAATTAATTTTGCTGCACTGCAGGATCTGAGCGCATAGTTTAGGCTAACAGTCCAATGCAGTATTCAGGAAGTGCTGGATTATTCAAAGACAAACTCAGAGTTCTCCCAGTGTTCTAGCAAACATTTGTCCCTCGACCAACACCACCAAAATCAGATGAATTGGTCATTCATCTCATTGCAGGTTGGTGGGATCTTGCTGTGTGCAAAATGGTGGCTTGGTTGTCCACATAACGACAGTCACTGCACTTCAAAGTAATTCATCGTATGTGGCGTGCTGTGAGAAATTTCTGAGAGATGTGATATGAGAAGTGTGATAAGGTACTATATAAATGCAAGTCTTTCTTTCTATGTAGTTGCAAACAAATAGCAAAAGTCTCTTAAAAAGTCACCAGGTCAACTAAAGCTCACCTTGTCATATCTCAACTTTCTATCTGAGAAAACTGTTAGCTTTTTGTTATTCCTACAGTTTTGAAATGCACTTGACGTTGATCTGCAAAGCGAGTTTCTTATTAATAAAAGACGAGTACATGAAAATAGAAGGTTAAAATTCACAAGTGAAAGAATCCAAAAGGGATCATACGTGGTGTGAAGCCAAGCTTTTGGGATTGGGATTGGGGGTGGGGGGGCGGGGGGGAGGTGGGTAATGGGACAAAACTCATTACATAAAGGTTAGAAAACCAAAGTAATTCAATGCATCTAATGCTAATGGATTGATGGGGAAGGAGAATTACCCCCTCTGCTCATACTCTGGCTCTACCTGTAGATAGGTTAGTCACTGTAACAAAGCTAACCAAATAATAGGATACCTCTCAAGGGCACTTGACAGGAAGTCAGAAGAAGATATTCTAATCTTATATAGGTGAGTCAGGGTGAAATTTATGATGTAGGCATCAAGATAATGTGACCACTGAGCAGCGATCCTAGCACTAACCAATATTGTGCTGGACCAATGTCGTGGGAACGCTATCACCTTCAAATTCCCCTCCAAATCACATACCATCCTGACCTTTTTTTTATTCATTCATGGGATGTGGGCGTCGCTGGCAAGGCCAGCATTTATTGCCCATCCCTAGTTGCCCTTGAGAAGGTGGTGATGAGCTTCAATCAGATCCCCTCTCATTCTTCTGAATTCAAGAGAATACAGGCCTAGTTTACTCAATCTCTCCTCATACGACAGTCCCGCCATCCCAGGAATCAATCTTGTGAACCTTCGTTGCACTCCCTCTATGGCAAGTATATCCTTCCTTAGGTAAGAAGACCAAAATTGTACACAGTACTCCAGGTGTGGTCACACCAAGGCCCTATATAATTGGAGTAAGACTTCTTTACTCCTGTACTCAAATCCTCTTGTAATGAAGGCCAGCATACCATTTGCCTTCCTAATGGCTTGCTGCACCTGCACATTCACTTTCAGTGACTCATGTACAAGGACACCCAGGTCCCTTTGAGCATCTGCATTCCCCAATCTTTCACCATTTAGGAAATACTCTGCCTTTCTGTTTTTTCTACCAAAGTGGATAACTTCATATTTATCCACATTATATTCCATCTGCCATGTTCTCGCCCACTCACTGAGCCTGTCAAGATCTCCTTGAGGCCTCTTCATATCCTCTTCACAACTGACACTGCCACCTAGCTTTGTATCATCAGCAAATTTGGAAATGTTACATTCAGTCCCCTCATCCAAATCATTGATATAGATTGTGAACAGCTAGGGCCCAAGCACCAATCCTTGCGGTACCCCACTAGTCACAGCCTGCCATCCTGAAAAAGACCCGTTTATCCCTACTCTTTGTTTTCTGTCTGTTAACCAATTCTCAATCCATGCTAGTATATTACCCCCAATTCCATGTGCCCTAATTTTGTTCACCAACCTCTTGTGTGGGACCTTATCGAAGGCCTTCTGAAAATCCAAATACACCACATCTACCGGTTACCCTTTATCTACTCCACTAGTTACATCCTCAAAGAACTCCAATAGGTTTGTCAAACAGGATTTCCCTTTCATAAATCCATGTTGACTCTGCCCAATCTTACTATTAGTTTCTAAGTGTCCAGTTATTGCATCCTTTATAATAGATTCCAGCATTTTCCCAACTACTGATGTGAGGCTAACAGGTCTGTAGTTCCCCGTTTTCTCTCTCCCTTCTTTCTTAAATACCTGATTTTGTTCCTGAATGGCCTAGCTCTGATTTTAAGATTTTGTCCCCTTGCACCGGTGGAAATAGTTTCTCCTATCTACCCTCGAAAACCTTTTAACATTTTAAACACCTTGATCAGATCACCCCTCAATCTTCTAAACTCAGGGGAATACATGTCAAGTTTATGCAACATGTCCTCATAATTTAACCCGGTATTATTTTGGTGAATCTGTGTTGGCCAATATATCCTTCCTGAGGTGCGGTGGCCAAAGCTGAATGCAGTATTCCAGATGGGGTCTGACCGAGACTCTATACAACTGAATCATAGCTTCCTCCCCTAATTATGATTCTGTTTACATAAACTGCTTTCAAAATTATCAACAATTCATAGAATCACAGACTCATAGAATGATACAGCACAGAAGGAGGCCATCGTGCTTGTGGCGGCTCTTTGGAAGAGCTATCTAATTAATCCTACTTCCCTCTTCTTACCCCATAGCCAACGTTCCCCCTAAGGTGTGTGGACATGCGGCTGCGAGGTTCCCATGCATGCCGCTCCCCGCTGGAAAAGATACCGTGCATGCGCGGCCGCTAATTTAAAGGGACCGCGCACGAAAAAAAAATGAGAGGGAACATTGCCGATAGCCCTATAATTTTTTTTTCCTTCAAGTATTTATCCATTAATCTTATGTTCTCAAAAATGGATGTTAAACATTAAAAAAATTACAAAAATACACTCCGGCTCATTCTAATTGACTTCGGGAGGTAAGCATTTCATCAACTGGGGACTGGTGAATCTCTAATAACAGCACTGAAGTAACATGAAAATGTCACCAGTGAAGGCCCAGCAGCCTTATTATAGTAGAACACAAGAGGCCTGGGATAATTGGATCTGGACATTGGAGGGCTTTGCATTGTTCTCTTTCTGGGAAGCCCTCTTTCTTTGAGCTGATCTCCCAATGGTTTCTGCCCACTTCTCTTTCCTCTCCCCTTTTTATGTTTTCCTCATTCCATTTTCTCTCCCCCTTTTGCCCTGTCGTTTTCCCCTGCATGAAACACTTAGACTCTCACCTTCCACAGGTGGTTCTTGCGTACTTCATGTCTGCTTTTCTTCACTCTTGTTGGGTGTTCAGTCTAGGCTTTGACCTTTCCATTATTGCTTCCTGCGGTTTGGGGATGCTGCTGGCCTCATCGTGGATACGTCTCACTTGACTGGGTGGTGCCTAGTCCTTCATACTTGATGAACTTGGACTGAACATAAGAACATAAGAATTAGGAGCAGGAGCAGGTCATACGGCCCCTCAAGTCTGCTCCGCCATTCAGTAAGATCATGGCTGATCTTCGACTTCAACTCCACTTTCCTACCCGATCCCCATATCCTTTGATTCTTCTAGAGTCCAAAAATCTATCGCTCTCAGCCTTGAATATACTCAATGACTGAGCATCCACAGCCCTTTGGTGCAGAGAATTCCAAAGATTCAAAACCCTTTGGGTGAAGAAATTCCTCCTCATCTCAGTCTTAAAAGGCCGACCCCTTGTCCTGAGACTATGACCCCTAGTTCTAGACTCTCCAGCCAGGGGAAACAGTAATCGATTTGGTCCAATCTGTGCTCTTTCAGCCTTTAACTTTGAGTTTTGTTGGTATTCCTGTTTTGTAATTCCTCGTTGTGTCAGATTGGTTGTAATTTTGATTGCCTCTGCAGTGTGATGCGATTAGATTAGTTGAAATTAAAAATAAACAAACAGGGGAAAAAAAGTAACGAAGGACGGGGGAATTTTAAATTGGAGCGGGTTTCCAGCTCTGGCAAATTAATTTCCCAGTTGCCAGGGGCAGCAGGAGGCCTTTGGTAGTTTTAACCGCCAGGTCCCATTTAAATGCCGCCAGTCCACTTCCCGCCTGGAATGGGAACCGAAGATCAGGTGGCCCTTGGTTGGCTGCCGGATTCCAGGTAAGTGGCGGGGTGGGGGTTTTGGGAGGGTCTCGGAGGGAAATTGGGGGGGAGGGAGGGAATCCAGTGCAGGGGAGGCCAGGGCCTTCCTTGTGGGGAACAAAGGAGCATTCCGGACTTACCTTTTTGGGCCTCTTTGTCCTTCCTGACAGCTGCTGACCTGCTTCCACCTGGCAGGAAAGTTCGCTGCGGTTTCCCCGCTCAGGCGCTGGTTAAAATGCAATCAGGGCCCTAGCGACGTAAAAGGACCCCAATTTGCATAAATTCACGAGGCCCCCCGCCAGCATTAGGCGGGCACCTCAGCCGCCTGCAAATCCCTGTAGGTTAAGATCACAGGGGCAGGGGGGGCCGTGAAAGGGGCCCAGTTCTGAGCAACTAACTAACCTGCTTGGCTTCAATCGCTGGCCTGCCTGGTTTCTGCCATGCGAGAAGAGTTCAAATTCGACTCCTAAATGCTTTGCAATAAGAGCAAACACACCTACAAGAATCAAATTTGAAACAAGTAAGTTACAATTTTGTAAGAACAGTGTAAGATGCTGAGCCAAGGTGTTCAACGCTGCAGGTTTATAATGTGACGTTATTCTGCGATCCAGACGTTTACTACTCAAATTAATGAATCAACGTCACACATTCGGGGAGCTGGATTATGGAGATTAAATCACCAGCATTCCATAATACTTTAGTTCAAAAATCACTGAATTAACGAGGACCCGATCAACAATTCATAACGGTACTTTATTCTGCCCTGCTTAAGTGCATCCCTGCTGAGTGGCTAGATTTGTAAAAGCCCAGTTTCCCTCTTTCAGTTCTACAGGAGCCTGCACTGTTGAGAATATAATAATGGAGGGTTTTTTTTTCATTTAAAGGGGAAGTATGTTCTACTAAAATTATGCTGTAATTCTAAATGTTAAAGGGAAGTTCCGCTCCACAAGTCATGAATGGGAGAGGAGGAGGGAGCAACTCGCCAAGGCTTCTTCGACAGCACCTCCCAAACCCGCGACCTCTACCACCTAGAAGGACAAGGGCGGTAGGCGCATGGGGACACCACCACCTGCAAGTTCCCCTCCAAGTCACACACCATCCTGACTTGGAAGCATGTCGCCGTTCCTTCATCGTTGCTGGGTCAAAATCCTGGAACTCCCTCCCTCATAAGCACTGTGGGAGTACCTTCACCACATGGACTGCAGTGGTTCAAGAAGGTGGCTCACCACCACCTTCTCAAGGGCAACTAGGGATGGGCAATAAACGCCGGCCTTGCCAGCGACCCCCACATCCCGTGAATGAATTAAAAAAAAATAATTCCCCCACTGTAAACCAATCATGATGTTGGTGGAGCAGTTATTCATGATGTCACATGAGGGGCAGTTCACAAAATGGAGCAAGTCTAGAGGGGAGGTGAAAGGAGAGATTAGAAGGGCTTAAAAAAATTAAAATAGGAAAAAGAATAGCGGATAATATGAAAGGTAATAGCATGTTAAAAAGTGAAAGTAAAAAGTAAAAGAATAGTTAAAGAGAGGGTAGGACTGATCAAGGACGAAGTGGGGAGTCTAACTGTGGAAGATGAAGATATAGTCATGTTCAGATACAGATCAGCCATGATCTCATTGAATGGCCGAACAGGCGCGAGGGGCTGCATGGCCTACTCCCCCGCTCCTATGTTGCTTCCTATGTTCGTAGATATTGAATAAATACTTTGCATTGGTTTTAAAAATGAGGGTGGAAATGACAATGCTCCGCGCTAGAGGAGGATATGGAACAATTCATCGCGCTAACTGCGGAAAAGGAATTTGATCTGAAAAATCTAGCAGAACCCAAGGTGGGTAAGTCACCAGGCACTGACAGCATGCACCCTCAATTGCTGAAGGAAGTCAGAGAGGAGACCCTGGGCACAACTTTTTCAATCCACCTTAAATATGCAAATTGCGCCATGGGACTGAAGAGGAGCCAATACAACACCCTGGATGCACAAAGTAATCCTGGTTCTCCAATAGTAGGGGGTGGATTTCCTTGGAGCTTCTCCTGCTCCGTCGCTGTAACTTTGATGTAACTTCACGCCATTCACGCGTATAAATTAGGATTCTGCCAAACCTCTGCCGACCTTCCGCCATCGACGGAGCAGGAGGAGGAAATTCATCCCCGTAATTCCCTGAAGTACGAGTGCAGATAGTCAAAAGCCACGAAAAAGGGCGACTTTAGTTTGGGTTTTTATAAACGGGCTGCAGAGTACAAGAGCAAAGAAGCAATGATAAATTTGTGCAAAAACATTGGTTAGGCCACCGTCAGAGTACCGTGCGCAGTTATGAGCACCCCATTATAGAAAGGCCATTAAAGCCGCAGACAGCTGGAGTCTGGATTCACCAGAATGATGCCAGGGATGGGAAACTATGACCCCTGAAATTTGGCGAGGTGCATGTTCAGAGCGGGGTGGAGGAGTTATGGACGGGAGACCCAGAAACTGCAGGTCATGTTTTTTTTAATATCGAGGAACAGCACCTCATCTTTCGTTTAGGCACGCTACAGCCCTCTGGACTCAATATCGAGTTCAACAATTTTAGATCATAACCTCAGCTCCAATCACATTTATATTTTATTTCTTCCACCCTTTTATTTGCCCCCCCCACCTTTTTTTTCCTCCTAGAAGCTGGCAGCTGTCCTTCATTCTGCCAGTGGATTTCACACTTCTTTCAGCCTTAATCTGTCACATTAACACCACCTCTAGCCTTGCATATCTCTTAATGTCTCTTAATGTCTCTTCATCTCCCCCTTTGTTCTTTTATCCCCTCCCCCTTTTCCCAGCTTTACCCTGGCCTTAAATCTATTTGATTTCCGGCTCTTCCCAGTTCTGACGAAAGGTCATCGACCTGAAACGTTAGCTCTGTTTCTCTCTCCACGGATGCTGCCTGGCCTGCTGAGTTTTTCCACCGTTTTCTGTTGTTATTTCATGTTTTTTTTAATGTTTTTCTCGAGATGTCTTGCCCGACAGCCAGCCTGAGCACAATTACCACTATGACCAAATCTCATCCCGAACTCCTTATGAAATGCCCCACACAAAAGCTCAGCTGCAAAATTGATAGGTAAGAATATCATGTTTATCAAGAGATAAACGTGATACTCATTTCCATAAGCTTCACATGTGGTTTCTCAAACTAAGGTCACCTTGCGTACATCTGCTCCTAAGAAACCATTTGCAGCAGAATAAAGTATTAATTATGTACCCTTCCGACTGTTTCGAAAGCTAATGAGAACTTAGGGATACTGCACAACTTTTAAAGGTTTTCCTTCTTATTTAAATTACTTTTAAACACTGTTTTTTCTCTCTCCCCGCCCCCCCCCCTTTCTTTTGGTATAAGATCAAACTTGCTTTGAAAACAAGAAAACGTAGACAGCTGGATCCATTTGTGAAATGCAGGTCAGACACGATTGTTTTGATGAATGAGAGAAACACAGTAACATGGTGCTAGATTATGAACCCAGTTTCTCTCAGCAAAGAATCACCCCTGCCACCCCCCCCCCCCCCCTCCGCCCCCCACACCATCCCATCGCCCCAGGTTTTAAACCTTCTTTCTCTTTCTCTTGCCCGTCAACCTGCTGCGCACTTCCAGTATTTTCTGCTTTTTGCTTCAAGTTTGCCTGTGACAGGTCAAATCAACGTTTGCAAGCTCTTCAGGCTTTTAGAGTGCCAGCTCACTATTTTGGTCGCAATGTATTACTGACCTGTCACCAACCTGTCTGCAGGTTCAGTCCATCGGTCGGTCGCCTGGTTCTGCAATGTAGCTGCTTTATGGTGGTTATCTATCTGAAAATAAAGTTAATTTCTCTGAATTTTATACAACAGCTAATTACAATTTGTGCATGTGGTTTTGTGCAGGAAAGAGCAGGGAAGTAGGACTAATTGGATAGCTCTTTCAAAGTGGCACAGACATGATAGGCCGAACGGCCTACTTCTATGATTCTAGAGTCTACCTGATATCCAACCTGCAATATGTATAGAGACCTTAACTGTTGCATTATAGATGATCTCAAGATTATATCAAGAGAGTTTGATTAAACTCTCCCGTAATATTTAAGGAGCGTACAGGAGGTCAGGCAGAACTTTTGTACACAGAAAAATAGATTTGTGGAATTTGCCAGGGAGGGCCTGTGGAGCAAATAGTTGTAACTGTTTAGCAGACAACTTGATATGTTTTTGGAGAGAATGGATTGAAGGGTTTGGTGAAATAAATGCATTTGTTTCTTGTTTTAGAAACAGGCAACATAGGCCATTCAGCCCCTCGAGCCTGTTCAGCCGTTCAGTTAGATCATTGGTGATTTGTAGCTCGACTCCATTTACCCACCTTTGCTTCATATCCCTTGAACCCTTACCCAACAAAAAACTATCACTCTCAGTCTTGAAAATCTCAAATAACCCAGAATCCGCAGTCTAATGGGGAGAGCGCGTTCCAGATTTCCACTACCCTGTGCGTGAAAAGTGCTTCCTGATTTCACTCTTAAAGGGCCTAGCTCTAATTTTAAGATTAGGCCCCCCTTTTTCTGGATTCCCCCTAGAGGAAGTAGTTTCTCTGTATCTATACTATCGAATCCCTTTATCGTTTCAAACACTTCGATTAGATCATCTCTCAATCTTCTCAACTTAAGGGAATACAAGCCAAGCTTATGCAACCTGGCCTCATAATTTAACCCTTTAAGCCCTGGTATCATTCTGGTGAATCTGTGCTGCACTCCGTCCAAGGCTAATATATCTTTCCTGAGGTTCGGTGCCCAAAACTGAACGCGGTGCTCCAGATGGGGTCTGACCAAGGCTCTGCACAACTGAAGCATCACTTCCCCACTTTTGAATTCCAACCCTCTTGAGATAAAGGCCATCATTACATCAGCCTTTTTGATTACTTTTTGTACCTTTGCACTAGATTTTAGTGATTTGTGTACATGGACATAACTTGCTTTGCTTTTCCACAAATCCTAGTTTTTCACAAGTAGGAACATATTCTGATTTGTCTTTCTCAGATCTAAAGTGGATGGCCACACTCTTCTCCACATTGAACTCCATCTGCCATAGTTTTGCCCATTCACTTTATTCTTTGTCCCTTTCTAACTTCCTGCTCCCATCTACACAACTTACTGTGTCTCCCAGCTTAGTGCCACCTGTAAACATGGATATACAATGCTGTATTCCTTATTCCATGTCATTCATATATGTGGTGAAAAACTGAGGCCCTAGTACAGATCCCTGGGGAACCTCACTTGTCTCATCTCACCAATCAGAGTACATTCCCTTTATCCTTACTCTCTGTCTGCTAGCTCTCAGCCAATTACTGACCCATGTCAAGGCTACCTCCAATTCTGTGCACTTTTCTTTTTGCTAACAATCTCTTGTGCAGAACCTTATCAAATGACTTATGGAAGTCCGTATAGACAACATGCATAGATATTCCCCTATCCACCATGCTAGTGACCACCTCAAAAAATTCAACTATATTAGTCAGACATAACCTACTCTTGACAAATCCATGCTGACTCTCTTTGATCAGCTGATACTTGTCCAAGTGCTCAGTCACTCTGTGTCTGATGATAGATTCCAGTAACTTCCTCACAATTGATGTGAAACTGACAGGTTTGTAGTTACCTGGTTCTCCCTCCTTCAGTCCCTTCTTAAATAATGGAGTGACATTTGAAATTTTCCAATCCAAAGGCAAAATTTCTGAATCTAAAGAGCTTTGGAAAATTATGACTAATGCACTTGCAATTTCCTAACCTATTTGTTTTAATTTCCTGGGATGGAAACCATCAGGTCCTGGAGATTTGTCTGTCTTAAGTCCCATTATTTTCTCCATTACCATTTTTAAAATCCACTGAGTTCCTCCCCCTGTACCATTGGTATTTTGTCCTCTTCCTCCACTGTGAAAATGGATATAAAGCATTCATTTACCAAGTCTGCCATTTCCTTACTACCCATTATAGTCTTGCCTGCATCTATCTTTAATGGGCCAGCATTCTGCTATACCACTCTCTTTTTCTTAATATATTTCTAAAAATGTTTGCTGTAAGCTTTGATATCCCTTGCAAGGTTATTTTCATATTCGCTTTTTTGCACCTCTTATTAGTTTCTATGTATCCCTCTGTTGCTTTTTATCTCTCTCCCAGTCCGATGGATTTTCACTTTTCCTTGCATTTGTGCAAGCCTTTTCATTTAACTTGGTACTGTTTCTTAGCTCATTTGTTAATCATGGTTGCTTAACTACACAAGTCTTTGTATTGTACCAGATACTTTTTTGAATACTTCCCACTGTTTATCTGTAGGTTTATCCATTAACAGTTCAACCCAGTTTACTGCGGTCAATTCATTTCTCAGCCCTTCAAAGTTTGCCTTAGTTTGCCTTAGTTATATTTAAAACTTTGGTTTGTGATAATCCCTTCTCCCTGTCAAACCTATTATTAAATTCATTCATATTATGATCAGTATTTGCAAGATGTCCTCTTACCGTCAAATAGTGACCATAATATGATTGACTTTGGTCTTATCTAAATAAAAGGTTCTGATGAAGGGTCATCGACCTGAAACATTAACTCTGTTTCTCTCTCCACGATGCTGCCTGACCCGCTGAGTGTTTCCAACATTTTCTGTTGTTGTTTCAAATAAAAGGCTTGTTGGTCTAATTTCGGTCTTCTGATCTTAGAACACCTTGGGGGAGAAATTCGGTATCGCCCCGTTTGGGGCGCAATTATCGGCTGGGCGCAAAGTTTAGCGCCTGGCACTAATTATCGTCTCCGACTGCAAACTTGGCCTCTATCGCCCCTGGAGGTAATTTGAGCGCTAAATCAGGCGTTACACACCAGTCTTAAGGCGCTAACGCCGAGGCGCGAGGCGCTACCTCAGAGCGCTGGCGAAGCTCAGGTGATGTCAGTTAGCTATGGAACACAGACACACTGGCGCCGGCCAGTTCTTAAAGGGGAGGGTCGATCTTGCTCTCCAGCCACACCCTGCTCATTGCAGCCTTGAATCTCGGCCTGGAGAGACCTGTACATCAATTCTGCTGGAAAGAACAATGGAGAGGCCCAGGGAAAGAGCTCAGCACTTCAGCGACCGGGCTTTGGTGACTCTGGTTGGTGCTGTGGAGCGGCGAAAGGCAGTACTCTACCCACAGAATGGCAGGAGCCCATTGCCATGCGAATACAGAAGAGTCTGGAGGGAGGTGGCTCAGCACGTCTCCTCCAGGAGCCTGGTGCCCAGGACCCACACCAATGTTGGAAGAAGTTCAACAACCTCACTCGGGTGTTCAGGGTGAGTAGCTGCTTTTCAATACCTCTACATCCCTCCATCTCAACCTCACTCTGTGCCCAGAGGGTTTAAAAACCCCAAATGCCCAACACTCATCCAAGACCCATGACCATCTCATAAAACACACATGCACATTCCACACCTTGCATACATTAAGGGCTATTCAACTATGGGAGGCACATCAGGCAAGCACATGGCTGTATACATTAAGGGCTATTCAACTATGGGAGGCACATCAGGCAAGCACATGGCTGCATACATTAAGGGCTATTCAACTATGGGAGGCACATCAGGCAAGCACATGGCTGCACATTCACTCAGACGCCGTCCTTTTTCTTGTAGGCCAAGCTATCTCATAACAGACGCCAGCAGCAATGCACAGGAGGAGGACCGGCTGAGCTGCAGACCCTCAGCGATTTGGAGGCGTGCGTGCACAGGATTGTTGCCAGCCAGGTGATAGGTGCCGTGGCCGCGGAGAGGTCGACCCCCTTGGGGACAGCAATGGTATGTTCATCAGCTTTCTCTCCTCTCTCATTCCACTTGCCCCTCACAACACCAGCCTTTTACACTTTCAATCCAACTTACTAAATGTCTCCAGTCCTTGCTCCCTTACTGCCCCCCTGTCCTGACGCTAAAACCACTCTTGTACCTCCCTGCTTTCAGATGGTGAACCACCAGCTGAGGAGCCAGGCCCTCAACCAGCCAGTGGCAGCGACGCCCCAGGCGAGGAGGAGGAGGAAGCCGGAGCCTCAGCGCCAGCGTCTCCCGAGGGAGCCCATGCCCACACTGGGACCACGCCTTCCCTGGAGGGGAGCAGGGGTGAAGGGGCTGATGAGGACGAAGCTCCAGGACCCAGTGGGCTGCAGCAACGCCATGGGGGTAGGGAAGCTTGGGGGCCATCTCCCCGGAGGGCGAGTAGGCAAGCGAGTCCTGCTGCACTGGACGCAGAGGAGGAGCATGTCATCGCGGAAATGAATCGCCAGGCCTTGAGCATGCACACTGAGCTCATGGGTGCAATGGCAAGGGTGCCCGAAAGCATTGATGGACTGGCTAGGAGTGTGAAGCACTCCGCTGCAGCACAGGCCGACACAACGCAACAGCTTAGTGCTGCAATTCAGTCACTGGCTGCTGCCATCCAGTCTCAGACTGCTCTCATGCAGTCTCAGATTGATGTCACGCAAGCACTGACTGCTGCCATCGTCGCTGGTTCGGCCACATTGCCCCAGGGCTCTCACGGTGCCGCAGCAGGCCAGCAATCTGTACTCGAGCAGATTGCTCCGGATGCTGAGGTACTGCCCCGTGGGAGTGGCAGTGTGTCGGTCGAGCAGGGAGGTGCTGTCCTCTCTCAGGATGACAGCATTCCTGCTCCCACCACTGTCACTTCCCCATTGCACTTGCCACCACCTGCAACACAGCCAGCCCAGACTGCTGCCGTCCATGCAGAGTTGGTGCAATCTGCAGCCGGGGCCTCCAGGCCCAGAGCTGGTCGAGGGCGTCTTTCAAGGGCATCTGTAGTCTCTGCACCTGGCATTCAGCAGCCTCCCACCAGCCTTGCTGCAGCCACTTTTTGGCCTTTGGAATCATTCCAGCTTTGGCCGGCAATAGCGGGTACAGGTTGCTTTCCATGATGTTGTTCTCCAGGCCAGAAGCCATCTTCTGAGTAGGGGCCTAGAAGCGGCTTGTTATCAGCCGTTGACGGACGGCCCTTGCAGTGGCAACATTGTGCGCCTCCCTCCCACGTTGGTGCTGCTGCTGATCATCCTCCTCATCCTCCTCTTCCTCTTCCTCTTCCTCTTCCTCCTCCTCCTCCTCAGGTGGTGCACCAATCCCTGGTGGCATTGGCTGGGTCCTCAGGATTGCCAGGTTGTGAAGCATGCAGCACACAACTATGAAGAGGGAGACTCGCTCAGGAGAGTACTGCAGGGCTCCTCCTGAGTGGTCCAGACAGCAGAACTGTTGCTTGAGCATGCCGATCGTCTGCTCAATTATGTTCTGGTGTTGATATGGCTCTCATTATACTGCAGCTCAGCAGGGGTGTTGGAGTTACAGAGTGGTGTCATCAGCCAGGTGCAGAGTGGATAACCCTTGTCCCCAAGGAGCCAGCCACTTGGGGCATGCGGTGCCTGGAAAAGGTCTGGCACACCAGTCTGGCACAGGATGAAAGCATCGTGGCTGCTGCCAGGATAGCGGGCATTGACGCTGAGTATCAGCTGTCTGTGGTCACAGACCAACTGCACATTTAAGGAGTGGAACCCCTTGTGGTTTCGGAAAACCTCTGCATTCTCATGCGGTGCCTGCAATGCCACATGCGTGCAGTCAATGGCGCCCTGAACCATGGGGAAGCCCGCTATCCTAGCAAAGCCACATGCGCGTTCATGCTGTTTGGCCCAGGTCATGGGGAAAGAGATGTACTGGCGTCTCCTTTTATAGAGGGCATTTGTCACCTCCCGGATACAACAATGGACAGTGAACTGGGAGATATTGGCGATGTCCCTAGTAGATGATTGAAAGGAGCCGCTGGCATAAAAATTCAGAGCCACTGTCACCTTCACTGCCACCGACAGAGATGTCCTGGTCCTGAGCTGAGGCTGCAGATCTGTTTGCAGCAGGTGGCAGAGCTCAGTGACCACCTCCTTGCTGAAGCGCAGCCTGCGCAAACACTGCTCCTCAGACAAATGAATGTAGGAGAATTGCTCCCAGAATACCCTGGGAGGGTAAGGTCTCCTGTGCAGAGGCCTGTTGGCCCTCGTCCCTCTGGCCATGTTTGCCACTCTCTCTCTGCATCTCTGATGCCTCCGATTCTGCAGATGCAGGACGACGCCCCGAATCAGTGCAGCCCCCAAGTCTCTTCTAAATCGATGCAAGGAAGGTCAAATCAAAATGAACCTGCAAAGTGCTGCTCAGTACCCAAAACTCCTTCACACAGCGTTGAATCTCTCCAGAAGTCTCTCTCTCTCTCTCTCAGAATGCGTGGTGCAAAAATGTCGCTGACAAAAAAAGGCAGGATGCGGCCGCCTTTGAATAGCACTCCTCCAGCCCCTTCCCAACTGCAAAACGTTCCCCTCTACCTGTCGTTGCTGGCGACAGGCGGAAAGGCGGGGTGCGCCACTCAATATCTGGTCTGGGGCGCTACCGGGGCGTTGCACGCTCAACTGACGTCACGATCTGCGGGCGCAGGAGATCGTGGCGGTAGTGTTTAGCACCGCCGCAAAATGTCTGGTCAATTTCGCGAGCGGCACAAACATCGCCGCGCCCAGGCGCTAGTTGCTTTGCGCCCCGTTCGTGCCCTCTTCAGGCGCTAACGGGAGGCGCTAATCAACCGAATTTTTCCCCCCTTGTTCTTATGATTATAACTTTACTTCATTGCCCGTGAAGCGCTTTGGGATGTCCTTTGCGAGTCCAATGATGCTGAGCTCCCTGCCCCACCCGCCTCCCCTCCAACCCTTCCCAACTGATGCCCCATCTGAAATGAGCTGATTCAGATCAGACTGGGGAACCTGGGATCTTCTAGTTTTTTAAGGTTTGAGTACTATACAGGGCAGTGTTTATACCCACTCGGGCTATTCAGAGCTTTTAAAAAATATTGAGAACACGTCACTCATTTTAATTTCATTTGAGGACACTTAACGGAAACAGACAAGCAGTGAGAAGGTACTATTCAGTAAGGATAACCGTCTACAGTACTGGAATCAGAAATCCACTGGCCATTACTTAACGCTGGTTTTGTTGCCCGAGAAAATAAGTCACAACTGGTATACAGAGCAAACAATGCGACTTACACGGGAATTTCGTGCAGTTCGTTGCCAATGCTGGGCATGCCTTTTAGCATGCTGGAAGCCGCACTTTTACTCACGGTTAGAAAAGGTGTAAACCCACAATTTGGGATTTGCAAAGAAAAAGAAATCTTAAAAAAAGACCCCTTTCATGCACGCTATACTTTTGTAATGATACCATCTTTGAAAGTTTCATTACTTACAAATTAAAATGTGGGAAATGCACAGCAGGCTGAAAGACAGCGGGATAGGTCTTGACTTTGTGCCATGTGACAGTGTAAAACGGGAGATAGCGAATCGGCAGCTCCTTTTGTGCCTCTCCTGATTGACATATCTGCAGCGTAACTAAGACCGCCCATTTCCACCTCCGTACCATCGCCCGTCTTTACCCTTGCCTCAGCTCATCCGCTGCTGAAACCCTCATCCATGCCTTTGTTACCTCTAGACTTGACTATTCCAACGCACTCCTGGCTGGCCTCCCACGTTCTACCCTATGTAAATTTGAGGTCATCCAAAACTCGGCTGCCCGTGCCCTAACTCGCACCAAGTCCCATTCACCCATCACCCCTGTGCTCGCTGACCTACATTGGCTCCCGGTTAAGCAACGCCTCAATTTCAAAATTCTCATCCTTGTTTTCAAATCCTTCCATGGCCTCGTCCCTCCCTATCTCTGTAATCTCCTCCAGCCTCACAACCCCCCGAGATATCTGCGTTCCTCTGTGCCCTCTTGAGCATCCCTGATTATAATCACTCATGATGCGGAGATGCCGGTGTTGGACTGGGGTGGACAAAATTGAGAGGTCGCACAACACCAGGTTATAGTCCAACAGTTTTATTTGAAATCACAAGCTTTCGGAGCTATCGATTGCCCCTTCCTCAGGTGAAGTAAATAGATACAGAATCGCCAAAGCATATATAGATAGAGAACAATGCATGTGTACCTTACAATTGCAGACAACTAAATTAAATCATCCTGACTATCTGCCGAGGTGTGATAAAGTTAATCAGGTCAGCCAGGAAGGTACCACATCAAAGACATAGCAAGATACAACTGAGACAATGAGGTGGAGTCGCAGGGGGTCTAACGTGTCAAAAGCTGCTGTCTGTATGTAAAACGAAAAGCTTTAAAAAAATTTACTTTTTTACTGGGAAAATGTTTACTTTTTTACTGGGAATCACATCTGTGAACAAGCCAACGACGACTCGAGTCCGGATCACGTCATGTATCGTGACATAAACCCAAGATCCCGGTTGAGACCGTCTTCATGAGTGCGGAACTTGGCTATCAGTTTCTGCTCGATGATTTTGCGTTGTCGTGTGTTTCTAAGGTTGCCTTGGAGAACGCTTACCCGCAGATCCGAGGCTGAATGTCCTTGACTGCTGAAGTGTTCCCCGACTGGGAGGTAACAATCCTGCCTGGCGATTGTTGCGCGGTGCTCGTTCATACGTTGTCTCAGTGTCTGCATGGTCTCGCCGATGTACCATGCCGCGGTGCATTCTTTCCTGCAACGTATGAGGTAGACAACGTTGGCCGAGTCACATGAGTATGTACCATGTACCTGGTGGGTAGTGTCCTCACGTGTGATGGTGGTATCTGTGTTGATGATCTGGCATGTCTTGCAGAGTTTGCTGTGGCAGAGTTGTGTGGTGTCGTGGTCGCTGTTATCCTGAAAGCTGGGTAATTTGCTGCGAACGATGGTACTTCTGAGGTTAGGCGGCTGTTTGAAGGCAAGCAGTGGAGGCATGGGGATGGCCTTAGCGAGGTGTTTGTCGTCATCGATGACATGTTGAAGGCTGCGAAGAACATGGCGTAGTTTCTCCGCTCCGGGGAAGTACTGGACGACGTAGGGTACCCTGTTGGTTGTGTCCCGTGTTTGCCTTCTGAGGAGGTCTATGCGATTTTTCGCTGTGGCCCGTCGGAACTGTCGATCGATGAGTCGAGCGTCATATCCCGTTCTTACGAGGGCGTTTTTCAGCGTCCGTAGGTGTCCATCGCGTTCCTCCTCGTCTGAGCAGATCCTGTGTATTCGCAGGGCTTGTCCATAGGGGATGGCTTCTTTAACGTGGTTAGGGTGGAAGCTGGAGAAGTGGAGCATTGTGAGGTTGTCCGTGGGCTTGCGGTAGAGTGAAGTGCTGAGGTGTCCGTCTTTGATGGAGATTCGTGTGTCCAGGAATGAAACCGATTCTGAGGAGTAGTCCATGGTGAGTTTGATGGTGGGATGGAACTTGTTTATGTTATCGTGTAGTCTTTTCAGTGATCCTTCGCCATGGGTCCAAAGGAAGAAAATGTCGTCGATGTATCTGGTGTACAGCGTTGGCTGGAGGTCCTGTGCAGCGAAGAAGTCTTGCTCGAACTTGTGCATCAAGATGTTGGCGTATTGGGGTGCGAATTTGGTCCCCATGGCTGTTCCGTGTGTTTGGGTAAAAAAATGGTTGTCGAAGGTGAAGACATTGTGGTCAAGGATGAAGCGGATGAGTTGTAGGATGGCGTCTGGAGATTGGCTGTTGTTGGTGTTGAGTACTGAGGCTGTCGCAGCGATGCCGTCATCGTGGGGGATACTGGTGTAGAGTAAAAAAGTAAATTTTTTTAAAGCTTTTCGTTTTACATACAGACAGCAGCTTTTGACACGTTAGACCCCCTGCGACTCCACCTCATTGTCTCAGTTGTATCTTGCTATGTCTTTGATGTGGTACCTTCCTGGCAGATAGTCAGGATGATTTAATTTAGTTGTCTGCAATTGTAAGGTACACATGCTTTGTTCTCTATCTATATATGCTTTGGCGATTCTGTATCTATTTACTTCACCTGAGGAAGGGGCAATCGATAGCTCCGAAAGCTTGTGATTTCAAATAAAACTGTTGGACTATAACCTGGTGTTGTGCGACCTCTCAATTTTATGATCACTCAACCATTGGTGGTCATGCCTTCTGTTGCCTAGGCCCTAAGCTCTGGATTTCTCTGCCTAACCCTCCCAGTCTCTCTGCCTCTCTTTCCTCCTTTAAGACACTCCTTAAAACCTACCTCTTTGGCCTAGCTTTTGGTCACCTGCCCTAATTTATCCTTATGTGGCTCGGTGTCAAATTTTTTGTCTTTTAATGCTCCTGCGAAGCGCCTTGGGACGTTTTATTACGTTAAAGGCACTATATAAATACAAGTTATTGTTGTTGTCCGTGTCCATTCTATCTCCCGCACTTCCGCCCTCACCCCGGCCCCTCCCTCCCGGAACCACGATAGAGTTCCCCTTGTCCTCACCTTTCACCCCACCAGCCTCCACATTCAACGGATCATCCTCCGCCATTTCCGCCATCTCCAACGTGATCCCACCACCAAACACATCTTCCCCTCACCTCCCCTTTCAGCATTCCATAGGGACCGCTCCCTCCGAGACACCCTAGTCCACTCCTCTACCACCCCCAGCACCCCTTCCCCTTCGCCCTGCACCTTCCCGTGCAAGCGCAGGAGATGAAACACAAGCCCTTTTACCTCCTCCCTTCCCACTCTCCAGGGCCCCAAACACCCCTTCCAGGTGAAACAGCGATTTACTTGTACTTCTTGCAATCTAGTATACTGTATTCGCTGCTCACGATGTGGTCTCCTCTACATTGGGGAGACCAAACGCAGATTGGGTGACTACTTTGCAGAACACCTCCGTTCAGTCCGTAAGGGTGACCCCGAGCTTCCGGTCGCCTGTCACTTTAATTCACCGCTCCATTCCCACTCAGACCTCACCGTCCTTGGCCTCGTGCATTGTTCCACGGAAGCTCAGCGTAAGCTCGAGGAACAGCACCTCATCTTTCGTTTAGGCACCTTACAGCCTTCCGGACTCAATATCGAGTTCAACAATTTCAGATCATAACCTCGGCCCCTACCACATATATATACATTTTATCCACCCTTTTTGTTTGTGCCTTTTTCCTTTTTTTTCTCTCTCTCCCCCTACGGCAGCTGTCTCTCATTCTGCCAGCATTTCACACTTCACCTTTTGTTTCTTAACCTGTCCAATTACCATCTCGTCTTGCCTTGAGCATCTCTTAATGTCTCTACTTACCATAGTTATTCCTCCCCCCAGCCTCCCTCTTGCATTTTTATCTGTTTCATTTCCTGCTCTTTTCTCAGTTCTGACGAAGGGTTTCGACCTGAAACGTTAACTCTGTTTCTCTCTCCATGGATGTTGCCTGGCCAGCTGAGTTTTTCCAGCGTTTTCTGTTGTTGTTTCAATTTTCCAGCATCCGCAGTATTTTGCTATCGTTATTGTTGTTGTTGTTGAAGTCAATGGGAATAAAAATTGGGAGAGATGTAAAACGGGCTTCCGACTCGCTATCACCTGTTTCACACGAGCGCACAAAGTCAAGATCTACCCCACTGCGTTTTGGAAACTTTAAAGAAACTGTGAGGCAAACAGCAGAGATGCATTAAAGGGGAAGCTACATAAACACATGAGGGAGAAAGGAATAGAAGGTTATGCTGATAGAGTGAGATGACGAGGGGTGGGAGGAAGCTCGTGTGGAGCATAAACACCAGCATGGACCAGTTGGGCCGAACGGCCTGTCTCTGTGTTGTACATTCTATGCAGTTCTATGTAGTATTTACCTTTATATCTCTTGATTAAATTCAATTGCACTTTTTATGACCCAATTTGTGCCAGTGGGGTGAAATTGCATTGTGCGATATTAGCAAAGGAACTCTTAATGAGTTCACGCGAAATTCCTTTGTCCGTTGTTTTAACAGCGGCACACTAATAAATGTAAAATACGCAGGTTAATCCGTCTGTTAAAATAGCAGACAAAGGAACCTTGTACAACCACATTAAGCTTTCAGACATGTTTTTTTTTTATATAGACCATTTTTACTCTGCGAAAGGAATTTAAGACCTTCTGCCAAATTAGAAATTGTTTGGACAAAACTGGAAATAAATAGTGAGGTAAAAAGGCCAAGCCACAAGAGTCTGAAATACAAACAGAAAATGTTGGAAATGAACCAGCAAGGGAGTTGGTATCTGAAAGAGGAAGACAGGTCCCACCTGAAACATTCGCTGAGGTAAATCTTGACTTTGTACGATAGCGTAAAACGGGTGATAGTGAGTCGGCAGCCCATTTGACATCTCTCCCCACTTTTATTTCCATTGACTTCGATCGGGAGAGACGTAAGAGGGGTTGCCGACTCGCAATCGCCTGTTTTACACTATCGCACGAAGTCAAGATCTACCTCTGAGTCACTGTATTAAAGATGACAAATTGCCATTGATTCCCCATGTTTGACATCTTAAAAAAAATGTTGGCGGAAATGTCGTAGTTTGTAACTTTTTGTTGTCGTCATGCCGATCTTCAGAACATCAAGCACCGTTACAGTCTGCAGTCAAAACAAAATGTTTTGCTAGCGACTTGCTTCTTAGCCCACGCATCTTGTTAGAGTGAAAAGGCTTGGAAGGGAATATCTTAACATGACACTTTGATAAGGCAGACACCTTTTTCCAAAAAAAATCTGCTAATGATAGCTTCTTGTGCATGTGCCAAGTTGTCATTTGATACCTGCGGTGCAGTGCTTGTCTAAGGCCCCTTGACTAACAGCTTCCTCTGTCAAATATGTCCGTATGACAGAAAAGCTGTGATGGTCTTTCTGCTGCCTGTTCTGATGATGACAGGCTCATGAGAGCCTTGTGAAAAGAGGAGCGGACCTGATCCAACCCATGGGCTTGTACAGGTGAGAGTGCTGGGATCAAGTACAGATGTTTGAGAGGCAAGCCTTGGTGCTGACTGACAGCCGCTTTCATCATCGCTGCGACTTGGCTTTGACAATGCCAAGAATTTTGATTGAGGCCAGGAGGAATGTGCAAGCTAAAATATCAAACTGCTCTTGTTTTTTCATGTGATAATGTCAATCTGAGCTCCCAGCTCTCTTTGATATGGAGCCATTTGTATCCCCCTTGTGTACTTCTTAAGCATAAAAAAGCAGTTCAGAGGGACACTTAATCAGTGCCGTACAATATTCCCTTTACACCTCCTCATATAAAAAGGACAAACAGTAACACACTGTAATAAAGAGGGGTGACCTAATAGAGGTCTTTAAAATTGTGAAAGGGTTTGATAGGGTAGACGTAGGGAAGATGTTTCCACTTGTGGGGGAGTCCCAAACAGGAGGACACAAATATAAGATATTTCCTAATAAATCCAATCAGGAATTGAGGAGAAACTTCTTTAGCCAGAGAGTGGTTAGAATGTGGAACTTGCTACCACATGGAATAGTTGAATAGCATAGATGCATTTATGGGGAAGCACATGAGAGGGAAAGGAATAGAAGGATATGTTGATAGGGCGAGGTGACGTGGGGCGGGAGGAGGCTCGTGTGGAGCATAAACACCAGCACAGACCAGTTGGGCCGAATGTCCTGTTTCTGTGCTGTAAATTCTCCGCAACTCATTTAGTTTACACTGTAAGAATGTTAACAGCTTCTTCTTTCACACTGTGGGCTGACTGAGTAAAGATGACACGAGCCACAAGTCGACATGTCAAAGCAAGTCGTCCAGCTGTATGCTTGACGTGCTTCTCTGAGATATGCTTGATACTGCTCGATGCAAAATGAATGCTCCCCACAATAAGGTAATAATTTCTCAGAAAAAATGTACTTTCACCACATGAGCCCCCTGATGCACACCCTAAACGACATACCAAAATTCTGCCAAAGGTTGTGTCCACTTTTGACAGAGGGGACTAGCTAATTTAGTGACGGATGAACACATTTTCAGAAGAGGTTAAATTGTAAAAGAAAGCACGAACTTGTATTTATACAGCGCCTTTCATAAACTCAGGACATCCCAAAACGCTTCGCAACCAATCAAGTAATTTTTGAAGTGTAGTCACTGTTGTAATGTAGGGAAACGTGGCAGCCAATTTGCGCACAGCAAGCTCCCACAAACAGCAATGTGATAAGCGATCTGTTTTTAGTGATATTTGGTTGAGGGATAAATATTGGCCAGGATGCTGACTCTTTTACGCGGGATCTTTTACATCCACCTGAGGGGGCAAATGGGACGTCGGTTTAAAGCCTCATCTGAAAGACTTTAAGAAGCTTGTATTCCGCGTCACCCTGAATTGATTGTACAACGCCCGGCAGCTGTGTGTAGTTCATCACTGTGGTATGGCTATTCCACGTCACCACTGCCTTGGAAGTGGAAAAATTGGGTAGGAGTGTGTCCTTTGTCCCCAGTTATTTCAATTGCTGCAGTTTCTCTTTGGAATAATTATGTGTTGAAATGCTTCAAATGCTACCACCCATGAGCAATCCTTATTAGTCCTCATTTTACATAAATCAGAGATTTGTATGAAAGCTCTGTTTAGGCCTATTGTTTGTTGACAACGATGAGATTTTATGGAATATCTTTTTTCTTCTTAGAATTCTAGGTTGCAGAAATCCATTTCCCGCAGAGACTAACAATGCAACAAAAAAAAGCTATGTGTTTCTTTTTGTGATTTAGTCCGTTTAAAATCCTATGGAATGGTTGCTGCGTTGATATAAAGAGCAGGGGCCGCAAAATCCAGCACCTTCGCGTCGGCAGTTAAGGCTGGTTTCGTGAAAAAAATGGCGGCTGCCTCGCGACCACCCACTTCCGGCGCGGCCTGCGCTGGTCACCATCTGGCTGAGGGCGATAGTGCAGGCGGGACCTGCGTACGCCGGCAGTATGCAGAGTAGGCAGATCGTGATGTCAGTCAGCGTGTAACGCTGATTTGACGCACGACCTGCCATTTTGGACGTCGCCGTTCCAAACAATGCCCTCTCCTAAACACGCACAGCTGAACGTGCGTTCAACTGCATGAGTGACCCCCCCCCCCACCAGCGCTATTTAAAAAGATGCCTTCATCCTGTGCCAGTCCAATGCACCAGCAATCTTCCAGCCACCTAGTTGAACCCGAGGGTGGCTGCTCGGAGACAAGGGCTATTCACCTGATTGATGACTCCCCTCTGCAACCCAACCACTCATGGCCAGCAATCATATAATGATAGCCATGCTGCCATGAAGAACCTCATCGAGCAGACCATCGGCCTACAGAAGCAACAGTTCCGCTGCCTTGACTGCTCGAGAGGAGCTCTCCAGTACTCACCGGAGCAGGTATCCCAATTCATGGTGGTCTGCTGCATCCTCCATAACTTGGCCTTCATGAGGGCACTGCCCTTGCCCACAGGTTCTGCGATCACCTCAGGAGGAGGAGGAGGAGAAGGAAGAGGAGGAGGAGGAGGAGGAAGGGAGGAGGCAGCCTGCAAATCCCCGTTCCGGATGGGCTGCCCATGAGCACATCATCAGACTCCGGTTCCCCTGAATGAAACCCCAGATCCCCGTTGCTCAACACTTCCCCACCTTACCATCCCTCTGTCACGGAACGTCACAGCACCCTCTTGGCCACAATGCTGAAATGAAAGCCACCACTAAACAAACATTCCAAACATAATTTATAAATGATTAATTCCAATATTACATTACAAAGTCAACTAATCACCCTTGTGTATTCCCTTAGTGCCTGTCTTTCATGTACCTTTGCCGATTCTAGTGCTCTACGAAGTGCTGCCGCAGTGGCTGCAGCATGGCTGGTGGAAGGCTGCTGACTTTCAGTGGGGGAGACTGCAGATGGCCTTGCAGGACGACATCGAGCAGCTCTGGGCCTAGAAGGCCCGGCTGCGGACTGCACCACCTCGGCATGGGCGGCAGCAGTCTGGGCTGGCTGGCTGACAGGCAACTGCAATGAGACTGGCGGAGTGGCAGTGGTGGAAGTACGAATGCTGTCATCCTGAGAGAAGACAGCAGGTTTGTGCTCCCCGGAGCCACTGCCACTCCCCCGGGCGGAGCCTCAGCATTCCTAGTCATCTGTTGGAGGACAGATTGCTGGACTGCTGTGAGACCCTGCAAGCCCCATTCCACACTCGTAAACCCAGCCATGATGGCAGGAGTCTGACAGCAAGCTGAGCCTGCACGAGAGCAGTCTAAGTTTCCACTGCAGCACTCAGATGTTGGGTCGCTTCTGCTTGTGCTGCAATGGAAGCTGCGATATCGCCCATCACACCCAGCATCAGGGTTGAGTCCACAAGTGCTCTGCTGGAGTTGCCCAGCAGTTCCATCCTGGAAATCATGGGCTCCAAGCTCCACTCAAAGCCCCGTGCAATGTTGGAGCCGAACTCCTCCATGCTCCTTGATAGTAACAAGAGGCTCTATGGCAGGCCTGCCATTGCACCAAGCATTTCTGCGTGCATACCCATCACCCTTCTTCTGAAGGCTGCCCCATCAAAGTCCTCATCTGAGTTCTCTGCAGCAGAACTCGTGTGCAACCTCGCCCTCCAGGGAGCTGGTACCTCCGCTACCCTTTCCCCCTGCCCTGGCTGCAGCCCACTCATGCCTGGTGACTCACTACAAATCCCGCCTCTATACTACCCTCTAAAGTTCGCGCAGTTCCATTTTTTGAGCTGGTGCCTGGGAGTGTCAGATCGAGTGATGGTGTCTCTTCTTCTCCATCACTCTTCTCCTCTACTTTTTCCTGCACAGGCTGGGCTGGTGGCAGCTCTTGGGTATCTGAAAGCAGAAAGGCACAAGGGTCGGGTTACACCATCAGCAGCCTGTAAGCGAGAAGAGATTGTGGGGTGAGGGGGAAGTGGGATGTGAGAAGGAGGATTAAGTATGAGCATACTGTCATTATTAATGCTTTCAGCCTCGCTGATCACCACGGCCTCAGTGAATGCCCCTCCAATTATCTCCAGAACTGTCTTCTCCAGCTGGGTCAGGTTCTGTAGCTGTGCTTGTTTGCCCCTGCTCCCGTTGGTTATGAGCCAGCTTGGCCTGCAAGAGAAAGGGAACTGTGTCAGTGAGTGTGGTGCAATGTGTTTGGGTGATGTGCCTGTGCTTGAATAGCTGGGATTGTGTGCAAGGTGTGAGATGTGGGTGTGAGGCTTGCAACAGTGGTAAGTGGGTGACGGTGAGGTTGAAGCTATGATTGTGAGGTATGAGTCATGTTTGCTAGAGACTGTTGGTAGGTGAGTGATGGGGGTGTGGTTCATTGAGCTTTGTTGTGAGGCCAGTGGTGCAGTTGGTGGGAATATGGCATTTGAAGATGCATTCACTCACCTTGACCACTCGTGTGAGGCCATTAAACTTCTTCCGGCACTGGATCCCTGTCCTGGGGGAAAGACTGGTGGCACTGACCGCTTCAGTGATCTCCTCCCACTGCCTTCAAACAGTGTGTTTGGAAGGCCTCCTGGCCCCATGCGGGTAGAGCACCTGTCTCCTCCTGTAGACCCCCTGCACCAAGGCCTCCAGTGCTGCATCGGAGAACCGAGGTGCCCTTTCTCTGCCCTGTTGAGACATTGCTAACTTCAAGCTTCAGCCAGGATGAGGTACTTCTCTCACAAAGCACCTCCCCTTTAAGAAGTGCAGACAGCCTTTCACTCTGCAGGCAACCTTTAAATACAGAGCAGACTTCCCACGATATTGGGTCTCCTGTTGAGTGCTGAGCCAACCAGCAGTGCGTTTAGCGCTGGGCCGATCGTGCATCGCAATCCCTGTGCTCATTTTCGGGCCTCATCCAATTTAGCCCCCAGGGAGTTTTGGTTTACTAACACTCACTTTAATACACAGTCTGTGTCTGTCGAGATAAACAGAAAACTAAGACATAGCCCGAGATGCACTGCATAGCTTATGCCGACGTACTGTAAAACTGTTCCTGCAATGTCTAATTTCCAGTTTATACACTATAAATAGGCTATTTTTAAAATTCGTTTATGGGATGTGGGCGTCGCTGGCAGGTCCAGCATTTATTGCCCATCCCTAATTGCCCTTGAGAAGGTGGTAGTGAGCTGCCTTCTTGAACCGCTGCAGTCCGTGTGGTGAAGGTACTCCCACAGTACTGTTAGGTAGGGAGTTCCAGGATTTTGACCCAGCGACGATGAAGGATCGGCGATATATTTCTAAGTCAGGATGGTGTGTGACTTGGAGGGGAACTTGGAGGTGGTGGTGTTCCCATGCACCTGCTGCCCTTGTCCTTCTAGGTGGAAGAGATCGCGGGTTTGGGAGGTGCTGTCGAAGAAGCCTTGGCAAGTTGCTGCAGTGCATCTTGTAGATGGTACACACTGCAGCCACGGTAGGCTGGTGGTGGAGGGAGTGAATGTTTAAGGTGGTGGATGGGGTTCCAATCAAGTGGGCTGCTGAGTCCTGGATGGTGTGGAGCTTCTTGAGTGTTGTTGGAGCTGCACTCATCCAGGCAAGTGGAGAGTATTCCATCACACTCCTGACTTGTGCCATGTAGATGGTGGAAAGGCTTTGGGGAGTCAGGAGGTGAGACACTCGCTGCAGAATACCTATCCTCTGACCTGCTCTTGTTGCCACAGTATTTATGTGGCTGGTCCAGTTAAGTTTCTGGTCAATGGTGACCCCCAGGATGTTGATGGTGGGAGATTCGACGATGGTAATGCTGTTGAATGTCAAATTTGTTATTACAAAGTATTTACAGCACACAAACAGGCCATTCAGCCCAACAGGTCCATGCTGGTGTTCATGCGAGCCTCCTCCCATCCCTCTTCATCAAACCCCATCTACATAACCCTCTAGTCCTTTCTCCCTCATGTGTTTATCCAGCTTTCCCTTGAAAGCATCTCTGCTATTCACCTCAACCACTCCTTGTGGTAGCGACTTTCACATTCTCACCACTCTCTGGGTAAAACAGTTTCTCCTGAATTCCCTATTGGATTTATTTGTGACTATCTTATATTTATGGCCCCGAGTTCTGGTCTGGCCCATTATTATTTATTTTCTTATAATGATGATAAGGACGTAGACTCCATCAAGTTCTTTTTTTCATGGAGACTTGGAAAGGATTCACTCCTGATGTACCCATGTCCGTGTGCCTGTGGGCAATTAGAACCTAACCTGCTCATGGGGAAAGTGACGGGATCAGGCGGAATGCTGGCTTCACACCCTGCCTGACTTCAACAGAGAGCAATATCGGGCGGGGTGTAAAATCGCTGTTCCACCCGATTTGGTCAGTTTCCTGACCGGGGGTTCAGGTTAAAATTGACCCCAACTGTGTCTGTAATTGAGATTGATGTCAGCTGCAATGTCCCAATGACATGAAGGGCTGGATTTTCATTGGGCCGTTGTGGCGGGATTGGAGGCATGTGGGTGGTTAAAATTGCAAAAACTGGCGGGTGGGCCCAACCCCGCCTCCATCCTGCCTCCACGCAATTTTCATTAAATCGTGTCTACTGGTCCTGTCTCCGTCCCGCATCCAAGAGGAGGGATAGGCCGTTAAGGCCCTTAACAAGCACTTAATTGCCTCTATAATGCCATTTTGATAGACCTTTGTGATTTTAACCCTTTTCCCACGTGAAGCACGCCCTGTTCTGAAACACGACTGTGAAACCTGGCGGTAGCACAATTGGATTGCTGACTATCAGCTGCAGCTCAACCATTAAATAGGAGATTTGATCAGCCATCATTTGCAGGTGGCAGGACTTTGCTGTCTCAGGTCTGGGGGAACTTTTAGAAGGCATAACCACAGCTGTGGAAGTTTGGAGCCTGACACCCATCTCCAGTGTGGCCTCCTGGGAAATCCCTCTCGCCACCTTGACTGAGCGCTTCCTCAACTGAGGCATATACCAGAAGCATGGGAGCCATTTATTTCCTTCCCTTCTGGACATCAGATGAGGTCGAACACCAGCCGCGGCACCAGCAGAACCATGAACAACAGCAGAACCAACAGCAGCAGCACCAACAGCAGCAGCAACAACAGGAGCGCCAAGCTGCTGCTCACCCACCTGAAGCTGCACAGGCCAGAAGGGGCCAGCGCATGGAAGCCCGTCGGCGCAGGAGATACCCCCCAAACAGGGTCTACAGACACAGGGTCAGCTACCTCAACATGTCTGAGCAGCAGTGCCAAAGGCGGCTCCGACTTTCGCGAGAGGTAGTGGGTGACATCTGCGCAATGCTGCAACAAGACCTGGAGCCCAGAGGACCAGGTGGACAACCTTACCAGTGGCCGTCAAAGTCACTACCACACTCAACTTTTTTGCCTCAGGGTCATTCCAGGGATCAGCAGCAGACATCAGCGGCATCTCCCAGGCGGCTGCACACACTTGCATCATGCAGGTAACCGATGCCCTCTTTGCCATCGCGCACACTCACATCCACTTCACCAAGGATCAAGCAAGTGTCATGGCGGGTGCGGTTGGATTAGCTAATCTGGCAGGCTTTCCAAGGGTGCAGGGCGTCGTTGACTGCACACATGTGGCCCTTAAGGCACCCCATCGCAATCCAGGTATTTTTGTCAATCGCAAGGGCTTCCACGCCCTCAACGTTCAGCTGGTGTGTGACCACAAGAAGGAAATTTTGCATGTTTGTGCCAAGTACCCTGGCAGTTGCAATGACTCCTTCATACTGTGCCAGTCTAGTGTGCCTCTGCTATTCAGTCCGCCAGACCAACTTAACAGATGGCTACTTGGAGACAAGGGCTATCCCCTGAAGACGTGGCTAATGACGCCGTTGAGGAGCCCATCCAACGAAGCTGAGGAGAGCTACAACACCAGCCACATGTCCACCAGAGCCATAATCGAGCAAACCATCGGTTTGCTGAAGATGCGCTTCAGATGCCTGGATAGATCAGGTGGAGCCCTGCAGTACTCAGCAGCCAGGGTCTCCAGAATCGTCATGGTTTGCTGTGCACTTCACAACATGGCACAGTGTCGTGGCTTGCAGATTCCTGAGGACCAAGTGGCACATCACATATCCTCCTCAGATGAGGAGGAGGAGGAGGAGGAGGAGGAGGAGAAGGAGGAGAGCGAAAATGAACATCTTGCAGAAGCCCATCAACCAGCAGCAGCAGTATGCGAGAACATTGCTGCCCGGGATGCAAGGAACGCACTCATCTTGGCCAGATTTGCTTAGCCTAGCCAATCAAGCACTTTTGCCTCGCAGCTTCTTACCTGAGCATCGACAATAGCCAAGAACCAACGGATTCCTAGCAATTTGAACACCATACTGACAATTGCAAGTAATCCTAAGCCCTCAATGTGGAAGTCCCATTCGCGAAATGACACACGTCACAACTGCAGCAGTAGCCATCCGATTTTTTATTTACAGTAATCATCTGATGGCTTTTTAACATACAACATCAAAATTCACCCAAGTGACTACCCTTGTGACTATTTGTGCACTATCTTTCTCTTACGCATGCTCCTACGTGGTGCTTTCCCTGTGGCTTCAGCAGATGTGGAGGCCCCTTGCTCACTTTCTTGCTGCTCATGTCTCGACACTTTTGGCGGGCGTCCTCTGGTGCTCCTGCAGCTGTGCAGGGGATGAGACGCCCATCTCAGTTGGGTGAGGACTGTGGTGGGGCTCTGACCGAGGGCTTTGCCGTGGCATGGTTGTTTGAGCGCTTGGAGAGGAGTCCCCACTTCCTTGCTGTCTGCCACCAACATCCCTCTCATGGGTCAGCCCCACTTCAGAGCTAGCAAGTGGCTTGACAGCACCTTGCTGCACTTCAGGGGAGCCATGAGGACCCGTTTCTGCACTGGAAGTCCTACTCCAGAGGACTTCCATTAAGGTCTGGTTTCTATGCTCAGTAGCTGACCATCGCTCCTCAAGAGATGCCAGTCTATTCTGAACAATGACCATGTTTTCTACACTCTGGCGACTTAGTATCTCCATGGCCGTAGCCATCCTCTCCTCTACCATAGCCATCCTTTCCACGGAGGTTGCCATCCTTTCCGTGGTGATGCGTTCATGTGCCAATGACTCCACAAAGGCTCTGCTCATGTTTGCAATGGACTCCTCCATTCGCTCCACACTCGCAGCGACCCTGGAGACAAAACCTGCCAGAGACTCCTGCATCTGTTCCTGGAGTTCCAGCACCGCTGATCTTATGGATGGTCCCAGAGGCAGAGGGTCGACATGCAGCTGATCCGAGCTGGGAGAGTCCTGCGCCGTCCGACTAGGACTCTCCACTGCTGTCCCTGTCTCCACTATCTGCTGATGCTCACTTGTGAGCTGTGATACACCAGGTGACAACATTACTCTATCTCGCGATGTTCCCTCCGAGGTGTGATTGTCTGCGCTGGTGCTGGGCGCGCTGATTCCTGCTGACGCTGCGCCCTCAGAGGTTGCAGCTTCCTCTGAGGAGTCTTGAGGCTCATGCTCTTCTTCCTGGATAGTGGGGACGGGTGCTTGCGATGGTCCTGGGGGGGGAGTAAAGGAAAGAGTCAGAGATGTGAGGCCAAGGTTACATGCACATTGCATATTGCAGATGATCATAAGTCCATCTGTTAGAGCTTCAGAATTATTATCAGCGACTCATGCAATGTATTTGAGAGAGATGGAAAACTATTCTGTCACCAGCTTGCTGTGATGCGCCCGTCTGTCAGTCCCCCACTTGGGAATCTTCCTCCACTCCAACCATCTCCAGGACCGCCTCCTCCCAGGTGGTGAGCTGGGCTACTAAGGGTGGCCCTCCTCCTGTCCGCGCTCTTTCCCTCTTATTGTGAGCTCTCTTTTCCTGCAATGAGGGAGACAAGTGGAGTTTGAGTGAGAATGAAGGAGTGAGTGTAGAGAATCCATAGCATAGATGCTTAGAAGGAGACAAAGATGGAGTGAGGTGGCAAGACCAAGGGCCCTCCCTGTGTGTTGTAAGTTGTAATTGCATCACAGTGATAGGGAGTGTGAGGGCTGCATAGTCGATTAGTTAGGTGAATGTGACCATAGAGAGAGAGGGAATGGGTAAGGGTGCATGGATGTCAGTGTCAAGTGGGATGTGGAGGAAGAGATTGCTAAAGCTGAGTGCTGGTGAGGAGAGGCAATGGGGATCAGATTGAGGGTGATGGGAAATTCATACTCACTTTTCCAGTGCGCAGAAGGTCATGAAGCCTCTTCCTGCACTGAAGCCAGGTTCTGCGGGTTATTGACAACGAGTTGACCTCCTCTGCCACCTGGATCCACACAGCCTTGGTTTGCTGGGGAGGCTTCTTCCTCCCTGAAGAAGGGAAGAGCACCTCTCTGTTTGCTCTTGCTCCCTCTACTAAAGCCTGCAGGGCAACGTCATCAAAGCGGGGTGCAGACCTAGGTCTCTGGCTGGCCATTCTTCCTGCAGGTGCCTGTAACATGCAAGGGCAAAAGCTTGGCAGTCTGCAGAAGAAGCAAGGCTTGTTGCAGACCTTAAATGCAGCAGCAATGATGACGTCATCGGAGGCGACTTTCAGACTGGAAAAACTCACTGGCCATGGGTTCCCACACGTTGGAACTCAATTGGCCAATTAGGTTAAAATGGCATCATTCTCCCACATCGATTTAGAATCGGGTGGCTAACATGAAATGCAGATTACACGACCCCAGCCCGCCCCAGTATCAAAATCCAGCCTGAAGTGTCAGCCCAGTAGAAACATAGGCCTGAAGTGAAGGCATTTGCTGCTGGTCCCAAAGTACGCTCCGCACAAGGATCTCGCAATCCCTGTGCCGAGAACTTTGGGTTTTGCGACCTTCAATTGAATTCAACGGAACTTAATGGGGATCCCTTTGTTCGAGCTGCTGTCACGGCAACAGGCTGTCTTAGCAGCCAATCAAAAGGCAGAATTTTCACAGACAGGGAACAAGCAAGTGGGTAAACCCTTAAAATTCTAACTTTTTAAAATAGTTAGAGAGATCAAAACAAAGATTGGGGCTCTCACATGGGGAAAGGCAAACCTGAAATAAAAATGGACAAACTTAAAAAAAAAATTGAAAACATTTTCAATTTTTATTAAAATGGACAAATTTCACACCGCACAAAATTAAAATGAGTTTTCCAGGCCCTTAACATTTGCTTAGCAGTAATAACGCTGTCAAAACCCCAGTTACACCTAATCCCTTTGGGTCCAACTTATAGCGGGGAATTTAACAGCGCACTTACTGCGGAAGAGCCGAGGTTTTTGTCAGTTTCAATGATTTGGCTGATTACACAGATTGCCGGCTCTGTGGGTGGGGGAGAGGTGGCACAGCGCAGTCTGTTTAGGAGCTAGCAATGACTGACCGCAACTTCGGGATTTCCACATGTGCATGCGCCAAATCCCGAAGTTGCGGTCAGTTTCAAAGGCGGAAGGATAGCGAATGCTACTAATGTCGCCGTCATCCCGACTGCAAATTCCGGGCCAAAAAGTTCAATTTGAATTTCCACGAACAGTCATAATTCATTGTTGAAACCGTTCCCATTCACTTCCTTTGGTTTTTACGCTATTATGCTCATGCTGGAGCTTGTATGACATCGTTTGCTTTGCAACATGAACTGACATCATCGAACAGCAGCAATGAATGACATATATCATGACACTTTTGGTTTAGCTAGATTCCAGCCCCTCTATAAACATACTTCAATAACCAGCTAGTTCGGATTAACAAATCATTTCATAGAATCATAGAATCATAGAATGGTTACAGTACGGAAGAAGGCCATTTGGCCCTTCAAGCCCGTGCCAGCTCTCTGCAAGAGCACTTCAGCTAGTCCCACTCCCCCGCCCTTTCCCCGTAGCCCTGCAAAATGTTTTCCTTCAGGTGCTTATCCAATTCCCTTTTGAAAGCCACGATTGAATTTGCTTCCACCACCCTTATAGGCATTGCATTCCAGATCCTAACCAATCGCTGCGTAAAAAAGTCTTTCCTCATGTCGCCTTTGGTTCTTCGGCCAATCACCTTAAATCTGTGTCCTCTGGTTCTCGACCCTTCTGCCAATGGGAACAGTTTCTCTCTAGCTACTCTTTCCAGACCCCTCATGATTTTGAACACCTCTATCAAATCTCCTCCCAATGACTCCCTGTTCATGCAATCTCTTTAGGATTGTACCCTTTAGTTTATATTTCCTCTCCTCATTCTTTGTACCAAAATGTATGACTTCGCACTTTTCTGAGTTAAATTTCATCTGCCATGTGTCCAACCATTCCACCAGCCTGTCTATGTCCTCTTGATGTCTATCACTATCCTGCTCACTGTTCACTATACTTCCAAGTTTTGTGTCATCTGCAAATTTTGAAATGGTGCCCTGTACACCCACATCCAAATCATTATTGGGGCTGAAATTAGGCTCGCCACGGGTGAGTACGCACTATGTACTCACCCGTGGACAGAACGAAAGTGCCGGTTTTTTGCATGCACTGCGCATGCGCGGGAAACCAGCACTTCCGTTCCCCTGAAGGAAGGGGTTCAGAGGTCGAACGCGCACGCCGGAGGGCCAGCGCGTTCGCCTCGCACTTCGTGTTTTTTTACAGGTTCCTCCGTGAGGGTAAGCACGGAGAAGATGCACATTGAAAAAGGATGCGTAAGGCCTTCTTTTAACAAGGTAAGTGTTGATTTTATTAAAATGTAAACATTTTTTCACAGATTTATCTTTTTTAATTACTTTAAAGAAAGGTAAGTTTAGTTTTAACCCCATTAAAAAGTGTAATTAATTTTTCAAAAATTAAAATTTTTGTTTAAAATAGTTAATTAATGTAATTTATAGTTATTTTAAAAATGTGATGGTTTTAAAAAAAATTATTTGTAGTTTTAGGGATGTTTTGGGGCCGATCTGTATTCATAGATTTGACAGGTCTTCCTGTCAAATCTATGAATGAAAGATGGTCTGCTGCCATTGGCTCTCCATGGCCCACGTGATCCCAGGGGACGCATCGCACTAACTACGCCCCTGGGATACGCAAGCACTGCACGCCGGCAGTTGGAGGAGGCCCAGGACCCGAATTCCTCGTGGGCCCAGGGGTCAACGGCAGGCGCGGTAGGTAGGTGCGCACGGGATCCTTACCCCCGCGGGAAGCCAGGGAGCCGAATTTCTGGCCCAATATATATCAAGAAAAGCAGTGGTCCTAGAACCGACCCCTGGGGAACACCACTGTATACCTTCCTCCAGTCCGAAAAACAACCGTTCACCACTACTCTCTGTTTCCTGTCACTTAGCCAATTTCGTATCCATGCTGCCACTGTCCCTTTTATTCCATGGGCTTCAACTTTGCTGGCAAGCCTATTATGTGGCACTTTGTCGAACATCTTTTGGAAATCCATGTACACCACGTCAACCGCATTGCCCTCATCAACCCTCTCTGTTATCTCATCAAAAAACCCGATCAAGTTGGTTAAACACGATTTGCCTTTACCAAATCCGTGCTGGCTTTCCTTAATTAATCTATTCTTGTCCAAGTGACTGTTAATTTTGTCTCTGATTATTATTTCTAAAAGCTTCCTCACTACCGAGGTTAAACTGACTGGCCTGTAGTTGCTGGGTTTATCTTTACACCCTTTTTTGAACAAGGGTGTAACATTTGCAATTCTTCAGTCCTCTGGCACCACCCTCATTTCTAAGGAGGATTGGAAGATTATGGCCAGTACCTCTGTGATTTCTTCTTCACTTCCCTCAGCATCCTAAGGTACATCCCATCTGGTCCTGGTGACTTATCTACTTTAAGTACAGCCAGCCTTTCCAGTACCTCCTCTTTATTAATTTTTATTTTATGAAGTGTCTCCACTACCTCCTCCTGCACTATGTCTATGGCAGCATCCTCTTCCTTGGTGAAGGCAGATGCAAAGTACTCATTTAGCACCTCAGCCATACCCTCTGCCTCCATGCGTAGGTCTCCTCTTTGGTCCCTAATTGGCCCCACCCCTCCTCTTACTACCCATTTACTATTTATATGCCTATAGAAGACTTTTGGATTACCTTTTATGTTAGCTGCCATTCTATTCTCATACCCTCTCTTTGCCCCTCTTATTTTCTTTTTCACTTCCCCTCTGAACTTTCTATATTTAGCCTGATTCTCACTTGTATTCTCGACCTGACATCTGTCATATGCGCTCTTTTTCTTCTTCATCTTACTCTCTATCTCTTTCATCATCCAGGGAGCTGTGACTTTAGTTGCCCTACCTTTCCCCCTAGTGGGAATGTAATTTGACTGTACCTGAACCATCTCCTCTTTAAAGGCAGCCCATTGTTCGATTACAGTTTTGCCTGCCAATCTTTGATTCCAATTTACCTGGGCCAGATTGCTCCCTGTCCTTTTCCATAGCTAATCTAAACCTTATGATACTATGATCACTGTTCCCTAAATGTTCACCTACTGACACTTGCTCCACTTGACCCACCTCATTCCCCAGAACCAGATCCAGCAATGCCTCCTTCCTCGTTGGGCTGGAAACATACTGATCAAAAAAGTTCTCCTGAACACACTTCAGAAATTCTTCCCCCTCTCTGCCCTTACACTATTACTATCCCAGTCTATATTAGGATAGTTGAAGTCCCCCATTATCACTACTCTATAGTTCTTGCATCTCTCTGTAATTTCTCTGCAAATTTGCTCCTCCATATTTTTCCCACTAGTTGGTGGCCTATAGAATACACCTAGTAGTGCAATGGCATCTCTATTATTTCTTAACATCTAGCCATATAGATTCTGTCCTTGACCCCTCCAGGACATCCTTTCTCTCCAGCACTGTAACATTCTCCTTAACCAATACTGCCACACCACCTCCTATCTTTCCTTCCCTATCTTTCCTGGAGCACCTGATATCCAGGAATATTTAATACCCAATCCTGCCCTTTTTTGAGCCAGGTCTCCGTTATTGCCACGACATCATATTCTCATGTGGCTATTTATTCCTGCAGCTCACCAACCTTGTTTACTATGCTTCGTGCGTTCACATACACACACTGTAAACCTATCTTAGACCATCCTGTGTTCTCTCTTAGTCTGACCCCACCTAATACCTTACTATTTCTTATTTTAGTGCTATCCGTCTCTTCCAATCCTTTGTGCCCTTTGTTTCTCCTTTCTAATGCTACATCCTGGTGCCCATTCCCCTGCCAACTTAGTTTAAACCCTCCCCAAGAGCACTACCAAATCTTCCCGCAAGGATATTGGTACCGGCTCTGTTGACGTGCAACCCGTCCGGCCTGTACAGGTCCCACCTTCCCCAGAACCGGCCCTGATGCCTCAGGAATCTAAAGCCCTCCCTCCGGCAGCATCTCTCCAGCCACACATTCATCTGCTCTATCCTCCTATTTCTATACTTACTCGCGCGTGGCACCAGGAGTAATCCAGAGATTACTACCTTTGAGGTCCTGCTTTTTAATCTCTTTCCTAGCTCCCTAAAATATGCCTGCAGGACCTCATCCCTCTTTCTACCTAAGTCATTAGTACCGATATGGACCACGACCACTGGCTGTTCACCCTCCCCCCTCAAAATGTTCTGCAGCCGCTCGGTGACATCCTTGACCCTGGCACCAGGGAGGTAACATACCATCCTGGAGTCACGTCTGCGGTCGCAGAAATGCCTGTCTGCTCCCCTAACTATCGAATCCCTTACCACTATTGCTTTCCCTATCTTCCTCCTCCCCCACTGTACAGCTGAGCCACCCGTGGTGTGGTGGACTTGGCTCTGGCTGTACTCCCCAGAAGAACCTTTGCCCTCACCAGTACTCAGAACCGAATACTAGTTGGAGAGTGAGATGCACTCAGGGGACTCCTGCACTACCTGCCTGGTCCTCCTCTTCCGTCTGGTGGTCACCCATTCCCTCTCTGCCTGCGCACTCCTTAGCTGCGGGGTGCCCACCTCCTGAAATATGCTATCCACGCAGCTCTCAGCCTCGTGAATGCACCGCAGTGACGCCAGCTGCTGCTCAAGCTCCGAAACCCGGAGCTCGAGCTCCTCCAGCTGATGACACTTCCTGCACAGGCAGTTGTCCAGGACACGGGAAGCGTCCTGGATTTCCCACATGGCACAGGATGCCCTTCCATGCCTTTATTTATTCGACTATTAACTAACTTTACAGAAACTTAAGACTAAGATGTACCTAATTCAAGTTATTAATATAATATATTATTAACAGTTACTAATTTAATGTAGTATTTCACTGCAAAAGTAAAATACCTGTGCTGTCTCTCAGTACGATTTAGCCTTGTGGATGTTCGTGAATTATTTGCCAATGCATCTCAGGAGACCACCTGTGAGCTGTAATATTCATGATGTTTCTATGTGTCGTATCAAAATACATGTAGTTTCTTTTTGGCTATTCTAGTACTGCAGATTAATTTTGAAGAGGCACCAGGCAGGGAACACTGGGGAAATTTATGCTACTGATTGAGATCAGAAATTTTTAACATAGGGGAGCAGCACTGCCTGATGGGCATGGATTTTCGACAACTGTGGGACCAATTTTAACCTAACTCTTCAGGCAGTGAAACCCACAGGATCGGGTGTAACGGCAGTTTTACACCAGCATTGCACCCGCTCTCGTCAGTCTCCCGACAGGCGGGTTAGATTAAAATGAGTCCCGAACGAGGGGGGAGAGTTTCCGCTTTGGGCGCAATTTGGAACTTGCACACATAAAGCGCTTGAAATTGCTCTGGTTAGGTCACAGTTCAAGTTTCTGCTAAAATTCATTTGCATAATCACAAACGTAAAATCTTCCGCGAACCAGTGCAATCGGGCAGCGTAATAGAATGTAATCGCTTCTTTTCTTTCTTTCCATTAAAAAGTATTCCTTGATGTATTGAAGAGTGGTAACCTGATACAATGGGTTTATCACCAAAAATAACGAGTGTCCAGTCCTCCACCTGTGAGTAACTTGATTTAAAATGACTGAAAATGACTTTAAAAAAAACTATACTGAACCATTTACTAGTTTCATTGGTGTACACTAGTCACTTTCTTAGGAACGGAAATGTTTTTTGACATGAGAAACTTTTAAAGCTTGCCTACCAGTGCCTCTGCGCCTAAGAAATGAGCGCGATTTGAAGAGCCTTCCCGAACCAGCGCAATTGGAGGAAAATCGCAATTTCGACCTGGGGGGCGTGGCCAGTTTTGTAGGCGGGGCCAGATTAGGCCAAATTGAATCTTGACCCGGCGTAAATGCAAACGCAAGTGGTTTTGGGTGTAACTCGCGTTTAAAAATTCCCCGATTTTTTGCATTGGTTCGGCAGATTACGCTGGAATCTGGGCACAAAACTAATGGAAATTCTACCCCTGGGTTTTTATTCCATTAATGCCACAGTTCAATTTGTTTCTTGAATTTCTTCTTTTTTTTGGTAAAAGTGTTGTGATCTTTAAAGTGAAGATGTTGGTGACAGCGAATGGAGCAATTTGAATTTTGAGCAATTAGTGTCGGCATCAAGTGCTCTCAGGTTATGTCTAATACAGCCAGATGTTGAGAAAGACTTCCTCTATTCTAATAACAACAGAAAGCACTGGAAAAACTCAGCAGGCCAGGCAACATCCGTGGAGAGAGAAACAGAGTTCACATTTCAGGTCAAAGACCCTTCGTCAGAACTGAGAAAAAAGCAGGAAATGAAACAGATGAAAAAGCAAATTTGGAGGCTGGGGGAGGGAATAAAAGAACAAAAGGGGAGGTCTGTGAGAGGTGAAGAGACATTAAGAGATACTCAAGGCGAGACGAGATGGTAATAGGACAGGTTAAGAAACAAAAGATGGCTCTAGAAGTGTGAAATGCGCTGGCAGAATGAAAGACAGCTGCCGTGTGGGAGAGAGAAAAAAAAGGGAAAAGGCACAAACCAAAAGTGTGGATAAAAAAAAATATATATATATATGATAGGGGCCGAGGTTATGATCTGAAATTGTTGAACTCGATATTGAGTCCGGAAGGCTATGAAGTGCCTAATCGGAAGATAAGGTGCTGTTCCTCGAGCTTACGCTGAGCTTCCATGGAACAATGCAAGAGGCCGAGGACGGTGAGGTCTGAGTGGGCGTGGAGCGGAGAATTAAAGTGACAGGCCACCGGGAGCTCGGGGTCACCCTTACGGACTGAACGGAGGTGTTCCGCAAAGCGGTCACCCAATCTGCGTTTGGTCTCCCCAATGTAGAGGAGATCACATCGTGAGCAGCGAATACAGTATACTAGATTGCAAGAAGTACAAGTAAATCACTGTTTCACCTGGAAGGGGTGTTTGGGGCCCTGGAGAGTGGGAAGGGGGGAGGTATAAGGGCAGGTGTTGCATCTCCTGCGCTTGCACGGGAAGGTGCCGGGCAAGGGGGAAGGGGTGCTGGGGGTGATAGAGGAGTGGACTAGGGTGTTTCGGAGGGAGCGGTCCCTACGGAATGCTGAAAGGGGAGGTGAGGGGAAGATACGTTTGGTGGTGGGATCACATTGGAGGTGGCGGAAATGGCGGAGGATGATCCGTTGAATGTGGAGGCTGGTGGGGTGAAAGGTGAGGACAAGGGGAACTCTATCATGGTTCCGGGAGGGAGGGGCAGGGGTGAGGGCAGAAGTGCGGGAGATAGAACGGACACGGTTGAGGGCCATGTCAACCACGGTAGAGGGGAATCCTCGGTTGAGGAAAAAGGAAGACATGTCAGAAGCACTGGTATGGAAGGTAGCATCGTCAGAGCAGATGCGGCGGAGACGGAGAAACTGGGAGAAGGGAATAGAGTCCTTACAGGAGGCGGGGTGGGAGGAAGTGTAGTCCAGGTAGCTGTGGGAGTCAGTGGGCTTGTAGTGAATGTTGGTCAATAACCTATCCCCAGAGATGGAGACGGAGAAGTCGAGGAAGGGAAGGGAAGAGTCGGAGATGGACCATGTGAAGGTGAGGGAAGGGTGGAAATTGGAGGCAAAGTGAATGAAATTGTCTAGTTCAGGGCGAGAGCAGGAAACGGCACCGATACAGTCATCAATGTACCGGAAAAAGAGGTGAGGGAGGGAACCCGAGTAGGACTGGAACAAAGAGTGTTCCACATATCCCACGAAAAGGCAGGCATAGCTCGGACCCATGCGGGTACCCATAGCAACACCTTTGATTTGGAGGAAATGAGTGGAGTCAAAGGAGAAGTTGTTCAAAGTGAGAACAAGTTCAGCCAGGCGGAGGAGGGTGCTGGTGGATGGGGACTGGTTGGGCCTCTGTTCAAGGAAGAAGCGGAGCGCCCTCAGGCCATCCTGGTGGGGGATGGAGGTGTAGAGGGATTGTACGTCCATAGTGAAAAGGAGGCGGTTGGGGCCAGGAAACTGGAAACTGTTAAAGTGGTGGAGGGCGTCAGAAGAGTCACGGATGTAGGTGGGAAGAGACTGGACAAGGGGAGAAAAAATAGAGTCGCGATAGGAAGAGATAAGTTCCGTGGGGCAAGAACAGGCTGAAACGATGGGTCTACCAGGGCAGTCCTGTTTGTGGATCTTGGGAAGGAGGTAGAAGCGGGCTGTGCGGGGTTGGGGAACTATGAGGTTGGCGGCCGTGGGGGGAAGATCTCCAGAGGAGATGAGGTCAGTGACAGTCTTGGAAACGGTGGCTTGATGTTCGGTAGTGGGGTCATGGTCCAGGTGGAGGTAGGAGGAGGTGTCGGAGAGTTGGCGTTCAACTTCCGCTAGGTAGAGGTCGGTTCGCCAAACAACAACAGCGCCACCCTTGTCAGCAGGTTTAATGACAATGTCGGGGTTGGATCTGAGAGAATGGAGTGCTGCAAGTTCAGAGGGAGGTAGGTTGGAGTGAGTGAGGGGAGCAGAGAAATGGAGACGGCCGATGTCACGGCGGCAGTTAGCAATGAAAAAATATTTTTTATCCACACTTTTGGTTTGTGCCTTTTCCCTTTTTTTTCTCTCTCCCACATGGCAGCTGTCTTTCATTCTGCCAGCGCATTTCACACTTCTAGAGCCATCTTTTGTTTCTTAACCTGTCCTATTACCAACTCGTCTCGCCTTGAGTATCTCTTAATGTCTCTTCACCTCTCACAGACCTCCCCTTTTGTTCTTTTATTCCCTCCCCCAGCCTCCAAACTTGCTTTTTCATCTGTTTCATTTCCTGCTTTTTTCTCAGTTCTGACGAAGGGTCTTCGACCTGAAACGTTAACTCTGTTTCTCTCTCCATGGATGTTGCCTGGCCTGCTGAGTTTTTCCAGCGCTTTCTGTTGTTATTTCAGTTTTCCAGCATCCGCAGTATTTTGCTATTGTGTCCTCTATTCTAATAGTGTGTTCTGATCTGACCAACAGCGTGTCCTTATCTTACCAACAGTGTGTCCTAGTCCCATGTCCCACTGCCCAAGAGTGAACTGGTCCACTTCCTGTATGTTTATGGGCAGTCGCAGTGGACTGCCAGATTGATGCTGGGGTATATTCTTTGAGTGTCAGAAGTTCAGGTGCAAATGCATAATGCAGGTATTAACCTGATGCTGTTTAGTTTAAATGTGTTAGCACCTGCCTAAATATACCGCATAGAAGAATGTATATTGAGAGCGTTCATGTCATATAGGAACCTTGTAGTTTGCAGAGAGAAATTTTGATCCATTCTGTCTGGGTTGAAATCAAACTCGGATCCAAGATGCTAACCTGTTCCTCTTTTCACGGCACTTGCCTGGTTCCATTCTTATTTATCCAGTCGCTACCAGAGAATCGCCTGCAATGGCTTCTCTTCCCGCTCCCGCATCGTTACCTCTGGTGTCCCCCAAGGATCTATCCTTGGCCCCCTCCTATTTCTCATCTACATACTGCCTCTCGGCGACATAATCCGAAAACACAGCGTCAGTTTCCACACGTACGCTGACGACACCCAGCTCTACCTCACCACCACCTCTCTCGACCTGTCCACTGTCTCTAAATTGTCAGACTGCTTGTCCGACACCAGTACTGGATGAGCAGAAATTTCTTCCAGCTAAATATTGGGAAGACCGAAGCCATTGTCTTCGGTCCCCACCACAAACTCCGTTGCCTAGCCATCAACTCCATTCCTCCCTGGCAACTGTCTGACCCCAAGATGAGCATTCGACCACACATCCGCGCCAATAAGACTGCCTATTTCCACCTCCGTAACATCGCCCGACCCTGACCGTGCCTCAGCTCACCTGCTGCTGAAACCCTCATCCATGCCTTTGTTACCTCTAGACCTGACTATTCCAACGCACTCCTGCCTGGCCTCCCATCTTCCATCCTCCGTAAACTTGAGGTCATCCAAAATTCTGCTGCCCATGTCCTAACTCGCACCAAGTCCCGTTCACCCATCATCCCTGTGCTTGCTGACCTACATTGGCTCCCGATTAAGCAACGCCTTGAGTTTAAAATTCTCATCCTTGTTTTTAAATCCCTGCATGGCCTCGCCCCTCCCTATCTCTGTAATCTCTTCAAGCCTACAACCCTCCGAGATATCTGCGCTCCTCCAATTCTGGCCTCTTAACATCCCTGATTTTAATCGCTCCACCATTGACGGCTGTGCCTTCAGCTGCCTAGGCCCCAAGCTCTGGAATTCCCTCCCTAAACCTCTCCGCCCTTGCTACCTCTCTCTCCTCCTTTAAGACGCTCCTTAAAACCTATCTCTTTGACCAAGCTTTTGGTCACCTACCCTAATTTATCCTTATGTGGCTCGGTGTCAAATTTTATTTGATAACGCTCCTGTGAAGAGCCTTGGAACGCTTTACTATGTTAAAGGCGCTATATAAATGCAAGTTGTTGCTGTTTCTTAAAAATAAATTAACGTGTGAGAAGCTTTTTGGTGCTTTGGTGTGCAATGTGTATATACAAATGGCGGGATAGGTTTTTGACAAATATGCCCCATACGGGGAATTCCTAACCCTGACAGCATTCCGGCACAGTCTAATTACTTTCCCCCTAAAGAGAGGGAAAAGTCACTGCGTAATACCTCACATACATCTCCTGGTGGTCAATGTATCGACAAAAGTGTACATCCTACAAGTCACCCGGGAGGAATCCCAGATCACCTGTGCCAACTCCTGACTCCTAAAGTTGCAAGGCCAAAGCTCCAGACTACACTGCTGCAGACGAGGCAAAGGAGTCGTGCAATCAGCTGGTTTGCCAGTAACCTTGGGAGTCTATAGCTGGCACAGGTGTTCTTACATCTTCCCAGCTAGTTTGGGGACTTGTAAGAGAGAGAATTCTGAGTTCTGCATAGGCCTCTTGCCTGCCCTCTTGACTGCAGGAATAGTGGGTCTAAATTTTACGTCGTTGCACCCATTTTATGGGCCTAACACGGGCGCAGCAACGATAACCAATTTAGCCGGGTGAGGCCTGTGCCTGATCTGCACAGGAGTTCACTCCGCTGTTAAATTGGTCGGGGGCCTTTTTATAGGCGGCCCTGGTGGCTGCCTGAAATGAGTGGAGGCCTCATTTCAATATTGAAACGAGGCTCATAGAAACATAGAAAAATAGGAGCAGGGGTAGGCCATTCGGCCCTTCGAGCCTGCTCCGCCATTCAATATGATCATGGCTGATCCTCTATCTCAATACCATATTCCCGCTCTCTCCCCATACCCCTTGATGCCTTTTGCGTCGAGAAATCTATCTATCTCCTTCTTAAATATATTCAGTGACTTGGCCTCCACAGCCTTCTGTGGTAGAGAATTCCACAGGTTCACCACCCTCTGAGTGAAGACATTTCTCCTCATCTCAGTCCTAAATGTCCTACCCCGTATCCTGAGACTGTGACCCCTCGTTCTAGACTCCCCCCCAGCCTCCTTCGCTCAGTTCAGATCCGGACTCCAACATTTGTTTGTCCCTGTCGGAGCAGACTGTCCGGCTGATCCAATAATGAAAGCGATCCAGTTTAAGATCGCGTTTGGGAGCTGGCCTCACACCACTTGGCATGAATCTGATTCAGGCTGCTTCACAGTCAAATGACAGTAGAGTTTGGATGGATGTGGAGTCAAAATTGCCGTTGATTATGTAGTATGACTGGGCCTGTGTGATGGGATGGGGACAGGGTGGGGGCGGTGGGGGGGAGGCTGCTTTCAATGTTGCAAACTCCATTAATATATAAATACTGTTACCATTTTGTGACAAATAATGAATAGAAATTACAAGTCAGTACATCAGATTACTACCTTTCATTTCCCTCCAACTTTTGTAATTATTTATAATGTATACTTCAGGTTTTCAATGTGTAAACTTAAAACAGTTGGGTGTATCAGTCTCTTCAGTTGACTCCAGGCTGCGCGTGTGTGGTATCTGAAGTCCAGAAGTCATCTTGAAGAAGTACAAAAGGCGGACGCTTTGAAATGTGTTATAGAACTTTACCAAATACCCACAGATAATATATTATTTTTCTTTCTTGCTGTAATCTTGTGATGTGTCGTGAAAATTGAAACCTTTGTGACTTTTCACAGCAAAACGAGCCTAGTGCTAATTGGTTGCTATGTGACCTACAACCTAGAATGTTAATGACGGCATTAAGACGGAGGCTGTCTGAATATAAGTGTGTAATGCAGGTTTTTTTAAAATAGAATAGTAGTTGTAAACGGGTGAGTTTTATACACTGCATATTATGGTGCACGGAAATAAATCACATCATAAACAATAACAGTGAAATTTGAGCTTCAGTTGGGTCTCAAGACTAGATACATACAATCAATTTACCTTGAGGGAATGCTGTTTACAATATACCTAAGACAGTGGAATCCCTTAATTGTTGTATTGCAGTCAGTTTGCTTGATGTCATGATTTTCTGGCTGCTTTCAAAGATGAAGTACAGTTAATCCTAATCTTATTACATTTTATTGCCAGTGGAAACAGTTTCTCCCTATCTATTCTATCAAAACCCCTCATAATTTTGAACACCTCTGTTAAACCTCCCCTTAACCTTCCCTGCTCTAAGGAAAACAACCCTAGTTTCTCCAGTCTCTCCACGTAACTGCAATCCCTGGTACCATTCTAGTAACTCTCCTCTCTACCTCAGGGCTTTTTTGTTGTGCTTCGGACTTTTGTTTACTGTATTCCATTCTCCAGTGTGCCGCCTATTTAAGGTCATGAATCCGTTTCCGACAAACCTGTGGCACTTGTGAAATTTTTGTAAATTTTGTTCAGGTTCTGAGATGCTTTTGCCCATGTAGGCATTCACCCTTCTGTGGCTAATACTGTGGATTTAGTGCGAAAGAAAGCACCTTCCAATGTAATGAATTCTTTTTGCAAAACAACCAGCTTAGCTTGAGTATAACGTGATCCTCTTTGCAGTTTGGTTTTCAACTCCGTTTCAGCAACTTGGTAACAATTTTCAGGCAGGAGCAGACCATTGCTCCCTCTAGCCTACTGTGACAAAGGCGAAGCACCTTTGTCTAAACTGGATTAGTTATTGGATTCTTTCTTGATTGCTACAGTACACGCAAGGTTAACATTAAATACTGTGGACTGATTCATCAATCGGTAGAGGATATACATTATGGTCTAGTATGCTGAAGATATTAATAGGCACCTGCAGCTTGTTCCTATGGGATAAAGAGCACTTAAATGTGCTAATGTCTGTTAAGTGCAGAGCCGTGGCCCTATTCGAAAGCAGCATTCCTGACAGCTGTCCAGACAAGTGGTCATTTCTGCAATGACAAGTTGATCAAACTAGTTGGAACAGATCAATGGGTCTGGCCACTTTATAACAATCCAAACATTCTACAGCGGGTATTGTTCAATTTCGGCGGGGAGAAGGAAAACTGGTGGGAGTGGATCAGCCGCCCGTTATACACCCTGTCCAATTTTCCTTTCTACAAAGGAAAGGAAATTCGAGTGGTGCATATAACAGGCAGCCTCTTCCACTAACGTCAGCTTTCCACCTCTTCCAAAGTTGAAAATTACCCCTCGAGTATTTGACATCCTCGGGATCTTTTTAAAGTCACTGGTTTGATTGACAGATATAACTGTTGAGATTTTTAAGAGGAGCACGACCAAAGTGTAGAGGAACAGAGGGACCTTGGAGTGCATGTCCACAGATCGCTGAAGGTAGCGGGACAGGTAGATAAGTGGTTGAGAAGGCATACAGGATACTTGCCTTTATTAGCCGAGGCATAGAATATAAGAGCAGGGAGGTTATGCTTGAACTGTACAAAACACTCGTTAGGTCACAGCTAGAGTACTGCGTACAGTTCTGGTCACCACAAAACAGAAAAGATGTGATTGCACTAGAGAGGGTACAGAGGAGATTTACGCGGATGTTGCCAGGACTGGAGAATTTTAGCTATGAGGAAAGATTGGATAGGCTGGGGTTGTTTTCTTTGGAACAGAGGAGGCTGAGGGGAGATTTAATTGAGGTGTATAAAATTATGAGGGGCTTAGATAGAGTGGATTGGAAGGGCCTATTTCTCCTAGCAGAGAGGCCAATAACCAGGGGGCATAGATTTAAAGTAATGGGTAGAAGGATTAGAGGGGAGTTGAGGAGAATATTTTTCACCCAGAGGGTGGTGGGGGTCTGGAACTCACTGCCTGAAAGGGTGGTAGAGGCAGAAACCCTCATCACATTTAAAAAGTACTTGGATATGCACTTGAAGTAACCTACAAGGCTACGGACCAAGAGCTGGAAAGTGGGATTAGGCTGGATAGCTCTTTTTTGGCCGGCACAGTCACAATGGGCTGAAAAGGCCTCCTTCTGTGCTGTAAATTTCTATGATTCTATGAATTGTGCATTTTTCTGATGGACAGTTCTGTAGCCAAGAGCTACAGGTTTCGGGTTTATGTTTGGCTGCCTGTACTTAGCTCATTTGTCAGTCTGAAGCTGTTAGGTGTATGAACCTAGTTACAGGACTCCGTAGTAGCAAATAACCATGTAAGAAATAAGTGACCATGTCTTGAATATCAGTCTTATGTTAAAGATCCACACAAGAGATGTGTCAGCAATTTTGGTCCTTTTACAGTAGAGATTGATAAATGATTGTAACTACTGTTAAATACTGTTTGTAATAAATACTGTTGTTTTATTTGTTTTATGTTCAATAAATTTACATAATGCATAATGGATTATAGGCTAAACCATGGTCTGATAGAGTCTATAGAGCTGGCTTTCCTGACCTTTGCCCCTAGGAAATACCCATTCCCCGAGTGTAAACGTGACCAAACAGGGGATGCAGACATAGAAACATAGAAGATAGGAGCAGGAGTAGGCCATTCGGCCCCTCGAGCCTGCTCCGCCATTTAATGAGATCATGGCTGATCATCCAAATTCATACCCTGTCCCTGCTTTCTCCCCATATCCCTTGATCCCTTTAGCCTTAAGAAATATATCTATCTCCTTCTTGAATATATTTAATGAATTGGCCTCAACTGCCTTCTGTGGTAGAGAATTCCACAGGTTCACCACTCTCTGGGTGAAGAAATTCCTCCTCATCTCAGTCCTAAATGGCTTACCCCTTATCCTTAGACTGTAACCCCTGGTTCTGGACTCCCCCGCCATCAGGAACATCCTTCCTGCATCTAGTCTGTCTAGTCCTGTTAGAATTTCATAAGTTTCAATGAGATCCCCTCTCATTCTTCTAAACTCTAGCGAATACAAGCCCAAGCGTTCCAATCTCTCTTCATACGTCATTCCTGCCATCCCAGGTATCAGTCTGGTGAATCTTCGCTGCACTCCCTCCATGGCAAGAACATCCTTCCTCAGATAAGGCGACCAAAACTGCACACAATACTCAAGGTGTGGTCTCACCAAGGCCCTGTACAACTGCAGCAAGACATCCTTGCTCCTGTACTCGAATCCTCTCACTATGAAGGCCAACATACCATTTGCCTTCTTAACCGCCTGCTGCACCTGCATGCTTACCTTCAACGACTGATGCACAAGGACTCCCAGGTCTCGTTGCACTTCCCCTTCTCCCAATCTATTGCCGTTCAGATAATAATCTGCCTTCCTGTTTTTGCCACCAAAGTGGATAACCTCACATTTATCCACATTATACTGCATCTGCCATGCATCTGCCCAATCACCCAACTTGTCCAAATCATACTGGAGTTTCTCTGCATCCTCCTCACAACACACACGCCCACCCAGCTTTGTGTCATCTGCAAACTTGGAGATATTACATCTAGTTCCCTCGTCTAGATCATTAATATATATTGTGAATAACTGGGGTCCTAGCACTGATCCCTGCGGTACCCCACTAGTCATTGCCTGCCACTCAGAAAAAGACCCGTTTATTCCAACTCTTTGCTTCCTGTCTGCCAACCAGTTCTCTATCCAAGTCAGTACCTTACCCCCAATCCCATGTGCTTTAACTTTGCACGCCAATCTCTTATGCAGGACCTTATCGAAAGCCTTCTGAAAGTCCAAATACACCACATCCACTGGTCCTCCCTTAGCTATTCTACCAGTTACATCCTCAAAAAATTCCAGTAGATTAGTCAAGCATGATTTACCTTTTGTAAATCCATGTTGACTTTGTCCGATCCTGTGACTGTTTTTCAAGTGCTCTGCTATTACATCTTTTATAATGGACTCTAGCATTTTCCCCACTACCGATGTCAGGCTTACCGATCTATAATTCCCCGTTTTTTCTCTACCACCTTTTTTAAATAGTGGGGTAACATTAGCTACCCTCCAATCCATGGGAACTGTTCCAGAGTCTATAGAATTTTGGAAGATGACCAGCAATGCATCTACTATTTCTAGGGCCACTTCCTTAAGTACCCTAGGATGTAGATTATCAGGCCCTGGGGATTTATCGGCCTTCAATCCCGTCAATTTCCCTAACACCATTTCCCTACAAATACTGATTTCAATTAGTTCCTCCCTCTCATTAGACCCTATGTTCCCTGACATCTCTGGGAGGTTATTTGTGTCCTCCTTTGTGAAGACAGAACCAAAGTATGTATTTAATTGGTCAGCCATTTCTTTGTTCCCCATTATAAATTCCCCTGATTCTGACTGCAAGGGACCTATGCTTGACTTCACCAATCTTTTTCTCTTCACATATCTATAGAAGATTTTACAGTCAGTTTTTATGTTCCCTGCAAGCTTACTCTCATATTCTATTTCCCCCCTCTTAATTAATCCCTTTGTCCTCCTTTGCTGAATCCTAAACTGCTCCCAATCCTCAGGTTTGCTGCTTTTTCTGGCCAATTTATATGTCCTCTCCTTGGATCTTATGCTATCCCTAATTTCCCTTGTTAGCCACGGTTGAGTCACCTTTTTTGTTTTATTTTTATGCCAAACAGGGATGAACAAATTCTGTCATTCATCCATGCGATCTTTAAATGTTTGCCATTGCCTATCCACCGTCAACCCTTTAAGTAACGCTCCCCAATCCATCCTAGCCAATTCGCGCCTCATACCATCGTAGTTTCCTTTATTGAAATTCAGGACCCTAGTCTCTGAGTCAACTACTTCACTCTCCATCTTAATGAAAAATTCTATCATATTATGATCGCTCCTCCCCAAGGGGCCTCGCACAACAATGTTACACCACTATGCTGAGTCTCTGCTCCATGTAAGTTGCCCCAAAATCATGAGGGGTCTGGACAGAGTAGATAGAGAGAAACTGTTCCCATTGGTGGAAGGGTCAAGAACCAGAGGACACAGATTTAAGGTGATTGGCAGAAGAACCAAAGGCGACATGAGGAAAACCTTTTTTACACAGCGAGTGGTTAGGATCTGGAATTCACTGCCTGAAAGGGTGGTGGAGGAAAGATTCAATCACGGCTTTCAAAAGGGAGTTGGGTAAATATCTGAAGGAAAGAAATTTGCAGGGCTACGGGGAAAGGGCGGTGGAGTGGGACGAGCTGAAGTGCTCTTGCAGAGAGCCGGCACGGGCTCGGCGGGCCGAATGGCCTCCTTCTGTGCTGTAACCATTCTAATATCAATGAGGGGATTCACAATATCCTGAGCCAACTCCTTCAGAACCCTGGGATGAATGTTGTCAGAGCCTGGGACCTATCTACTTTGAGCTTTTACAAGTCCCCTGGTATACCCTCTCTTGTGAGTGTAAAGCTTTTTCAATCACATCTTGCGTTCTTCACGGTAGGATGTCACATTTATATTTTTGCCACTATGGTAGGATGTTACGTTTATGAATATTCATTAGCATTATTAGTACAGATCACGCACCTCATTCTTGCTTGTGCAGAGTTAAATAATTTGAATTGACTTCTGATTGGGTGTCTTGATGTACCATTGGCGATAAATTATGATGCTGATATTGACAATTATAACATTTCAACCTGAGTGGCGAAGAAGGCACCCAGCATAGTACAATTGTCTAATGCGCCCGAGAGAATGGTATTGCAACTCCAAAGTGTTTATGCATTTATATAATCAGTCGTTAACACAGACGCTTTGTCTTCTCAAGTGACCCTCTTATCTATGTTTTCCAAATAAAACTTTCTTCTCAGCAATCAGGACAAGCACAATCCATTGAGCCCTGAGTCAGGCACAATCCGTTGAGCTCTGAACCGGTTTCATTTCAAAATCTTACATACTATCAAAATTATTCAAGGGAGACAATTATTGAAATAATTATTCCTAAATTTAATACTAAAAACAATGCCAAGTGCAGGAGAACATTGCTTTTTCCACTAGATAAGGTTTTTTTTCAATTTGTTCTCTGAATGTGGGTGATGCTGGCAAGGCCGCATTTATTGCCCATCTCTCGTGCCCCGAGAAGCTGGTGGTGGGCCTTCTCCTTGAACCAATGCAGACCTTGTGGTGATGGTGCTCCCACAATGGTGTTAGGTTGGGAATTCCAGGATATTTACCCAATGACAATGAAGGAACATCGATATATGTCCAAGTCAGGATGGTGTTTGACAGAGCGGATTTTAATGGTGATGGTGATTCCACGACATTGCTGTCCTGTTCTTTCTGGTGGTAGAGGTCACAGGGTCAGGAGGTGCTGTCGAAGTAACCTTGGTGGGTTGTTGCACTGTATCCTGTAGATCGTACATACTGCAACAACAGTGTGCCGGTGGTCAAGGGGTGGTGATTAAGTCCAGTGAAGAGGCATTAATCAAGCCGATTGCTCTGTCCTGGATAGCACGGAGCTTCATGACACCTATCCAGGCAGATGCTGAAAGAAAGCCTTGCATTTATATAGCGCCTTTCATGACCTCAGGATGTCCCAAAGTGCTTTACAGCCAATGAAGTGTTTTTGAAGTGTAGTCACTGTCATAATGTAGGGAAATGGAGCTGCCAATTTGTGCACAGCAAGGTCCCACAAATAGCCATGAGATACTGACCAGATAATCTGTTTTAGTGATGTTGATTGAGGGATAAATATTGGCCAGGACACCGGGGAGAATTACCCATCTCTTCTTATAATAGTGCTTTTACATCCACCTGAGAAGGCAGATGTTTGGTTTAATGTCTCATCCAAAAGACGGCACCTCCAACAGTGCAGCACTCCCTCAGTACTGCATTGGAATGTCAGCCTAGATTCTGTGCTCAAGAGTCCAGAGTCAGACATAAACCCACAACCTTCAAACTCAGAGGCAAGAGTGCTACCACTGAGCCATGGCTACCATTTCCATTCTACTGCTGGCATGAATGGATAGGTTTTAAGGGGTCAGGAGGCAAGCCACTCATCTCAGTGTACCTGGTCCTGTCCTGCTCTTGCAGCCATGGTGTTCATATGGCTGGTCGAGTTAAACTTCTGATCACCGATGATGTCCAAGCTATTGATGGTGAGGATTCGACAAGGGGAGATGACTGGGTGATCTTTTGTTAAAGATGATCATTACCTGGCTTTTATGTTGCATGTGTGATATCTGCCACTTGTCAACCCAAGATTGGATATTATCCAGGTCCTGCTGCATGTAGCCTGGAATGGGTTGCTTCATTATCGATGTCCCATTCCTGACTTTATGATGGAGGGAAGATCATTAATGAAGCAGATGAAGGTGGTTGGGCCGAAGACACTTCCCTGAGGGACTCCTGCAATATTGTACTGACACAGTGATGACTGGCCTCCGACAATCAGCACCAAATTTCTATTTTATTTTTTATTCGTTTATGGGATGTGGGCATCGCTGGCAAGGCCAGCATTTATTGCCCATCTCTAATTGCCCTTGAGAAGGTGGTGGTGAGCCCCCTTCTTGAACCGCTGCAGTCCGTGTGGTGAGGGTACTCCCACAGTGCTGTTAGGGAGGGAGTTCCAGGATTTTGACCCAGCGACGATGAAGGATCGGCAAAATACTTCTAAGTCAGGATGGTGTGTGACTTGGAGGGGAACTTGGAGGTGGTGGTGTTCCCATGCACCTGCTGCCCTTGTCCTTCTAGGTGGAAGAGGTCGCGGGTTTGGGAAGTGCTGCAGAAGAAGCCTTGGCGAGTTGCTGCAGTGCATCTTGTAGATGGTACACACTGCAGCCACGGTGCGCCGGTGGTGGAGGGAGTGAATGTTTAAGGTGGTGGATGGGGTGCCAATCAAGCGGGCTGCTTTGTCCTGGATGGTGTCGAGCTTCTTGAGTGTTGTTGGAGCTGCACTCATCCAGGCAAGTGGAGAGTATTCCATCACACTCCTTATTTGTGTCTTGTAGATGGTAGAAAGACTTTGGGGAGTCAGGAGGTGAGACACTTGCCGCAGAATGCCCAGCCTCTGACCTGCTCTTGTTGCCACAGTATTTATGTGGCTGGTCCAATTAAGTTTCTGGCCAATGGTGACCCCAGGATGTTGATGGTGGGGGATTCGGCAATGTTAATGCCATTGAATGTCAAGGGGAGGCGGTTAGACTCTCGCTTGTTGGAGATAGTCATTGCCTGGCACTTCTGTGGCACGAATGGCCTGAACGTCATCCAGGTCTTGTTGCATGTGGGCATGGACTGCTTCATTATCTGGGGAGTTGTGAATGGCGCTGAACACTGTGCAGTCATCAGCGAACATCCCCATTTCTGACCTTATGTTGGAGGGAAGGTCATTGATGAAGCAGCTGAAGATGGTTGGGCCTAGGACACTGCCCTGAGGAACTCCTGCAGCGATGTCCTGGGGCTGTGATGAATGACCTTCAATCGCCACAACCGTCTTCCTATGTGCTAGGTATGACTCCAGCCAGTGGAGAGTTTTCCCCCTGATTCCCATTGACTTCAGTTTTACTAGGGCTCCTTGATGCCACACTCGGTCAAATGCTGCCTTGATGTCAAGGGCAGTCACTCTCCTCTCACCTGTGGAATACAACTCTTTTGTCCATGTTTGGACCAAGGCTGTAATGAGGTCAGGAGCTGAGTGGTCTTTTCGGAACCCAAACTGGGCATCAGTGAGCAGGTTATTGGTGAGTAAGTGCCGCTTGATAGCACTGTCGATGACACCTTCCATCACTTTGCTGATGATTGAGGGTAGACTGATGGGGCAGTAATTGGCCGGATTGGATTTGTCCTGCTTTTTGTGGACAGGACATACCTGGGCAGTTTTCCATATTGTCGGATAGATGCCAGTGTTGTAGCTATACTGGAACAGCTTGGCTAGAGGCGCGGCTAGTTCTGGAGAACAAGTCTTCAGCACGATAGCCGGGATGTTGTCGGGGCCCGTAGCTTTTGCTGTATCCAGTGCGCTCAGCCGTTTCTTGATATCACGTGGAGTGAATCGAATTGGCTGAAGACTGGCTTCTGTGATGGTGGGGACCTCAGGAGGAGGCCGATATGGATCATCCACTCGGCACTTCTGGCTGAAGATGGTTGCAAACGCTTCAGTCTTGTCTTTTGCACTCACGTGCTGGGCTCCACCATCATTGGGGATGGGGATATTCATGGAGCCTCCTCCTCCCGTTAGTTGTTTAATGGTCCACCACCATTCACGACTGGATGTGGCAGGACTGCAGAGCTCTGATCTGATCCGTTGATTGTGGGATCGCTTAGCCCTGTCTATAGCATAGCATTTGTAAAATGTTCTGTTGTTCGCACTTAAATTGTGGCGCTAATGTCAGCAATCCATACAAATTGGTATTGTTCATCAAGGAGAGGGATTTTAGTGAGAAAAATTGGCATTTCCATTTTGAGCAGCATGAAGCACTCCAAGGACAGGTATCACACAGGTAACAAGAAGAGGCCAACCTCAGTATGACATTGTTTTCTAATTTCCGCACCAACCTCTCTGAGTCAAAATGTCTATTCCATTTCCAAATTGGGGCGATTAGTGTTGTGAAGGCGTGTCTGCCGGGAATTGGTTTGAGACTAGCCAAACTCATTTCCTTTCACGTAGGAGCCTTACAACCAACAGTGAAAGAAGACTTTCCTGCCATCGGAACTGGATTTGAAATGAGGGCCCAGAGGTGAACAACTCGCGTGTTAGCCCACTCGCCTAGCCACACGTCTAGTGCTTGTTTATGAATCATGGGCATTCTCGAATTAGAAATATGTTGTGCAATATTGCATAATCTTGTTCACTTAAAGAATGAACAGCAGAATACTCCTGAAACCAAGCTCCAGCGCGTTCCAAAAATCCATAGCTGTGAGCCATTCTTTTAAAGTGTTTGGATTCTTGGAATGTGACTATTCACAGTGGGTGTGTGCACATCCTTCAAGGCATACAGAGGCAAATGATCTAAGTTGGCCCGTTGTTTGAAGTTATTTTTGTCTGCCAAGTATTTGTGCAACAGTTGCTTTTGCACATAACATGTCGAAGTTCTGAAGGGTTCCACCCCAAATGTTAATCTGCCTTTCTCCTTCAGAAGCTAACTAATCCGTTGCACATCTCCAACATTTTATCTTGTTACATAGATCACTATGTTGTGGAAATTGTTGGCTGTTGAAAAATAAATTTGGCTCACCTGTATCTATCGTAGTGCTCAACTGCACCTGCCGCAGTGCCATCTGTACCAGTAACAGTGTTCACCTGTACCTGTAACAGTGCTCACCTGTACCTGTAACAGTGCTCACCTGTACCTGTAACAGTGCTCACCTGTACCTGTAACAGTGCTCACTTGTACCTGTAACAGTGCTCAGCTGTACCTGTAACAGTGCTCACCTGTACCAGTAATAGTGCTCACTTGTACCTGTAACAGTGCTCAGCTGTACCAGTAACAGTGTTCACCTGTACCTGTAACAGTGTTCACCTGTACCTGTAACAGTGCTCACCTGTACCTGTAACAGTGCTCACTTGTACCAGTAATAGTGCTCACCTGTACCTGTAACAGTGCTCAGCTGTACCAGTAATAGTGCTCACCTGTACCTGTAACAGTGTCCACCTCTACCTGTAACAGTGTTCACCTGTACCTGTAACAGTGTCCACCTCTACCTGTAACAGTGCTCACCTGTACCTGTAACAGTGCTCACCTGTACATGTAACAGTGCTCACCTGTACCTGTAACAGTGTTCACCTGTACCTGTAACAGTGCTCACCTGTACCTGTAACAGTGCTCACCTGTACCTGTAACAGTGTTCACTTGTACCTGTAACAGTGTTCACTTGTATCTGTAACAGTGCTCATCTGTACCTGTAACAGTGCTCACCTGTACCTGTAACAGTGCTCACCTGTACCTGTAACAGTGATCACCTGTACCTGTAACATTTTTCACCTGTACCTGACAGCATGTTCACCTTTACCTGTAACAGTGTTCACCTGTACCTGTCACATTGCTGAGCTGTACCTGTAATAGTGTTCACCTGTACCTGCAACAGTGCTCACCTGTACCTGATGCCGTGCACACTTAAGAACATAAGAAATAGGAGCAGGAATAGGCCACTTGGTCCCTCGAGCTTGCTCCGCCATTCAATAAGATCATGGCTGATCTTGGACTCAAAGCCACTTCCCAGCCCACTCCCCATAACCCTTCACTCCCTTATCTTGCAAAAATTTGTCTATCTCCACTTTAAATGTATTTAATGACCCAGCCTCCACAGCTCTCTGGGGCAGAAAATTCCACAAATTTACGACCCTCTGAGAGAAGAAGTTCCTCCTCATCTCAGTTATAAAAGGGCGACCCTTTATTCTGAGACTGTGCGCCCGAGTTCTAGATTTCCCCATGAGGGGAAACATCCTCTCTGCATCTACCCTGTCAAGCTCCCTCAGCATCTTATATGTTTCAATAAGATCACCTCTCATTCTTCTAAATTCCAATGAGTATAGGCCCAGCCTGTTCAACCGTTCCTCATAAGTTCAACCCCTCACCTCTGGAATTAACCTAGTGAATTGTCTCTGAACTACCTCCAATGCAAGTATATCCTTCCTTAAATAAGGAAACCAAAACTGTACGCAGTACTCAAGGTGTGGTCTCACCAATACCTTGTACAGTTGTGGCAGGACTTCCCTGCTTTTATACTCTAACCCCCTTGAAATAAAGGCCAATATTCCATTTGCCTTTTTGATTACTTGCTGTACCTGCATGCCAACTTTTTGTGTTTCATGCACAAGGACCCCCAGGTCCCTCTGAACTAGCATTTTGTAATCTCTCTCCATTTAAATAATAGTTTGCTTTTTTATTTTTCCTGCCAAAGTGGATAACCTCGCACTTTCCCACATTATACTCCATCTGCCAAATGTTTGCCCACTCACCTAGCCTGTCTATATCCCTTTGCAGATTCTTTGAGTCCTCTGCACAACTTGCTTTCCCACCCATCTTTGTATCATCTGCAAACTTGGCTACATTACACTCGATCCCTTCATCCAAGTCATTAATGTAGATTGTAAATAGTTGGGGCCCCAGCACCGATCCTTGTGACACCCCATTAGTTACCGTTTGCCAACCAGAAAATGACCCATTTATCCCGACTCTCTGCTTTCTGTTAGTTAGCCAATTCTCTATCCATGCTAATATATTGCCCCCAACTCCGTGAGCTTTTATCTTATGCAGTAACCTTTTATGTGGCACCTTATCGAATGCCTTCTGGAAATCCAAATACACCACATCCACTGGCTCACCCTTGTCCACCCTGCTTGTTACATCCTCAAAGAACTCCAGCAAATTTGTTAAACATGATTTCCCTTTCCTAAAACCATGTTGACTCTGTTTGACTGCAGTATGTTTTTCTAAATGCCCTGCTACTGCTTCCTTAATGAAGGACTCCAGCATTTTCCCAACGACAGATGTTAGGCTAACTGATCTATAGTTTCCTGCTTTCTGTCTCCCTCCTTTCTTAAATAGGGGTGTTACATTAGTGGTTTTCCAATCTGCTGGGACCTCTCCAGAGTCCAGGGAATTTTGGTACTATTGCAACCAATGCATCCACTATCTCTGCAGCCACTTCTTTTAAGACCCTGGGATGCAGGCCATCTGGTCCAGGGGACTTGTCATCTTTTAGTCCCATTATTTTACCGAGTACTATTTCCTTAGTGATAGTGATTGTCTTTAGTTCCCCACTCCCTGTGGCCCCTTGATTATCCATTATTGGGATGTTGTTAGTGTCTTCTACAGTGAAGACAGAAGCAAAATATTTGTTCAGAGTCTCTGCCATTTCCCCATTCCCCATTATTAATTCCCCAGTCTCATCCCCTAAGGGACCAACATTTACTTTAGCTACCCTCTTCCTTTTTATATACCTGTAGAAGCTCTTACTATCTGTTTTAATGTTTCTTGCCAGTTTACTCTCATAATTCATCTTCTCTCTCTATTATTTTTTTAGTCATCCTTTGCTGGTTTTTAAAAATTTCCCAATCCTCTGGTCCCCCACCAATCTTGGCAACATTGTATGCCTTCGTTTTCAATTTGATACCATCCTTTACTTCCTTTGTTAGCCACGGATGGTGCTCCCTTCTCTTAAAATCTTTCTTTCTCACTGGAATATATTTTTGTTGAGAGTTATGAAATATCTCCTTAAATGTTCGCCACTGCATTTCAACTTTCTTACCCTTTAATTTGTTTTTCCAGTCCACCTTAGCTAGTTCTGCCCTCAAGCCATTATAATTGCCTTTGTTTAAGATTAGGATACTGGTTTGGGATACAACTTTCTCACCCTCCAACTGAATTTGAAATTCAACCATGCTATGATCACTCTTTCCTAGAGGATCCTTTACTATGAGATCATTTATTAATTCTGTCTCATTACATAGTACCAGATCCAAGATAGCCTGCTCCCTGGTTGGTTCCATTACATACTGTTCTAGGAAAACATCCCGGATGCACTCTATGAACTCCTCCTCCAGGCTACCATGGCCAATTTGATTTGTCCAATCAATATGGAGATTAAAATCACCCATGATTATTACCGTGCCATTTTTACAGGCCTCCATTATTTGTTGATTTATACTCTGTCCAACAGCATTGCTACTGTTCAGGGGCCTGTAGACTACGCCCACCAGAGACTTTTCCCCCTTATTATTTTTTATCTCCAACCAAACCGATTCTACATCTTGATCTTCTGAACCAATATCACTTCTCACCACTGCACTAATCCCATCTATTACCAACAAAGCCACCCCACCTCCCTTTCTTTTCTTTCTATCCTTCCGAATTGTCATATACCCTGGAATATTCAGTTCCCAGCCCTGGTCGCCTTGCAACCACGTCTCTGTAATGGCGATCAGATCATACCCATTTGTATCTATTTGTGCCGTCAACTCATTTATCTTGTTACGAATGCAGCGTGCATTCAGATATAGAGCTTTTAACTTTGTCTTTTTACCATTTTTCCTTGTTTTGGCCTTTTTTTCTGTTACACTCTTATTTTTAAACATTCTGTCCCTTCCTGTCACACTCTGGTTATTATTTCCCCCCATCTCTAGCCTGCTCTATTGCTTTCTCATTTCTCATTGACTTTTTATTTTCCCGCTCACCTGGATCCTCCCCCCCACTATTTAGTTTAAAGCCCTCTCAACAGCCCTAGTTATTCGATTTGCCAGGACTCTAGCCCCAGCATGGTTCAAGTGAAGCCCGTCCAAATGGAACAGCTCCCTCTTATCCCAGTACTGATGCCAGTGCCCCACAAATCGAAACCCATTTCTCCCACACCTGTCTTTGAGCCACTCGTTCATTTCTCTGATCTTATTTACCCTATGCAAATTCGCTCGTGGCTCAGGTAGTAATCCCAAGATTATTACCTTTGTGGTTCTGCTTTTTAATTTAGCCCCTAGCTACTCATACTCTCTCAGCAGAACCTCTTTCTTTGTCCTACCTATGTCATTGGTACCTACGTGGACCGTGACAACTGGATCTTCCCCCTCCCACTCCAAGTTTCTCTCCAGCCCAGAGGAGATGTCCTTAACCCTGGCACTGGGCAGGCAACACAGCCTTCGGGACTCACACTCTCCACTGCAGTGAACAGTATCTATCCCCCTTACTATACTGTCCCCAATCACTACAACATTTCTTTTTTTCCCCCCACTTGAATGGCCCCCTGTACCATGGTGCTGTGGTCAGTTTGCTCATCCTCCCTGCAGTCCCTGGCCTCGTCCACACAGGGAGCAAGAATCTCGTACCTGTTGGACAAGGCCAAGGGCTGAGGCTCCTCCACCACTACCTCCTGGATCCCAATACCTGCCTCGCTTGTAGTCATACCCTCCTGTCCCTGACCATGGGCCAAATTGGAAGTAATTATTCTAGTGGGTGTGACTGCCTCCTGGAACATAGTGTTCAGGTAATGCTCCCCCTCCCTAATGTGTCGTAGTGTCTGAAGCTCGGACTGCAGCTCATCAACTTTGAGCCGAAGTTCCTCGAGCAGCCAACATTTGCTGCAGATGTGGTCGTCCTGGACCTCAATGGTGTCCACCAGCTCCCACATGCAACAACAACAACACATTGCCTGGTCTCCCATCTCAATTAATTAATTTGTTTTTGAATTTGGAACACTATATCTTTTAATCTACACCAAGGCACTTAAATTTAGATGCTCAAGTTTGGAAAAACAGCGAGAAATAGAGAAATACTCACCAACCAATCACTGACCTGTTTTCTGGTGATGTCATACTTAGATTACATTTACTTCTTTACACTCACTGGTCCTTTGTACCTCAGCGTGCTCCTGCTGCTTTTGAACTCTCCCAGGTTTTTGAGCCTGTACCTGTGACTGTGTTCACCTGTTTCTGTAACAGTGCTCACCTGTACCTGCAACAGTGCTCAACATTACCTGTCACAATGCTCACCTGTACCTGTAACAGTGTTCAGCTGTATCTGTAACAGTGCTCTCCAGTACTTGTAACAGTGCTACCTGTACCTGTAACTGTGTTCACCTGTACCTGTAACAGTGTTCACCTGTACCTGTAACAGTGCTACCTGTACCTGTAACAGTGTTCACCTGTACCTGAAACAGTGCTCACCTGTACCTGAAACAGTGCTCACCTGTACCTGAAACAGTGCTCACCTGTACCTGTAACAGTGCTCACCTGTACCTGTAATAGTGTTACCTGTACCTGTAACAGTGTTCACCTGTACCTGTAGCATTGCTCAACTGTATCTGTAACGGTGCTCTCCTGTACCTGTAACAGTGATCACCTGCACCTGTATCAGTGTTCACCTGTACCTGTAACAGTGTACACCTGTACCTGTAACAGAGTCCACCTCTACCTGTAAAAGTGTTCAACTGTACCTGTAACAGTGCTCACCTGTACCTGTAGCATTGCTCAACTGTATCTGTAACGGTGCTCTCCTGTACCTGTAACAGTGATCACCTGCACCTGTATCAGTGTTCACCTGTAAGTGAAACAGTGCCCACCTGTACCTGTAACAGAGTCCACCTCTACCTGTAAAAGTGTTCAACTGTACCTGTAACAGTGCTCACCTGCACCTGTAACAGTGTACACCTGTACCTGTAACAGTGCTCACCTATACCTGTAACAGTGTTCACCTGTACCTGTAACAGTGCTCACCTGTACCTGTCACAGTGCTCACCTGTACCTGTAACAGTGCTGACCTGTACCTGTAACAGTGCTCAGCTGTACCTGTATCAGTGTTCACCTGTACCTGAAACAGTGCTCACCTGTACCTGTGACAGTGCTCAACTGTACCTGGAACAGTGCTCACCTGTACCTGTAACAGTGCTCACCTGTACCTGATGCCGTGCACATTTGTACCAGTGACAGTGATCACCTGTACCTGTAACAGTGTTCACCTGTACCTGCAACAATGCTCAACTTTACCTGTAACAATGCTCACCTGTACCTGTAACAGTGTTCACCTGTATCTGTAACAGTGTTCTACTGTACCTGTAAGAGTGCTACTTGTACCTGTAACAGTGTTCACCTGCACCAAAATAGTGCTCACCTGTACCTGTAACAGTGCTCACCTGTAGCTGAAACAGTGCTCAACTTTACCTGTAACAGTGCTACCTGTACCTGTAACAGTGATCACCTGTACCTGTAGCATTGCTCAACTGTATCTGTAACGGTGCTCTCCTGTACCTGTAACAGTGATCACCTGCACCTGTATCAGTGTTTACCTGTAAGTGAAACAGTGCTCACCTGTACCGGTAAAAGTGTCCACCTCTACCTGTAACAGTGTTTACCTGTGCCTGAAATAGTGCTCATCTGTACCTGTAAAAGTGTTCACCTGTACCTGAAACAGTGCTCACCTGTACCTGTAATAGTTATCACCTGTGCCTGTAACAGTGCTGACCTGTACCTGTAACACTGCTCACCTGTACCTGTATGAGTGTTCACCTGTACCTGAAACAGTGCTCACCTGTACCTGTAACAGTGACCACCTGTACCTGTGTCAGTGTTCACCAGTAAGTGAAATAGTGCACACCTGTACCTGTAACAGTGCTCACCTGTAGCTGAAACAGTGCTCAACTTTACCTGTAACAGTGCTACCTGTACCTGTAACAGTGATAACCTGTACCTGTATCAGTGTTTACCTGTAAGTGAAACAGTGCTCACCTGTACCGGTAAAAGTGTCCACCTCTACCTGTAACAGTGTTTACCTGTGCCTGAAATAGTGCTCATCTTTACCTGTAACAGTGTACACCTGTACCTGTAACAGTGCTCACCTGTACCTGTCACAGTGTTCACCTGTACCTGTAACATTGTTCACCTGTACCTGTAATAGTGTTCTCCTGTACCTGTAACAATGTTGACCTGTACCTGTAACATTGTACACCTGTACCTGACAGCATGTTCACCTTTACCTGTAACAGTGTTCACCTGTACCTGTCCCATTGCTCAGCTGTACCTGTAACAGTGTTCTACTGTACCTGTAACAGTGCTCACCTGTACCTGATGCCGTGCACATTTGTACGTGTGACAGTGTTCACCTGTATCTGTAACAGTGCTCACCTGTACCTGAAACAGTGCTCAACTGTATCTGTAACAGTGCTCCCCGTACCTGTAACAGTGATCACCTGTACCTGTATCAGTGTTTACCTGTAAGTGAAACAGTGCTCACCTGTACCTGTAAAAGTGTCCACCTCTACCTGTAACAGTGTTGACCTGTACCTGAAATAGTGCTCACCTGTACCTGTAACAATGTTCACCTGTACCTGAAACAGTGCTCACCTGTACCTGTAACAGTGACCACCTGTACCTGTGTCAGTGTTCACCTGTAAGTGAAACAGTGCTCACCTGTACTGTTAACAGTGTCCACCTCTACCTGTAACAGTGTACAACTGTACCTGTAACAGTGCTCACCTGTACCTGTAACAGTGTACACCTGTACCTGTAACAGTGCTCATCTATACCTGTAACAGTGTTGACCTGTACCTGTAACAGTGCTCACCTGTACCTGTGACAGTGCTCACCTGTACCTGTAACAGTGCTCACCTGTACCTGTGACAGTGCTCACCTGTACCTGTAACAGTGCTCACCTGTACCTGATGCCGTGCACATTTGGACCAGTGACAGTGATCACCTGTACCTGTAACAGTGTTCACCTGTACCTGTAACAATGCTCAACTTTACCTGTAACAATGCTCACCTGTACCTGTAACAGTGTTCACCTGTATCTGTAACAGTGTTCTACTGTACCTGTAAGAGTGCTACCTGTACCTGTAATGGTGTTCACCTGCACCAAAATAGTGCTCACCTGTACCTGTAACAGTGCTCAGCTGTAGCTGAAACAGTGCTCAACTTTACCTGTAACAGTGCTACCTGTACCTGTAACAGTGATCACCTGTACCTGTATCAGTGTTTACCTGTAAGTGAAACAGTGCTCACCTGTACCAGTAAAAGTGTCCACCTCTACCTGTAACAGTGTTTACCTGTGCCTGAAATTGTGCTCATCTGTACCTGTAACAGTGTTCACCTGCACCTGTATCAGTGTTCACCTGTAAGTGAAACAGTGCCCACCTGTACCTGTAACAGAGTCCACCTCTACCTGTAAAAGTGTTCAACTGTACCTGTAACAGTGCTCACCTGTACCTGTAGCATTGCTCAACTGTATCTGTAACGGTGCTCTCCTGTACCTGTAACAGTGATCACCTGCACCTGTATCAGTGTTCACCTGTAAGTGAAACAGTGCCCACCTGTACCTGTAACAGAGTCCACCTCTACCTGTAAAAGTGTTCAACTGTACCTGTAACAGTGCTCACCTGCACCTGTAACAGTGTACACCTGTACCTGTAACAGTGCTCACCTATACCTGTAACAGTGTTCACCTGTACCTGTAACAGTGCTCACCTGTACCTGTCACAGTGCTCACCTGTACCTGTAACAGTGCTGACCTGTACCTGTAACAGTGCTCAGCTGTACCTGTATCAGTGTTCACCTGTACCTGAAACAGTGCTCACCTGTACCTGTGACAGTGCTCAACTGTACCTGGAACAGTGCTCACCTGTACCTGTAACAGTGCTCACCTGTACCTGATGCCGTGCACATTTGTACCAGTGACAGTGATCACCTGTACCTGTAACAGTGTTCACCTGTACCTGCAACAATGCTCAACTTTACCTGTAACAATGCTCACCTGTACCTGTAACAGTGTTCACCTGTATCTGTAACAGTGTTCTACTGTACCTGTAAGAGTGCTACTTGTACCTGTAACAGTGTTCACCTGCACCGAAATAGTGCTCACCTGTACCTGTAACAGTGCTCACCTGTAGCTAAACAGTGCTCAACTTTACCTGTAACAGTGCTACCTGTACCTGTAACAGTGATCACCTGTACCTGTAGCATTGCTCAACTGTATCTGTAACGGTGCTCTCCTGTACCTGTAACAGTGATCACCTGCACCTGTATCAGTGTTTACCTGTAAGTGAAACAGTGCTCACCTGTACCGGTAAAAGTGTCCACCTCTACCTGTAACAGTGTTTACCTGTGCCTGAAATAGTGCTCATCTGTACCTGTAAAAGTGTTCACCTGTACCTGAAACAGTGCTCACCTGTACCTGTAATAGTTATCACCTGTGCCTGTAACAGTGCTGACCTGTACCTGTAACACTGCTCACCTGTACCTGTATGAGTGTTCACCTGTACCTGAAACAGTGCTCACCTGTACCTGTAACAGTGACCACCTGTACCTGTGTCAGTGTTCACCAGTAAGTGAAATAGTGCACACCTGTACCTGTAACAGTGCTCACCTGTAGCTGAAACAGTGCTCAACTTTACCTGTAACAGTGCTACCTGTACCTGTAACAGTGATAACCTGTACCTGTATCAGTGTTTACCTGTAAGTGAAACAGTGCTCACCTGTACCGGTAAAAGTGTCCACCTCTACCTGTAACAGTGTTTACCTGTGCCTGAAATAGTGCTCATCTTTACCTGTAACAGTGTACACCTGTACCTGTAACAGTGCTCACCTGTACCTGTCACAGTGTTCACCTGTACCTGTAACATTGTTCACCTGTACCTGTAATAGTGTTCTCCTGTACCTGTAACAATGTTGACCTGTACCTGTAACATTGTACACCTGTACCTGACAGCATGTTCACCTTTACCTGTAACAGTGTTCACCTGTACCTGTCCCATTGCTCAGCTGTACCTGTAACAGTGTTCTACTGTACCTGTAACAGTGCTCACCTGTACCTGATGCCGTGCACATTTGTACGTGTGACAGTGTTCACCTGTATCTGTAACAGTGCTCACCTGTACCTGAAACAGTGCTCAACTGTATCTGTAACAGTGCTCCCCGTACCTGTAACAGTGATCACCTGTACCTGTATCAGTGTTTACCTGTAAGTGAAACAGTGCTCACCTGTACCTGTAAAAGTGTCCACCTCTACCTGTAACAGTGTTGACCTGTACCTGAAATAGTGCTCACCTGTACCTGTAACAATGTTCACCTGTACCTGAAACAGTGCTCACCTGTACCTGTAACAGTGACCACCTGTACCTGTGTCAGTGTTCACCTGTAAGTGAAACAGTGCTCACCTGTACTGTTAACAGTGTCCACCTCTACCTGTAACAGTGTACAACTGTACCTGTAACAGTGCTCACCTGTACCTGTAACAGTGTACACCTGTACCTGTAACAGTGCTCATCTATACCTGTAACAGTGTTGACCTGTACCTGTAACAGTGCTCACCTGTACCTGTGACAGTGCTCACCTGTACCTGTAACAGTGCTCACCTGTACCTGTGACAGTGCTCAACTGTACCTGGGACAGTGCTCACCTGTACCTGTAACAGTGCTCACCTGTACCTGATGCCGTGCACATTTGGACCAGTGACAGTGATCACCTGTACCTGTAACAGTGTTCACCTGTACCTGTAACAATGCTCAACTTTACCTGTAACAATGCTCACCTGTACCTGTAACAGTGTTCACCTGTATCTGTAACAGTGTTCTACTGTACCTGTAAGAGTGCTACCTGTACCTGTAATGGTGTTCACCTGCACCAAAATAGTGCTCACCTGTACCTGTAACAGTGCTCAGCTGTAGCTGAAACAGTGCTCAACTTTACCTGTAACAGTGCTACCTGTACATGTAACAATGATCACCTGCACCTGTATCAGTGTTCACCTGTAAGTGAAACAGTGCCCACCTGTACCTGTAAGAGAGTCCACCTCTACCTGTAAAAGTGTTCAACTGTACCTGTAACAGTGCTCACCTGTACCTGTAGCATTGCTCAACTGTATCTGTAATGGTGCTCTCCTGTACCTGTAACAGTGATCACCTGCACCTGTATCAGTGTTCACCTGTAAGTGAAACAGTGCCCACCTGTACCTGTAACAGAGTCCACCTCTACCTGTAAAAGTGTTCAACTGTACCTGTAACAGTGCTCACCTGTACCTGTAACAGTGTACACCTGTACCTGTAACAGTGCTCACCTATACCTGTAACAGTGTTCACCTGTACCTGTAACAGTGCTCACCTGTACCTGTCACAGTGCTCACCTGTACCTGTAACAGTGCTGACCTGTACCTGTAACAGTGCTCAGCTGTACCTGTATCAGTGTTCACCTGTACCTGAAACAGTGCTCACCTGTACCTGTGACAGTGCTCAACTGTACCTGGAACAGTGCTCACCTGTACCTGTAACAGTGCTCACCTGTACCTGATGCCATGCACATTTGTACCAGTGACAGTGATCACCTGTACCTGTAACAGTGTTCACCTGTACCTGCAACAATGCTCAACTTTACCTGTAACAATGCTCACCTGTACCTGTAACAGTGTTCACCTGTATCTGTAACAGTGTTCTACTGTACCTGTAAGAGTGCTACTTGTACCTGTAACAGTGTTCACCTGCACCGAAATAGTGCTCCCTGTACCTGTAACAGTGCTCACCTGTAGCTGAAACAGTGCTCAACTTTACCTGTAACAGTGCTACCTGTACCTGTAACAGTGATCACCTGTACCTGTATCAGTGTTTACCTGTAAGTGAAACAGTGCTCACCTGTACCGGTAAAAGTGTCCACCTCTACCTGTAACAGTGTTTACCTGTGCCTGAAATAGTGCTCATCTGTACCTGTAAAAGTGTTCACCTGTACCTGAAACAGTGCTCACCTGTACCTGTAATAGTTATCACCTGTGCCTGTAACAGTGCTGACCTGTACCTGTAACACTGCTCACCTGTACCTGTATGAGTGTTCACCTGTACCTGAAACAGTGCTCACCTGTACCTGTAACAGTGACCACCTGTACCTGTGTCAGTGTTCACCAGTAAGTGAAATAGTGCACACCTGTACCTGTAACAGTGCTCACCTGTAGCTGAAACAGTGCTCAACTTTAGCTGTAACAGTGCTACCTGTACCTGTAACAGTGATAACCTGTACCTGTATCAGTGTTTACCTGTAAGTGAAACAGTGCTCACCTGTACCGGTAAAAGTGTCCACCTCTACCTGTAACAGTGTTTACCTGTGCCTGAAATAGTGCTCATCTTTACCTGTAACAGTGTACACCTGTACCTGTAACAGTACTCACCTGTACCTGTCACAGTGTTCACCTGTACCTGTAACATTGTTCACCTGTACCTGTAATAGTGTTCTCCTGTACCTGTAACAATGTTGACCTGTACCTGTAACATTGTACACCTGTACCTGACAGCATGTTCACCTTTACCTGTAACATTGTTCACCTGTACCTGTCCCATTGCTCAGCTGTACCTGTAACAGTGTTCTACTGTACCTGTAACAGTGCTCACCTGTACCTGATGCCGTGCACATTTGTACGTGTGACAGTGTTCACCTGTATCTGTAACAGTGCTCACCTGTACCTGAAACAGTGCTCAACTGTATCTGTAACAGTGCTCCCCGTACCTGTAACAGTGATCACCTGTACCTGTATCAGTGTTTACCTGTAAGTGAAACAGTGCTCACCTGTACCTGTAAAAGTGTCCACCTCTACCTGTAACAGTGTTGACCTGTACCTGAAATAGTGCTCACCTGTACCTGTAACAATGTTCACCTGTACCTGAAACAGTGCTCACCTGTACCTGTAACAGTGACCACCTGTACCTGTGTCAGTGTTCACCTGTAAGTGAAACAGTGCTCACCTGTACTGTTAACAGTGTCCACCTCTACCTGTAACAGTGTACAACTGTACCTGTAACAGTGCTCACCTGTACCTGTAACAGTGTACACCTGTACCTGTAACAGTGCTCATCTATACCTGTAACAGTGTTGACCTGTACCTGTAACAGTGCTCACCTGTACCTGTGACAGTGCTCACCTGTACCTGTAACAGTGCTCACCTGTACCTGTGACAGTGCTCAACTGTACCTGGGACAGTGCTCACCTGTACCTGTAACAGTGCTCACCTGTACCTGATGCCGTGCACATTTGGACCAGTGACAGTGATCACCCGTACCTGTAACAGTGTTCACCTGTACCTGTAACAATGCTCAACTTTACCTGTAACAATGCTCACCTGTACCTGTAACAGTGTTCACCTGTATCTGTAACAGTGTTCTACTGTACCTGTAAGAGTGCTACCTGTACCTGTAATGGTGTTCACCTGCACCAAAATAGTGCTCACCTGTACCTGTAACAGTGCTCAGCTGTAGCTGAAACAGTGCTCAACTTTACCTGTAACAGTGCTACCTGTACCTGTAACAGTGATCACCTGTACCTGTATCAGTGTTTACCTGTAAGTGAAACAGTGCTCACCTGTACCAGTAAAAGTGTCCACCTCTACCTGTAACAGTGTTTACCTGTGCCTGAAATTGTGCTCATCTGTACCTGTAACAGTGTTCACCTGTACCTGAAACAGTGCTCACCTGTACCTGTAATAGTTATCACCTGTACCTGTAACAGTGCTGACCTCTAGCTGTAACACTGCTCACCTGTACCTGTAACAGTGCTCACCTATACCTGTAACAGTGCTCACCTGTACCTGTCACAGTCTTCACCTGTACCTGTAACATTGTTCACCTGTACCTGTAATAGTGTTCTCCTGTACCTGTAACAATGTTGACCTGTACCTGTAACATTGTTCACCTGTACCTGACAGCATGTTCACCTTTACCTGTAACAGTGTTCACTTGTACCTGTCCCATTGCTCAGCTGTACCTGTAACAGTGTTCTACTGAACCTGTAACAGTGCTCACCTGTACCTGATGCCGTGCACATTGGTATGTGTGACAGTGTTCACCTGTATCTGTAACAGTGCCCACCTGTACCTGAAACAGTGCTCAACTGTATCTGTAACAGTGCTCCCCGTACCTGTAACAGTGATCACCTGTACCTGTATCAGTGTTTACCTGTAAGTGAAACAGTGCTCACCTGTACCGGTAAAAGTGTCCACCTCTACCTGTAACAGTGTTGACCTGTACCTGAAATAGTGCTCACCTGCACCTGTAACAATGTTCACCTGTACCTGAAACAGTGCTCACCTGTACCTGTAACAGTGACCACCTGTACCTGTGCCAGTGTTCACCTGTAAGTGAAACAGTGCTCACCTGTACTGGTAACAGTGTCCACCTCTACCTGTAACAGTGTACAACTGTACCTGTAACAGTGCTCACCTGTACCTGTAACAGTGTACACCTGTATCTGTAATAGTGCTCACCGATACCTGTAACAGTGTTGACCTGTACCTGTAACATTGCTCACCTGTACCTGTAACAGTGTTCACCTGTACCTGTAACATTGTTCACCTGTACCTGTAATAGTGTTCACCTGTACCTGTAACAGTGTTCACCTGTACCTGTAACAGTGTTCATCTATGCCTGTAACAGTGCTCAGCTGTACCTGTAACAATGCCCACCTGTAGCTGATGCCTAGCTCATCTCTACCTGTAACAGTTTTCAACGTTACCTGTAACAGTGCTCACCTTTAGCTGTAACAGTGTTCACCTGTACCTGTAACAGTGCTCACCTTTACCTGAAATAGTGGTCACCTGAACCTGTATCTGTGACAGTATTCACCTGTACCTGTAACAGAGTTGACCTGTACATGTAACAGAGTGCAACTGTACCTGTAACCGTGCTCACCTGTAGCTGTAACAGTCTTCAGCGGAACCTGACGCTGTTTTCATCTGTACCTATAACAGTGCCCACCTGTACCTGTCAGAGTGCTCAGCTGTACCTGTAACAGTGTTCACCTGTACCTGTAACAGTGTCCACCTCTACCTGATGCCATGCTCACTTGTACCTGTAACTATGCTCACCTGTATTTGTAACAGTGCTCAGCTGTACCTGTAACAGTGCTCAACTTTACCTGTAACAATGCTCAGCTGTACCTGCAACAGTGTTCACATTTACCTGTAGCAGTGTTCACATGTATCTGTAACAGCGCTCCCCTGTATCTGTAACATTGCTCTCCTGTACCTGTAACAGTACTCAACTGTACCTGTAACATTGCTCACCAGTATCTGTTACAGTGGTCACCTGTACCTATATCAGTGTTCACCTGTACCTGCTCAAGTGTTCACCTGTGCCTTAAACAATGCTCACCTGTACCTGTAACAGTGTTCACCTGTACAAGTAATAGTGTTCACCTGTACCTGTAACAGTGTACAGCTGTAGTATAACAATGCTCACCTGTATCTGTCAGAGTGCTCACCTGTACCTGTAACAGTGCTCACCTGCAGCTGTAACAGTGTCCACCTGTTCCTGCAACAGTGTTCACCTGTACCTGTCGCAGTATTAAACTGTACATGTAACAGTGTTCAGCTGTACCTGTAACCGTGATCACCTGTGCTTGTAGTAATGCTCCCCTGTACCTGTAAAAGTGTTCAACTGTACCTGCAACAGTGCTCACCTCTACCTGTAACAGTGTTCACCTGCACCTTTAACAAAGTTCACCTGTACATATAACCATGCTCATCAGCACCTGTGACAGTGCTGACCTGTACCTGCAACTGTGCACACCTGTACCTGTCACACCAGCCACCTGTACCTGTAACAGTGTTAACCTGTACCTGTAACAGTGTTCACCTGTACCTGTAACTGTGCTCACCTGTACCTGTAACAATGCTCACCTGTACCTGTAACAGTGTTCACCTGTACCTGTGACAGTGCTGACCTGTACCTGTAACAATGCTCATCTGTACTTGTGACAGTGCTGACCTGTACCTGCAACCATGCTCACCTGTACCTGTCACACCATTCACCTGTACCTGTAACTGTGCTCACATATACCTGTAATAATGCTCACCTGTACCTGTAACTATAACATTGTTCATCTGTACCTGTAACAATGCTCATGGTGTACCTGTTACAGTGCTCACCACACCTGTAACCATGCTCACCTGTACCAGTAATAGAGTTGACCTGTACATGTAACAGAGGTCAACTGTACCTGTAACCGTGCTCACCTGTAGCTGCAACAGTGTTCACCTGTACCTGTAACAGTGCTCACCTGTACCTGTAACAGTGCTCACCTATAACTGTAACAGTGCTCACCTGTACCTGTGACAGTGCTCACTGTACCTGTAACAGTGCTCACCTGTACCTGTAACAGTGCTCATCTATAACTGTAACAGTGCTCACCTGTACCTGTAACAGTGCTCACCTGTACCTGTCACAGTGCTCACCTGTACCCATGACAGTGCTCACCTGTACCTTTAACATGGCTCACCTGTACCTATAACAGTGCTCACCTGTGTTTGTAACAGAGTTCACCTGTAACTTTAACAATGCTCACCAGTACCTGTAACCATGCTCATCTGTACCTGTGACAGTGTTGACCTGTACCTGCAACCGTGCTCACCTGTACCTGTCACACTGTTCACCTGTACCTGTAACAGTGTTAACCTGTGCCTGTAACAGTGTTCACCTGTACCTGTAACAGTGTTCATCTATACCTGTAACAGTGCTCAGCTGTACCTGTAACAATGCCCACCTGTATTTGACACCATGCTTATCTCTACCTGTAACAGTTTTCACCTGTACCTGTAACAGTGCTCACCTGTACCTGTAACTGTGACAGTGCTCACCTGTACCTGTAACAATGTTCACCTGTACCTGATGCACACAGAATCTGTACCCATAACAGTACTCACCTGTACCTGTTACAGTGCTCAAGATTACCTGTAGCAGTGCTCAACTGTACCTGTAACAGAGTTCAACTGTACCTGTAACAATGCCCACCTGTACCGGATGCCATGCTCAACTGTACCCATAACAGTGCTCATGTGTACCTGTAGCAGTGTTCACCTGTATCTGTAACAGTGCTCCCCTGTATCTGTAACAGTGCTCACCTGTACCTGTAACAATGCTCACCTGTACCTGTAACAGTGTTCACCTGTACCTGTGACAGTGCTGACCTGTACCTGTAACAATGCTCATCTGTACTTGTGACAGTGCTGACCTGTACCTGCAACCATGCTCACCTGTACCTGTCACACCATTCACCTGTACCTGTAACTGTGCTCACATATACCTGTAATAATGCTCACCTGTACCTGTAACTATAACATTGTTCATCTGTACCTGTAACAATGCTCATGGTGTACCTGTTACAGTGCTCACCACACCTGTAACCATGCTCACCTGTACCAGTAATAGAGTTGACCTGTACATGTAACAGAGGTCAACTGTACCTGTAACCGTGCTCACCTGTAGCTGCAGCAGTGTTCACCTGTACCTGTAACAGTGCTCACCTGTACCTGTAACAGTGCTCACCTATAACTGTAACAGTGCTCACCTGTACCTGTGACAGTGCTCACCTGTACCTGTAACAGTGCTCACCTGTACCTGTAACAGTGCTCACCTATAACTGTAACAGTGCTCACCTGTACCTGTAACAGTGCTCACCTGTACCTGTCACAGTGCTCACCTGTACCCGTGACAGTGCTCACCTGTACCTTTAACATGGCTCACCTGTACCTATAACAGTGCTCACCTGTGTTTGTAACAGAGTTCACCTGTAACTTTAACAATGCTCACCAGTACCTGTAACCATGCTCATCTGTACCTGTGACAGTGTTGACCTGTACCTGCAACCGTGCTCACCTGTACCTGTCACACTGTTCACCTGTACCTGTAACAGTGTTAACCTGTGCCTGTAACAGTGTTCACCTGTACCTGTAACAGTGTTCATCTATACCTGTAACAGTGCTCAGCTGTACCTGTAACAATGCCCACCTGTATTTGACACCATGCTTATCTCTGCCTGTAACAGTTTTCACCTGTACCTGTAACAGTGCTCACCTGTACCTGTAGAAGTGCTCACCTGTACCTGTAACTGTGACAGTGCTCACCTGTACCTGTAACAATGCTCACCTGTACCTGATGCACACAGAATCTGTACCCATAACAGTACTCACCTGTACCTGTTACAGTGCTCAAGATTACCTGTAGCAGTGCTCAACTGTACCTGTAACAGAGTTCAACTGTACCTGTAACAATGCCCACCTGTACCGGATGCCATGCTCAACTGTACCCATAACAGTGCTCATGTGTACCTGTAGCAGTGTTCACCTGTATCTGTAACAGTGCTCCCCTGTATCTGTAACAGTGCTCACCTGTACCTGTAACAATGTTCACCTGTACCTGTCAGAGTGCTAACCTGTACCTGTAACAGTGCTCACCTGTAGCTGTAACAGTGCCAACCTGTTCCTGTAACAATGTTCACCTGTACCTGTTACAGTATTCAACTGTACATGTAACAGTGTTCCCCTGTACCTGTAAAAGTGTTCAACTGTACCTGTAAAAGTGCTCACCTGTACCTGTAAAAGTGCTCACCTGTACCTGTAACAGTGATCACCTGTACCTTTAACAATGCTCACCTGTACCTGTAACAATGCTCATCTGTACCTGTGACAGTGCTGACCTGTACCTGCAACTGTACTCACCTGTACCTGTCACACCATTCACTGTACCTGTAACAGAGATAACCTGCGCCTGCAACGGTGTTCATCTATATCCGTAACTGTGCGCAGCTGTACCTGTAACAATGCCCATCTGTACCTGATGTCATGCTCATCTCTACCTGTTACAGCTTTCACCTGTACCTTTAACTGTGCTCACCTGTACCTGTAATTGTAACAGTGTTCACCTGTACCTATAACAGTGCTCAGCTGTACCTGATGCCGTGCTCATCTGTAACTGTAACAGTGCTCATGTGTACCTGTAACAGTGTTCACCTGTATCTGTAACAGTGCTAAACTTTACCTGTAACAATACTCACCTGTACCTGTAACAGTGTTCACCTATCCCTGTAGCAGTGTTCACCTGTATCTGTAACAGTGCTCCCCTGTATCTGTAACAGTGCTCTCCTGTACCTGTAACAGTGCTACCTGTACCTGTGTATGTGTACACCTGTATATGAAAAATGCTCACCTGTACCTGTAACAGTGTCCACCTGTAGCTGTAACAATGCTCACCTGTACCTGTAACAGTGCTCACCTGTACCTGTAACATTGCTCACCTGTACCTGTAACAGTGTACACCTGCACCTGTAACAGTGTTCACCTATACCTGTTACAGTGCTGACCTGTTCCTGTAACAGTGCTCATATGTACCTGTATCAGTGTTCACCTGTACCTGAAATTAAGCTCACCTGTACCTGTGACAGTGCTCACCTGTACCTGTAACAGTGCTCACCTGTACCTGTAACAGTGTTCACCTGTACCTGTAACAGTGTTCACCTGTACCTGTAACAGTGTTCATCGATGCCTGTAATAGTGCTCAGCTGTACCTGTAACAATGCCCACCTGTAGCCGACGCCATGCTCATCTCTACCTGTAACAGTTTTCAACTGTACCTGTAACAGTGCTCACCTTTAGCTGTAACAGTGTTCACCTGTACCTGTAACATTACTCACCTGTACCCGTAATAGTGGTCACCTGTACCTGTATCTGAGACAGTGTTCACCTGTAGCTGTAACAATGCTCACCTGTACCTGTAACAGTGCTCACCTGTACCTGTAACATTACTCACCTGTACCCGTAATAGTGGACACCTGTACCTGTATCTGAGACAGTGTTCACCTGTAGCTGTAACAATGCTCACCTGTACCTGTAACAGTGCTCACCTGTACCTGTAACATTGCTCACCTGTACCTGTAACAGTGTACACCTGCACCTGTAACAGTGTTCACCTATACCTGTAACAGTGCTGACCTGTACCTGTAACAGTGCTCATATGTACCTGTATCAGTGTTCACCTGTACCTGAAATAATGCTCACCTGTACCTTTAACAGTGCTCACCTGTACCTGTGACAGTGCTCACCTGTACCTGTAACAGTGCTCACCTGTACCTGTAACATTTTTCACCTGTACCTGTAACAGTGTTCAGCTGTACCTGTAACAGTGTTCACCTGTACCTGTAACAGTGTTCATCTATGCCTGTAACATTGCTCAGCTGTACCTGTAACAATGCCCACCTGTAGCCGACGCCATGCTCATCTCTACCTGTAACATTTTTCAACTGTACCTGTAACAGTGCTCACCTTTAGCTGTAACAGTGTTCACCTGTACCTGTAACATTACTCACCTGTACCTGTAATAGTGGTCACCTGTACCTGTATCTGAGACAGTGTTCACCTGTACCTGTAACAGAGTTGACCTGTACATATAACAGAGTTCAACTGTACCTGTAACCGTGCTCACCTGTAGCTGTAACTGTTCAGCGGAACCTGATACCGTTTTTGCCTGTACCTGTATCAGTGCCCACCTGTACCTGTCAGAGGGCTCAGCTGTACCTGTAACAGTGTTCACCTGTACTTGTAACTGTGCTCACCTGTACCTGATGCCATGCTCACTTGTACCTGTAACAATGCTCACCTGTATCTGTAACAGTACTCAGCTGTACCTGTAACAATGCTCAACTTTGCCTGTAACAATGCTCAGCTGTACCTGCAACAGTGTTCACATTTATCTGTAGCAGTGTTCACACGTATCTGTAACAGTGCTCTCCTGTATCTGTAAAAGTGCTCTCCTGTACCTGTAACAGTGCTCACCAGTACCTGTAGCAGCACTCCCCTGTGCCTGTAACAGAGTTGACCTGTATTTGCAACAGCGTTCAACTGTACCTGTAACCGTGCCCACCTATAGCTGTAACAGTGTTCACCAGAACCTGATGCCATTTTCAGCTGTACCTGTAACAGTGCCCACCTGTACCTATAACAGTGTACATGTGTGCCTGTAACAGTGTGCACATGTGCCTGTAAAGGTGTTCACCTGTACCTGTAACAGTGCACATGTGTACCTGTCACAGTGCTCACCAGCACCTGTAGCAGTGCTCACCTGTATCTGTAACAGTTTCACCTGCACCTGTAACAGTGTTCATCTGTATCAGTAATAGTGTTCACCTGTACCTGTAACAGTGTTCACCTGTACCTGTAATAGTGCTCACGTATACCTGTAACAGAGCTCCCCTGTACCTATAACAGTGTTCACCTGTACCAGTAACAATTCTCACCTGTACCTGTCAGAGTGCTCACCTGTACCTGTAACATTGCCCACCTGTACCTGTAACAGTGTCCACCTGTACCAGTCACAGTATTCAACTGTACACGTAACAGTGTTCAGCTGTACCTGTAACCGTGATCACCTGTACCTGTTACAGTGCTCACCTGTACCTGTAGCAGTGCTCACCTGTACCTGTAACAGTGCCCACCTGTACCTGTAACCGTGCTTCCCGTACCTGATGCCATGCTCACTTATACCTGTAGCAGTGTTCACCTGTATCTGTAACAGTGCTCTCCATACCTGTATCCATGTACACCTGTACTTGAAACAGTGCTCACCTGTACCTGTAACAGTGCTAAACTTTACCTGTAACAATACTCACCTGTACCTGTAACAGTGTTCACCTATCCCTGTAGCAGTGTTCACCTGTATCTGTAACAGTGCTCCCCTGTATCTGTAACAGTGCTCTCCTGTACCTGTAACAGTGCTACCTGTACCTGTGTATGTGTACACCTGTATATGAAAAATGCTCACCTGTACCTGTAACAGTGTCCACCTGTAGCTGTAACAATGCTCACCTGTACCTGTAACAGTGCTCACCTGTACCTGTAACATTGCTCACCTGTACCTGTAACAGTGTACACCTGCACCTGTAACAGTGTTCACCTATACCTGTTACAGTGCTGACCTGTTCCTGTAACAGTGCTCATATGTACCTGTATCAGTGTTCACCAGTACCTGAAATTAAGCTCACCTGTACCTGTGACAGTGCTCACCTGTACCTGTAACAGTGCTCACCTGTACCTGTAACAGTGTTCACCTGTACCTGTAACAGTGTTCACCTGTACCTGTAACAGTGTTCATCGATGCCTGTAATAGTGCTCAGCTGTACCTGTAACAATGCCCACCTGTAGCCGACGCCATGCTCATCTCTACCTGTAACAGTTTTCAACTGTACCTGTAACAGTGCTCACCTTTAGCTGTAACAGTGTTCACCTGTACCTGTAACATTACTCACCTGTACCCGTAATAGTGGTCACCTGTACCTGTATCTGAGACAGTGTTCACCTGTAGCTGTAACAATGCTCACCTGTACCTGTAACAGTGCTCACCTGTACCTGTAACATTACTCACCTGTACCCGTAATAGTGGACACCTGTACCTGTATCTGAGACAGTGTTCACCTGTAGCTGTAACAATGCTCACCTGTACCTGTAACAGTGCTCACCTGTACCTGTAACATTGCTCACCTGTACCTGTAACAGTGTACACCTGCAACTGTAACAGTGTTCACCTATACCTGTAACAGTGCTGACCTGTACCTGTAACAGTGCCCATATGTACCTGTATCAGTGTTCACCTGTACCTGAAATAATGCTCACCTGTACCTTTAACAGTGCTCACCTGTACCTGTGACAGTACTCACCTGTACCTGTAACAGTGCTCACCTGTACCTGTAACATTTTTCACCTGTACCTGTAACAGTGTTCAGCTGTACCTGTAACAGTGTTCACCTGTACCTGTAACAGTGTTCATCTATGCCTGTAACATTGCTCAGCTGTACCTGTAACAATGCCCACCTGTAGCCGACGCCATGCTCATCTCTACCTGTAACATTTTTCAACTGTACCTGTAACAGTGCTCACCTTTAGCTGTAACAGTGTTCACCTGTACCTGTAACATTACTCACCTGTACCTGTAATAGTGGTCACCTGTACCTGTATCTGAGACAGTGTTCACCTGTACCTGTAACAGAGTTGACCTGTACATATAACAGAGTTCAACTGTACCTGTAACCGTGCTCACCTGTAGCTGTAACTGTTCAGCGGAACCTGATACCGTTTTTGCCTGTACCTGTATCAGTGCCCACCTGTACCTGTCAGAGGGCTCAGCTGTACCTGTAACAGTGTTCACCTGTACTTGTAACTGTGCTCACCTGTACCTGATGCCATGCTCACTTGTACCTGTAACAATGCTCACCTGTATCTGTAACAGTACTCAGCTGTACCTGTAACAATGCTCAACTTTGCCTGTAACAATGCTCAGCTGTACCTGCAACAGTGTTCACATTTATCTGTAGCAGTGTTCACACGTATCTGTAACAGTGCTCTCCTGTATCTGTAACAGTGCTCTCCTGTACCTGTAACAGTGCTCAACTTTACCTGTAACAATACTCACCTGTACGTGTAACAGTGTTCACCTTTCCCTGTAGCAGTGTTCACCTGTATCTGTAACAGTGCTCCCCTGTATCTGTAACAGTGCTCTCCTGTACCTGTAACAGTGCTACCTGTACCTGTATCAGTGTATACCTGTACCTGAAACAGTGCTCAACTGTACCTGTAACAGTATTCACCTGTAGCTTTAACAGTGTTCACCTGTACCTGTAACAGTGCTCACCTGTACCTGTAACAGTGCTCACATGTAGCTGTAACAGTGTCCACCTGTTCCTGTAACGGCGTTCACCTGTACCTGTCGCAGTATTAAACTGTACATGTAACAGTGTTCTGCTGTACCTGTAACCATGATCACCTGTACTTGTAGTAATGCTCACCTGTACCTGTAAAAGTGTTGAACTGTACCTGCAACAGTGCTCACCTGTACCTGTAACAGTGCTCACCTCTACCTGTAACAGTGCTCACCTGTACATATAACCATGCTCATCTGAACCTGTGACAGTGCCGACCTGCACCTGCAACTGTGCACACCTGTACCTGTCACACTGTTCACCTGTACCTGTAACAGTGTTAACCTGTACCTGTAACAGTGTTCACCTGTGCCTGTAACAGTGTTAACCTGTACCTGTAACAGTGTTCACCTGTACCTGTAACAGTGTTCACCTGTACCTGTAACAATGCTCATCTGTACCTGTGACAATGCTGACCTGTACCTGCAACCGTGCACACGTGTACCTGTCATGCCATTCACCTGTACCTGTAACTGTGCTCACGTATACCTGTAATAGTGCTCACCTGTACCTGTAACTATAACACTGTTCATCTGTACCTGTAACAATGCTCATAGTGTACCTCTTACAGTGATCACTGCAGCTGTAGCCGTGCTCACCTGTACCTGTAACAGAGTTGACCTGTACATGTATCAGAGGTCAACTGTACGTGTAACCATGCTCACCTGTAGTTGTAACAGTGTTCACCAGAACCTGACGCCATTTTCACCTGTACCTATAACAGTGTCCACCTGTACCTGTAACATTGCTCACATATATCTGTTACAGTGGTCACCTGTAGCTGTATCAGTGTCCACCTGTACCTGAAAAAGTGCTCACTTTTACCTTTAACAGTGTTCACCTGTACCTGTATCAGTGTTCACCTGTACAAGTAACAGTGTTCACCTGTACCTGTAACAGTGCTCACCTGTAGCTGTAACAATGTCCACCTGTACCTATAACAGTGTTCACCTGTACCTGTCGCAGTATTCACCTGTACTTTAACAATGCTCACCTGTACCTGTAACCATGCTCATCTGCACCTGTGACAGTGCTGACCTGTATGTGCAACTGTGCTCACATGTACCTGTCACATCGTGCACCTGTACCAGTAAGTGTGCTCACCTGCACCTGTAATAGTGCTCACCTGTACCTGTAACGGTAAAATGGTTCACCTGTACCCATAACAGTGCTCACCAGTACCTGTAGCAGCGCTCCCCTGTGCCTGTAACAGAGTTGACCTGTATTTGCAACAGTGTTCAACTGTACCTGTAACCGTGCCCACATGTAGCTGTAACAGTGTTCACCAGAACCTGACGCCATTTTCAGCTGTACCTATAACAGTGCCCACCTGTACCTATAACAGTGTACATGTGTGCCTGTAACAGTGTGCACATGTGCCTGTAATGGTGTTCACCTGTACCTGTAACAGTGCACACGTGTACCTGTTACAGTGCTCACCAGTACCTGTAGCAGTGCTCACCTGTATCTGTAACAGTTTCACCTGCACCTGCAACAGTGTTCATCTGTATCAGTAATGGTGTTCACCTGTACCTGTAACAGTGTTCACCTGTACCTGTAATAGTGCTCACGTATACCTGTAACAGAGCTCCCCTGTACCTATAACAGTGTTCACCTGTACCAGTAACAATGCTCACCTGTACCTGTCAGAGTGCTCCCCTGTACCTGTAACTTTGCCCACCTGTACCTGTAACAGTGTCCACCTGTACCTGTCGCAGTATTCAACTGTACACGTAACAGTGTTCAGCTGTACCTGTAACCGTGATCACCTGTACCTGCAACAGTGCCCAACTGTACCTGTAACAGTGCTCCCCGCACCTGATGCCATGCTCACTTATACCTGTAGCAGTGTTCACCTGTATCTGTAAAAGTGCTCCCCTGTATCTGTAACAGTGCTCTCCATACCTGTATCCATGTACACATGTACCTGAAACAGTGCTCACCTGTACCTGAAAAAGTGCTAACCTGTACCTGTAACATTGTTCACCTGTACCTGTATCAGTCTTCACCTGTACCTGAAACATTGCTCACCTGTACCTGTAACATTGTTCACCTGTACAAGTAACAGTGTTCACCTGTACCTGTAACAGTGCTCACCTGTAGCTGTAACAATGCTCACATGTACCTGTCAGAGTGCTCACCTGTACTTGTAACAGTGTTCACCTTTACTTGTCGCAGTGCTTACCTGTACCTGTCACCGTGTTCACCTGTACCTGTAATAGTGTTCACCTGTACCTGTAATAGTGTTCACCTGTACATATAACAGTGCTCACCGATACCTGTAATAGTGCTCTCCTGTACCTGTAACAGTGCTAACCTCTACCTGTCAGTGCTCACCTGTACCTGTGACAGTGCTCACCTGAACCTGTGACTTTGCTCACCTGTACCTTTAACATGGCTCACCTGTACCTGTAACAGTGCTCACATGTACCTGTTACAGTGCTCACCTGTACCTGTAGCAGTGCTCACCTGTACCTGTAACAGTGCCCACCTGTACCTGTAACAGTGCTCCCCATACCTGATGCCATGCTCACTTATACCTGTAGCAGTGTTCACCTGTATCTGTAACAGTGCTCCCCTGTATCTGTAACAGTGCTCTCCATACCTGTATCCATGTACACCTGTACCTGAAACAGTGCTCACCTGTACCTGTAAAAGTGCTAACCTGTACCTGTAACATTGTTCACCTGTACCTGTATCAGTGTTCACCTGTACCTGAAACATTGCTCACCTGTACCTGTAACATTGTTCACCTGTACAAGTAACAGTGTTCACCTGTACCTGTAACAGTGCTCACCTGTAGCTGTAACAATGCTCTCCTGTACCTGTAACAGTGCTCTCCTGTACCTGTAACAGTGCTCACCTGTACCTGTCAGTGCTCACCTGTACCTGTCACTGTGTTCACCTGTACCTGTCAGTGCTCACCTGTACCTGGGACAGTGCTCACCTGTACCTGTGACGGTGCTCACCTGTACCTGTAACAGTGCTCACCTGTACCTGTAACAGTGCTCACCTGTACCTGTAACATTGCTCACCTGTACCTGTAACATTGTTAACCTGTACAGGTAACAGTGTTCACCTGTACCTGTAACAGTGCTCTCCTGTAGCTGTAACAATGTTCACCTGTACCTGTCACAATATTCAACTGTACATGTAAAAGTGTTCAACTGTACCTGTAACTGTGTTCACCTGTACCTTTAACAATGCTCACCTGTACCTGTAACTATGCTCACCAGTACCTTCACACCATTCACCTGTACCTGTAACAATGCTCACCTGTACCTGATGCCATGCTCATTTGTACCCGTAACAGTGCTCACCTGTACCTGTAACAGTGTACACCTGTACCTGTAACAGTGCTCACCTATAGCTGTAAAATAGTTGACCTGTACATGTAACAGGCTTCAACTGTACCTGTAACTGTGCTCACTTGTAGCTGTAACAGTGTTCACCGGAACTTGATGCTGTTTAATCCTGTAACTGGAACAGTGCCCACCTGTACCTCTAACATTGCTCACCTGTAACTGTTACAGTGGTCATCTGTACCTGTATCACTGTTCACCTGTACCTAATACATTGCTCACCTGTACCTGTAACAATGTTCACCTGTACCTTTAACAATGCTCACCTGTAACTTTATCAATGCTCACCTGTACTTGCAACCATGCTCACCTGTACCTGTCACACCATTCACCTGTACCTGTAACTGTGCTCACCTGTACCTGTAATAGTGCTCACCTGTACCTGTAACTGTAACAGTGTTCATCTGTACCTGAAACAATGCTCACCTGTACCTGATGCCGTGCTCATCTGTACCCATAACAGTGCTCACGTGTACCTGTTACAGTGCTCACCAGTACCTGTAGCAGTGCTCACCTGTACCTGTAACAGAGTTGACCTGTACATGTAAAAGAGTTGAACTGTACCTATAAACGTGCTCACCTGTAGCTGTAACAGTGTTCACCGGAACCTGATGCTGTTTTCACCTGTACCTGTAAAGTGTCCACCTGTACCTGTCAGAGTGCTCACCTGTACCTGTAACAGTATTCACCTGTACCTATAACAGTGTTCACCTGTACCTGTAACAGAGCCCACCTGTACCTGAACCAGTGTTCACCTGTACCTGTAATAGTGCTCGCATGTACCTGTGACAGTGTTCACCTGTACCTATCACAGAGTTCACCTGTACCTTTAACAGTGTACATGTGTGCCTGTAACAGTGTGCACATGTGCCTGTAATGGTGTTCACCAGTACCTGTATCAGTGCTCACCTGTACCTGATGCTGTGCTCATCTGTAACCTGTACCTGTAACAGTGCTCAACTTTACCTGTAACAATCCTCACCTGTATGTGTAACAGTGTTCACCTTTCCCTGTAGCAGTGTTCACCTGTATCTGTAACAGTGCTCCCCTGTATCTGTAACAGTGCTCTCCTGTACCTGTAACAGTGCTACCTGTACCTGTATAAGTTTACACCTGTACCTGAAACAGTGCTCACCTGTACCTGTAACAGTGCTCACCTGTAGCTGTAACAATGCTCACCTGTACCTGTAACATTGTTCACCTGTACAAGTAACAGTGTTCACCTGTACTTGTAACAGTGCTCTCCTGTAGTTGTAACAATGTCCACCTTTACCTGTAACAGAGCTCACCTGTACCTGAATCAGTGTTCACCTGTACCTGTAATAGTGTTCGCGTGTACCTGTGACAGTGTTCACCTGTACCTATCACAGAGCTCACCTGTACCTGTAACAGTGTACATGTGTGCCTGTAACAGTGTGCACATGTGCCTGTAACGGTGTTCACCAGTACCTGTATCCGTGCTTACGTTTAGCTGTTACAGTGCTCACCAGTACCTGTAGCAGTGCTTACCTGTATCTGTAACAGTGCTCTCTTGTACCTGTAACAGTGTTCGCCTGTATCTGTAATAGTGTTCACCTGTAGCTGTAACAGTATCACCTGTATCAGTAAATGTTCACCTGTACCTGTAACATTGTTCACCTGTACCCCTAACAGTGTTCACCTGTGCCAGAAATAGTGCTCACGTGTACCTGTGACAGTGTTCAACTGTATCTATCACAGAGTTCACCTGTACCTGTAACCATTCTCCTCTGTACCTGTGACAGTGCTGATGTGTACCTGTTGCAGTGCTCACCTATACCTTTCACACCATGCACCTTTACCTGTTACAGGGCTCACCTGTATCTGTAACAGTCTTCACCTGTAGCTGTAGCAGTGCTCACCTGTACCTGTAACAGATTTCACCTGTATCTGTAAGTGTTCCCCTGTACCTGTAGTATTGTTCACCTGTAGCTGTAGCAGTGTTCACCTGTATCTGTAACAGTGTACAGCTGTACCTGAAACAGTGATCACCTGTACATATAACAGTGCTCACCGATACCTGTAATAGTGCTCACTTGTACCTGAAACAGTGCTCACCTGTACCTGTAACAGTGTTGCCCTGTACCTGTAAGAGTGTTCACCTGTACCTGTAACAATGCTCACCTGTACCTGTAACAGTGTTCACCTTTACTTGTCGCAGTGCTCACCTGTACCTGTAATATTGTTCACCTGTACCTGTAATAGTGTTCACCTGTATCTGTATTAGTGTTCACCTGTACCTGAAAGAGTGTTCACCTGTACAAGTAACAGTGTTCACCTGTACCTGTAACAGTGCTCACCTGTAGCTGTAACAATGTCCACCTGTACCCATAACAGTGTTCACCTCTACCTGTCGCAGTATTCAACTGTACATGTAACAGTGTTCAGCTGTACCTGTAACCATGATCCCCTGTACCTGTAGCAGTGCTCACCTGTACCTGTAAAAGTGTTCACCTGTACCTGTAACAGTGTTCACCTGTACCTTTAACAATGCTCACCTGTACCTGTAACAGTGTTCACCAGTACCTGTAACAGTGTTCACCTGTACCTTTAACAATGCTCACCTGCACCTGTAACCATGCTCATCTGTACCTGTGACAGTGCTGACCTGTACCTGCAACTGTGCTCACATGTAGCTGTCACACCGTTCACCTGTACCAGTAAGTGTGCTCATCTGTACCTGTGACAGTGCTGACCTGTACCTGCAACTTTTTCACATGTACCTGTCACACTGTTCACCTGTAGCAGTAAATGTGCTCACCTGTACCTGTAATAGTTCTCGCCTGTAGTTGTAACAGTGTTCACCTGTACATGCAACAGTGCTCACCAGTACCTGTAGCAGTGCTCCCCTGTGCTTGTAACAGTGTTGACCTGTACTTGTAACAGCGTTCAACTGTACCTGTAACCATGCCCACATGTAGCTGTAACAGTGTTCACATGAACCTGATGCTGTTTTCACTTGTACCTGTAACAGTGCCCACCTGTACCTATAACAGTGTACATGTGTGCCTGTAGCAGTGTGCACATGTGCCTGTAATGGCGTTCATCTGTACCTGTAACATTGCTCACGTGCACCTGTTACAGTGCTCACGAGTACCTGTAACAATGCTCACCTGTATCAGTAATAGTGTTCACCTGTACCTGTAACAGTGTTCAACTGTACCTGTAATAGTGCGCACCTGTACTTGTAACAGAACTCCCCTGTACCTATAACAGTGTTCACCTGTACCAGTAACAATGCTCACTTTTACCTGTCAGAGTGCTCACCTGTACTTGTAACATTGCCCACCTGTACCTGTTACAGTGTTCACCTGTACCTGTTGCAGTAGTCAACAGTACACATAACAGTGTTCAGCTGTACCTGTAACCATGATCACCTGTACCTGTTACATTGCTCACCTGTACCTGTAGTAGTGCTCACCTGTACCTGTAACAGTGCCCACCTGTACCTATAACAGTGCTCACCTGTACCTGATGCCATGCTCACTTGTACCTGTAGCAGTGTTCACCTGTATCTTTAACAGTGCTCCCCTGTATCTGTAACAGTGCTCTCCTGTACCTGAAACAGTGCTCACCTGTACCTGTAACAGTGCTCACCTGTACCTGTAACAGTGTTCACCTGTACCAGATGCCATGCTCAACTGTACCCATAACAGTGCTCACCTGTACCTGTAACAGTGCTCACCTGTACCTGTAACAGTGCTCACCTGTACCTGTAACAGTGCTCACCTGTGCCAGTAACATTGCTCACCTGTACCTGAAGCAGTGCTAACCTGTACCTGTAACATTGTTCACCTGTACAAGTAACAGTGTTCACCTGTACCTGTAACAGTTTTCACCTGTACCTGTAACAATTCACACCTGTACCGATCAGAGTGCTCACCTGTACCTATAACAGTGTTCACCGTTACTTGTCGCAGTGCTCACCTGTACCTGTCGCCGTGTTCACCTGTACCTGTAATATTGTTCACCTGAACCTGTAATAGTGTTCACCTGTACCTGTATTAGTGTTCACCTGTACTTGTAACAGTGTTCACCTGTACCTGTAACAGTGCTCACCTGTACCTGTAACAGTGTTCACCAGTACCTGTAACAGTGCTCACCTGTACCTGTAACAGTGCTCATCTGTACCTGTGACAGTGCTCACCTGTACCTGTAACAGTGCTCACCTGTACCTGTAACAGTGTTCACCTGTACCTGTAACAGTGCTCACCTGTACCTGTGACAGTGTTCACCTGTACCTGTAACAGTGCTCACCTGTACCTGTAACAGTGCTCACCTGTACCTGTAACAGTGCTCACCTGTACCTGGCACAGTGCTCACCTGTACCTGTGACAGTGTTCTCCTGTACCTATAACATGGCTCACCTATACCTATAACAGTGCTCACCTGTACCTGGCACAGTGCTCACCTGTACCTGTGACAGTGCTCACCTGTACCTTTAACATGGCTCACCTGTACCTTTAACAGTGCTCACCTGTGTTTGTAACAGAGTTCACCTGTAACTTTAACAATGCTCACCAGTACCTGTAACCATGCTCATCTGTACCTGTGACAGTGCTGACCTGTACCTGCAACCATGCTCACCTGTACCTGTCACACTGTTCACCTGTACCTGTAACAGTGTTAACCTGTGCCTGTAACAGTGTTCACCTGTACCTGTAACAGTGTTCATCTATACCTGTAACAGTGCTCAGCTGTACCTGTAACAATGCCCACCTGTACCTGACGCCATGTTCATCTCTACCTGTAACTGTTTTCAACTGTGCCTGTAACTGTGTTCACCTGTACCTGTAACAGTGCTCACCTGTACCTGTAGTAGTGCTCACCTGTACCTGTAACTGTGACAGTGCTCACCTGTACCTGTAACAATGATCACCTGTACCTGATGCACACAGAATCTGTACCCATAACAGTACTCACGTGTATCTGTTACAGTGCTCACCATTACCTGTAGCAGTGCTCAACTGTACCTGTAACAATGCCCACCTATACCTGATGCCATACTCACCTTTAGCTGTAACAGTGTTCACCTGTACTTGTAACAGTGCTCACCTGTACCTGTAACAGTGTTCACCTGTACCTATAACAATGCTCACCTGTACCGGATGCCATGCTCAACTGTACCCATAACAGTGCTCATGTGTACCTGTAGCAGTGTTCACCTGTATCTGTAACAATGTTCACTTGTACCTGTAACAATGCTCACCTGTACCTGTCAGAGTGCTAACCTGTACCTGTAATAGTGCTCACCTGTAGCTGTAACAGTGCCAACCTGTTTCTGTAACAATGTTCACCTGTACCTGTCACAGTATTCAACTGTACATGTAACAGTGTTCACCTGTACCTGTAAAAGTGTTCAACTGTACCTGTAAAAGTGCTCACCAGTACCTGTAACAGTGCTCACCTGTACCTGTAACAGTGTTCACCTGTACCTTTAACAATGCTCACCTGTACCTGTAACAATGCTCATCTGTACCTGTGACAGTGCTGACCTGTACCTGCAACTGTGCTCACCTGTACCTGTCACACCATTCACTGTACCTGTAACAGAGTTCACCAGTGCCTGTAACGGTGTTCATCTATATCCGTAACAATGCTCAGCCGTACCTGATGTCATGCTCATCCCTACCAGTTACAGCTTTCACCTGTACCTTTAACTGTGCTTACCTGTACCTGTATTAGTGCTCACCTGTACCTGTAATTGTAACAGTGTTCACCTGTACCTATAACAGTGCTCACCTGTACCTGATGCCATGCTCATCTGTAACTGTAACAGTGCTCATGTGTACCTGTAACAGTGTTCACCTGTATCTGTAAAAGTGCTCAACTTTACCTGTAACAATACTCACCTGTACCTGTAACAGTGTTCACCTTTCCCTGTAGCAGTGTTCACCTCTATCTGTAACAGTGCTCCCATGTATCTGTAACAGTGCTCTCCTGTACCTGTAACAGTGCTACCTGTACCTGTATAAGTGTACACCTGTTTATGAAAAGTGCTCACCTGAACTGGTAACAGTATTCACCTGTACCTGTAACAGTGCTCACCTGTACCTGTAACAATGCTCACGTGTACCTGTCAGAGTGCTCACCTGTACCTGTAACAGTGTTCACCTTTACTTGTTGCAGTGCTCACCTGTACCTGTCACCTTGTTTACCTGTACCTGTAATATTGTTCACCTGTACCTGTAATAGTGTTCACCTGTATCTGTAATAGTGTTCACTTGTACCTGAAACAGTGCTCACCTGTACCTGTAACAGTGTTGCCCTGTACCTGTAACAGTGTTCACCTGTACCTGTAACAGTGCTCACCTGTACCTGATGCCATGCTCACTTGTACCTGTAGCAGTGTTCACCTGTATCTTTAACAGTGCTCCCCTGAATCTGTAACAGTGCTCTCCATACCTGTATCCGTGTACACCTGTACCTGAAACAGTGCTCACCTGTACCTGAAACAGTGCTCACCTGTACCTGTAACAGTGTTCACCTGTAGCTGTAACAGTGCTAACCTGTACCTGTAACAGTGCTCATCTGTGCCAGTAACATTGCTCACCTGTACCTGAAACAGTGCTAACCTGTACCTGTAACATTGTTCACTGTACAAGTAACAGTGTTCACCTGTACCTGTAACAGTATTCACCTGTACCTGTAACAATTCTCACCTGTACCTATCAGAGTGCTCACCTGTACCTGTAACAGTGTTCACCTTTACTTGTCGCAGTGCTCTCCTGTACCTGTCACCGTGGTCACCTGTACCTGTAATATTGTTCACCTGTACCTGTATTAGTGTTCACCTGTACTTGTAACAGTGTTCACCTGTACCTGTAACAGTGCTCACCTGTACCTGTAACAGTGCTCACCTGTACCTGACACAGTGCTCACCTGTATCTGTGACAGTGCTCACCTGTACCTTTAACATGGCTCACCTGTACCTATAACAGTGCTCACCTGTGTTTGTAACAGAGTTCACCTGTAACTTTAACAATGCTCACTAGTACCTGTAACCATGCTCATCTGTACCTGTAACAGTGCTGACCTGTACCTGCAACCGTGCTCACCTGTACCTGTCACACTGTTCACCTGTACCTGTAACAGTGTTAACCTGTGCCTGTAACAGTGTTCACCTGTACCTGTAACAGTGTTCACCTATACCTGTAACAGTGCTCAGCTGTACCTGTAACAATGCCCACCTGTACCTGACGCCATGCTCATCTCTACCCGTAACATTTTTCAACTGTGCCTGTAACAGTGTTCACCTGTACCTGTAACAGTGCTCACCTGTACCTGTAGTAGTGTTCACCTGTACCTGGAACTGTGACAGTGCTCACCTGTACCTGTAACAAAGGTCACCTGTACCTGATGCACACAGAATCTGTACCCATAACAGTACTCACGTGTACCTGTTACAGTGCTCACCATTACCTGTAGCAGTGCTCAACTGTACCTGTAACAATGCCCACCTGTACTTGATGCCATGCTCACCTTTAGCTGTAACAGTGTTCAGCTGTATTTGTAACAGTGCTCACCTGTACCTGTACCTGTACCTGTAATAGTGTTCACCTGTACCTGTAACAATGCCCGCCTGTACCGGATGCCATGCTCAACTGTACTCATAACAGTGCTCATGTGTACCTGTAGCAGTGTTCACCTGTATCTGTAACAGTGTTCACCTGTACCTGTAACAATGCTCACCTGTACCTGTCAGAGTGCTAACCTGTACCTGTAACAGTGCTCACCTGTAGCTGTAACAGTGCCAACCTGTTCCTGTAACAATGTTCACCTGTACCTGTCACAGTATTCAACTGTACATGTAAAAGTGTTCACCTGTACCTGTAAAAGTGTTCAACTGTACCTGTAAAAGTGCATACCTGTACATGTAACAGTGCTCACCTGTACCTGTAACAGTGTTCACCTGTACCTTTAACAATGCTCACCTGTACCTGTAACAATGCTCATCTGTACCTGTGACAGTGCTGACCTGTACCTGCAACTGTACTCACCTGTACCTGTCACACCATTCACTGTACCTGTAACAGGGTTCACCTGTGCCTGTAACGGTGTTCATCTATACCTGTAACAGTGCTCAGCTGTACCTGTAACAATGCCCATCTGTACCTGATGTCATGCTCATCTCTACCTGTTACAGCTTTCACCTGCACCTTTAATTGTGCTCACCTGTACCTGTATTAGTGCTCACCTGTACCTGTAATTGTAACAGTGTTCACCTGTACCTATAACAGTGCTCACCTGTACCTGATGCCATGCTATCTGTAACTGTAACAGTGCTCATGTGTACCTGTAACAGTGTTCACCTGTGTCTGTAACAGTACTCAACTTTACCTGTAACAATACTCACCTGTACCTGTAACAGTGTTCACCTTTCCCTGTAGCAGTGTTCAGCTGTATCTGTAACAGTGCTCCCCTGTATCTGTAACAGTGCTCTCCTGTACCTGTAACAGTGCTACCTGTACCTGTATAAGTGTACACCTGTATATGAAAAGTGCTCACCTGTACAAGTAACAGTATTCACCTGTACCTGTAACAGTGCTCACCTGAACCTGTAACATTGCTCACGTGTACCTGTCAGAGTGCTCACCTGTACCTGTAACAGTTTTCACCTTTACTTGTCGCAGTGCTCACCTGTACCTGTCACTGTGTTTTCCTGTACCTGTAATATTGTTCACCTGTACCTGTAATAGTGTTCACTTGTACCTGAAACAGTGCTCACCTGTACCTGTAACAGTGTTGACCTGTACCTGTAACAATGCTCACCTGTACCTGATGACGTGCTTTTCTGTACCCATAACAGTGCTCACCTGTACCTGTAACAGTGTACACCTGTATCTGTAACAGTGTTCACCTGTGCCTGTAACAATGCTCAGCTGTACCTGTCAGAGTGCTAACCTGTACCTGTAACAGTGCTCACCTGTAGCTGTAACAGTGCCAACCTGTTCCTGTGACAATGTTCACCTGTACCTGTTACAGTATTCAACTGTACATGCAACAGTGTTCACCTGTACCTGTAAAAGTGTTCAACTGTACCTGTAAAAGTGCTCACCTGTACCTGTAAAAGTGCTCACCTGTACCTGTAACAGTGTTGACCTGTACTTTTAACACTGCTCACCTGTACCTGTAACAATGCTCATCTGTACCTGTGACAGTGCTGACCTGTACCTGCAACTGTGCTCACCTGTACCTGTCTCACCATTCACTGTACCTGTACACGAGTTCACCTGTGCCTGTAACGGTGTTCATCTATACCCGTAACAGTGCTCAGCTGTACCTGTAACAATGCCCACCTGTACCTGACGTCATGCTCATCTCTACCTGTTACAGCTTTCACCTGTACCTTTAACTGTGCTCACCTGTACCTGTAATTGTAACAGTGTTCACCTGTACATATAACAGTGCTCACCTGTACCTGCTGCCATGCTCATCTGTAACTGTAACAGTGCTCATGTGTACCTGTAACAGTGTTCACCTGTATCTGTAAAAGTGCTCAACTTTACCTGTAACAATACTCACCTGTACCTGTAACAGTGTTCACCTTTCCCTGTAGCAGTGTTCACCTGTATCTGTAACAGTGCTCCCCTGTATCTGTAACAGTGCTCTCCTGTACCTGTAACAGTGCTACCTGTACCTAGACATAGACATAGACATAGACATAGAAAATAGGTACAGGAGTAGACCATTCGGTCCTTTGAGCCTGCACCGCCATTCAATGCGTTCATGGCTGAACATGCTACCTCAGTACCCCATTCCTGCTTTCTCGCCATACCCCTTGATCCCCCTAGTTGTGAGTATTATATCTAACTCCCTTTTGAATATATTTAGCGAACTGGCCTCAACAACCTTCTGTGGTAGAGAATTCCACAGATTCACCACTCTCTGGGTGAAGAAGTTCCTCCTCATCTCAGTCTTAAATGGCTTCCCCTTTATCCTTAGACTGTGACCCCTGGTTTTAGTTTTCCCTAACATTGCAAACATTCTGCCCGCATCTAATTTGTCTAAACCAGTCAGGATTTTAAACGTCTCTATAAGATCCCCCCTCATTCTTCTGAACTCCAGAGGATACAAGTTCAGTTGATCCAGTCTTTCTTGATATGTCAGTCTGGCCATCCCAGGAATCAATCTAGTGAACCTTCGTTGCACTCCCTCAATAGCAAGAATGTCCTTCCTCAAGTTAGGAGACCAAAACTGCACACAATACTCCAGGTGTGGCCTCACCAAGGCCCTGTACAACTGTAGCATCACCTCCCTACTCCTGTACTCAAATCCCCTTGCTATGAAGGCCATCATGCCATTTGCTTTCTTGACTGCCTGCTGCACTTGCCTTCCCACCTTCAGTGACTGATGTACCATGACGCCCAGGTCTCGTTGCACCTCCCCTTTCCCTAATCTGCCACCATTCAGGTAATAGTCTGCCTCCCTATTTTTACCACCAAAGTGGATAACCTCACATTTATCCACATTGTACTTCATCTGCCATACATTTGCCCATTCACCCAACCTGTCCAAGTCACTCTGTAGCCTCCTAGCATCCTCCTCATTGTTCACACTGCCTCCCAATTTAGTGTCATCCGCAAATTTGGAGATATTACAATTAATCCCTTCGTCCAAATCATTAATATATAATGTAAACAACTGGGGCCCCAGCACCGAACCCTGCGGTACCCCGCTGGTCACTGCTTGCCATTCTGAAAAGTACCCATTTACTCCTACTCTTTGTTTCCTGTGTGCCAACCAGTTCTCAATCCACGTCAACACATTACCCCCAATCCCATGTGCTTTAACTTTGCACACCAATCTCTTGTGTGGGACCTTGTCGAAGGCCTTCTGAAAGTCCAAATACACCATATCTACTGGTTCCCCCCCGTCCACCCTATTGGAAACATCCTCAAAAAATTCCAGAAGATTTGTCAAGCATGATTTCCCTTTCACAAATCCATGCTGACTTGGACCTATCATGTCGCCACTTTCCAAATGGTCTGTTATGACATCTTTAATAATTGATTCCATCATTTTACCCACCACTGATGTCAGGCTGACCGGTCTATAATTCCCTGCTTTCTCCCTCCCTCCTTTTTTAAAAAGAGGGGTTACGTTAGCCACCCTCCACTCCTTCGGAACTGATCCAGAGTCTAAGGAATGTTGGAAAATGATCGTCAATGCATCCACTATTTCCAAGGCCACCTGCTTAAGTACTCTGGGATGCAGACCATCAGGCCCTGGGGATTTATCAGCCTTCAGTCCCATCAATTTCCCCAACACCTTTTCCCGACTGATAAGGATTTCCCTCAGCTCCTCCCTCTTACCAGATCCTTTGATCTCTTTTATTTCCGGAAGGTTGAAGTACTTGTTCAATTGATCTGCCATTTCTTTGTTCCCCATTATGACTTCCCCTGTTTCTGACTGCAGGGGACCTACGTTTGTTTTTACTAACCTCTTTCTTTTTACATATTTATAGAAGCTTTTGCAGTCCATTTTAATGTTCTCCGCAAGCTTCCTTTCATATTTTATTTTCCCTGCCCTAATCAAACCCTTCGTCCTCCTCTGCTGAGTTTTAAAGTTCTCCCAGTCCCCGGGTTTGCTGCTACTTCTGGCCAATTTGTATGCCACTTCCTTGCTTTTAATACTATCCCTGATTTCCCTTGTTAGCCATGGTTGAGCCACCTTCCCTTTTTTATTTTTACGCCAGACAGGGATGTACAATTGCTGTAGTTCATCCATGCGATCTCTAAATGTCTGCCATTGCCCTTCCACTGATAACCCCTTAAATATCGCTTGCCAATCTAACCTCGCCAATTCACGCCTCATACCCTCAAAGTTGCCCTTATTTAAGTTCTGGACCATGGTCTCTGAATTAACTGTTTCCTTCTCCATCCTAATGTAGAACTCCACCATACTATGGTCACTCTTCCCCAAGGGGCCTCGCACCACAAGATTGCTGATTAGTCCTTCCTCATTACACAACACCCAGTCCAGGATGGCCTCCCCTCTAGTTGGTTCCTCAACATATTGGTTTAGGAAACCATCCCTTAAACACTCCAGGAAATCCTCCTCCACCGTATTGCTTCCAGTTTGAGTAGCCCAATCTATATGCATATTAAAGTCACCCATGATAACTGCTGCGCCTTTTTTGCATGCACCTCTGATTTCCTGTTTCATACCCTCCCCCACCTCACTACTACTGTTTGGAGGTCTGTACACAACCCGCACTAACGTTTTCTGCCCTTTGGTGTTCTGCAGCTCAACCCATATTGATTCCACATCCTCCAAGCTAATGTCCTTCCTAGCTATTGCATTAATCTCCTTTTTAACCAGCAATGCTACCCCACCCCCTTTTCCTTTTATTCTATCCTTCCTGAATGTTGAATACCCCTGGATATTCAGTTCCCAGCCTTGATTGTTCTGGAGCCACGTCTCTGTAATCCCAATCACATCATATCCGTTAACATCAATTTGCACAGTCAATTCATCCACCTTATTACGGATACTCCTTGCATTAAGACACAGAGCCTTTAGGCTTGTTTTATTAACACCCTTTGTCCTTTTAGACTTATGATTTAGTATGGCCCTGTAACAGTGCTACCTGTACCTGTATAAGTGTACACCTGTATATGAAAAGTGCTCACCTGTACAAGTAACAGTGTTCACCTGTACCTGTAACAGCGCTCACCTGTACCTGTAACAATGCTCACGTGTACCTGTCAGAGTGCTCACCTGTACCTGTAACAGTGTTCACCTTTACTTGTCGCAGTGCTCACCTGTACCTGTCACTGTGTTTACCTGTACCTGTAATATTTTTCACCTGTACCTGTAATAGTGTTCACTTGTACCTGAAACAGTGCTCACCTGTACCTGTAACAGTGTTGACCTGTACCTGTAACAGTGTTCAGCTGTACCAGCAACAGTGGTCACCTGTACCTGTAGCAGTTTTCACCTATACTTGAAACAATGTTCACCTGTACATGTAACAGTGCTCACCTGTACCTGTAACATTGTTCACCTGTACCTGACAGCATGTTCACCTTTACCTGTAACATTGTTCACCCGTGCATGTCACAGTGCTGACCTTTACCTGTGATAGTGTTCACCTGTAGCTGTAACAATACTCCCCTGTACCTGTAACAGTTTTTACCTGTATCGGTATGTGTTCACCTGTACCTGTAATAGAGTTCACCTGTAGCTGTAGCAGTGGTCAACTATATATGTAACAGTGTTCAGCTGTGCCTGTAACAGTGATCACCTGTACCCGTAACAGTGATCACCTGTACCCGTAACAGTGCTCACCTATACCTGTAACAGTGGTCACCTGTACCTTTAACAATGCTCACCTGTACCTGTAACCATGCTCACCTGTACCTGTGACAGTGCTGATCTGTACCTGTACCTGTAAAAGTGTTCAACTGTACCTGTAACAGTGTTCACCTGTACCTTTAACAATGCTCACCTATACCTGTAACCATGCTCAACTGTACCTGTGACAGTGCTGACCTGTACCTGCAACCATGCTCACCAGTACCTTCACACCATTCACTGTACCTGTAACAGTGTTAACCTGTACCTGTAACAATTCTCACCTGTACCTGATGCCGTGCTCATCTGTACCCATAACAGTGCTCACCTGTACCTGTAACAGTGTACACCTGTACCTGTAACAGTGCTCACCTATAGCTGTAAAAGAGTTGACCTGTACATGTAACAGGGTTCAACTTTACCTGTAACCATGCTCACCTGTAGCTGTAACAGTGTTCACCGCAACTTGATGCTGTTTTCTCCTGTACCTGGAACAGTGCCCACCTGTACCTGAAATATTGCTCACCTGTACCTGTAACAATGTTCACCTGTACCTTTAACAATGCTCACCTGTACCTTTAGCAATACTCACCTGTACCTGCAACCATGCTCACCTGTACCTGTCACACCATTCACCTGTACCTGTAACTGTGCTCACCTGTACCTGTAATAGTGCTCACCTGTACCTGTAACTGTTACAGTGTTCAACTGCACCTGTAACAGTGCTCACCTGTTCCTGTAACAGTGTTCAACTGCATCTGTAACAGTGTTCACCTGTACCTGTCACTGTGCTCACCTGTACCTGTAACAGTGTTCAGCTGTACCAGCAACAGTGGTCACCTGTACCTGTAGCAGTTTTCACCTATACTTGAAACAATGTTCACCTGTACATGTAACAGTGCTCACCTGTACCTGTAACCATTCTCCTCTGTACCTGTGACAGTGCTGACCTACACCTGTCACACCATTCACCTGTACCTGTAACAGTGTTCACCTGTACCTGTAACATTGTTCACCTGTACCTGACAGCATGTTCACCTTTACCTGTAACATTGTTCACCCGTGCATGTCACAGTGCTGACCTTTACCTGTAATAGTGCTCACCTGTAGCTGTAACAATACTCCCCTGTACCTGTAACAGTTTTTACCTGTATCGGTATGTGTTCACCTGTACCTGTAATAGAGTTCACCTGTAGCTGTAGCAGTGGTCAACTATATATGTAACAGTGTTCAGCTGTGCCTGTAACAGTGATCACCTGTACCCGTAACAGTGATCACCTGTACCGTAACAGTGCTCACCTATACCTGTAACAGTGCTCACCTGTACCTGTAACAGTGTCCACCTGTACCTGTAACAGTGTTCAGCTGTACCAGCAACAGTGGTCACCTGTACCTGTAGCAGTTTTCACCTATACTTGAAACAATGTTCACCTGTACATGTAACAGTGCTCACCTGTACCTGTAACCATTCTCCTCTGTACCTGTGACAGTGCTGACCTACACCTGTCACACCATTCACCTGTACCTGTAACAGTGTTCACCTGTACCTGTAACATTGTTCACCTGCACCTGACAGCATGTTCACCTTTACCTGTAACATTGTTCACCCGTGCATGTCACAGTGCTGACCTTTACCTGTAATAGTGTTCACCTGTAGCTGTAACAATACTCCCCTGTACCTGTAACAGTTTTTACCTGTATCAGTATGTGTTCACCTGTACCTGTAATAGAGTTCACCTGTAGCTGTAGCAGTGGTCACCTATATATGTAACAGTGTTCAGCTGTACCTGTAACAGTGATCACCTGTACCCATAACAGTGATCACCTATACCTGTAACAGTGCTCAGCTGTACCTGTAAGGGTGCTCACCTATACCTGTAAGAGGGTCCACCTGTACCTGTTACAGTGTTCACCTGTACCTGTAATAGTGCTCACGTCTACCTGTATCAGAGCTCCCCTGTACCTATAACAGTGTTCACCTATACCTGTAACAGAGCTCACCTGTACCTGTAACAGTGTTCACCTGTACCTGTAATAGTGCTCATGTGTACCTGTGATGGTGTTGACCTGTACCTATCACAGAGTTCACCTATACCTTAACAGTGTACATGTGTGCCTGTAACAGTGTGCATGTGTGCATGTAACGGTTTTTACCTGTACCTTTAACATTGCTCACATGTACCTGTTACAGTGCTCACCAGTACCTGAAGCAGTGCTCACCTTTATCTGTAACAGTGTTCACCTGTACCTGTAATAATGTTCACCTGTAGCTGTAGCAGTGCTCACTTGGAACCTGTAATAGTTTTCACCTGTATCTGTAAGTGTTCACCAGTACCTGTAAAGTGATCACCTGTACCTGAAACATTGTTCAACTGTACCTGTAACAGTGCTCATCTGTACCTGTCACTGTGCTCACCTGTACCTGTAACATTGTTCCGCTATACCTGTAACATTGTTCACCTGTACCTGTTACCATTCTCCTCTGTACCTGTGACAGTGCTGAACTGTACCTGTTACAATGCTCACCTATACCTGTCACACCATTCACCTGTACCTGTAACAGTGTTCACCTGTACCTGTAACATTGTTCACCTGTAACTGACAGCATGTTCAACTTTACCAGCAACAGTGTTCACCTGTACCTGTCACAGTGCTCACCTGTACCTGTAACAGTGCTCACCTGTACTTGTAACAGTGTTCCCCTGTACCTGTAACAGTGCTCAGCTGTACGTGATGCTATGCTCACTTGTACCTGTAGCAGTGTTCACCTGTACCTGTAACAGTGTTCACCTGTACCTGTAATAGTGCTCTCGTGTACCTGAAAGAGAGCTCCCCAGTACCTATAACAGTGTCCACCTGTACCTGTAACAGAGCTCACCTGTACCTGTAACAGTGTTCACTTGTACCTGTAATAGTGCTTATGTGTACGTATGACAGTGTTCACCTGTACCTGTGACAGTGTTCACCTGTACCTGTATGGGTGCTCACCTGTACCAGTAAGAGTGTCCACCTGTACCTGTAACAGTGTTCACCTGTACCTGTAATAGTGCTCATGTCTACCTATATCAGAGCTCCCCTGTTCCTATAACAGTGTTCACCTGTACCTGTTAAAATGCTCACCAGCACCTTAATAGTGTTCACCTGTATCTGTAACAGTGTTCAGTTGTACCTGTTACATTGATCACCTGTACCTGTAAAATTGCTCACCTGTACCTGGGACAGTGTTCACCTGTAGCTGTAGCAGTGTTCACCTGTATCTGTAACAGTGCTCACCTGCACCTGTAATAGTGCTCATGTGTATCTGTGACAGTGTTCACCTGTACCTATCACAGAGCTCACCTGTACCTGTAACAGTGTACACATGTACCTGTAACAGTGCACACATGTGCATGTAACGGTGTTCACCTGTACCGGTAACAGTGCTCACCAGTACCTGTAACAGTGCTCACCCGTACCTGTAACAGTCTTCACTTGTATTTGTACGCATTCACCTGTACATGCACAGTGCTCACCTGTACCTGCAACAGTGCTCACCTGTACCTGTAACAGTGTCCACCTCTACCTGTAACAGTGTTCATCTGTACCTGTAATAGAGCTCACATGTACCTGTAACAGCGCTCCCCTGTCCTATAATAGCATTCACCTGTACCTGTAACAGAGCTCACCTGTACCTTTAAGAGTGTTCACCTCTACCTGTTATAGTGCTCACGTGTGCTTGTAACAGTGTGCACGTGCGCATGTAATGGTGTTCACCTGTACCTTTAACAGTGCCCACGTGTACTTGTTAGAGTGCCGACCAGTACCTGTAGCAGTGCTCACCTGTATCTGTAACAGTCTTCACCTGTATCTGTAATTATTCACCTGTATCTGTAACAGTGCTGACCTGTATCTGCAAAAGTGTTCACCTGTAGCTGTACAGTGCTCACCTGTACCTGTAACAGTTTTCACCTGTATCTGTAAGTGTTCATCTGTACCTGTAATAGAGTTCACCTGTAGCTGTAGCTGTAGCAGTGTTCACTTGTATCTGTAGCAGTGTTCAGCTGTACCTGTAACAGTGATCATGTGTACCTGTAACAGTGTTCACCTGTAGTTGTAGCAATGCTCACCTGTACCGTAACAGTTTTCACCTGTATCTGTAAGTTAGCACCTGTACCTGCAGCAGTGTTCACCTGTAGCTGTAGCAATGTTCACCTGTATCTGTAACAGTGTTCAGCTGTACCTGTAACAGTGCTCACCTGTTCCTGTAACAGTGTTCACCTGCATTTGAAGCAGTGCTCACCTGTACCCGTAACAGTTTTCACCTGTATCTGTAAGTGTTCACATGTACCTGGACCAGTGTTCACCTGTAGCTGTAGCAGTGATCACCTGTACATGTAACAGTGCTCACCTGTAGTTGTAGCAGTCCTCACCTGTACCCAAAACAGTTTTGACCTTTATCTGTAAGTGCTCACCTGTACCTGTAGCAGTGTTCACCTGTAACTGTAATAGTGTTCACCTGTAGCTGAAGCTGTGCTCACCTGTACCTCTAACAGTTTTCACCTGTATCTGTAAGTGTTCACCTGTAGCTGTAACAGTCTTCACCTGTATCTCTAAGTGTTCACCTGTACCTGTAACAGTGTACAGCTGTACCTGTAACAGTGATCACCTGTACCTGTAACAGTGCTCCCCTGTACCTGTAACAGTGCGCCCATGTAACTGTAACAGTGATCACCTGTACCTGTAACAGTGTTCACCTGTACCTGTAACAGTGCTCACGTGTACCTGTGACAGTGTTCACCTGTAACTATCACAGAGTTCACCTGTACCTGTAACAGTGTACACATGTGCCTGTAACAGTGTGCACGTGTGCATGTAATGGTGTTCACCTGTACCTTTAACAGTTCTCATGTGTGCCTGTTACAGTGCTCACCAGTACCTGTAGCAGTGCTCACCTGTATCTGTAACAATGCTCACCTGTACCTATAACAGTATTCACCTGTACTTGTAACAGTGTTCACCTCTACCTGTAATAGTGTTCACCTGTAGCTGTAGCAGTGCGCACCTGTACCTGTAACAGTCTTCACCTGTATCTGTAAGTGTTCACCTGTACCTGTAACAGTGATCACCTGCCCCTGCAAAATTGTTCACCTGTAGCTGTCGCAGTGCTCACCTGTACCTGTAACAATTTTCATCTGTATCTGTAAGTGTTCACCTGTACCTGTAATAAAGTTCACCTGTAGCTGTAGCAGTGTTCACCTGTAGTTGTAGCATTGCTCACCTGTACCCTTAACAGTTTTCACCTTTATCTGTAAGTGCTCACCTGTACCTGTAGCAGTGTTCACCTGTATCTGTAACAGTGTTCAGCTGTACATGTAACAGTGTTCAGCTGTACCTGTAACAGTGATCACCTGTACCTGTAACAGTGTTCACCTGTAATTGTAGCAGTGCTCACCTGTACTCGTAACAGTTTTCACCTGTATCTGTAAGTGCTCACCCATACCTGTAACAGTGTTCACCTGTACCTGTAGCAGAGTTCACCTGTACCTGTAACAGTGTTCACCTGTACCTGTAATGGTGCTCATGTGTACCTGTGACAGTGTTCACCTGTGCCTATCACAGAGTTCACCTGCACCTGTAACATGTGTGCCTGTAACCGTGTACACGTGTGCATGTAACGGTGTTCACCTGTACCTTTAACAGTGCTCATGTGTACCTGTTAGAGTGCTCAACAGTACCTGTATAAGTGCTCACCTGTATCCATAACAATCTTCACCTGTATCTGTAATAGTGTTATCCTGTAGCTGTAGCAGTGCTCACCTGTACCTGTAACAGTTTCCACCTGTATCTGTAAGTGTTCACCTGTACCTGTAACAGAGTTCACCTGTAGCTGTAGCAGTGTTTACCTGTATCTGTAACAGTGTTCAGCTGTACCTGTAACAGTGATCACCTGTACCTGTAACAGAGTTCACTTGTAGTTGTAGCAGTGCTCACCTGTACCCGTAACAGTTCTGACCTGTATCTGTAACTGCTCACCCGTACCTGTAATAGTGTTCACCTGTATCTGTAACAATGCTCACCTGTACCTATAACAGTATTCACCTGTACTTGTAACAGTGTTCACCTCTACCTGTAATAGTGTTCACCTGTAGCTGTAGCAGTGCTCACCTGTACCTGTAACAGTTTTCACCTGTATCTGTAAGTGTTCACCTGTAGCTGTAACAGTCTTCACCTGTATCTGTAAGTGCTCACGTGTACCTGTAACAGAGTTCACCTGTAGCTGTAGCAGTGTTTACCTGTATCTGTAACAGTGTTCAGCTGTACATGTAACAGTGTTCAGCTGTACCTGTAACAGTGATCACCTGTACCTGTACCAGTGTTCACCTGTAGTTGTAGCAGTGCTCACCTGTACCCGTAACAGTTTTCGCCTGTATCTGTAACTGCTCACCCGTACCTGTAATAGTGTTCACCTGTAGCTGTAGCAGTGTTCACCTGTATATGTAACAGTGATCAGTGTTACCTGTAACAGTGATCACCTGTACCTGTAACAGTGCTCACCTGTACCTGTAATAGTGCTCACGTGTACCTTTGACAGTGTTCACCTGTACCTATCACAGAGTTCACCAGTACCTGTAACAGTGTACATGTGTACCTGTAACAGTGTGCATGTAATGGTGTTCAACTGTACCGGTAACAGTGCCATCATGTACCTGTTACAGTGCTCACCAGTACCTGCAGCAGTTCTCACCTGTATCTGTAACAGTGCTCACCTGTGCCTGTAACAGTATTCACCTGTACATGTAATAGTCTTCACCTGTTTCTGTAAGTGTTCACCTGTACATGCACAATGCTCACCTGTACCTGTAATAGTGTTCACCTGTAGCTGTAGCAGTGCTCACCTGTACCTGTAACAGTTTTCACCTGTATCTGTAAGTGTTCACCTGTAGCTGTAACAGTCTTCACCTGTATCTGTAAGTGCTCACGTGTACCTGTAGCAGTACTCACCTGTATCTGTAACAGTATCACCTGTAACTGTAATAGTGTTCACCTGTAGCTGTAGCAGTGCTCACCTGTACCTGTAACATTTTCCAACTGTATATGTAAGTGTTCACCTGTACCTGTAATAGAGTTCACCTGTAGCTGTAGCAGTGTTTACCTGTATCTGTAACAGTGTTCAGCTGTACATGTAACAGTGATCACCTGTAACTGTAACAGTGTTCACTTGTAGTTGCAGCAGTGCTCACCTGTACCCATAACAGTTCTCACCTGTATCTGTAAGTTCTCACCTGTACCTGTAGCAGTGTTCACCTGTAGCTGTAGCAGTGTTCACCTGTATATGTAACAGTGTTCAGCTGTGTCTGTAACAGTGATCACCTGTACCTGTAGCAGTGTTCACCTGTAGCTGTAGCAGTGTTCACCTGTATATGTAACAGTGTTCAGCTGTGTCTGTAACAGTGATCACCTGTACCTGTAACAGTGCTCACCTGTCATTGTAGCAGTGCTCACCTGTACCCGTAACAGTTTTCACCTTTATCTGTAAGTGCTCACCTGTACCTGTAGCAGTGTTCACCTGTAGCTGTAATAGTATTCACCTGTACCTGTAGCAGTGTTCACCTGTAGCTGTAATAGTGTTCACCTGTACCTGTAGCAGTTTTCACCTGTATCTGTAAGTGTTCACCTGTACCTGTAACAGTGCTCACCTGTACCTGTAACAGTGCTCACCTGTAACTATCACAGAGTTCACCAGTACCTGTAACAGTGTACATGTGTGCCTATAACAGTGTGCGAATGTGCATGTAACAGTGTTCACCTCTACCTGTAATAGTGTTCATCTGTAGCTGTAGCAGTGCTCACCTGTACCTGTAACAGTCTTCACCTGTATCTGTAAGTGTTCACCTGTACCTGCAACAGTGATCACCTGTCCCTGCAAAATTGTTCCTGTAGCCGTAGCAGTGCTCACTTGTACCTGTAACAATTTTCACCTGTATCTGTAAGTGTTCACCTGCACCTGTAATAGAGTTCACCTGTAGCTGTAGCAGTGTTCACCTGTATCTGTAACAGTGTTTGGCTGTACCTGTAACAGTGATCACCTGTACCTGTAACAGTGCTCACCTGTAGTTGTAGCAGTTCATACCTGCACACGTAACAGTTTACACCTTTATCTGTAAGTGCTCACCTGTACCTGTAGCAGTGTTCACCTGTAGCTGTAGCAGTGTTCACCTGTATCTGTAACAGTGTTCAGCTGTACATGTAACAGTGATCACCTGTAACTGTAACAGTGCTCACCTGTACCTATACTAGTGCTCACATGTACCTGTGACAGTCTTCACCTGTACCTGTAATAGTGTTCACCTGTAGCTGTAGCAGTGCTCACCTGTACCAGTAACAGTCTTCACCTGTATCTGTAAGTGTTCACCAGTACCTGCAACAGAGCTCACCTGTACCTGTAACTGTGATCACTTGTACCTGTAATAGTGCTTACGTGTACCTGTGACAGTGACAGTCATCCGTGGCTAAGTAAAGAAATTATGGATAGTATTGGACTAAAAACAAGGGCTATTAAGGTAGCTGAATCGAGTGGGAGGATAGAGGATTGGGAAAATTTTAAAAGACAGCAAAAAATAACAAAAAGATTGATTAAGAAAAGGAAGAAAGATTATGAAAGTAAATTAGCAAAAAATATAAAAACAGATAGTAAGAGTTTTTATAGTTATATAAAAAGAAAAAGGGTGGCTAAAGTAAATGTTGGTCACTTAGAGGATGAGACCGGGAAATTAATGGTGGGAAATATGGAGATGGCAAATACACTGAATGAATATTTTGTATCAGTCTTTATAGTAGAGGACACTAAGGGGTAGAAATTAGGTCGCGCCCCATTTGGGGCGCAAATATCGTCCGGACGCAAATATTAGCGCCTGGCGCTAATTATCGGCACTGACGGGAAACTTCACTTTTACCGCCCCGGGAGGTGAGTGGAGCGCTAAAGCAGGCGCTGCACACCTCTCTTAAGGCGCAAAGGCCAAGCAGTGAGGCGCTAACTCGGAGCGCTGGCGAAGCTCATGTAATGTCAGTCAGCAATGGAACACACACACAATGGCACGGGCCAGTTCTTAAAGGGGATGGTTAATCTTGCTTTCCATCCACATCCTGTTCATTGCTGCCTTGAATCTCGGCCTGGAGAGACTTGCACATCAAATGTGCTGGAAAGAACAATGGAGAGCACCAGGCAAAGAGCTCAGAGTGCAGCTCCCACGGTCTCTGCTAAATCGATACAAGGAATGGCAAATCAAAATGAACCTGCAAAGTGCTGCTCAGTACCCAAAACTCCTTCACACAACGTTGAATCTCTCCAGAAGTCTCTCCCTCTCTCTCTCAGAATGCGTAGTTCAAAAATGCCACCAACAATAAAAGACAGGAAGAGGCCCCCTTTAAATAGCGCCCCCCCCAGCCCCACAGCGATTGATAGCGTTCCAGTCTTCTGGTCGTTGGAAGCGCCAGGCGGTAAGGCAGGGGGCGCCACTCAATTTCCGCTACGGGGCACCCCAAGGGCGTTGCACCATGGAATGACGTCACAATCTGCGCGCGCAGGTGGTCGCAGCGGTAAGTTTTAGCGCCGCCGCACAATCTCAAGTTAAGTTCTCGAGCGGCGCAAACATCGCTGCGCCCGGGCGTTAGCGGCTTTGCGCCCCATTAGCGCCCTCTTAAGGCGCTAACGGGTGGCGCAACCAAGTGAATTTTTACCCCTAAGAATATCCCAACACTGGACAAACAGAGGGCTATAGGGGGGGAGGAGCTAAACACAATCAAAATCACTAAGGAAGTGGTACTCGGTAAAATAATGGGACTCAAGGTGGATAAATCACCTGGACCTGATGGCTTACATCCTAGGGTCTTGAGGGAAGTGGCAGTAGGGATTGTAGATGCATTGGTAATAATTTTCCAAAACTCCCTGGACTCAGCAAAGATCCCGGCAGACTGGAAAACTGCTAATGTAACACCCTTATTTAAAAAGGGCAGTAGACAGAAGGCTGGAAACTATAGACCGTTTAGCCTAACATCTGTGGTAGGTAAAATTTTGGAGTCCATTATTAAGGAGACAGTAACGGGACATTTGGATAATCATAATTTAATAGGACAAAGTCAGCATGGTTTTATGAAGGGGAAGTCATGTTTGACAAATTTGCTGGAGTTCTTTGAGGAAGTAACATACAGGGTGGATAAAGGGGAACCAGTGGATGTGGTGTATTTAGACTTCCAAAAGGCATTTGACAAGGTGCCACACAAAAGATTATTGCTTAAGATAAAAAATCACGGGATTGGGGGTAATATTCTGGCATGGATAGAGGATTGGCTATCTAACAGAAGGCAGAGAGTTAGGATAAATGGTTCATTCTCAGACTGGCAATCAGTAACTAGTGGTGTTCCGCAGGGGTCAGTGCTGGGTCCCCAACTCTTTACAATCTATATTAACGATTTGGAGGAGGGGACCGAGTGTAACATATCAAAGTTTGCAGATGATACTAAGATGGGAGGGAAAGTAGTGAGTGAGGAGGACATAAAAAATCTGCAAGGGGACATAGACAGGCTGGGTGAGTGGGCAGAGATTTGGCAGATGGAATTCAATACTGGAAAGTGTGAGGTTATGCACTTTGGCAGGAAAAATAGTAGAGCAAGTTATTATCTTAATGGCAAGAAACTGGAAAGTACTGAAGTACAAAGGGATCTGGGGGTCCTGGTGCACGAAACTCAAAAGGTTAGTATGCAGGTGCAGCAAGTGATTAAGAAGGCCAATGGAATGTTGGCTTTCATTGCTCGGGGGATAGAATATAAAAATAGGGAGGTATTGCTTCAGTTGTACAAGGTATTGGTGAGACCGCACCTGGAATACTGCATACAGTTTTGGTGTCCATACTTAAGAAAAGACATACTTGCTCTCGAGTCAGTACAAAGCAGGTTCACTCGGTTAATCCCGGGGATGAGGGGATGGACATATGAGGAGAGGTTGGGTAGATTGGGACTCTACTCATTGGAGTTCAGAAGAATGAGAGGCGATCTTATTGAAACATATAAGATTGTGAATGGGTTGGATCGGGTGGATGCGGGGAGGATGTTCCCGATGATGGGTGAAACTAGAACTAGGGGGCATAGTCTTAGAATAAGGGGCTGCTCTTTCAAAACTGAGATGAGAAGGAACTACTTCACTCAGAGGGTGGTAGGTCCATGGAATATGCTGCCCCAAAAAGCTGTAGAAGCTACATCATTACATAAATTTAAAACAGAAATAGACAGTTTTCTAGAAGTAAAGGGAATTAAAGGTTACGGGGAAAGGGCAGGAATTTGGACATGAGTCCAGGTTCAGATCGGTCATGGCCCTGTGGGTAGCGTAGCGGGCCTAGGGGCTGTGTAGCCTGATCCTGCTCCTATTTCGTGTGTCCAATTCTGTTAGGTTCAGGAGATGGTTCTGTGATAGTAGATTGGCGGTTAGGATCAGATCAGCCATGATCTTATTGAATGGCGGAGCAGGCTCGAGGGGCCAATTGGCCTACTCCTGCTCCTATTTCTTATAATCTTATTATGTTATGCTCACCTGCACCTGTAATAGTGCTCACATGTACCTATGACAGTCTTCACCTGTAACTGTAATAGTGTTCACCTGTAGCTGTAGCAGTGCTCACCTGTACCAGTAACAGTCTTCACCTGTATCTGTCAGTGTTCACCTGTACCTGCAACAGAGCTCACCTGTACCTGTAACTGTATTCACTTGTACCTGTAATAGTGCTTACATGTACCTGTGGCAGTGTTCACATGTACCTATCACAGAGTTCAGCTGTGTCTGTAACAGTGTGCATGTATGCATGTAACGGTGTTCACCTGTACCTTTAACAGTGCTCACGTGTACCTGTAACAGTGTCCACCTGTACCTGTTACAGTGCTCACCAGTACCTGTAATAGTGTTTTCCTGTACCTGTAGCAGTGTTCACCTGTAGCTGTAGCAGTGGTCACCTGCATCTATAACAGTGTTCAGCAGTACCTGTAACAGTGATCACCTGTACCTGTAACAGTGATCACCTGTACCTGTAACAGTGATCACCTGTACCTGTAACAGTGCTCACCTGTACCTGTAATAGTGCTCACATGTACCTGTAACAGTGTACACGTGTGCCTGCAACAGTGTGCATGTGTGCATGTAACGGTGAAATATAGAAACATAGAAACATAGAAGATAGGAGCAGGAGTAGGCCATTTGGCCCCTCGAGCCTGCTCCGCTATTCGATGAGATCATGGCTGATCATCCAAACTCAGTACCCTGTACTGCTTTCTCCCCATATCCCTTGATACCTTTAGCTTTAAGAAATAGATCTAACTCATTCTTGAATATATTTAATGACTTGGCCTCAACTACCTTCTGTGGTAGAGAATTCCACAGGTTCACCACTCTCTGGGTGAAGAAATTCTTCCTCATTTCTGTCCTAAAGGGCTTACCCCTTATCCTTAGGTTATGACCCCTGGTTCTGGACTCTCCGACCATCGGGAACATTCTTCCTGCATCTAGTTTGTCCAGACCTGTCAGAATTTTATATGTTTCGATGAGATCCCCTCTCATTCTTCTATACTCCAGCGAGTATAAGCCCAATCGACCCAATCTCTCCTCATATGTCATTCCTGCCATCCCAGGTATCAGCCTTGTGAATCTTCGCTGAACTCCCTCCATGGCAAGAACATCCTTCCTCAGATAAGGCGACCAAAACTGCACACAATACTCAAGGTGTGGTCTCACCAAGGCCCTGTACAACTGCAGCAGGACATCCCTGTTCCTATACTCAAACCCTTTCGCTATGAAGGCCAACATACCATTTGCCTTCTTCACCGCCTGCTGCACCTGCATGCTTACCTTCAGCGACTGGTGCACAAGGACACCCAGGTCTCGTTGTACTTCCCCTTCTCCCAATCTATTGCCATTCAGATAATAGTCTGCCTTTCTGTTTTTGACACCAAAGTGGATAACCTCGCATTTATCCACGTTATATTGCATCTGCCACGCTTCTGCCCACTCACCCAACCTGTCCAAATCATCCTGGAGTTTCTCGGTATCCTCCTCACAGGTGTTCACCTGTACCTTTAACAGTGCTCACATGTACCTGTTACAGTGCTCACCAGTACCTGTAACAGTGCTCACCTGTATCTGCAACAGTCTTCACCTGTATCTGTAAGTGTTCACCTGTACCTGTGACAGTGCTCACCTGTACTTGCAAAAGTGTTCACCTGTAGATGTAGCAGTGCTCACCTGTACCTGTAACAGTTTTCACCTGTATATGTAAGTGTTCACCAGTACCTGTAATAGAGTTCACCTATAGCTGTAGCAGTGTTCACCTGTATCTTTAACAGTGTTCAGCTGTACCTGTAACAGTATTCAGCTGTACCTGTAACATTGATCACCTGTACCTGTAACAGTGTTCACCTGTAGTTGTAGCAGTGTTCACCTGTATCGGTAACAGTTCTCACCTGTATCTGTAGGTTCTCACCTGTACCTGTAGCAGTGTTCACCTGTAGCTGTAGCAGTGTTCACCTGTATATGTAACAGTGTTCAGCTGTGTCTGTAACAGTGATCACCTGTACCTGTAACAGTGCTCACCTGTCGTTGTAGCAGTGCTCACCTGTACCCGTTACAGTTTTCACCTTTATCTGTAAGTGCTCACCTGTCCCTGTAGCAGTGTTCAACTGTAGCTGTAATAGTGTTCACCTGTTGTTGTAGCAGTTTTCACCTGTATCTGTAAGTGTTCACCTGTACCTGTAACAGTGTACAACTGTACCTGTAACAGTGATCACCTGTAGCTGTAACAGTGCTCACCTGTACCTGTAACAGTGCTCACCTGTACCTGTAACAGTGCTCAACTGTACCTGTAACAATGCGCACCTGTACCTGTAACAGTGTTCACCTGTACCTGTAACAGTGCTCATGTGTACCTGTGACAGTGTTCACCTGTAACTATCACAGAGTTAACCTGTACCTGTAACAGTGTACATGTGTGCCTATAACAGTGTGCAAATGTGCATGTAACAGTGTTCACCTCTACCTGTAATAGTGTTCACCTGTAGCTGTAGCTGTAGCAGTGCTCACCTGTACCTGTAGCAGTCTTCACCTGTATCTGTAAGTGTTCACCTGTACCTGTAACAGTGATCACCTGTCCCTTCAAAATTGTTCACCTGTAGCAGTAGCAGTGCTCACCTGTACCTGTAACAATTTTCACCTGTATCTGTAAGTGTTCAGCTGTACATGTAACAGTGATCACCTGTAACTGTAACAGTGCTCACCTGTACCTGTAATAGTGTTCACCTGTACCTGTAACAGTGTACACGTGTACCTGTAACAGTGTGCACGTGTGCATGTAATGGTGCTCACCTCTCCTGGTAACAGTGCTCACAGGTACCAGTTACAGTGCTCACCTGTGCCTGTAACAGTGTACACGTGTACCTGTAACAGTGTGCACCTGTACCTGTAGCAGTGTTCACCTGTAGCTGTAGCAGTGTTCACCTGTATCGGTAATAGTCATCACCTGTACCAGTAAAAGTGATCACCTGTACCTGTAACAGTGCTCACCTGTAACTGTAATAGTGCTCACGTGTACCTGTGACAGTGTTCACCTGTACCTATCACTGAGTTCACATGTACCTGTAACAGTGCCCACCTGTACCTGTAACAGTGTACATGTGTGCCTGTAACATTGTGCACGTGTGCATGTAATGGTGTTCACCTGTACCGGTAACAGTGCTCACATGTACCTGTTACAGTGACCTCCAGTACCTGTAGCAGTGCTCACCTGTATCTGTAACAGTGCTCACCTGTGCCTGTAACAGTGCTCATCTGTACCTGTAATAGTGTTCACCTGTATTTGTAGCAGTGCTCACCTGTTCCCATAACAGTTTTTACCTGTACCTGTAAGTGCTCACCCGTACCTGTAACAGTGTTCACCTGTACCTGTAGCAGAGCTCACCTTTAGCTGTAACAGTGTTCACCTGTACCTGTAATAGTGCTCACGTGTACCTGTGACAGTGTTCACCTGTACCTATCACAGAGTTCACCTGTACCTGTAACAGTGTACATGTGTGCCTGTAACCGTGTGCACGTGTGCATGTAACGGTGTTCACCTGTACCTTTAACAGTGCTCATGTGTACCTGTTAGAGTGCTCACCAGTACCTGTAGAAGTGCTCACCTGTATCTGTAATAGTCTTCACCTCTATCTGTAATAGTGTTATCCTGTAGCTGTAACAGTGCTCCCCTGTACCTGCAAAAGTGTTCACCTATTGCTGTAGCAGTGCTCACCTGTACCTGTAACAGTTTCCACCTGTATCTGTAAGTGTTCACCTGTACCTGTAACATAGTTCACCTGTAGCTGTAGCAGTGTTTACTTGTATCTGTAACAGTGTTCAGCTGTACCTGTAACAGTGTTCACCTGTAGTTGTAGCAGTGCTCACCTGTACCGTAACAGTTCTCACCCGTATCTGTAAGTTCTCACCTGTACCTGTAACAGTGTTCACCTGTAGTTGTAGCAGTGCTCACCTGTACCCATAACAGTTTTCACCTGTATCTGCAAGTACTCACCTGTACCTGTAACAGTGTTCACCTGTAGTTGTAGCAGTGCTCACCTGTACCCGTAACAGTTTTCACCTGTATCTGCAAGTACTCACCTGTACCTGTAACAGTTTTCACCTGTACCTGTCAGTGTTCACCTGTACCCATAGCAGTGTTCACCTGTAGCTGTAGCAGTGTTCACCTGTGTCTGTAACAGTGATCACCTGTACCTGTAACAGTGCTCACCTGTAGTTGTAGCAGTGCTTACCTGTACCCATAACTATTTTCACCTTTATCTGTAAGTGTTCACCTGTTGCTGTAATTGTGTCCACCTGTAGCTGTAGCAGTTTTCACTTGTATCTGTAAGTGTTCACCTGTACCTGTAACAGTGTACAGCTGTACCTGTAACAGTGATCACCTGTACCTGTAACAGTGCTCACCTGTACCTGTAACAGTGCTCACCTGTACCTGTCACAGTGTCTACCTCTACCTGTAACAGTATTCACCTGTACCTGTGACAGTGGTCACATGTACCTGTAACAGAGCTCCCCGTGCCTATAATAGCACTCACCTGTACTTGTCACAGAGCTCACCTGTACCTTTAACAGTGTTCACCTGTGCCTGTAATAGTGCTCACATGCACCTGTGACAGTGTTCACCTGTAACTATCCCAGAGTTCACCTGTACCTGTAACAGTGTACACGTGTGCCTGTAACAGTGTGCAGGTGTGCATGCAATGGTGTTCACGTGTACCTTTAACAGTGCTCACGTGTACCTGTTAAAGTGCTCACCAGTACCTGTAGCAGTGCTCACCTGTATCTGTAACACTGCTCACCTGTACCTGTAACAGTGTTCAACTGTACCTCTAACAGTGTTCACCTCTACCTGTAATAGTGTTCACCTGTACTTGTAACAGTATTTACCTGTACATGTAACAGACTTCACCTGTATCGGTAAGTGTTCACCTGTACCTGTAACAGTGATCACCTGTCCCTGCAAAATTGTTCACCTGTAGCTGTAGCAGTGCTCACTTGTACCTGTAACAATTTTCACATGTATCTGTAAGTGTTCATCTGTACCTGTAACAGTGCTCACCTGTACCTGCAAAAGTGTTCACCTGTAGTTGTAGCAGTGCTCACCTGTACCTGCAGCAGTGCTCACCTGTAGCTGTAGCAGTGTTCACCTGTAGTTGTAGCAGTGCTCACCTGTACCGTAACAGTTTTCACCTTTATCTGTAAGTGTTCACCTGTACCTGTAGCAGTGTTCACATTTAGCTCTAGCAGTGTCCACCTGTATCTGTAACAGTGTTCAGCTGTACATGTAACAGTGTTCAGCTGTACCTGTAACAGTGATCACCTGTACCTGTACCAGTGTTCACCTGTAGTTGTAGCAGTGCTCACCTGTACCCGTAACAGTTTTCACCTGTATCTGTAACTGCTCACCCATACCTGTAACAGTGTTCACCTGTAGCTGTAGCAGTGTTTATCTGTATCTGTATCAGTGATCAGCTGTACCTGTAACAGTGATCACCTGTACCTGTAACAGTGCTCACCTGTACCTGTAATAGTGCTCACGTGTACCTTTGACAGTGTTCACCTGTACCTATCGCAGAGTTCACCAGTGCCTGTAACAGTGTACATGTGTACCTGTAACAGTGTGCATGTAATGGTGTTCAACTGTACCGGTAACAGTGCCATCGTGTACCTGTTACAGTGCTCACCAGTACCTGTAGCAGTTCTCACCTGTATCTGTAACAGTGCTCACCTGTGCCTGTAACAGTATTCACCTGTACATGTAACAGTCTTCACCTGTTTCTGTAAGTGTTCACCTGTACATGCACAATGCTCACCTGTACCTGTAATAGTGTTCACCTGTAGCTGTAGCAGTAGCAGTGCTCACCTGTACCTGTAGCAGTCTTCACCTGAATCTGTAAGTGTTCACCTGTACCTGTAACAGTGATCACCTGTCCTGCAAAATTGTTCACCTGTAGCAGTAGCAGTGCTCACCTGTACCTGTAACAATTTTCACCTGTATCTGTAAGTGTTCACCTGTACCTGTAATAGAGTTCACCTGTAGCTGTAGCAGTGTTCACCAGTATCTGTAACAGTGTTCAGCTGTACATGTAACAGTGATCACCTGTAACTGTAACAGTGCTCACCCGTACCTGTAATAGTGCTCACATGTACCTGTGACAGTCTTCACCTGTAACTGTAATAGTGTTCACCTGTAGCTGTAGCAGTGCTCACCTGTACCAATAACAGTCTTCACCTGTATCTGTAAGTGTTCACCAGTACCTGCAACAGAGCTCACCTGTACCTGTAACTGTGTTCACTTGTACTTGTAATAGTGCTTACGTGTACCTGTGACAGTGTTCACCTGTACCTATCACAGAGTTCAGCTGTGCCTGTAACAGTGTGCATGTATGCATGTAACGGTGTTCACCTGTACCTTTAACAGTGCTCACGTGTACCTGTTAGAGTGCTCACCAGTACCTGTAGAAATGCTCACCAGGACCTGTAATAGTGTTTTGCTGCAGCTGTAGCAGTGTTCAGCTGTACCTGTAGCAGTGTTCACCTGTAGCTGTAGCAGTGTTCACCTGCATCTGTAACAGTGTTCAGCAGTACCTGTAACAGTGTACACATGTGCCTGCAACAGTGCTCACATGTACCTGTTACAGTGCTCACCAGTACCTGTAACAGTGCTCACCTATATCTGTAACATTCTTCATCTGTATCTGTAAGTGTTCACCTGTACCTGTGACAGTGCTCACCTGTACCTGCAATAGTGTTCACCTGTAGATGTAGCAGTGCTCACTTGTACCTGTAACAGTCTTCACCTGTATCTGTAAGTGTTCACCTGTACCTGTAACAGTGCTCAGCTCTACCTGTAACAGTGATCACCTGTACCTGTAACAGTGTTCACATGTATCTGTAATAGTGCTCACATGTACCTGTAACAGAGCTCCCCGTACCTATAACAGTGCTCACCTGTACATGTAGCAGAGCTCACCTGTACCTGTAACAGTGTTCACCTGTATCTGTAATAGTGCACATGTGTACCTGTGACAGTGTTCACCTGTACCTATCACAGAGTTCACCTGTACCTGTAACAGTGTACATGTGTGCCAGTAACCGTGTGCACATGTGCATGTAACGGTGTTCACCTGTACCTTTAACAGTGCTCACATGTACCTGTAGCAATACTCACTTGTATCTGTAACAGTCTTCACCTGTATCTGTAATAGTGTTCACCTGTAACTGTAACAGTGCTCCCCTGTACCCGCAAAAGTGTTCACCTGTAGCTGTAGCAGTGCTCACCTGTACCAGCAACATTTTCCACCTGAATCTGTAAGTGTTCACCTGTACCTGTAATAGAGTTCACCTGTAGCTGTAGCAGTGTTTATCTGTATCAGTAACAGTGTTCAGCTGTACCTGTAACACTGATCACCTGTACCTGTAACAGTGTTCACCTGTAGTTGTAGCAGTGCTCACCTGTACCCGTAACAGTTCTCACCTGTATCTGTAAGTTCTCACCTGTCCCTGTAGCAGTGTTCAACTGTAGCTGTAATAGTGTTCACCTGTTGCTGTAGCAGTTTTCACCTGTATCTGTAAGTGTTCACCTGTACCTGTAACAGTGTACAGCTGTACCTGTAACAGTGATCACCTGTAGCTGTAACAGTGCTCACCTGTACCTGTAACATTGCTCACCTGTACCTGTAACAGTGCTCAACTGTACCTGTAACAGTGCTCACCTGTACCTGTAACAGTGATCACCTGTACCTGTAACAGTGTTCACCTGTACCTGTAACAGTGCTCACGTGTACCTGTGACAGTGTTCACCTGTAACTATCACAGAGTTCACCTGTACCTGTAACAGTGTACCTGTGTGCCTATAACAGTGTGCAAATGTGCAGGTAACAGTGTTCACCTCTACCTGTAATAGTGTTCACCTGTAGCTGTAGCTGTAGCAGTGCTCACCTGTACCTGTAGCAGTCTTCACCTGAATCTGTAAGTGTTCACCTGTACCTGTAACAGTGATCACCTGTCCCTGCAAAATTGTTCACTGTAGCAGTAGCAGTGCTCACCTGTACCTGTAACAATTTTCACCTGTATCTGTAAGTGTTCACCTGTACCTGTAATAGAGTTCACCTGTAGCTGTAGCAGTGTTCACCAGTATCTGTAACAGTGTTCAGCTGTACATGTAACAGTGATCACCTGTAACTGTAGCAGTGCTCACCTGTACCAGTAACAGTCTTCACCTGTATCTGTAAGTGTTCACCAGTACCTGCAACAGAGCTCACCTGTACCTGTAACTGTGTTCACTTGTACTTGTAATAGTGCTTACGTGTACCTGTGACAGTGTTCACCTGTACCTATCACAGAGTTCAGCTGTGCCTGTAACAGTGTGCACGTATGCATGTAACGGTGTTCACCTGTACCTTTAACAGTGCTCACGTGTACCTGTTAGAGTGCTCACCAGTACCTGTAGAAATGCTCACCAGGACCTGTAATAGTGTTTTCCTGCAGCTGTAGCAGTGTTCAGCTGTACCTGTAATAGTGCTCACATGTACCTGTAACAGTGTACACGTGTGCCTGCAACAGTGTGCATGTGTGCATGTAACGGTGTTCACCTGTACCTTTAACAGTGCTCACATGTACCTGTTACAGTGCTCACCAGTACCTGTAACAGTGCTCACCTATATCTGTAACATTCTTCATCTGTATCTGTAAGTGTTCATCTGTACCTGTGACAGTGCTCACCTGTACCTGCAATAGTGTTCACCTGTAGATGTAGCAGTGCTCACCTGTACCTGTAACAGTTTTCACCTGTATATGTAAGTGTTCACCTGTATCTTTAACAGTGTTCAGCTGTATCTGTAACAGTATTCAGCTGTACCTGTAACATTGATCACCTGTACCTGTAACAGTATTCACTTGTAGTTGTAGCAGTGCTCACCTGTACTCGTAAGAGTGTTCACCTGTATCTGTAAGTGTTCACCTGTACCTGTAGCAGTGTTCACCTGTAGCTGTAGCAGTGTTCACCTGTATCAGTAATAGTGACCTGCTGTACCTGTAAAAGTGATCACCTGTACCTGTAACAGTGCTCACCTGTAACTGTAATAGTGCTCATGTGTTCCTGTGACAGTGTTCACCTGTACCTATCACTGAGTTCACATGTACCTGTAACAGTGCCCACCTGTACCTGTAACAGTGTACATGTGTGCCTGTAACATTGTGCATGCATTCATGTAATGGTGTTTACCGGTACTGGTAACACTGCTCACATGTACCTGTTACAGTGCCCTCCTGTAGCAGTGTTCACCTGTACCTGTAACAGTGCTCACCTGTACCTGTAATAGTGTTCACCTGTACCTATCACAGAATTCACCTGTACCTGTAACAGTGTACACATGTACCTGTAACAGTGTGCACGTGTGCATGTAATGGTATTCACCTCTCCCGGTAACAGTGCTCACAGGTACCAGTTACAGTGCTCACCTGTGCCTGTAACAGTGTTCACCTGTACCTGTAACAGTCTTCACCTGTTTCTGTAAGTGTTCACCTGTACCTGCACAGTGCTCACCTGTACCTGTAATAGTGTTCACCTGTAGCTGTAGCAGTGCTCACCTGTACCTTAAAGGTTTTAACCTGTATCTGTAAGTGTTCGTCTGTAGCCGTAACAGTCTTCACCTGTATCTGTAAGTGTTCACCTGTACCTGTAACAGTGCTCACCTGTACCTGTAACAGTTATCACCTGTACCTGTAAGAGTGCTCAGCTGTACCTGTAACAGTGTCCACCTCTACCTGTAACAGTGCTCACCTGTACTTGTCATAGTGCTCACGTGTACCTGTTATAGTGCTCACGTGTACCTGTGACAGTGTTCACCTGTACCTATCACAGAGTTCACCTGTACTTGTAACAGTGTGCACGTGTGTATGTAATGGTGTTCACCTGAACCTTTAACAGTGCTCACGTGTACCTATTAGAGTGCTCACCAGTACCTGTAGCAGTGCTCACCTGTATCGGTAACAGTCTTCACCTGTATCTGGAATAGCATTCACCTGTACCTGTAGCAGTGCTCCCCTGTACCTGTAACAGTTTTTGCCTGTATCTGTAAGTGTTCACCTGTACCTTTAATAGTGTTCACCTGTAGCTGTAGCAGTGTTCACCTGTATCTGTAACAGTGTTCAGCTGTACCTGTAACAGTGATTGCCTGTACCTGTAACAGTGTTCACCTGTAGTTGTAGCAGTTCTCACCTGTACCCATAACAGTTTTTACCTGTATCGGTAAGTGTTCACCTGTACCTGCAAACGTGTTCACCTGTACCTGTAACAGTTTTCACCTGTATCTGTAAGTGGTCACCTGTACCTGTAGTACAGTTCACCTGTAGCTGTAATAGTGTTCACCTGTAGCTGTAGCAGTGCTCACCTGTACATGTAACAGTTTTCAACTGTATCTGTAAGTGTTCACCTGTACCTGCAAACGTGTTCACCTGTAGCTGTAGCAGTTCTCACCTGTTCCTGTAACAGTTTTCACCTGTATCTGTAAGTGGTCACCTGTACCAGTAGCAGTGCTCACCTGTACCTGTAACAGTTTTCACCTGTATCTGTAAGTGGTCACCTGTAGCTGTAACAGTCTTCACCTGTATCTGTAAGAGTTCACCTGTACCTGTAACAGTGTACAGTTGTACATGTAACAGTGATCACCTGTACCTGTAACAGTGCTAACCTGTACCTGTAACAATGCTCACCTGTACCTGTAACAGTGTCCACCTGTACCTGTAACAGTGTTCCCCTGTACCTGTAATAGTGCTCACATGTACCTGTAACAGAGCTCACCTGTACCGTTAACAGCATTCACCTGTGCCTGTAATAGTGCTCACATGTACCTGTGACAGTGTTCACCTGTGACTATCACAGAGTTCACCTGTAGTTGTAACAGTGTACATGTGTGCCTGTAACAGTGTGCACGTGCGCATGTAATGGTGTTCACCTGTACCTTTAACAATGCTCATGTGTACCTGTTACAGTGCTCACCTGTACCTGTAGCAGTGCTCACCTGTATCTGTAACATTGCGCACCTGTACCTGTATCAGTGTTCACCTGTACCTGTAACAGTGTTCACCTCTACCTGTAATAGTGTTCACCAGTAGCTGTAGCAGTGCTCACCTGTACCTGTAACAGTCTTCACCTGTATCTGTAAGTGTTCACCTGTACCTGTAACAGTGCTCACCTGTACCTGCAAAAGTGTTCACGTGTAGCTGTCGCAGTGCTCACCTGTATCCATAACAGGTTTCCCCTGTATCTGTACGTGTTTACTTGTACCTGTAATAATGTTCACCTGTAGCTGTAGCAGTGTTCACCTGTATCTGAAACAGTGTTCAGCTGTACCTGAAACAGTGATCACCTGTACCTGAAACATTGTTCAACTGTACCTGTACCTGCACAGTGTTCACCTGTACCTGTAATAGTGTTCACCTGTAGCTGTAGCAGTGCTCACTTGTACCTGTAACAGTTTTCACCCGTATCTGTAAGTGTTCATCTGTAGCTGTAACAGTCTTCACCTCTATCTGTAAGTGTTCACCTGTACCTGCAACAGAGTTCACCTGTAGCTGTAGCAGTGTTCACCTGTGTCTGTAACAGTGTTCAGCTGTATCTGTAACAGTGTTCACCTGTAGCTGTAAGGTGCTCACCTGTACCCATAACAGATTTCCCCTGTATCTGTAAGTGTTTACTTGTACCTGTAATAATGTTCACCTGTAGCTGTAGCAGTGTTCACCTGTATCTGAAACAGTGTTCAGCTGTACCTGAAACAGTGATCACCTGTACCTGAAACATTGTTCAACTGTACCTGTACCTGCAATAGTGTTCACCTGTAGCTGTAGCAGTGCTCACCTGTACCTGTAACAGTTTTCACCTGTATCTGTAAGTGTTCATCTGTAGCTGTAACAGTCTTCACCTCTATCTGTAAGTGTTCACCTGTACCTGTAACAGTGATCACCTGTACCTGTAACAGTGCTCCCCTGTACCTGTAACAGTGCTCACCTGTACCTGTAAAAGTGTTCACCTGTACCTGTAATAGTGCTCACATGTACCTGTAACAGAGCTCCTTGTGACTATAACAGCATTCACCTGTACCTGTAACAGAGCTCACCTGTACCTTTAACAGTGTTCACCTGTGCCTGTAATAGTGCTCACGTGTACCTGTGACAGTGTTCACCTGTAACTATCACAGAATTCACCTGTACCTGTAACAGTGCATATGTGTGCCTGTAACAGTGTGCACGCGTGAATGTAATGTTGTTCACCTGTACCTTTAAAAAGTGCTCACGTGTACCTGTTACAGTGTTCACCACTACCTGTAGCAGTGCTCACCTGTATCTGTAACAGTGCTCACCTGTTCCTGTAACAGTTTTCACCTGTACCTGTTACAGTGTTCACCTCTACCTGTAATAGTGTTCACCTATAGCTGTAGCATTGCTCACCTGTACCTGTAACAGTCTTCACCTGTATCTGTAAGTGTTCACCTGTACCTGTAACAGTGATCACCAGTACCTGCAAAAGTGTTCACCTGTAGCTGTAGCAGTGATCACCTGTACCTGTAACTATTTTCACCTGTAGCTGTAAGTGTTCACCTGTAGCTGTAGCAGTGTTCACCTGTACCCATAACAGTGTTCACCTGTATCTGTAAGTGTTTACCTGTACCTGTATTAGAGTTCACATCTAGCTGTAGCAGTGTTCACCTGTACCTGTAACAGTGCTCACCTGCAACTGTCACAGTGCTCACCTGTAGCTGGAGCAGCGTTCACCTGTACCTGTAACAGTGCACACCTGTACCTGTAACAGTGCTCACCTGTACCTGTAAGCGTGTCCACCTGTACCTGTAACAGTTTTCACCTGTACCTGTAATAGTGCTCACATCTACCTGTAACAGAGCTACCCTGTATCTATAACAGTGTTCACCTGTACCTATCACAGTGTTCATCTGTACCTGTAACAGTGTACACTTCTGCCTGTAACAGTGTGCACGTGTGCATGTAACGGTGTTAACCTGTACCATTAACAGTGCTCACCAGTACCTGTAGCGTTGCTCACCTGTATCTGTAAGTGTTCACCTGTACCTGTAACAGTGATCACCAGTACCTGCAAAAGTGTTCACCTGCAGCTGTAGCAGTGCTCACCTGTACCTGTAACGGTTTTCACCTGTGTCTGTAAGTGTTCACCTGTACCTGTAATAGAGCTCACCAGTAGTTGTAGCAGTGTTTGCCTGTATCTGTAACAGTGTTCAGCTGTACCTGTAACATTGTTCATCTGTAGTTGTAGCAGTGCTCACCTGTACCCGCGACAGTTTCCACCTGTATCTGTAAGTATTTACCTGTACCTGTATTGGAGTTCACGTCTAGCTGTAGCAGTGTTCTCCTGTATCTGTAACAGTGCTCACCTGTAACTGTCACAGTGCTCACCTGTACCTGTAACAGTGTTCACCTGTACCTGTCACTGTGCTCACCTGTAGCTGGAGCAGTGTTCACCTTTACCTGTAACAGTGCACACCTGTACCTGTAACAGTGCTCACCTGTACCTGTAGCAGTGCTCACCTGTACCTGTAAGAGTGTCCACCTGTACCTATAACATGTATCACCTGTACCTGTAATAGTGCTCACATCTGCCTGTAACAGAGCTCCCCTGTACCTATAACAGTGTTCACCTGTACCTATCACAGAGTTCATCTGTACCTGTAACAGTGTACACTTGTGCCTGTAACAGTGTGCACGTGTGCATGTAACAGTGTTAACCTGTACCATTAACAGTGCTCACATGTACCTGTTACAGTGTCCACCTGTACCTGTAGCTTTGCTCACCTGTATCTGTAAGTGTTCACCTGTACCTGTAACAGTGCTCACCTGTACCTGCAAAATTGTTTACCTGTAGCTGTAGCAGTGCTCACCTGTACCTGTAACAGTTTTCACCTGTATCTGTAAGTGTTCATCTGTACCTGTAACAATGCTCACCTGCATCTGTAACAGTGCTCACCTGTACCTGTAACAGTGCTCACCTGTACAAGTAACAGTGTTCACCTATTCCTGTAACAGTGTTCACCTATACCTGTAACAGTGCCCACCTGTACCTGTAACAGTGCCCACCTGTATCAGTAGCAGTAGTCACCTGGAGCTGTCGCATTGTTCACCTATACCTGCAACAGTGTTCACTTGTACCTGTAACAGTGTTCACCTGTACCTGTAACAGTGTCCACCTGTACCTTTAAACATGTTCACCTGCACCTGTTGCAGTATTCAACTGTACATGTAACAGTGTCTACCTACACCTGTAACAGTGATCACCTTTAGCTGTAACAGTGCTCACCTGTACCTGTAAAAGTGCTCACCTGTACCTGTAACAGTGTCCACCTCTACCTGTAACAGTGTCCACCTCTACCTGTAACAGTGTTCACCTATACCTGTAATAGTGCTCACGTGTACCTGTAACAGAGCCTCCCTGTGCCTATAACAGCATTCACCTGTACCTGTAACAGAGCTCACCTGTACCTTTAACAGTGTTCACCTGTGCCTGTAATAGTGCTCACGTGTACCTGTGACAGTGTTCACCTGCAATTATCACAGAGTTCTCCTGTACCTTTAACAGTGTACACATGTGCCTGTAACAGTGTGCATGTGTGCATGTAACGGTGTTCACCTGTAACTTTAACCGTGCTCACGTGTACCTGTTAGTGCTCACCAGTACCTATAGCAGTGCTCACCTGTATCTGTAACAGTGTTCACCTCTACCTGCAATAGTGTTCACCTGCAGCTGTAGCAGTGCTCACCTGTACATGTAAAAGTTTTCACCTGCATCTGTAAGTGTTCACCTGTACCTGTAACAGTGATCACCTGTACCTGCAAAAGTGCTCACCTGTACCTGTAACAGTTTTCAACTGTATCTGTAAGTGTTCACCTGTACCTGTAACAGTGATCACCTGTACCTGCAAAAGTGCTCACCTGTACCTGTAACAGTTTTCAACTGTATCTGTAAGTGTTCACCTGTACCTGTAATAGAGTTCACCTGTAGCTGTAGCAGTGCTCACCTGTATCTGTAACAGTGTTCAGCTGCACCTGTAACATTGTTCACCTGTAGCTCTAAGGTGCTCACCTGTACCCATAACATATTTTCCCTGTATCTGTAATGTTTACTGGTACCTGTAATAGTGCTCACCTGTAGCTATAGCAGTGTTCACCTGTATCTGTAACAGTGTTCAGCTGTACTTGAAACAGTGATCACCTGTACCTGTAACAGTGTTCACCTGTACCTGTAATAGTGTTCACCTGTAGCTGGAGCAGTGCTCACCTGTACCTGTAACAGTCTTAACCTGTATCTGTAAGTGTTCACCTGTACCTGTATTAGAGTTCACCTCTAGCTGTAACAGTGATCACCTGTACCTGTAACATTGTTCAACTGTACCTTTAATGGTGCTCACCTGTACCTGTAACAGTGTTCTCCTGTACCTGTCACTGTGATCACCTGTAGCTGGAGCAGTGTTCACCTGTACCTGTAACAGTGTGCACCTGTACCTTTAAAAGTGTTCACCTGCACCTGTTGCAGTATTCAACTGTACATGTAACAGTGTCCACCTACACTTGTAACAGTGCTCACCTTTAGCTGTAACAGTGCTCACCTGTACCTGTAAAAATGCTCCCCTGTACCTTTAACAGTGTTCACCTGCGCCTGTAATAGTGCTCAGGTGTACCTGTGACAGTGTTCACCTGCAACTTTCACAGAGTTCACCTGTACCTGTAACAGTGTACATGTGTGCCTGTAACAGTGTGCACGTGTGCATGTAATGGTGTTCACCTGTACCTTTAGCAGTGCTCATGTGTACCTGTTACAGTGCTCACCAGTACCTATAGCAGTGCTCACCTGTATCTGTAACAGTGCTCTCCTGTACCTGTAACAGTGTTCACATCTACCTGTAATAGTGTTCACCTGTAGCTGTACCAGTGCTCACCTGTACCTGTAACTGTCTTCACCTGTATCTGTAAGTGTTCACCTGTACCTGTAACAGTGATCACCTGTACCTGCAAAAGTGTTCACCTGTAGCTGCAGCAGTGCTCACCTGTACCTGCAGCAGTGCTCACCTGTACCTGTAACAGTTTTCACCTGTATCTGTAAGTGTTCACCTGTACCTGTAATAGAGCTCACCGGTAGTTGTAGTATGGTTCACCTGTATCTGTATCAGTGTTCAGCTGTACCTTTAACGGTGCTCACCTGTACCTGTAACAGTGTTCTCCTGTACCTGTCACTGTGATCACCTGTAGCTGGAGCAGTGTTCACCTGTACCTGTAACAGTGCGCACCTGTATCTGTAAGTGTTCATCTGTAGCTGTAACAGTCTTCACCTCTATCTGTAAGTGTTCACCTGTACCTGTAACAGTGATCACCTGTACCTGTAACAGTGCTCCCCTGTACCTGTAACAGTGCTCACCTGTACCTGTAACAGTGTCCACCTCTACTTGTAAAAGTGTTCACCTGTACCTGTAATAGTGCTCACATGTACCTGTAACAGAGCTCCTTGTGACTATAACAGCATTCACCTGTACCTGTAACAGAGCTCACCTGTACCTTTAACAGTGTTCACCTGTGCCTGTAATAGTGCTCACGTGTACCTGTGACAGTGTTCACCTGTAACTATCACAGAATTCACCTGTATCTGTAACAGTGCATATGTGTGCCTGTAACAGTGTGCACGCGTGAATGTAATGTTGTTCACCTGTACCTTCAAAAAGTGCTCACGTGTACCTGTTACAGTGTTCACCACTACCTGTAACAGTGTTCACCTGTACCTGTTACAGTGTTCACCTCTACCTGTAATAGTGTTCACCTATAGCTGTAGCATTGCTCACCTGTACCTGTAACAGTCTTCACCTGTATCTGTAAGTGTTCACCTGTACCTGTAACAGTGATCACCAGTACCTGCAAAAGTGTTCACCTGTAGCTGTAGCAGTAATCACCTGTACCTGTAACTATTTTCACCTGTAGCTGTAAGTGTTCACCTGTAGCTGTAGCAGTGTTCACCTGTACCCATAACAGTGTTCACCTGTATCTGTAAGTGTTTACCTGTACCTGTATTAGAGTTCACATCTAGCTGTAGCAGTGTTCACCTGTACCTGTAACAGTGCTCACCTGCAACTGTCACAGTGCTCACCTGTAGCTGGAGCAGCGTTCACCTGTACCTGTAACAGTGCACACCTGTACCTGTAACAGTGCTCACCTGTACCTGTAAGCATGTCCACCTGTACCTGTAACAGTTTTCACCTGTACCTGTAATAGTGCTCACATCTACCTGTAACAGAGCTACCCTGTATCTATAACAGTGTTCACCTGTACCTATCACAGTGTTCATCTGTACCTGTAACAGTGTACACTTGTGCCTGTAACAGTGTGCACGTGTGCATGTAACGGTGTTAACCTGTACCATTAACAGTGCTCACCAGTACCTGTAGCGTTGCTCACCTGTATCTGTAAGTGTTCACCTGTACCTGTAACAGTGATCACCAGTACCTGCAAAAGTGTTCACCTGCAGCTGTAGCAGTGCTCACCTGTACCTGTAACGGTTTTCACCTGTGTCTGTAAGTGTTCACCTGTACCTGTAATAGAGCTCACCAGTAGTTGTAGCAGTGTTCGCCTGTATCTGTAACAGTGTTCAGCTGTACCTGTAACATTGTTCATCTGTAGTTGTAGCAGTGCTCACCTGTACCCGCGACAGTTTCCACCTGTATCTGTGAGTATTTACCTGTACCTGTATTGGAGTTCACGTCTAGCTGTAGCAGTGTTCTCCTGTATCTGTAACAGTGCTCACCTGTAACTGTCACAGTGCTCACCTGTACCTGTAACAGTGTTCACCTGTACCTGTCACTGTGCTCACCTGTAGCTGGAGCAGTGTTCACCTTTACCTGTAACAGTGCACACCTGTACCTGTAACAGTGCTCACCTGTACCTGTAGCAGTGCTCACCTGTACCTGTAAGAGTGTCCACCTGTACCTATAACATGTATCACCTGTACCTGTAATAGTGCTCACATCTGCCTGTAACAGAGCTCCCCTGTACCTATAACAGTGTTCACCTGTACCTATCACAGTGTTCACCTGTGCCTGTAATAGTGCTCACGTGTACCTGTGACAGTGTTCACCTGTAACTATCACAGAATTCACCTGTACCTTTAACAGTGCTCACGTGTACCTGTTACAGTGTTCACCACTACCTGTAGCAGTGCTCACCTGTATCTGTAACAGTGCTCACCTGTTCCTGTAACAGTGTTCACCTGTACCTGTTACAGTGTTCACCTCTACCTGTAATAGTGTTCACCTATAGCTGTAGCATTGCTCACCTGTACCTGTAACAGTCTTCACCTGTATCTGTAAGTGTTCACCTGTACCTGTAACAGTGATCACCAGCACCTGCAAAAGTGTTCACCTGTAGCTGTAGCAGTGATCACCTGTACCTGTAACTATTTTCACCTGTAGCTGTAAGTGTTCACCTGTAGCTGTAGCAGTGTTCACCTGTACCCATAACAGTGTGCACCTGTATCTGTAAGTGTTTACCTGTACCTGTATTAGAGTTCACATCTAGCTGTAGCAGTGTTCACCTGTACCTGTAACAGTGCTCACCTGCAACTGTCACAGTGCTCACCTGTAGCTGGAGCAGCGTTCACCTGTACCTGTAACAGTGCACACCTGTACCTGTAACAGTGCTCACCTGTACCTGTAAGCATGTCCACCTGTACCTGTAACAGTTTTCACCTGTACCTGTAATAGTGCTCACATCTACCTGTAACAGAGCTACCCTGTATCTATAACAGTGTTCACCTGTACCTATCACAGTGTTCATCTGTACCTGTAACAGTGTACACTTGTGCCTGTAACAGTGTGCACGTGTGCATGTAACGGTGTTAACCTGTACCATTAACAGTGCTCACCAGTACCTGTAGCGTTGCTCACCTGTATCTGTAAGTGTTCACCTGTACCTGTAACAGTGATCACCAGTACCTGCAAAAGTGTTCACCTGCAGCTGTAGCAGTGCTCACCTGTACCTGTAACGGTTTTCACCTGTGTCTGTAAGTGTTCACCTGTACCTGTAATAGAGCTCACCAGTAGTTGTAGCAGTGTTCGCCTGTATCTGTAACAGTGTTCAGCTGTACCTGTAACATTGTTCATCTGTAGTTGTAGCAGTGCTCACCTGTACCCGCGACAGTTTCCACCTGTATCTGTGAGTATTTACCTGTACCTGTATTGGAGTTCACGTCTAGCTGTAGCAGTGTTCTCCTGTATCTGTAACAGTGCTCACCTGTAACTGTCACAGTGCTCACCTGTACCTGTAACAGTGTTCACCTGTACCTGTCACTGTGCTCACCTGTAGCTGGAGCAGTGTTCACCTTTACCTGTAACAGTGCACACCTGTACCTGTAACAGTGCTCACCTGTACCTGTAGCAGTGCTCACCTGTACCTGTAAGAGTGTCCACCTGTACCTATAACATGTATCACCTGTACCTGTAATAGTGCTCACATCTGCCTGTAACAGAGCTCCCCTGTACCTATAACAGTGTTCACCTGTACCTATCACAGAGTTCATCTGTACCTGTAACAGTGCACACTTGTGCCTGTAACAGTGTGCACGTGTGCATGTAACAGTGTTAACCTGTACCATTAACAGTGCTCACATGTACCTGTTACAGTGTCCACCTGTACCTGTAGCTTTGCTCACCTGTATCTGTAAGTGTTCACCTGTACCTGTAACAGTGCTCACCTGTACCTGCAAAATTGTTTACCTGTAGCTGTAGCAGTGCTCACCTGTACCTGTAACAGTTTTCACCTGTATCTGTAAGTGTTCATCTGTACCTGTAACAATGCTCACCTGCATCTGTAACAGTGCTCACCTGTACCTGAAACAGTGCTCACCTGTACAAGTAACAGTGTTCACCTATTCCTGTAACAGTGTTCACCTATACCTGTAACAGTGCCCACCTGTACCTGTAACAGTGCCCACCTGTATCAGTAGCAGTAGTCACCTGGAGCTGTCACATTGTTCACCTATACCTGCAACAGTGTTCACTTGTACCTGTAACAGTGTTCACCTGTACCTGTAACAGTGTCCACCTGTACCTTTAAACATGCTCACCTGCACCTGTTGCAGTATTCAACTGTACATGTAACAGTGTCTACCTACACCTGTAACAGTGATCACCTTTAGCTGTAACAGTGCTCACCTGTACCTGTAAAAGTGCTCACCTGTACCTGTAACAGTGTCCACCTCTACCTGTAACAGTGTCCACCTCTACCTGTAACAGTGTTCACCTATACCTGTAATAGTGCTCACGTGTACCTGTAACAGAGCCTCCCTGTGCCTATAACAGCATTCACCTGTACCTGTAACAGAGCTCACCTGTACCTTTAACAGTGTTCACCTGTGCCTGTAATAGTGCTCACGTGTACCTGTGACAGTGTTCACCTGCAATTATCACAGAGTTCTCCTGTACCTTTACCAGTGTACACATGTGCCTGTAACAGTGTGCATGTGTGCATGTAACGGTGTCCACCTGTAACTTTAACTGTGCTCACGTGTACCTGTTAGTGCTCACCAGTACCTATAGCAGTGCTCACCTGTATCTGTAACAGTGTTCACCTCTACCTGCAATAGTGTTCACCTGCAGCTGTAGCAGTGCTCACCTGTACATGTAAAAGTTTTCACCTGCATCTGTAAGTGTTCACCTGTACCTGTAACAGTGATCACCTGTACCTGCAAAAGTGCTCACCTGTACCTGTAACAGTCTTAACCTGTATCTGTAAGTGTTCACCTGTACCTGTATTAGAGTTCACCTCTAGCTGTAACAGTGATCACCTGTACCTGTAACATTGTTCAACTGTACCTTTAATGGTGCTCACCTGTACCTGTAACAGTGTTCTCCTGTACCTGTCACTGTGATCACCTGTAGCTGGAGCAGTGTTCACCTGTACCTGTAACAGTGCGCACCTGTACCTTTAAAAGTGTTCACCTGCACCTGTTGCAGTATTCAACTGTACATGTAACAGTGTCCACCTACACTTGTAACAGTGCTCACCTTTAGCTGTAACAGTGCTCACCTGTACCTGTAAAAATGCTCACCTGTACCTGTAACAGTGTTCACCTGTACCTGTAATAGTGCTCACATGTACCTGTAACAGAGCTCCCCTGTACCTTTAACAGTGTTCACCTGTGCCTGTAATAGTGATCAGGTGTACCTGTGACAGTGTTCACCTGCAACTTTCACAGAGTTCACCTGTACCTGTAACAGTGTACATGTGTGCCTGTAACAGTGTGCACGTGTGCATGTAATGGTGTTCACCTGTACCTTTAGCAGTGCTCATGTGTACCTGTTACAGTGCTCACCAGTACCTGTAGCAGTGCTCACCTGTATCTGTAACAGTGCTCTCCTGTACCTGTAACAGTGTTCACCTCTACCTGTAATAGTGTTCACCTGTAGCTGTACCAGTGCTCACCTGTACCTGTAACTGTCTTCACCTGTATCTGTAAGTGTTCACCTGTACCTGTAACAGTGATCACCTGTACCTGCAAAAGTGTTCACCTGTAGCTGCAGCAGTGCTCACCTGTACCTGCAGCAGTGCTCACCTGTACCTGTAACAGTTTTCACCTGTATCTGTAAGTGTTCACCTGTACCTGTAATAGAGCTCACCGGTAGTTGTAGTATGGTTCACCTGTATCTGTATCAGTGTTCAGCTGTACCTTTAACGGTGCTCACCTGTACCTGTAACAGTGTTCTCCTGTACCTGTCACTGTGATCACCTGTAGCTGGAGCAGTGTTCACCTGTACCTGTAACAGTGCGCACCTGTACCTGTAACAGTGTCCACCTGTACCTTTAAATGTGTTCACCTGTACCTGTTGCAGTATTCAACTGTACCTGTAACAGTGTCCACCTACACCTGTAACAGTGCTCACCTTTAGCTGTAACAGTGCTCACCTGTACCTTTAAAAATGCTCACCTGTAACTGTAACAGTGTCCACCTCTACCTGTAACAGTGTTTATCTATACCTGTAAGAGTGCTCACGTGTACCTGTAACAGAGCTCCCCTGTACCTTTAACAGTGTTCACCTGTGCCTGTAATAGTGCTCACGTGTACCTGTGACAGTGTTCACCTGCAACTTTCACAGAGTTCACCTGTACCTGTGACAGTGTACACGTGTGCCTGTAACAGTGTGCACGTGTACATGTAATGGTGTTCACCTGTAACTTTATCAGTGCTCATGTGTACCTGTAACAGTGCTCACCAGTACCTGTAGCCGTGCTCACCTGTATCTGTAACAGTGCTCTCCTGTACCTGAAACAGTGTTCACCTCTACCTGTAATAGTGTTCACCTGTAGCTTACCAGTGCTCACCTGCACCTGTAACTGTCTTCACCTGTATCTGTAAGTGTTCACCTGTATCTGTAACAGTGATCACCTGTACCTGCAAAAGTGTTCACCTGTAGCTGTAGCAGTGCTCACCTGTACCTGTAACAGTTTTCACCTGTATCTGTAAGTGTTCACCTGTACCTGTAATAGAGCTCACCAGTAGTTGTAGCACTGTTCACCTGTACCTGTATCAGTGTTCAGCTGTACCTGTAACCGTGTTCACCTGTAGCTGAAGCAGTGCTCACCTGTACCCATAACATATGTCCCCTGCATCTGTAAGTGTTTACTTGTACCTGTAATAGTGTTCACCTGTAGCTGTAGCAGTGTTCACCTGTATCTGTAACAGTGTTCAGCTGTACCTGAAACAGTGATCACTGTACCTGTAACAGTGTTCACCTGTAGTTGTAGCTGTGCTCACCTGTACCTATAACAGACTTCACCTGTATCTGTAAGTGTTCACCTGTACCTGTATTAGAGTTCACCTCTAGCTGTAACAGTGATCACCTATATCTGTAACAGTGTTCACCTGTACCTGTCACTGTGCTCACATGTAGCTGGAGCAGTATTCACCTGTACCTGTAACAGTGCGCACCTGTACCTGGAACACTGCTCACCTGTACCTATAACAGTGCTCACCTGTACTTGTAAGAGTGTCCACCTGTACCTGTAACAGTTTTCACCTGTACCTGTAATAGTGCTCACATCTACCTGTAACAGAGACCCCCTCTACCTATAACAGTGTTCAACTGTACCTGTAACAAAGCTCACCTGTACCTGTAACATTGTTCACCTGTACCTTTAATAGTGCTCACATGTACCTGTGACAGTTTTCACCTGTACCTATCACAGAGTTCACCTGTACCAGTAACAGTGTGCATGTGTGCATGTAATGGTGTTAACCTGTACCTTTAACAGTTCTCACATGTACCTGTTACAGTGCTCACCAGCACCTGTAGCTTTGCTCACCTGTATCTGTAAGTCTTCACCTGTACCTGTAACAGTGCTCACCGGTACCTGCAAAAGTGTTCACCTGTAGCTGTAGCAGTGCTCACCTGTATCTGTAACAGTGTTCAGCTGTACCTGTAACATTGATCACCTGTACCTGTAACAGTCTTCACCTGTCATTGTAGCAGTGTTCACCTGTACCCGTAACAGTTTTCACCTGTATCTGTAAGTGCTCACCTGTATCTGTAACAGTGTTCAGCTGTACCTGTAACAGTGATCACCTGTACCTGTAACAGTGCTCACCTGTACCTGTAATAGTGCTGATGTGTCCCTGTGACAGTGTTCAGCCGGTAGCTATCACAGAGTTCACCTGTACCTGTAACAGTGTACACGTGTACCTGTAACAGTATGCACATGTGCATCTAACGTTGTTCACCTGTACTGGTAACAGTGCTCACATGTACCTTTTACAGTGTTCACCAGTACCTGGAGCAGTGCTCACCTGTACCTGTAACAGTCTTCACCTGTATCTGTAAGTGTTCACCTGTACCTGCACAGCGCTCACCTGTACCTGTAATAGTGTTCACCCGTAGCTGTAGCAGTGCTCACCTGTACCTGTAACTGTTTCCACCTGTATCTGTAAGTGTTCACCTGTACCTGTAATAGAGTTCACCTGTACCTGTAGCAGTGTTTACCTATATCTGTAAAAGTGTTCAGTTCTACCTGTAACAGTGCTCACCTGTACCTGTAACAGTGCTCAGCTGTACCTGTAACAGTGTTCACCTGTACCTTAACAGTGCTCACCTGTACCTGTAACAGTGTTCAACTGTATCTGTAACAGTGCTCACCGGTACCTGTAACAGTGTTCAGCTGTACTTGTAACAGTGGTTACCTGTACCTGTGGCAGTTTCACCGATACTTGAAACAGTGTTCACCTGTACACATAACAGTGTTCACCTGTACCTGTAACTGTTCTCCACTGTAGCTGTGACAGTGCTGACCTGTACCTGTTACAGTGCTCACCTAAACCTGTCACATCATTCACCTTTACCTGTAACAGTGTTCACCTGTACCTTTAACATTTTTCACCTGTACCTGACAGCATGTTCACCTTTACCTGTAACAGTATTCACCTGCACCTGTGTTCACCCGTACCTGTCACAGTGCTCAGCTGTACCTGATGCCATGCTCACTTGTACCTGTAACAGTGCTCAGCTGTACCTGTAACAGTGATCACCTGTACCTGTAACTGTGTTCACCTGTACCTGTAACAGTGATCACCTGTACCCATAACAGTTTTCACCTGTATCTCTAAGTGCTCACCTGTATCTGTAACAGTGTTCAGCTGTACCTGTAACAGTGATCACCTGTACCTGTAATAGTATTCAGCTGTAGCTGTAGCTGTGTTCACCTGTATCTGTAACAGTGTTCAGCTGTACCTGTAACAGTGATCACCTGTACCTGTAACAGTGTGTCCCTGTGACAGTGTTCATCTGTAGCTATCACTGAGTTCACCTGTACCTGTAACAGTGTACACGTGTACCTGTAACAGTATGCACGTGTGCATCAAACGTTGTTCACCTGTACTGGTAACAGTGCTCACATGTACCTTTTACAGTGCTCACTAGTACCTGGAGCAGTGCTCACCTGTACCTGTAACAGTCTTCACCTGTATCTGTAAGTGTTCACCTGTACCTGTAATAGTGTTCACCCGTAGCTATAGCAGTGCTCACCTGTACCTGTAACTGTTTTCACCTGTATCTGTAAGTGTTCACCTGTACCTGTAATAGTGTTCACCTGTAGCTGTAGCAGTGTTCACCTATATCTGTGAAAGTGTTCAGCTCTACCTGTAACAGTGCTCACCTGTACCTGTAACAGTGCTCAGCTGTACCTGTAACAGTGTTCACCTGTACCTGTAATAGTGCTTACATGTACCTGTGGCAGTTTTCACCGATACTTGAAACAGTGTTCACCTGTACACATAACAGTGTTCACCTGTACCTGTAACTGTTCTCCTCTGTACCTGTGACAGTGCTGACATGTACCTGTTACAGTGCTCACCTAAACCTGTCACATCATTCACCTGTACCTGTAACAGTGTTCACCTGTACCTGTAACATTTTTCACCTGTACCTGACAGCATGTTCTACTTTACCTGTAACAGTATTCACCTGCACCTGTGTTCACCCGTACCTGTCACAGTGCTCACCTGTACCTGTAACAGTGTTCACCTGTACCTGTAACAGTGGTCACCTGTACCTGTAACAGTGATCACCTGTACCTGTAATAGTGCTCATGTGTAGCTGTAACAGAGCTCCCCTGTACCTATAACAGTGTTCACCTATACCTGTAACAGTGTTCATTTATACCTGTAAAAGTGCTCACATGTACCCGTGGCAGTGTTCACCTGTACCTGTAACAGTGTACACGTGTGCCTGTAACAGTGTGTACGTGTGCATCTAACAGTGTTCACCTATACCTGTAACAGTGTTCACCTGTACCTGTAACAGTGTTCATCTGTACCTGCAATTTTGTTCACCTGTACCTGCAAAAGTGTTCACCTGTAGCTTTAGCACTGCTCACCTGTACCTGTAACAGTGTTCACCTGTACCTGTAACAGTGTTCACCTGTACCTGCAATTGTGTTCACCTGTACCTGCAAAAGTGTTCACCTGTAGCTGTAGCACTGCTCACCTGCACCTGTAACAGTGCTCACCTGTACTTGTAACAGTGTTCACCTGTTCCTGTAACAATGCTCACCTGTACCTGATGCCATGCTCACCTGTACTTTTCACAGTGTTCACCTGTACCTGAATCAGTGTTCACCTGCATGTCACAGTGCTCACCTGTACCTGTAACAGTGTGAACCTGTACCTGTAACATTCCTCCCCAGTAGCTGTAACAGCCCCCACCTGTACCTGTAAAAGTGTATACCTGTAGCTGTCGCAGTATTCAACTGTACACGTAACAGTGTTCACCTACACTTGTAACAGTGCTCACCTGTACCTGTAACAGTGCTCACCTGTATCGGTAACAGTGGTCACCTGTACCTGTCGCATTGCTCACCTGTACAAGTAACAGTGTTCACCTATACCTGTACCAGTGTTCACCTGTACCTGTGACACTGCCCACCAGTACCTGTAACAGTGCTCACCTGTATCTGTAACAGTTGTCACCCGTACCTGTTGCATTGTTCACCTGTATATTAATGACTTGAATGAAGGGACTCAGTGTATTGTAGCCAAATTTGCTGATGATAGAAAGATAGGTGGGAAAGCAAATTATGTGGAGGACACAAAGAATCTCCAAAGGGATATAGACAGGCTAAGTGAATGGGCAAAAATCTGGCAGATGCAGTTTAATGTGGGAAAATGCGAGGTTATCCACTTTGGTAGGAAAAATAAAAAAGAAAATTATTATTTAAATGGGGAGAGATTACAAAATGCTGAGGTTCAGAGGAATCTGGGGGTCCTTGTACATGAATCACAAAAAGTTAGCATGCAGGTACAGCAAGTAATTAGGAAGGCAAATGGAATGTTGGCCTTTATTGCAAAGGGAATGGAGTATAAAAGTAGGGAAGTCCTGTTACAACTGTACAGGGCATTGGTGAGACCACACCTGGAGTACTGCGTACAGTTTTGGTCTCCTTATTTAAGGAAGGATATACACGAAACTCTTTATTAACCGGCACCGACGGGACCGGCGTGGTGCCGGTTAATCAAAAAGTCCGGATAATGGAGAGTTATATCTCCCAACGTACGAGAGCCCCGTACACATTGACATGCGCCTGCATTCGGAGCTCCGTCTCCCCGGGGACCGCCAGCTGACCATCTGTCGTGTCTGCTGCCTACCCGGGCTGCACATTCCCCTCCCAATCTACACACTCCGATACAAGGCAAACGCCTCGGGGTTTTTTTTAAAGTTAATTTTAAACGAGAGATGAAGGAAAACCCCGGTTACCTACTCAAGAATTTTGCCGGTTAAGAGAGATTTCGGATATTTGGGTGCCGGTTAATAAAGAGTTTCCTGTACTTGCATTGGAGGCAGTTCAGAGAAGGTTCACGAGGTTGATTCCGGAGATGAAGGGGTTATCTTATGAAGAAAGGTTGAGCAGGTTGGGCCTATACTCATTGGAGTTTAGAAGAATGAGAGGGGATCTTATTGAAACACACAAGATTCTGAAGGGGCTTGCCAGAGAGGATGTTTCCCCTCGTGGGGGAATCTAGAACTAGGGGGTATAGTTTCACAATAAGGGGAAACCCTTTTAAATCGGAAATGAGGAGGAATTTCTTCTCTCAGAGGGTCGTGAATCTTTGGAATTCTCTTCCCCAGAGAGCTGTGGAGGCTGGGTCATTGAATATATTTAAGGTGGAGATAGACAGATTTTTGAACGATAAGGGAGTCGAGGGTTATGGGAGCGGGCAGTGAAGTGGAGTTGAGGCCAAGATCAGATCAGCCATGATCTTATTGAATGGCGGAGCCGGCTCGAGGGGCCAAATGACCTACTCCTGCTACTACGTTTTATGATCTTACGTTCTTATGTACCTGTAACAGTGCTCACCTGTACCTGTAACAGTGCTCACCTGTACCTGTAACAGTGCTCACCTGCACCTGTAACAGTGCTCAGCTGCACCTGTAACAGTGTTCACCTGTACCTGTCACAGTGCTCACCTGCACCTGTAACAGTGTTCACCTGTACCTGTAACAGTGCTCACCTGTACCTGTCACAGTGCTCACCTGCACCTGTAACAGTGTTCACCTGTACCTGTAACAGTGTTCACCTGTACCTGTAACAGTGCTCATGTGTACATGTAACAGTGTTCACCTGTACCTGTAACAGTGTTCACCTGTACCTGTAACAGTGCTCATGTGTACATGCAACAGTGTTCACCTGTACCTGTAACAGTGCTCACCAGTATCTGTAACAATGCTCACCTGTACCTGTAACAGTGCACATCTGTACCTGTAACAGTGCTCCCCTGTAGCTGTAACAGTGTCCACCTGTACCTGTAAAAGTGTTCACCTGTACCTGTCGCAGTATTCATCTTTACAAGTAACAGTGTTCACCTATACCTGTAACAGTGTTCTCCTGTACCTGTAACACTGTTCTCCTGTACCTGTAACAATGCTCACCTGTACCTGTAACAGTGTCGACCTGTACCTGTCAAAGTGCTCAACTGTACCTGTAACAATGCTCACCTGTACCTGTAACAGTATTCACCTGTACCTGTAACAGTGCTCCACTGTACCTGTTGCATTGTTCACCTGTACAAATAACAGTGTTCACCTATACCTGTAACAGTGTTCACCTGTAGCTGTAACAGTGCTCACCTGTACCTGTAACAGTGTTCACCTGCACCTGTAACAGTGCTCCCCCGTACCTGTCGCATTGTTCACCTGTACAAATAACAGTGTTCACCTATACCTGTAACAGTGTTCACCTGTACCTGTTGCATTGTTCACCTGTACAAGTAACAGTGTTCACCTTTACCTGCAACAGTGTTCACTTGTACCTGTAACAATGCTCACCTGTACCTGTAACAGTGTCCACCTGTACCTTTAAAAGTGTTCACCTGTACCTGTTGCAGTATTCAACTGTACATGTAACACTGCTCACCTGTACCTGTAACATTGCTCGCCTGTACCCAAAATAGCATTCACCTGTGCCTGTAACAGTGCTACCTGTACCTGTAACAGTGTGCACCTGTATCTAAAAAAAATCTCACCTGTACCTGTAACAGTGTTCACCTGTACATCTAACCATGCTCACCTGTATCCATAACAGTGGTCATCTGTACCTGTCACATTGTTCATCTCTACAAGTAACAGTGTTCAGCTATGCCTGTAACAGTGTTCACCTGTACCTGTAACACTGCCCACCCATACCTGGAGCAGTGCTCACCTGTATCTTTAACAGTGGTCACCTGTACCTGTCACATTGTTCGCCTGTACAAATAACAGTGTCCACCTATACCTGTAACCGTGTTCACCTGTACCTGTAACAATGCTCACCTGTACCTGTAACAGTGCACACCTGTACCTGTAACAGTGTTCCCCTGTAGCTGTAGCAGTGTCCACCTGTACCTTAACAATGTTCACCTGTACCTGTTGCAGTATTCAACTGTGCATGTAACAGTGTTCACCTATACCTGTAACAGTGCTCACCTGGACCTGTAACAGTACTCACCTGTGCCTGTAACAGTGCTCACCTGTACCTGTAAACAAGCTCCCATGTAGCTTTAACAATGTTCACCTGTCCCTGAAGCCGTGCTCACCTGTACCTGTTAAAGTGCTGGAACAGTTCCCATGGATTGGAGGACAGCTAATGTAACCCCACTATTCAAAAAAGGTGGTAGAGAGAAAACGGGGAATTATAGTCTGACATCGGTAGTGGGGAAAATGCTAGAGTCCATTATAAAAGATGTAATAGCAGAGCACTTGGAAAACAGTGACAGGGTCGGACAAAGTCAACATGGATTTACAAAAGGTAAATCATGCTTGACTAATCTACTGGAATTTTTCGAGGATGTAACTGGTAGAATAGATAAGGGAGAACCAGTGGATGTGGTATATTTGGACTTTCAGAAGGCTTTCGATAAGGTCCCGCATAAGAGATTAGCGTGCAAAGTTAAAGCACATGGGATTGGGGTAAGGTACTGTCTTGGATAGAGAACTGGTAGGCAGACAGGAAGCAAAGAGTTGGAATAAACGGGTCTTTTTCCGAGTGGCAGGCAGTGACTAGTGGGGTACCACAGGGATCAGTGCTAGGACCAATATATATTAATGATCTAGGCGAGGGAACTAGATGTAATATCTCCAAGTTTGCAGATGACACAAAGCTGGGTGGGCGTGTGTGCTGTGAGGAGGATGCAGAGAAACTCCAGTATGATTTAGACAGGTTGGGTGATTGGGCAGATGCATGGCAAATGCAGTATAATGTGGATAAATGCAAGGTTATCCACTTCGGTGGCAAAAACAGGAAGACAGATTATTATCTGAACGGCAATAGATTGGGAAAAGGGGAAGTGCAATGAGACCTGGGTGTCCTTGTGCACCAGTTGCTGAAGGTAAGCATGCAGGTGCAGCAGGCGGTTAAGAAGGCAAATGGTATGTTGGCCTTCACAGCGAGAGGATTTGAGTACAGGAGCAAGGATGTCTTGCTGCAGTTGTACAGGGCCTTGGTGAGACCACACCTTGAGTATTGTGTGCAGTTTTGGTTGCCTTATCTGAGGAAGGATGTTCTTGCCATGGAGAGAGTGCAGCGAAGATTCACCAGACTGATACCTGGGATGGCAGGAATGACGTATGAGGAGAGATTGGGTCGATTAGGCTTATATTCGCTAGAGTTTAGAAGAATGAGAGGGGATCTCATTGAAATTTATTAAATTCTAACAGGACTAGACAGACTAGATGCAGGAAGGATGTTCCCGATGGCGGGGGAGTCCAGAACCAGGGGTCACAGTCTAAGATTAAGGGTAAGCCATTTAGGACTGAGATGAGGAGGAGTTTCTTCACCCAGAGAGTGGTGAACCTGTGGCAGTTGAGACCAATTCATTGAATATATTCAAGAAGGCGTTAGATATCTTTCTTAAGACTAAAGGGATCAAGGGATATGGGGAGGAAGCAGGGACAGGGACTGAATTTGGATGATCAGCCATGATCTCATTAAATGGCGGAACAGGCTCGAGGGGCCGATTGGCCTACTCCTGCTACTATCTTCTATGTTTCTATGTTTCTAACAGTGTTCACCTATACCTGTAACAGTGTTCACCTGTACCTGTAACAATGCTCACCTGTAACTGTAACAGTTCACATCTGTACCTGTAACAGTGTTCCATTGTAGCTGTAACAGTGCTCACCTATACCTGTAACAGTGCTCATCTGTACCTGTAACAGTGCTCACCTGTCCCTATAACAGTGTTCACCTGTACCTGAAAAAGTGTTCACCTAAACCTGTCACAGTGTTCACCTGTACCTGTATTTGTGTTCACTTGTTCCTGTAACAGTGTTCACCTGTACCTGATGCGGAGATGCCGGTGTTGGACTGGGGTGGACAAAATTGAGAGGTCGCACAACACCAGGTTATAGTCCAACAGTTTTATTTGAAATCACAAGCTTTCGGAGCTATCGATTGCCCCTTCCTCAGGTGAAGTAAATAGATACAGAATCGCCAAAGCATATATAGATAGAGAACAAAGCATGTGTACCTTACAATTGCAGACCACTAAATTAAATCATCCTGACTATCTGCCGAGGTGTGATAAAGTTAATCAGGTCAGCCAGGAAGGTACCACATCAAAGACATAGCAAGATACAACTGAGACAATGAGGTGTAGTCGCAGGGGTTCTAACGTGTCAAAAGCTGTACCTGTCACAGTGTTCACCTGTACCTGTAACAGTGCTCACTTGTACCTGTAACAGTGTTCACCTGTACCTGTAACAGTGCTCTCCTGTACCTGTAACAGTGCTCTCCTGTACCTAAAACATTGTTCACCTGTACCTGTAACAGGGTTCAGCTGTACCTGTAAGAGTCACTTTAATTCTCCGCTCCACTCCCACTCAGACCTCACCGTCCTCGGCCTCTTACATTGTTCCACTGAAGCTCAACGTAAGCTCGAGGAACAGCACCTCATCTTTCGATTAGGCACTTTACAGCCTTCTGGACTCACCATAGCGTTCAACAATTTCAGATCATAACCTCGGCTCCTATCATATATATGGTTTTTTCCACCCTTTTTTTTGTTTGTGTTTTCTTTTCTCTCCCACATGGCAGCTGTCTTTCATTCTGCCAGTGCAAATTACACAGCATCTAGAGCCATCTTTTGTTTCTTAACCTGTCCCACTACCATCTCCTTTTGCCTTGAATATCTCTTAATGTCTCTTAACCTCTCCTGCCTTCTAGCCTATCACTGACCTTCCCTTTTGTTCTTTCATCCCCTCCCCCCTTTCCCAGCTCCTACACTTGCTTAAAATCTGTTCCATTTCCTGCTTTTTTCCAGTTCTGACGAAAGGTCATCGACCTGAAACGTTAACTCTGTTTCTCTCTTCATAGATGCTGCCTGACCTGCTGAGTATCTCCAGCATTTTCTGTTTTTATTTCAGATTTCCAGCATCTGCAGTATTTTATTTTTGTGATATGTTAATGGGGTAAGATGAAGGGTGGGGAGGAGGCTTGTGTGGAGCATGAACACCTGCATGGATCTGTTGGCCCAAATGGCCTGTTTTTGTGCTGTACATTCTGTGTAATCCTATGATTCAAGTCAGCTCATGTGAACAAGGCTTGAAGTATTTTCTTTTTGTACCTGTAAGAGTGTTCACCTGCACCTGTAACAATGCTCACCTGTACCTGATGCCGTGCTCACCTGTACCTGTAACAGTGTTCACCTGTACCTGTAAAAATGCGCACCTGTACCTGTTACAGTGTTCACCTGTACCTGTAACAGTGTTCACTGTATTGGCACCGTGCTTACCTGTACCTGTAATTCTGTTCACCTGTACCTATTGCAGTTTCCACCTGTACCTTTAACAATGCTCATTTGTAGCGTGTCGGCCACTCGCCTAACCACACGTCTCCTATAGTGCTTGTTTATGAATCATGGGCATTCTCGAATTAGAAATACGGTGTGCAATATTGCATAATCTTGTTCAATTAAAGAATGAACCACAGAATACACCTGAAACCAACTTCCAGCGCGTTCCAAAAACCCATAGCTGTGAGCCATTCTTTTAAAGTGTTTGGATTCTTGGAATGTGACTATTCACAGTGTGTGTGTGTGTGTGTGCACATCCTTCAAGGCATACAGAGGCAAATGATCTAAGTTGGCCCGTTGTTTGAAGTTATTTTTGTCTGCCAAGTATTTGTGCGACAATTGCTTTTGTACATAACCTGTCAAAGTTCAAAACGGTTCCACCCCAAATGTTAATCTGCCTTTCTCCTTCAGAAGCTAACTAATCCATTGCACATCTCCAGCATTTTATCTTGTTACATACATCACTATGTTGTGGAAATTCTTGTTGACTGTTGAAATTTTTTTTGGCTCACGTATCTATCGCAGTGCCATCAGTACCAGTAACAGTGTTCACCTGTACCTGTATTTGTGTTCAGCTGTACCTGCAACAGTGCTCAGCTGTACCTGTCGAAGTGTTCACCTGCACCTGTAACTGTGTTCACCTGCACCTGTAACTGTGTTCACCTGCACCTGTTGCTTTGTTCACCTGTACCTGTAACAGTGCTCACCTGTACCTGTACCAATGCTCACCTGTGTCGGTATCAATGTTCACCTGTCCCTGTAGCAGTGTTCACCTGTACCTGTAGCAGTACTCACCTGCAGCTGTTCCAGTGTTCACCTGTGCATGTAACAGTGTTCACCTGTTCCTGCAAAAATTCTCAGCTATACCTGTAACAGTGCTCACCTGTACCTGTAACAGTGTTCACCTGTACCAGTAAAAGTGTTCACCTGTACTTGTAACAGTGCTCACCTGTACCTGTAACAGTGCTCAGCTGTACCTGAATCAGTGTTCACCTGTATGTGTCACAGTGCTCACCTGTATCTGTAACAGTGTTCAACTGTACCTGCAACTGTGCTCACCTGTACCTGTATCAGTGCTCACCTGCAGCTGTCACAGTGTTCACCTTTGCGTGTAACAGTGTTCACCTCTTCCTGTAACAGTGTTCACCCATACCTGTAACAGAGCTCACACTTACCTGAAATATTGTTCACCTGTACCTGTAACAGTTTTCACCTGTACCTGCAACAGTGTTCCCCTGTACCTATCACAATGCACACCTGTACCTGTAACAGTGTTCACCTGTACCTGTAACAGTGTTCAACTGTACCTGTAACAGTGTTCACCTGTACCTGTAACAGTGCTCACCTGTACCTGTAACATTGTTCACCCATACCTGTAACCATGTTCACCTGTTCCTGTAACAGTGCTCACCTGTACCTGTAACAGTTCTCATCTGTACCTGTAACAGTGCTCACCTGTACCTGTATCAGTGCTCACCTGCAGCTGTCACAGTGTTCACCTGTGCATGTAACAATGCTCACCTGTACCTGTAACAGTGTTCAACTGTACCTGTATCAGTGCCCACCTGCAGCTGTCGCAGTGTCCACCTGTGCATGTAAAAGTGTTCACCTGCACCTGTAACAGTGTTCACCGGTACATGTAAAGGTGTTCACCTGTTCCTGCAACAATTCCCACTTATACCTGTAATAATGCTCATTTCTACCTGTTACAGTGTTCGCCTGTGCCTGTTGCAGTGTTCACCTGTATCTGTAATTGTGTTCACCTGTACCTGTAACAGTGTTCACCTGTAATGGTAATAATGCTCACCTGTACCCATAACAATGTTTACCTGTAGCTGAGCAGTGTTCATCTGCACCTGTAACAGTGCTCACCTGAAGCTGTAGCACTGTTCAGCTATACATTTAACAGTGTTCACCTGTACCGGCAACAATGCTGACCTGTACCTGTAACAATGCTCACCTTTGCCTGCCACAATGCTTGCCTCTACCTGTAACAGTGATTAGCTGTACCTTTCGCAGTGTTCCCCTGTAGAAGTAAATGTTCACCTGTAGATGTAACGGTGCTCACCTGTACCTGTAACAGTGTTCACCTGTACCTGCAACAGTCCTAATTTGTACCTATAACAGTGCTAAACTGTACCTGTAACATTGCTCACCTGTACCTGTAACAGTGTTCACCTGTACCTGTTGCTGTGTTCACCTGTACCTGTAACATTGCACACATGTACCTGTAACATTGTTCACCTTTAACTGTAATATCGTTCACCTGTATCTGTAACTATGCTCATCTGTACCTGTAACAGTGTTCACCTTAACCTGTCGCAGTGCTCACCTACACCTGTAACAGTGCACACCTTTACCTGTAACAATGCACACCTGCACCTGTCGCAGTGCTCACCTGTACCTGTCACAGTGTTCACCTGTGCCTGTTACAGTGTTCAACTGTTCTTCTAACATTGCTCACCTTTACCTGTAACAGTGTTCACCTTTACCTGTTGCAGTGTTCACCTGTACCTGTAACAATGCACACCTGCACCTGTTGCAGCACTCACCTGTACCTGTTGCAGTGTTCACCTGTACCTGTAACAGTGTTCACCTTTACCTTTAACAGCGCTCATCTGTACCTGTAACAGTGCTCACCTGTATCTGAAACAGTGTTCTCCTGTACCTGTAACAGCGCTCATCTGTACCTGTAACAGTGCTCACCTGTATCTGAAACAGTGTTCTCCTGTACCTGTAACAGTGCTCACCTCTACTGATAACAATGCTCACCTGAACCCATAACAGTGTTTAACTCTAGCTGTGCAGTGTTCACCTGTACCTGTGACAGTGCTCAACTGTATCTGTCGCAGTGTTCACCTGTACATGTAACAATGCTCAACTGTGCCTGTCACAGTGCTCTCCTTTAGCTGTAACAGTGATTAACTGTACCTGTTGCAGTGTTCACCTGTAGAAGTAAGTGTTCACCTGTAGATATAACAGTGCTCAACTGTACCTGTAACAGTGCCCACACATAACTGCAACAGTGTTCACCTGTACCTGCAACATTGCTCACCTGTACCTGTAACAGTGTTCACCTGTACCTGTAACAGTGTTCACCTGTACCTGTTTCCATGCTCACCTGTACCTGTCACAGTGTTCACCTGGACCGGTTGCAGTTCTCACCTGTACCTGTCTCAGTGTTCTCCTGTAAATGTAATTGTGTTCACCTGTACCTGAAACAGTGTTCACCTGTACCTGTAGCAAAGCTCTCCTGTACCTGTAACAGTGCTCACCTGTACCATGTAACAGTGTTCACCTGTACCTGTAACAGTGCTCACCTGTACCTGTAACATCATTCACATCTATCTGTTGCAGTGTTCACCTTTACCTGTAACAAAGCTCACCTGTACCTGTAACAGTCTTCACCAGTAACTTTTGCAGTGTTGACCTGTACCTGTAACAGTGCTCTCCTGTACCTGTAACAGTGTTCAACTGTACATGTAACAGTGCTCACCTGTACCTCTAACAGTGTTCACCTTTACCTGTAACAGTGCTCACCTGTACCTGTAACTGTGTTCACACTTAACTAAAACATTGGCCACCAATAGCTATAAGAGTGCTCAACTGTACCTTCAACGATGCTCACCTGTATCTGTCACAGTGCTCTCCTGTACCTGTAACACTGCTCACCTGTACCTGTAACAGTGTTCAGCTGTACCTGTAAGAATGTTCTCCTGTACCTGTAACAATGTTGACCCTTATCTGTAAGAGTGCTCACCTGTATCTGTGGCAGTGGTCACCTGTACCTCTAACAGCATTTACCAGTACCTGTAACAGTGCTCACCTGTCCCTGTAACAGTGTTCACCTGTACCTGTAACATTGCTCGCCTGTCCCTGTAACAGTGCTCACCTGTACCTGTAAGACCTGTACCTGTAACAGTGTTCACCTGGACCTGTAACATCATTCACATCTACCTGTTGCAGTGTTCATCTTTACCTGTAACAAAGCTCACCTGTACCTGTAACAGGCTTCACCTGTACCTTTCGCAGTGTTGACCTGTACCTGTAACAGTGCTCACATATACCTGTAACATTGCTCACCTGTACCTGTAACAGGGCTCACCTGTACCTGTAACAGTGCTCATCTGTACTTGAATCAGTGTTCACCTGTATATATCGCAGAGTTCACCTGCAGCTGTTGCAGGAGTCACCTGTGCATGTAACAGTGTTCACCTGCACCTGTAACACTGTTCACCTGTACCTGTAACAGAGCTCACATTTACCTGAAATATTGTTCTACTCTACCTGTAACAGTGTTCACCTATACCTGCAGCAATGTTCCCCTGTAGCTGCTGCAGTGCTCACCTGTACCTGGAACAGTGTTCACCTGTACCTGTAACAGTGCTCTGCCTGTACCGGCAACAGTGTTTACCTGTAGCTGAGCAGTGTTCACCTGTACCTCTAACAGTGCTATCTGTCGCAGTATTCAACTGAACATGTAACAGTGTTCACCTGTACCTGTAACAGTGCTCACCTGTACCTATCGCAGTGTTCACATGTACGTGTAACAGTGTTTACCTGTACCTGTAACAATGCTCACCTGTACCGGTATCAGTGTTCAACTCCACCTAAAACAGTGTTCACCTGTACCTGTCGCAATGCTCACATGTACCTGTAACAGTGCTCACCTGTACCTGTAACCGTATTCACCTGCACCTGTAACAGTGTTCACTGTTACATGTAAAAGTGTTCACCTGTTCTCAGCTATATCTGTAATAATGCTCATCTGTACCCGTTACAGTGTTCACCTGTACTTATCACAGTGTTCACCTGTATCTGTAATTGTGTTCACCTGTACCTGTAACAGTGTTCACCTGTACCTGTAACAGTGTTCACCTGTACCTGTTACAGAGCTCACACTTACCTGAAATTTTGTTCTCCTGTACCTGTAACACTGTTCACCTGTACCTGCAACAGTGTACCCCTGTACCTGTTGCAGTGCTCACCTGTACCTGTAACATTGTTCACCTGTAACTGTAACAGTGCTCACTTGTATCTATCACAGTGCACACCTGTACCTGTAACAGTGTTCACCTGTACCTGTAACAGTGCTCACCTGTACCTGTAACAGTGTTCAACTGTACCTGCAACAGTATCTACCTGTACCTGTAACAGTGTTCGCCTGCACCTGTAACAGTGCTCACCTGTACATGTAACAGTGTTCACCTGTACCTGTAACAGTGCTCACCTGTACATGTAACAGTGTTCACCTGTGCCTGTAACAGTGTTCACCTGTACCTGTAACAGTGTGTGCCTGTCCCTGTAAGAGTGTTCTGCTGAACCTGTAATCGTGATCAACTGTACCTGCAACAGGGTTCACCTGTAGCTTTCGCAAAGTTCACCTGTACCTGTAACAGTTTTCACCTGTACCTGGACAGTGTTCAGCTGTACCTGTAATAGTGCTCACCTGTACCTGTAACAGTGTAGACCCGTAGCTTTTGCAATGTTCACCTGTACCTATAACAATGCTCGCCTGTAGCAGTGCTCACCTGTAGCTGTAACAGTGTCCAGTTGTACATGTAAGAGTGTTCACCTGTATGTGTCGAATTATTCAACTGTACATGTAACAGTGCTCACCTGTACCTGTAGCAGTGTTGACATTTACCTGTAGCGGAGCTCACCTGTACCTGTCACAGTGCTCATTTGTACCTGTAACAGTGTTCTCCTGTACCTGTAACAGTGCTCAGCAGTACCTGTAAGAGTGCTCACCTGTACCTGTCACAGTGCTCACCTGTACCTGTAAGAGTGCTCACCTGTACCTGTCACAGTGCTCACCTGTACCTGTAAGAGTACTCACCTGTACCTGTCAGAGTGCTCACCTGTACCTGTAATAGTGTTCACCATTACCTGTAACTGTGTTCACCTGTATCTGTAACATTGCTCACCTGTACCTGTCGCAGTTTTCACCTTTACCGGTCGCAGTGCTCAACTGTACCTGTAACAGTGTTCACCTGTACCTGTAACAGAGCTCACATTTCCCTGAAATATTGTTCAACTCTACCTGTAACAGTGTTCACCTATACCTGCAGCAATGTTCCCCTGTAGCTGCTGCAGTGCTCACCTGTACCTGGAACAGTGTTCACCTGTACCTCTAACAGTGCTATCTGTCGCAGTATTCAACTGAACATGTAACAGTGTTCACCTGTACCTGTAACAGTGCTGACCTGTACCTATCGCAGTGTTCACATGTACGTGTAACAGTGTTTACGTGTACCTGTAACAATGCTCACCTGTACCGGTATCAGTGTTCAACTCCACCTAAAACAGTGTTCACCTGTACCTGTCGCAATGCTCACATGTACCTGTAACAGTGCTCACCTGTACCTGTAACAGTAATCACTGGTACATGTAAAAGTGTTCACCTGTTCTCAGCTATATCTGTAATAATGCTCATCTGTACCCGTTACAGTGTTCACCTGTACTTGTCGCAGTGTTCACCTGTATCTGTAATTGTGTTCACCTGTACCTGTAACAGTGTTCACCTGTACCTGTAACAGTGTTCACCTGTACCTGTTACAGAGCTCACACTTACCTGAAATTTTGTTCTCCTGTACCTGTAACACTGTTCACCTGTACCTGCAACAGTGTACCCCTGTACCTGTTGCAGTGCTCACCTGTACCTGTAACATTGTTCACCTGTAACTGTAACAGTGCTCACTTGTATCTATCACAGTGCACACCTGTACCTGTAACAGTGTTCACCTGTACCTGTAACAGTGCTCACCTGTACCTGTAACAGTGTTCAACTGTACCTGCAACAGTATCTACCTGTACCTGTAACAGTGTTCGCCTGCACCTGTAACAGTGCTCACCTGTACATGTAACAGTGTTCACCTGTACCAGTAACAGTACTCACCTGTACTTGTAACAGTGTTCACCTGTGCCTGTAACAGTGTTCACCTGTACCTGCAACAGTGTACCCCTGTACCTGTTGCAGTGCTCACCTGTACCTGTAACATTGTTCACCTGTAACTGTAACAGTGCTCACTTGTATCTATCACAGTGCACACCTGTACCTGTAACAGTGTTCACCTGTACCTGTAACAGTGCTCACCTGTACCTGTAACAGTGTTCAACTGTACCTGCAACAGTATCTACCTGTACCTGTAACAGTGTTCGCCTGCACCTGTAACAGTGCTCACCTGTACATGTAACAGTGTTCACCTGTACCAGTAACAGTACTCACCTGTACTTGTAACAGTGTTCACCTGTGCCTGTAACAGTGTTCACCTGTACCTGTAACAGTGTGCGCCTGTCCCTGTAAGAGTGTTCGGCTGAACCTGTAATCGTGATCAACTGTACCTGCAACAGGGTTCACCTGTAGCTTTCGCAAAGTTCACCTGTACCTGTAACAGTTTTCACCTGTACCTGAACAGTGTTCAGCTGTACCTGTAATAGTGCTCACCTGTACCTGTAACAGTGTAGACCCGTAGCTTTTGCAATGTTCACCTGTACCTATAACAATGCTCGCCTGTAGCAGTGCTCACCTGTAGCTGTAACAGTGTCCAGTTGTACATGTAAGAGTGTTCACCTGTATGTGTCGAATTATTCAACTGTACATGTAACAGTGCTCACCTGTACCTGTAGCAGTGTTGACATTTACCTGTAGCGGAGCTCACCTGTACCTGTCACAGTGCTCATTTGTACCTGTAACAGTGTTCTCCTGTACCTGTAACAGTGCTCAGCAGTACCTGTAAGAGTGCTCACCTGTACCTGTCACAGTGCTCACCTGTACCTGTAAGAGTGCTCACCTGTACCTGTCACAGTGCTCACCTGTACCTGTAAGAGTACTCACCTGTACCTGTCAGAGTGCTCACCTGTACCTGTAATAGTGTTCACCATTACCTGTAACTGTGTTCACCTGTATCTGTAACATTGCTCACCTGTACCTGTCGCAGTTTTCACCTTTACCGGTCGCAGTGCTCAACTGTACCTGTAACAGTGTTCACCTGTACCTGTAACAGAGCTCACATTTCCCTGAAATATTGTTCAACTCTACCTGTAACAGTGTTCACCTATACCTGCAGCAATGTTCCCCTGTAGCTGCTGCAGTGCTCACCTGTACCTGGAACAGTGTTCACCTGTACCTCTAACAGTGCTATCTGTCGCAGTATTCAACTGAACATGTAACAGTGTTCACCTGTACCTGTAACAGTGCTGACCTGTACCTATCGCAGTGTTCACATGTACGTGTAACAGTGTTTACGTGTACCTGTAACAATGCTCACCTGTACCGGTATCAGTGTTCAACTCCACCTAAAACAGTGTTCACCTGTACCTGTCGCAATGCTCACATGTACCTGTAACAGTGCTCACCTGTACCTGTAACAGTAATCACTGGTACATGTAAAAGTGTTCACCTGTTCTCAGCTATATCTGTAATAATGCTCATCTGTACCCGTTACAGTGTTCACCTGTACTTGTCGCAGTGTTCACCTGTATCTGTAATTGTGTTCACCTGTACCTGTAACAGTGTTCACCTGTACCTGTAACAGTGTTCACCTGTACCTGTTACAGAGCTCACACTTACCTGAAATTTTGTTCTCCTGTACCTGTAACACTGTTCACCTGTACCTGCAACAGTGTACCCCTGTACCTGTTGCAGTGCTCACCTGTACCTGTAACATTGTTCACCTGTAACTGTAACAGTGCTCACTTGTATCTATCACAGTGCACACCTGTACCTGTAACAGTGTTCACCTGTACCTGTAACAGTGCTCACCTGTACCTGTAACAGTGTTCAACTGTACCTGCAACAGTATCTACCTGTACCTGTAACAGTGTTCGCCTGCACCTGTAACAGTGCTCACCTGTACATGTAACAGTGTTCACCTGTACCAGTAACAGTACTCACCTGTACTTGTAACAGTGTTCACCTGTGCCTGTAACAGTGTTCACCTGTACCTGTAACAGTGTGCGCCTGTCCCTGTAAGAGTGTTCGGCTGAACCTGTAATCGTGATCAACTGTACCTGCAACAGGGTTCACCTGTAGCTTTCGCAAAGTTCACCTGTACCTGTAACAGTTTTCACCTGTACCTGGACAGTGTTCAGCTGTACCTGTAATAGTGCTCACCTGTACCTGTAACAGTGTAGACCCGTAGCTTTTGCAATGTTCACCTGTACCTATAACAATGCTCGCCTGTAGCAGTGCTCACCTGTAGCTGTAACAGTGTCCAGTTGTACATGTAAGAGTGTTCACCTGTATGTGTCGAATTATTCAACTGTACATGTAACAGTGCTCACCTGTACCTGTAGCAGTGTTGACATTTACCTGTAGCGGAGCTCACCTGTACCTGTCACAGTGCTCATTTGTACCTGTAACAGTGTTCTCCTGTACCTGTAACAGTGCTCAGCAGTACCTGTAAGAGTGCTCACCTGTACCTGTCACAGTGCTCACCTGTACCTGTAAGAGTGCTCACCTGTACCTGTCACAGTGCTCACCTGTACCTGTAAGAGTACTCACCTGTACCTGTCAGAGTGCTCACCTGTACCTGTAATAGTGTTCACCATTACCTGTAACTGTGTTCACCTGTATCTGTAACATTGCTCACCTGTACCTGTCGCAGTTTTCACCTTTACCGGTCGCAGTGCTCAACTGTACCTGTAACAGTGTTCACCTGTACCTGTAACAGAGCTCACATTTCCCTGAAATATTGTTCAACTCTACCTGTAACAGTGTTCACCTATACCTGCAGCAATGTTCCCCTGTAGCTGCTGCAGTGCTCACCTGTACCTGGAACAGTGTTCACCTGTACCTCTAACAGTGCTATCTGTCGCAGTATTCAACTGAACATGTAACAGTGTTCACCTGTACCTGTAACAGTGCTGACCTGTACCTATCGCAGTGTTCACATGTACGTGTAACAGTGTTTACGTGTACCTGTAACAATGCTCACCTGTACCGGTATCAGTGTTCAACTCCACCTAAAACAGTGTTCACCTGTACCTGTCGCAATGCTCACATGTACCTGTAACAGTGCTCACCTGTACCTGTAACAGTAATCACTGGTACATGTAAAAGTGTTCACCTGTTCTCAGCTATATCTGTAATAATGCTCATCTGTACCCGTTACAGTGTTCACCTGTACTTGTCGCAGTGTTCACCTGTATCTGTAATTGTGTTCACCTGTACCTGTAACAGTGTTCACCTGTACCTGTAACAGTGTTCACCTGTACCTGTTACAGAGCTCACACTTACCTGAAATTTTGTTCTCCTGTACCTGTAACACTGTTCACCTGTACCTGCAACAGTGTACCCCTGTACCTGTTGCAGTGCTCACCTGTACCTGTAACATTGTTCACCTGTAACTGTAACAGTGCTCACTTGTATCTATCACAGTGCACACCTGTACCTGTAACAGTGTTCACCTGTACCTGTAACAGTGCTCACCTGTACCTGTAACAGTGTTCAACTGTACCTGCAACAGTATCTACCTGTACCTGTAACAGTGTTCGCCTGCACCTGTAACAGTGCTCACCTGTACATGTAACAGTGTTCACCTGTACCAGTAACAGTACTCACCTGTACTTGTAACAGTGTTCACCTGTGCCTGTAACAGTGTTCACCTGTACCTGTAACAGTGTGCGCCTGTCCCTGTAAGAGTGTTCGGCTGAACCTGTAATCGTGATCAACTGTACCTGCAACAGGGTTCACCTGTAGCTTTCGCAAAGTTCACCTGTACCTGTAACAGTTTTCACCTGTACCTGAACAGTGTTCAGCTGTACCTGTAATAGTGCTCACCTGTACCTGTAACAGTGTAGACCCGTAGCTTTTGCAATGTTCACCTGTACCTATAACAATGCTCGCCTGTAGCAGTGCTCACCTGTAGCTGTAACAGTGTCCAGTTGTACATGTAAGAGTGTTCACCTGTATGTGTCGAATTATTCAACTGTACATGTAACAGTGCTCACCTGTACCTGTAGCAGTGTTGACATTTACCTGTAGCGGAGCTCACCTGTACCTGTCACAGTGCTCATTTGTACCTGTAACAGTGTTCTCCTGTACCTGTAACAGTGCTCAGCAGTACCTGTAAGAGTGCTCACCTGTACCTGTCACAGTGCTCACCTGTACCTGTAAGAGTGCTCACCTGTACCTGTCACAGTGCTCACCTGTACCTGTAAGAGTACTCACCTGTACCTGTCAGAGTGCTCACCTGTACCTGTAATAGTGTTCACCATTACCTGTAACTGTGTTCACCTGTATCTGTAACATTGCTCACCTGTACCTGTCGCAGTTTTCACCTTTACCGGTCGCAGTGCTCAACTGTACCTGTAACAGTGTTCACCTGTACCTGTAACAGAGCTCACATTTCCCTGAAATATTGTTCAACTCTACCTGTAACAGTGTTCACCTATACCTGCAGCAATGTTCCCCTGTAGCTGCTGCAGTGCTCACCTGTACCTGGAACAGTGTTCACCTGTACCTCTAACAGTGCTATCTGTCGCAGTATTCAACTGAACATGTAACAGTGTTCACCTGTACCTGTAACAGTGCTGACCTGTACCTATCGCAGTGTTCACATGTACGTGTAACAGTGTTTACGTGTACCTGTAACAATGCTCACCTGTACCGGTATCAGTGTTCAACTCCACCTAAAACAGTGTTCACCTGTACCTGTCGCAATGCTCACATGTACCTGTAACAGTGCTCACCTGTACCTGTAACAGTAATCACTGGTACATGTAAAAGTGTTCACCTGTTCTCAGCTATATCTGTAATAATGCTCATCTGTACCCGTTACAGTGTTCACCTGTACTTGTCGCAGTGTTCACCTGTATCTGTAATTGTGTTCACCTGTACCTGTAACAGTGTTCACCTGTACCTGTAACAGTGTTCACCTGTACCTGTTACAGAGCTCACACTTACCTGAAATTTTGTTCTCCTGTACCTGTAACACTGTTCACCTGTACCTGCAACAGTGTACCCCTGTACCTGTTGCAGTGCTCACCTGTACCTGTAACATTGTTCACCTGTAACTGTAACAGTGCTCACTTGTATCTATCACAGTGCACACCTGTACCTGTAACAGTGTTCACCTGTACCTGTAACAGTGCTCACCTGTACCTGTAACAGTGTTCAACTGTACCTGCAACAGTATCTACCTGTACCTGTAACAGTGTTCGCCTGCACCTGTAACAGTGCTCACCTGTACATGTAACAGTGTTCACCTGTGCCTGTAACAGTGTTCACCTGTACCTGTAACAGTGTGTGCCTGTCCCTGTAAGAGTGTTCTGCTGAACCTGTAATCGTGATCAACTGTACCTGCAACAGGGTTCACCTGTAGCTTTCGCAAAGTTCACCTGTACCTGTAACAGTTTTCACCTGTACCTGAACAGTGTTCAGCTGTACCTGTAATAGTGCTCACCTGTACCTGTAACAGTGTTGACCCGTAGCTTTTGCAATGTTCACCTGTACCTGTAACAATGCTCGCCTGTAGCAGTGCTCACCTGTAGCTGTAACAGTGTCCAGTTGTACATGTAAGAGTGTTTACCTGTATGTGTTGAATTATTCAACTGTACATGTAACAGTGCTCACCTGTACCTGTAGCAGTGTTGACATTTACCTGTAGCAGAGCTCACCTGTACCTGTCACAGTGCTCATTTGTACCTGTAACAGTGTTCTCCTGTACCTGTAACAGTGCTCAGCAGTACCTGTAAGAGTGCTCACCTGTACCTGTCACAGTGCTCACCTGTACCTGTAAGAGTGCTCACCTGTACCTGTCACAGTGCTCACCTGTACCTGTAAGAGTACTCACCTGTACCTGTCAGAGTGCTCACCTGTACCTGTAAAAGTGTTCACCATTACCTGTAACTGTGTTCACCTGTATCTGTAACATTGCTCACCTGTACCTGTCGCAGTTTTCACCTTTACCGGTCGCAGTGCTCAACTGTACCTGTAACAGTGTTCACCTGTACCTGTAACAGTGTTCACCGTTACTTGTCGCAGTGCTCACCTGTACATGTCACCATGTTCACCTGTACCTGTAACAGTGTTCACCTTTACTTGTCGCCATGCTCACTTGTACCTGTCACAGTGTTCACCTGTACCTGTAACAGTGTTCACCTGTACCTGTCACAGTGCTCACCTGTACATTTAACAGTGTTCAACTTTACCTGTTCCAGTGCTCACGTGTACCTGTAACAGTGTTCACCTGTACCTGTAACAGTGTTCACCTTTACTTGTCGCCATGCTCACTTGTACCTGTCACAGTGTTCACCTGTACCTGTAACAGTGTTCACCTGTACCTGTCACAGTGCTCACCTGTACATTTAACAGTGTTCAACTTTACCTGTTCCAGTGCTCACCTGTACCTGTAACAGTGTTCACCTGTACCTGTAATAGTGCTCACCTTTACCTGTTGCCATGCTCACCTGTACCTGTCACAGTGTTAACCTGGACCAGTCGCAGTTCTCATCTGTTCCTGTCTCTGTGTTCCCTGTACATGTAATTGTGTTCACCTGTACCTGAAACAGTGTTCACCTGTACCTGTAGCAGAGCTCTCCTGTACCTATAACAGTGCTCACCTGTACCAGTAACAGTGTTCACCTGTACCTGTAATGATGCTCACATGTACCTGTAACAGTGCTCACCTCTACCTGTAACATCATTCACATCTATCTGTCGCAGTGTTCACCTTTACCTGTAACAAAGCTCACCTGTACCTGTGACAGTCTTCACTTGTACCTTTTGCAGTGTTGACCTGTACCTGTAACAGTGCTCATCTGTACCTGTAACAGTGTTCTCCAGTACCTGTAACAATGTTGACCCTTATCTGTAAGAGTGCTCACCTGTATCTGTGGCAGTGGTCACCTGCACCTCTAACAGCATTTACCAGTACCTGTAACAGTGCTCACCTGTCCCTGTAACAGTGCTCACCTGTATCTGTAACATTGCTTGCCTGTCCCTGTAACAGTGCTCACCTGTACCTGTAAGACCTGTACCTGTAACAGTGTTCACCTGGACCTGTAACATCATTCACATCTACCTGTCGCAGTGTTCACCTTTACCTGTAACAAAGCTCACCTGTACCTGTAACAGGCTTCACCTGTACCTTTCGCAGTGTTGACCTGTACCTGTAACAGGGTTCACCTGTACATGTTGCAGTGCTCACCTGTACCTGTAACAGTGCTCACGTGTACCTGTAACAATGCTCACCTGTACCTGTAACAGGGCTCAACTGTACCTGTAACAGTGCTCATCTGTACTTGAATCAGTGTTCACCTCTATATATCACAGTGTTTACCTGCAGCTGTTGCAGGATTCACCTGTGCATGTAACAGTGTTCACCTGCACCTGTAACAATGTTCACCTGTACCTGTAGCAGAGCTCACATTTACCTGAAATATTGTTCTACTCTACCTGTAACAGTGTTCACCTATACCTGCAGCAATGTTCCCCTGTAGCTGTTGCAGTGCTCACCTGTACCTGGAACAGTGTTCACCTGTACCTGTAACAGTGCTCACCTGTACCTGTAACAGTGTTTACCTGTAGCTGAGCAGTGTTCACCTGTACCTCTAACAGTGCTATCTGTCACAGTATTCAACTGAACATGTAACAGTGTTCACCTGTACCTGTAACAGTGCTCACCTGTACCTATCGCAGTGTTCACATGTACGTGTAACAGTGTTTACCTGTACCTGTAACAATGCTCACCTGTACCGGTATCAGTGTTCAACTTCACCTAAAACAGTGTTCACCTGTACCTGTCGCAGTGCTCACATGTACCTGTAACAGTGCTCACCTGTAGCAGTAACCGTATTCACCTGCACCTGTAACAGTGTTCACTGGTACATGTAAAAGTGTTCACCTGTTCTCAGCTATATCTGTAATAATGCTCATCTTTACCCAATACAGTGTTCACCTGTACTTGTCGCAGTGTTCACCTGTATCTGTAATTGTGTTCACCTGTACCTCTAACAGTGTTCACCTGTACCTGCCACAGTGTTCACCTGTACCTGTTACAGAGCTCACACTTCCCTGAAATATTGTTCACCTGTACCTGTAACACTGTTCACCTGTACCTGCAACAGTGCACCCCTGTACCTGTTGCATTGCTCACCTGTACCTGTAACATTGTTCACCTGTAACTGTAACAGTGCTCACATGTACCTGTAACAGTGCTCACCTCTACCTGTAACATCATTCACATCTATCTGTCGCAGTGTTCACCTTTACCTGTAACAAAGCTCACCTGTACCTGTAACAGTCTTCACCTGTACCTTTTGCATCTATCACAGTGCACACCTGTACCTGTAACAGTGTTCACCTGTACCTCTAACAGTGTGCGCCTGTCCCTGTAAGAGTGTTCTGCTGGACCTGTAATCGTGATCAACTGTACCTGCAACAGGGTTCACCTGTAGCTTTCACAAAGTTCACCTGTACCTGTAACAGTTTTCACCTGTACCTGAACAGTGTTCACCTGTACCTGTAACAGTGTTGACCCGTAGCTTTTGCAATGTTCACCTGTACCTGCAACAATGCTCGCCTGTAGCAGTGCTCACCTGTAGCTGTAACAGTGTCCAGTTGTACATGTAAGAGTGTTCACCTGTATGTGTCGAATTATTCAACTGTACATGTAACAGTGCTCACCTGTACCTGTAGCAGTGTTGACATTTACCTGTAGCAGAGCTCACCTGTACCTGTCACAGTGCTCATTTGTACCTGTAACAGTGTTCTCCTGTACCTGTAACAGTGCTCAGCAGTACCTGTAAGAGTGCTCACCCGTACCTGTCACAGTGCTCACCTGTACCTGTAAGAGTACTCACCTGTACCTGTCACAGTGCTCACCTGTACCTGTAAGAGTACTCACCTGTACCTGTCAGAGTGCTCACCTGTACCTGTAATAGTGTTCACCATTACCTGTAACTGTGTTCACCTGTATCTGTAACATTGCTCACCTGTACCTGTCGCAGTTTTCACCTTTACCGGTCGCAGTGCTCAACTGTACCTGTAACAGTGTTCACCTGTACCTGTAACAGTGTTCACCTTTACTTGTCGCCATGCTCACTTGTACCTGTCACAGTGTTCACCTGTACCTGTAACAGTGTTCACCTGTACCTGTCACAGTGCTCACCTGTACATTTAACAGTGTTCAACTTTACCTGTTCCAGTGCTCACCTGTACCTGTAACAGTGTTCACCTGTACCTGTATTAGTGCTCACCTTTACCTGTTGCCATGCTCACCTGTACCTGTCACAGTGTTAACCTGGACCAGTCGCAGTTCTCATCTGTTCCTGTCTCTGTGTTCCCCTGTACATGTAATTGTGTTCACCTGTACCTGAAACAGTGTTCACCTGTACCTGTAGCAGAGCTCTCCTGTACCTGTAACAGTGCTCACCTGTACCAGTAACGGTGTTCACCTGTACCTGTAATGATGCTCACATGTACCTGTAACAGTGCTCACCTCTACCTGTAACATCATTCACATCTATCTGTCGCAGTGTTCACCTTTACCTGTAACAAAGCTCACCTGTACCTGTAACAGTCTTCACCTGTACCTTTTGCAGTGTTGACCTGTACCTGTAACAGTGCTCATCTGTACCTGTAACAGTGTTCACCTGTACATGTACCAGTGCTCACCTGTACCTCTAAAAGTGTTCACCTTTACCTGTAACAGTGTTCACCTTTACCTGTAACAGTGCTCACCTGTACCTGTAACTTTGCTCACACTTACCTAAAACATTGGTCACCAATAGTTGTAAGAGTGCTCAGCTGTACCTTTAATAGTGCTCACCTGTACCTGTAACAATGCTCACCTGTAACAGTGTTCAGCTGTACCTGTAACAATGTTTTCCTGTACCTGTAACAATGTTGACCCTTATCTGTAAGAGTGCTCACCTGTATCTGTGGCAGTGGTCACCTGTACCTCTAACAGCATTTATCAGTACCTGTAACAGTGCTCACCTGTCGCTGTAACAGTGCTCACCTGTACCTATAACAGTGCTCGCCTGTCCCTGTAACAGTGCTCACCTGTACCTGTAACAGTGCTCGCCTGTCCCTGTAACAGTGCTCACCTGTACCTGTAAGACCTGTACCTATAACAGTGTTCACCTAGACCTGTAACATCATTCACATCTATCTGTCACAGTGTTCACCTTTACCTGTAACAAAGCTCACCTGTACCTGTAAAAGTCTTCACCTGTACCTTTCACATTGTTGACCTGTACCTGTAACAGGGTTCACCTGTACCTGTCATAGTGCTCATGTGTACCTGTAACAATGCTCACCTGTACCTGTAACAAGGCTCACCTGTACCTGTAACAGTGCACATCTGTACCTGAATCCATGTTCACCTGTATATGTCGCAGTGCTCACCTGCAGCTGTCGCTGTGTTCACTTGTGCATGTAACAGTGTTCACCTGCACCTGTAACAATGTTCACCTGTACCTGTAACAGAGATCACATTTACCTGAAATATTGTTCAACTCTACCTGTAACAGTGTTCACCTATACCTGCAGCAATGTTCCCCTGTAGCTGTTGCAGTGCTCACCTGTACCTGGAACAGTGTTTGCCTGTACCTGTAACAGTGCTCACCTGTACCTGTTGCAGTATTCAACTGTACATGTAACAGTGTTTACCTGTACCTGTAACAGTGCTCACCTGTGTTGGTAACAAAGCTCACCTGTACCTGTAACAGTGTTTACCTGTAGCTGAGCAGTGTTCACCTGTACCTCTAACAGTGCTCACCTGTACCTATCGCAGTGTTCACATGTACATGTAACAGTGTTTACCTGTACCTGTAACAATGCTCACCTGTACCGGTATCAGTGTTCAACTCCACCTAAAACAGTGTTCCCCTGTACCTGTCGCAGTGCTCACATGTACCTGTAACAGTGCTCACCTGTACCTGTAACCGTATTCACCTGCACCTGTAACAGTGTTCACTGGTACATGTAACAGTGTTCACCTGTTCTCAGCTATACCTCTAATAATGCTCATCTGTACCCGTTACAGTGTTCACCTGTACTTGTCGCAGTGTTCACCTGTATCTGTAATTGTGTTCACCTGTACCTGTAACAGTGTTCACCTGTACCTGCAACAGTGTGCGCCTGTCACTGTAAGAGTGTTCTGCTGAACCTGTAATCGTGATCAACTGTACCTGCAACAGGGTTCACCTGTAGCTTTCACAAAGTTCACCTGTACCTGTAACAGTTTTCACCTGTACCTGAACAGTGTTCAGCTGTACCTGTAATAGTGCTCACCTGTACCTGTAACAGTGTTAACCTGTAGCTTTTGCAATGTTCACCTGAACCTGTAACAATGCTCAGCTGTACCTGTAACAGTGCTCACCTGTAGCAGTGCTCGCCTGTAGCTGTAACAGTGTCCAGTTGTACATGTAAGAGTGTTCACCTGTATCTGTCGAATTATACAACTGTACATGTAACAGTACTCACCTGTACCTGTAGCAGTGTTGACATGTACCTGTAGCAGTGCTCACCAGTACCTGTCGCAGTGCTCACTTGTACCTGTAACAGTGTTCTCCTGTACCTGTAACAGTGCTCAGCAGTACCTGTAAGAGTGTTCACCTATACCTGTCAGAGTGCTCACCTGTACCTTTAATAGTGTTCACCATTACCTGTAACAGTGTTCACCTGTATCTGTAACATTGCTCACCTGTACCTGTCGCAGTGTTCACCTTTACTGGTCGCAGTGCTCAACTGTACCTGTAACAGTGTTCACCGTTACTTGTCACAGTGCTCACCTGGACATGTCGCCATGTTCACCTGTACCTGTAACAGTGTTCACCTTTACTTGTCACCATGCTCACTTGTACCTGTCACAGTGTTCACCTGTACCTGTAACAGTGTTCACCTGTACCTGTCACAGTGCTCACCTGTACATTTAACAGTGTTCAACTTTACCTGTCGCAGTGCTCACCTGTACCTGTTGCTGTGTTCACCTGTACCTGTAACATTGCTCATTTGTTCCTGTAACAGTGCTTTCTGTTCCTGTAACTGTGTTCACCTGTACCTTTTGCAGTGTTCAACTCTATGTGTAACAGTGTTCTCCTGTACCTGTAACTGTGCTCAACAGTCTCTGTAACAATGGTCAGCTGTACCTGTAACATTGCTTACCTGTACCTGTATCACTGTTCATCAGTACCTGTAACAGTGTTCACCCGTACCTGTAACAGTGCTCACCTGTACCTGTAACAGTGCTCATCTGTAACTGAATCAGTGTTCACCTGTATATGTTGCAGTGCTCACCTGCAGGTGTCGCAGTGTTCACCTGTGCATATAACAGTGTTCACCTGCACCTGTAACAATGTTCACCCGTACCTATAACAGAGATCACATTTACCTGACATATTGTTCAATTCTACCTGTAACAGTGTTCACCTATACCTGCAACAATGGTCCCCTGTACCTGTTGCAGTGCTCACCTATACCTGGAACAGTGTTTGCCTGTACCTGTAACAGTGCTCACCTGTACCTGTCGCAGTATTCAACTGTACATGTAACAGTGTTCACCTGTACCTGTAACAGTGCTCACCTGTGCTGGTAACAAAGCTCACCTGTACCTGTAACAGTGTTTACCTGTAGCTGAGCAGTGTTCACCTGTACCTCTAACAGTGCTCACCTGTACCTATCGCAGTGTTCACATGTACGTGTAACAGTGTTTACCTGTACCTGTAACAATGCTCACCTGTACCAGTATCAGTGTTCAACTCCACCTAAAGCAGTGTTCACCTGTACCTGTTGCAGTGCTCACATGTACCTGTAACAGTGCTCTCCTGTACCTGTAACCATATTCACCTGCACCTGTAACAGTGTTCACTGGTACATGTAACAGTGTTCACCTGTTCTCAGCTATACCTGTAATAATGCTCATCTGTACCCGTTACAGTGTTCACCTGTACTTGTCGCAGTGTTCACCTGTATCTGTAATTGTGTTCACCTGTACGTGTAACAGTGTTCACCTGTACCTGTCGCAGTGTTCACCTGTACCTGTTACAGAGCTCACACTTCCCTGAAATATTGTTCACCTGTACCTGTAACACTGTTCACCTGTACCTGCAATAGTGTACCCCATACCTGTTGCAGTGCTCACCTGTACCTGTAACATTGTTCGACTGTAACTGTAACAGTGCTCACCTGTACCTGTCGCAGTGCACACCTGTACCTGTAACAGTGTTCAACTGCACCTGTAACAGTGTGCGCCTGTCCCGTAAGAGTGTTCTGCTGAACCTGTAATCGTGATCAACTGTACCTGCAACAGGGTTCACCTGTAGCTTTTGCAATGTTCACCTGTACCTGAATCAGTGTTCACCTGTATATGTTGCAGTGCTCACCTGCAGGTGTCACAGTGTTCACCTGTGCATGTAACAGTGTTCACCTGCACCTGTAACAATGTTCACCCGTACCTATAACAGAGATCACATTTACCTGAAATATTGTTCAATTCTACCTGTAACAGTGTTCACCTATACCTGCAACAATGGTCCCCTGTACCTGTTGCAGTGCTCACCTATACCTGGAACAGTGTTTGCCTGTACCTGTAACAGTGCTCACCTGTACCTGTCGCAGTATTCAACTGTACATGTAACAGTGTTCACCTGTACCTGTAACAGTGCTCACCTGTGCTGGTAACAAAGCTCACCTGTACCTGTAACAGTGTTTACCTGTAGCTGAGCAGTGTTCACCTGTACCTCTAACAGTGCTCACCTGTACCTATCGCAGTGTTCACATGTACGTGTAACAGTGTTTACCTGTACCTGTAACAATGCTCACCTGTACCAGTATCAGTGTTCAACTCCACCTAAAGCAGTGTTCACCTGTACCTGTTGCAGTGCTCACATGTACCTGTAACAGTGCTCTCCTGTACCTGTAACCATATTCACCTGCACCTGTAACAGTGTTCACTGGTACATGTAACAGTGTTCACCTGTTCTCAGCTATACCTGTAATAATGCTCATCTGTACCCGTTACAGTGTTCACCTGTACTTGTCGCAGTGTTCACCTGTATCTGTAATTGTGTTCACCTGTACGTGTAACAGTGTTCACCTGTACCTGTCGCAGTGTTCACCTGTACCTGTTACAGAGCTCACACTTCCCTGAAATATTGTTCACCTGTACCTGTAACACTGTTCACCTGTACCTGCAATAGTGTACCCCATACCTGTCGCAGTGCTCACCTGTACCTGTAACATTGTTCGACTGTAACTGTAACAGTGCTCACCTGTACCTGTCGCAGTGCACACCTGTACCTGTAACAGTGTTCAACTGCACCTGTAACAGTGTGCGCCTGTCCCGTAAGAGTGTTCTGCTGAACCTGTAATCGTGATCAACTGTACCTGCAACAGGGTTCACCTGTAGCTTTTGCAATGTTCACCTGTACCTGAACAGTGTTCAGCTGTACCTGTAATCGTGCTCACCTGTACCTGTAACAGTTTTCACCTGTACCTGAACAGTGTTCAGCTATACCTGTAGTAGTGCTCACTTGTAGCTGTAACAGTGTTCTCCTGTACCTGCAACAATGCTCAGCAGTATCTGTAACAATGGTCACCTGTACCTGTAATGTAGTTTACCTGTACCTGTAGCAGTGTTCACCTGCATCTGTAACACTGGTCACCTGTACCTGTAACAGTGTTCAACTGTACCTGTAACAATGCTCACCTGTACCTGTAACAGTGTCCAATTGTACACGTAAGAATGTTCACCTGTACCTGTTGCAGTGCTCACATGTACATAAGAACATAAGAACATAAGAAATAGGAGCAGGAGTAGACCAATCGGCCCCTCGAGCCTGCTCCGCCATTCAATGAGATCATGGCTGATCTGATCCAACCTCAACTCTAAAGAACACAAGAAGTAGGAGCAGGACCAGGCCACTCGGCCCCTGGGCCCGCTCCGCCACCCATAGGGCCTTGACCGATCCGAACTCAAACTCATGTCCAATTTCCAGCCCACTCCCCGTAACCCCTAATTCCCTTTGCTTCTAGGAAACGGTCTATTTCTGTTATAAATTTATTTAATGAAGTAGCTTCCACAGCTTCCTGGGGTAGCAAATTCCACAGACCCACTACCCTCTGAGTGAAAAAGTTTCTCCTCATCTCAGTTTTGAAAGAGGAGACCCTTATTCTAAGATTATGTCCCCTAGTTCTAATTTCACCCATCATTGGGAACATCCTCACCGCGTCCACCCGATAAAGCCCCTTCACAATCTTATATGTTTCAATAAGATCGCCTCTCATTCTTCTGAACTCCAATGAGTAGAGTCCCAATCTACTCAACCTCTCCTCGTATGTCCACCCCCTCATCCCCGGAATTAACCGAGTGAACCTTCTTTGTACTGCCTCGAGAGCAAGTATGTCTTTTCTTAAAGTATGGACACCAAAACTGTATGCAGTACTCCAGGTGCGGTCTCACCAATACCCTATACAACTGCAGCAATACCTCCCTGTTTTTATATTCTATCCCCCTAGCAATAAAAGCCAACATTCCATTGGCTTTCTTGATCACCTGCTGCACCTGCATACTAACTTTTTGATTTTCTTGCACCAAGACCCCCAGATCCCTTTGTACTGCAGTACTTTCCAGTTTCTCGCCATTAAGATAATAACTTGCTCTCTGATTTTTCCTGCCAAAGTGCATAACCTCACATTTTCCAATATTGTATTGCATCTGCCAAATCTCTGCCCACTCACCCAGCCTGTCTATATCCCCTTGTAGGTTTTTTATGTCCTCCTCACTCTCTACTTTCCCTCCCATCTTTGTATCATCTGCAAACTTTGATATGTTACACTTGGTCCCCTCCTCCAAATCGTTAATATAGATTGTAAAAGAGTTGGGGACCCAGCACCGACCCCTGCGGAACACCACTGGCTACTGGTTGCCAGTCCGAGAATGAACCATTTATCCCAACTCTCTGCTTCCTGTTAGATAATGGGCAACACGGTGGCATAGTGGTTAGCACTGGTGCCTCACAGCGCCAGGGACCCGGGTTCGAATCTGGCCTCGGATGACTGTCTGTGTGGAGTTTGCACATTCTCCCCGTGTCTGTGTGGGTTTCCTCCGGGTGCTCCGGTTTCCTCCCACAGTCCAAAAATGTGCGGGTTAGGTTGATTTGGCTATGATAAATTGACCCTTAATGTTAGGGGGGGATTAAATATGTGGGGTTACGGGGATAGGATGGGATATGTTAGGGGGAATTAAATACGTGGGTTTACGGGGATAGGGTGGGATATGTGTCGGTGCAGGCTCGATGGGGATTCTGTGTGAGAAAGCAGGGACAGGGTACTGGATTTGGATGATCAGCCATGATCGTATTGAATGGTGGAGCAGGCTCGACGGGCCGAATGGCCTACTCCTGCTCCTAGTTTCAATGTTTCTATGTTTCTATAACCAATCCTCCACCCATGCCAGAATATTACCCCCAATCCAATGATTTTTTATCTTGAGTAATAATCTTTTATGTGGCACCTTGTCGAATGCCTTCTGGAAGTCTAAATACACTACATCCACTGGTTCCCCTTTATCCACCCTGTACGTTATGTCCTCAAAGAACTCGAGCAAATTTGTCAGACATGACTTGCCCTTCATAAAGCCATGCTGACTTTGTCCTATTAAATTATGTTTATCTAAATGTTCTGTTACTGTCTCCTTAATAATAGACTCCAAAATTTTACCCACCACAGATGTTAGGCTAACTGGTCTATAATTTCCAGCCTTCTGCCTACAACCCTTTTTAAATAAGGGTGTTACATTAGCAGTTTTCCAATCTGCCGGGACCTTTGCTGAGTTCAGGGAGTTTTGGAAAATTATTACCAAAGCATCCACAATTCCTACTGCCACTTCCCTCAAGACCCTAGGATGTAAGCCATCAGGTCCAGGGGATTTATCCGCCTTGAGTCCCATTATTTTACTGAGTACCAATTCCTTAGTAATTTTAATCGTATTTAGCTCCTCCCCCACTAGAGCCCCCTGTTTGTCCAGTGTTGGGATATTCTTAGTGTCCTCTACCGTAAAGACTGAAACAAAATATTTGTTCAGCATTTTTGCCATCTCCATGTTTCCCACCATTAATTTCCCGGTCTCATCCTCTAAGGGACCTACGTTTGCCTTAACCACCCTTTTTCTTTTTATATAACTATAGAAACTCTTGCTATCTGTTTTTATATTTTTTGCTAATTTATTTTCATAGTCTATTTTCCCTTTCCTAATCAATCGTTTAGTTACTTTTTGTTGTCTTTTGAAGACTTCCCAATCTTCTATCCTCCCACTAACTTTGGCTACCTTATATGTCCTTGTTTTTAGTTGGATACTTTCTTTAATTTCTTTACTTAACCATGGATGGCTGTCATTTCTTTTACACCCTTTTTTCCTCAGTGGAATATATTTATTTTGAAAGTTGTAAAATAACTCCTTGAATGAACACCACTGCTCATGTACCGTCTTACCCTTTAATCTATTTTCCCAGTCCACTTTAATCAATTCTGCTCTCATGCCATCATAGTCTCCTTTATTCAAGCTCAGTATGCTTGTTTGAGAACCAACCTTCTCACCCTCTAATTGGATATAGAATTCAACCATGTTATGGTCACTCATTCCAAGGGGATCCTTAACTAGGACATTATTAATTAATCCAGACTCATTACACAGTACCAGGTCCAAGGTTGCTTGCCCCCTTGTAGGATCAGTTACATACTGCTCAAGAAATCCATCCCTAAGACACTCAATAAACTCTTCCTCAAGGCTGCCCTGCCCAATTTGATTTGTCCAGTTAATATGATAGTTAAAATCCCCCATAATTATAGCTGTTCCCTTATTACATGCCCCAACTATTTCCTGATTAATACTTCTTCCAACAGAGTTGCAATTATTAGGAGGCCTATATACTACGCCCACCAGTGTTTTTTTCCCCTTATTATTCCTAATCTCTACCCAAACTGTTTCATTATCCTGATCTTTTGACCCAGTATCATTTCTCTGTATTACAATGTTCCCTTCCTTTATTTACATAGCCACCCCCCCCTCCCCTTCCTTCCTGCCTGTCCTTCCTGATTGTTAAATACCCTGGCATATTTAATTCCCAGACGTTGTCACCCTGCAGCCATGTTTCTGTAATGGCCACAAGATCATACCCATACATAGTTATTTGTGCCGTTAACTCGTCAATTTTGTTACGAATGCTACGTGCATTCAGATAAAGAACTTTCAAATGTGTTTTGCGACACTTAGTTCCTGCTTTTTCCTTATTTAACACTTTACCTTTTACTCCATACCTTCTGTCCCTTCCTGACATGCTTTCCTCTGTCTCCCTGCTCAGGTTCCCAACCCCCTGCCACATTAGTTTAAATCCTCCCCAACAGCACGAGCAAACACTCCCCCTAGGACAGTGGTCCCGGCCCTGCCCAGGTGCAGACCGTCCGGTTTGTACTGGTCCCACCTCCCCCAGAACCGGTTCCAATGTCCCAGGAATTTGAATCCCTCCCCCTTGCACCATTCCTCTAGCCACGTATTCATTTGAAATATCCTCCTATTTCTACTCTGACTAGCACGTGGCACTGGTAGCAATCCTGAGATTACTACCTTTGAGGTCCTATTTTTTAATTTACCTCCTAACTCCCTATATTCTGCTTTTAGGACCTCATCCCCTTTTTTACCTATATCGTTGGTGCCTATGTACACCACGACAGCTGGCTGTTCGCCCTCCCCCTCCAAAATGTTCTGTAGCCGCTCCGAGACGTCCTTGACCCTTGCACCAGGGAGGCAACACACCATCCTGGAGTCTCGGTTGCGGCCGCAGAAACGCCTATCTATTCCCCTTACAATTGAGTCCCCTATCACTATAGCTCTTCCACTCTTTTTCCTCCCAGCCTGTGCAGCAGAGCCGCCCATGGTGCCAGGAAGTTGGCTGCTGCTGCCTTCCCCTAAGTCATCCCCCCCAACAGTATCCAAAGCGGTATATCTGTTTGAGAGGGGGATGGCCACAGGGGATCCCTGCACTACCTGCCTGCACCTCCTACTCTGCCTGGTGGTCACCCATTCCCTTCCTGCCTGTACACCCTTCACCTGCGGTGTGACCAACTCACTAAACGTGCTATCCACGAGGTTCTCAGCATCGCGAATGCTCCAATATGCATCCAGCCGCAGCTCCAGCGCCGCAATGCGGGCTGTCAGTAGCTGCAGCTGGATACACATCCCGCACACATGGTCGTCAGGGACACCGGAAGGGTCCCTGATTTCCCACATAGAGCAGGAGGAGCACAACACGGGGCTGGGCTGTCCTGCCATGACTTACCCTTTAATTAATTGAACTTTAATTAAATCAAATCAATACCACCAATTTCACTCAATTAAATGAATTACTCAAGGGCCCTTGGTTACTTGCATTATAAATTATAATCACAAAATTAAGATCTTCGAAACTTTATAAACTATGAACCATAACTATCAAACTATAAAGTAGTATAAATACTAACCTGCCGTACTCACTCAATCAGCCGCTCCCTCCTGCCCACGTCACGTTTTGAATCGTAACGTGGCTCTGGAACACCGCCGCCGGTCTGAGATTGGTAAACCTCTGCAAACAAAAGCCCGCGAAAGTGAGTTTAGATACTCACCGGGCCTCGGCTCTCTCTGCTCCCGACAGCAGCCTCTGCAAACAAAAGCCCGCGAAAGTGAGTTTAGATACTCACCGGGCCTCCTGATATACACACCCGCCAATTTATATACAGGTAAAAAAAAACTTACTGCGACCCGCACTATTAAAGCAATCACCCTGTATAGCTTTTTAGCCTCACTGCTCCACTCACTTCTCGCCCAGGTCCGCCGCTGTAAAAGAGGGGCCTACCTGGATACCGCAGGCTTTTATAGCCTCGCTGCTCCACTCACTTCTCGCCCAGGTCCGCCGCTGTAAAAGAGGGGCCTACCTGGATACCGCAGGCTTTTATAGCCTCGCTGCTCCACTCACTTCTCGCCCAGGTCCGCCGCTGTAAAAGAGGGGCCTACCTGGATACCGCAGGCTTTTATAGCCTCGCTGCTCCACTCACTTCTCGCCCAGGTCCGCCGCGGTAGCAGTGCTCACCTGTACCTGTTACAGTGCACACCTGTACCTGTAACATTGCTCACCTGTACCTGTAACAGTGTTCACCTGTATCTGTAACATTGCTCACCTGTACCTGTAACAGTGTTCACCGTTACTTGTCGCAGTGCTCACCTGTACATGTCGCCATGTTCACCTGTACCTTTAACAGTGTTCAACTTTACTTGTCGCCATGCTCACTTGTACCTGTCACAGTGTTCACCTGTACCTGTAACAGTGTCCACCTGTACCTGTCACAGTGCACACCTGTACATTTAATAGTGTTCAACTTTACCTGTCGCAGTGCTCACCTGTACCTGTTGCTGTGTTCACCTGTACCTGTAACAGTGCTCACCATTACCTGTAACAGTGCTCACCAGTACCTGTAACAGTGCTCATCTGTTCCTGTAACAGTGCTTTCTGTTCCTGTAACTGTGTTCACCTGTACCTGTAACAGTGCTCACCTGTACCTGTAACAGTGCTCACCTGCACCTGTAACAGTGCTCATCTGTACCTGTAACGTTGTTCACCTGTACCTTTTGCAGTGTTCAACTCTACGTGTAACAGTGTTCTCCTGTACCTGTAACTGTGCTCAACAGTCCCTGTAACATTGCTCATCTGTTCCTGTAACAGTGCTTTCTGTTCCTGTAACTGTGTTCACCTATACCTGTAACAGTGCTCACCTGCACCTGTAACAGTGCTCATCTGTACCTGTAACTGTGTTCACCTGTACCTTTTGCAGTGTTCAACTCTACGTGTAACAGTGTTCTCCTGTACCTGTAACTGTGCTCAACAGTCCCTGTAACAATGGTCAGCTGTACCTGTAACATTGCTTACCTGTACCTGTATCAATGTTCACCAGTACCGGTAACAGTGTTCACCCATACCTGTAACAATGCTCACCTGTAACTGTAACAGGGCTCACCTGTACCTGTAACAGTGCTCATCTGTACCTGAATCCGTGTTCACCTGTATATGTCGCAGTGCTCACCTGCAGCTGTTGCAGTGTTCACCTGTGCATGTAACAGTGTTCACCTGCACCTGTAACAATGTTCACCCGTACCTATAACAGAGATCACATTTACCTGAAATATTGTTCAACTATACCTGTAACAGTGTTCACCTATACCTGCAACAATGGTCCCCAGTACCTGTTGCAGTGCTCACCTGTACCTGGAACAGTGTTTGCCTGTACCTGTAACAGTGCTCACCTGTACCTGTCGCAGTATTCAACTGTACATGTAACAGTGTTCACCTGTACCTGTAACAGTGCTCACCTGTGCTGGTAACAAAGCTCACCTGTACCTGTAACAGTGTTTACCTGTAGCTGAGCAGTGTTCACCTGTACCTCTAACAGTGCTCACCTGTACCTATCGCAGTGTTCATATGTACGTGTAACAGTGTTTACCTGTACCTGTAACAATGCTCACCTGTACCGGTATCAGTGTTCAACTCCACCTAAAGCAGTGTTCACCTGTACCTGTTGCAGTGCTCACATGTACCTGTAACAGTGCTCACCTGTACCTGTAACTGTATTCACCTGCACCTGTAACAGTGTTCACTGGTACATGTAACAGTGTTCACCTGTTCTCAGCTATACCTGTAATAATGCTCATCTGTACCCATTACAGTGTTCACCTGTACTTGTCGCAGTGTTCACCTGTATCTGTAATTGTGTTCACCTGTACGTGTAACAGTGTTCACCTGTACCTGTTGCAGTGTTCACCTGTACCTGTTACAGAGCTCACACTTTCCTGAAATATTGTTCACCTGTACCTGTAACACTGTTCACCTGTACCTGCAACAGTGTACCCCATACCTGTTGCAGTGCACACCTGTACCTGTAACAGTGTTCAACTGCACTTGTAACAGTGTATGCCTGTCCCTGTAAGAGTGTTCTGCTGAACCTGTAATCATGATCAACTGTACCTGCAACAGGGTTCACCTTTAGCTTTCGCAATGTTCACCTGTACCTGTAACAGTTTTCACCTGTACCTGAACAGTGTTCAGCTCTACCTGTAATTGTGCTCACCTGTACCTGCAACAGTTTTCACCTGTACCTGAACAGTGTTCAGCTGTACCTGTAGTAGTGCTCACTTGTAGCTGTAACAGTGTTCTCCTGTACCTGTAACAATGCTCAGCAGTACCTGTAACAATGGTCACCTGTACCTGTAACATTGTTTACCTGTACCTGTAGCAGTGTTCACCTGTACCTGTAACAATGCTCACCTGTACCTGTAACAGTGTCAAATTGTACATGTAAGAGTGTTCACCTGTACCTGTAGCAGTGTTGACATGTACCTGTAACAAGGTTCAACTGTACCTGTTGCAGTGCTCACCTGTACCTGTTACAGTGCACACCTGTACCTGTAACAGTGCTCAGTTGTACCTGTAACAGTGCTCACCTGTACCTGTTACAGTGTTCACCTTTACCTGTAACAGTGTTCATCTCTTCCTGTAACAGTGCTCACCTGTACCTGTAACAATGTTCACCTTTACCTGTAACAGTGTTCATCTCTTCCTGTAACAGTTCTCACCTGTACCTGTAACAGTTCTCACCTGTACCTGTATTAGTGCTCACCTATACCTGTAACAATGCTCAACTGTACCTGTAACAGTGCTCACCGGTACATGTAAAGCTGTTTACCTGTTCCTGCAACAATTCTCAGCTATACCTGTAATAATGCTCATCTGTACCCATTACAGTGTTCACCTATAGAACCATAGAAGATAGGAGCAGGAGTAGGCCATTCGGCCCCTCGAGCCTGTTCCGCCATTTAATGAGATCATGGCTGATCATCCAAATTCAGTACCCTGTCCCTGCTTTCTCCCCATATCCCTTGATCCCTTTAGCCTTAAGAAATATTTCTAACTCCTTCTTGAATATATTTAATGAATTGGCCTCAACTACCTTCTGTGGTAGAGAATTCCACAGGTTCACCACTCTCTGGGTGAAGAAATTCCTCCTCATCTCAGTCCTAAATGGCTTACCCTTAACTTTAGACTGTGACCCCTGGTTCTGGACTCCCCCGCCATCGGGAACATCCTTCCTGCATCTAGTCTGTCTAGTCCTGTTAGAATTTTATAAGTTTCAATGAGATCCCCTCTCATTCTTCGAAACTCTAGCGAGTATAAGCCTAATCCACCCAATCTCTCCTCATACGTCATTCCTGCCATCCCAGGTATCAGGCTGGTAAATCTTCACTGCACTCTCTCCATGGCAAGAACATCCTTCCTCAGATAAGGCGACCAAAACTGCACACAATACTCAAGGTGTGGTCTCACCAAGGCCCTGTACAACTGCAGCAAGACATCCTTGCTCCTGTACGCGAATCCTCTCGCTATGAAGGCCAACATACCATTTGCCTTCTTAACCGCCTGCTGCACCTGCATGCTTACCTTCAGCGACTGGTGCACAAGGACACCCAGGTCTTGTTGTACTTCCCCTTTTCCCAATCTATTGCCGTTCAGATAATAACCTGTCTTCCTGTTTTTGCCACCGAAGTGGATAACCTCGCATTTATCCACATTATACAGGAAACTCTTTGGTATCCGGCACCGACGGGACCGGCGTGGTGCCGTTTGATCGAAAGTTCCGGATAACGGAGAGTTATATCTACCGAGGCTATTTTTAACAAAGAAAAATAAAAATATCAAGAAATGTGCAGTATACAGTATTTGGGTACTCACCTACAGAATGTTGTGTTAAATGGATGGTGGAAGATGCTTGATTAAGTATAGTACTACCCCCACTGACTAACTCGGCGTTCGCGGGCTCGGGCTCAGACTCGGCAACATTGCCGGTTATTTGAGAGGAGTTTTTGGAGTACTCGGCGTTCGTGGGAGACTCGGACTGCGACTCGGCAACATTGCCGGTTATGTGAGAGGAGTTTTCGGAGGATGATTTTTGCCGGTTAAGAGAGAATTCCGTATATTTAGGTGCCGGTTAAACAAGAGTTTCCTGTACTGCATTTGCCATGCATCTGCTCAATCATCCAACCTGTCCAAATCATACTGGACTTTCTCTGCATCCTCCTCACGGCACACACGCCCACCCAGCTTTGTGTCATCTGCAAACTTGGAGACATTACATCTAGTTCCCTTGTCTAGATCATTTCTATATATTGTGAATAGCTGGGGTCCTAGCACCGATCCTTGCGGTACCCCACTAGTCACTGCCTGCCACTCGGAAAAAGACCCGTTTATTTCAACTCTTTGCTTCCTGTCTGCCAACCAGTTCTCTATCCAAGATCAGTACCTTACCCCCAATCCCATGTGCTTTAACTTTGCACGCTAATCTCTTATGCGGTACCTTATCGAAAGCCTTCTGAAAGTCCAAATACACCACATCCACTGGTTCTCCCTTATCTATTCTACCAGTTACATCCTCAAAAAATTCCAGTAGATTAGTCAAGCATGATTTACCTTTTGTAAATCCATGTTGACTTTGTCCGATCCTGTCACTGTTTTCCAAGTGCTCTGCTATTACATCTTTTATAATGGACTCTAGCATTTTCCCCATTACCGATGTCAGGCTTACCGGTCTATAATTCCCCATTTTCTCTCTACCACCTTTTTTAAATAGTGGGGTTACATTAGCTATCCTCCAATCCATGGGAACTGTTCCAGAGTCTATAGAATTTTGGAAGATGACCAGCAATGCATCTACTATTTTGAGGGCCACTTCCTTAAGTACCCTAGGATGTAGATTAACAGGCCTTGGGGATTTATCGGCCTTCAATCCTGTCAATTTCCCTAACACCATTTCCCTACAAATACTGATTTCATTCAATTCCACCCTCTCATTAGACCCTATGTTCCCCGACATCCCTGCCAATTTCGTTTAAACCCTCCCCAACAGCACTAGCAAACACTCCCCCTAGGACATCAGTTCTGGTCCTGCCCAGGTGCAAACCATCCAGTTTGTACTGGTCCCACCTCCCCCAGAACCGGTTCCAATGCCCCAGGAATTTGAATCCCTCCCCCTTGCACCATTCCTCTAGCCACATATTCATCTGAAATATCCTTCTATTTCTACTCTGACTAGCACGTGGCACTGGTAGCAATCCTGGGATTACTACCTTTGAGGTCTTATTTTTTAATTTACCTCCTAACTCCCTATATTCAGCTTTTAGGACCACATCCCATTTTTTACCTATATCATTGGTACCTATATGCACCACAACAACTGGCTGTTCACCCTCCCCCTCCAGAATGCCCTGCAGCCGCTCCGAGACATCCTTGACCCTTGCACCAGGGAGGCAACATACCATCCTGGAGTCTCGTTCGCGGCCGCAGAAATGCCTATCTATTCCCCTTACAATAGAATCCCCTATCACTATAGCTCTCCCGCTCTTTTTCCTCCTGTCCTGTGCATCAGAACCACCCATGGTGCCAGGAAGTTGGCTGCTGCTGCCTTCCCCTGATAAGCCATCTCCCTCAACAATATCCAAAGTGGTATATCTGTTTGAAAGGGGGATGGCCACAGGGGACCCCTGCACCACCTGCCTGCGCCTACCACTCTGCCTGGTGGTCACCCATTCCCTTCCTGCCTGTGCAGCCTTTACCTGTGGTGTGACCAACTCCCTAAATATGCTATCCACGATGTCCTCAGAATCGTGAATGCTCCAGTATGTATCCCATCGCAGCTCCAGCGCCGCAATGCGGTCTGTCAGTAGCTGCAGCTGGATACACTTCCCGCACACATGGTTGTCAGGGACACAGGAAGTGTCCCTGATTCCCCACATAGTGCAGGAGGAGCATGCCACGGGCCGAGCTGTGCTGCCATGACTTACCCTTTTAATTAACTTAACTTAAATTAAATCAAATCAATACCACTAATTACACTACAATTAAATGATATACTCAAGGGCCCTTGTTTACTAGCACTCCCTGCTACACAACAGAGACCCTAGAAACTATAAACTACAAAAATTAAGTTTGGAAAAAAGCGAGAAAGAGAGAAATACTCACCAACCAATCACTTACCTGCTTTCTGGTGACGTCACACTTCGATTACTTTTTACTTCTCGCTGCTGCCGCCGGTGAGTCTGGGCCACTCTCTCTCTCCCTGCTCCTTAACTCCTCGTCATCTGTGCCTGTTGCAGTGTTCACCTGTACCTGTAACAGTGTTCACGAGTACCTGTAACAGAGCTCACACTTACCTGAAATATTGTTCAACTCTCCCTGTAACAGTGTTCATCTCTCCCCGTAACAGTGTTCACCTATACATGTAACATTGTTCAGCTGTACCTGTAATAGTGCTCACCTGTACCTGTAACGTTGTTCAGCTGTATCTGTAACAGTGGTCACCTGTACCTGTAACAGTGTTCACCTGTACCTGTAATAGTGCTCACCTGTACCTGTAACATTGTTCAGCTGTATCTGTAACAGTGGTCACCTGTACCTGTAACAGTGTTCACCTGTACCTGTAATAGTGCTCACTTGTACCTGTAACAGTGTTCACCTGTACCTGTAATAGTGCTCACCTGTACCTGTAACATTGTTCAGCTGTATCTGTAACAGTGGTCACCTGTACCTGTAACACTGTTCACCTGTACCTGTAATAGTGCTCACTTGTACCTGTAACAGTGTTCTCCTGTACCTGTAACAGTGCTCAGCAGTACCTGTAACAATGGTCACCTGTACCTGTAACATTGCTTACCATTACCTGTAGCAGTGTTCACCCGTATCTGTAAGAGTGGTCACCTGTACCTGTAAGAGTGCTCAACTCTACCTGTCACAGTGTTCACCTTTACCTGTAACAGTGCTCACCTGTACCTGTAATAGTGTTCACCATTACCTGTAACAGTGTTCACCTGTATCTGTAACATTGCTCACCTGTACCTGTCACAGTGTTCACCTTTACCGATCACAGTGCTCAACTGTACCTGTAACAGTGTTCACCTGTACCTGTAACAGTGTTCACCTTTACTTGTCGCAGTGCTGACCTGTACATGTCGCCATGTTCACCTGTACCTGTAACAGTGTTCACCTTTACTTGTCACCATGCTCACTTGTACCTGTCACAGTGCTCACCTGTACCTGTAACAGTTTTCACCTTTACCTGTCACAGTGCTCACCTGTACCTGTAACAGTGCTCACCTGTACCTGTCGCAGTGCTCATCTGTACCTGTAACATTGTTCACCTGTACCTTTCGCAGTGTTCAACTCTACGTGGAACAGTGTTCTCCTGTACCTGTAACAGTGCTCAACAATCCCTGTAACAATGGTCAGCTGTACCTGTAACATTGCTTACCTGTACCTGTATCAGTGTTCACCAGTACCGGTAACAGTGGTCACCTGTACCTGTAACAGTGTACAAATATACCTGTAACAATGTTTACCTTTACCTGTAACAGTGTTCACCTGTAACTTTATCATTGCTCACCTGTAGCTGTAACAGTGTTCTCCTGTACCTGTAACAGTGCTCACCTGTCCCTGTAACAATGGTCTCCTGTACCTGTAACATTGCTTACCTGTACCATCACAGTGTTCACCTGTACCTGTAACATTGTTCACCTGTACCTGTAATAGTGCTCACCTGTACCTGTAACAGTGTTCTCCTGTACCTGTAACAATGCTCAGCAGTACCTGTAACAATGGTCACCTGTACCTGTAACATTGCTTACCTGTACCTGTAGTAGCGTTCACCTGTACCTGTAATAGTGCTCACCTGTCCCTGTAACAATGTTCTCCTGTACCTGTAACATTGCTTACCTGTACCATCACAGTGTTCACCTGTACCTGTAACATTGTTCACCTGTACCTGTAACAGTGTTCACCTGTACCTGTAATAGCGCTCACTTGTACCTGTAACAGTGCTCAGCAGTACCTGTAACAATGGTCACCTGTACCTGTAACATTGCTTACCTTTACCTGTAGCAGTGTTCACCATACCTGTAAGAGTGGTCACCTGTACCTGTAAGAGTGCTCACCTGTACCTGTCACAGTGTTCACCTGTATCTGTAACATTGCTCACCTGTACCTGTCGCAGTGTTCACCTTTACCGCTCGCAGTGCTCAACTGTACCTGTAACAGTGTTCACCATTACTTGTCGCACTGCTCACCTGTACATGTCGCCATGTTCACCTGTACCTGTAACAGTGTTCACCTTTACTTGTCGCCATGCTCACTTGTACCTGTCAAAGTGTTCACCTGTACCTGTCACAGTGCTCACCTGTACCTGCAACAGTTTTCATATTTACCTGTCACAGTGCTCACCTGTGCCTGTAACAGTGCTCACCAGTACCAGTAACATTGCTCAGCTGTTCCTGTACCAGTGCTCATTTGTTCCTGTAACTATGTTCACCTGTACCTGTAACAGTGCTCACCTGTACCTGTAACAGTGCTCATCTGTACCTGTAACATTGTTCACCTGTACCTTTCGCACTGTTCAACTCTACGTGTAACAGTGTTCTCCTGTACCTGTAACAGTGCTCAACAGTCCCTGTAAGAATGGTCAGCTGTACCTGTAACATTGCTTACCTGTACCCGTCACAGTGTTCACCTGTACCTGCAACATTGTTCACCTTTCCGTGTTGCAGTGTTCACCTTTAACTGTCACAGTGTTCACCTGTATCTGTAACATTGCACACCTGTATCTGTAACATTGCTCACCTTTACCTGTTGCAGTGCTCAGCTGTACCTGTAACATTGGTCACCTGTACCTGTCACAGTGCTCACCTGTACCTGTAACAGTTTTCACCTTTACCTGTCACAGTGCTCACCTGTACCTGTAACAGTGCTCATCTGTACCTGTAACAGTGCTCATCTGTACCTGTAACATTGTTCACCTGTACCTTTCGCAGTGTTCAACTCTACGTGGAACAGTGTTCTCCTGTACCTGTAACAGTGCTCAACAGTCCCTGTAACAATGGTCAGCTGTACCTGTAACATTGCTTACCTGTACCTGTATCAGTGTTCACCAGTACCGGTAACAGTGGTCACCTGTACCTGTAACAGTGTACAAATATACCTGTAACAGTGCTCACCTGTACCTGTAACAATGTTTACCTTTACCTGTAACAGTGTTCACCTGTAACTTTATCATTGCTCACCTGTAGCTGTAACAGTGTTCTCCTGTACCTGTTACAGTGCTCACCTGTCCCTGTAACAATGGTCTCCTGTACCTGTAACATTGCTTACCTGTACCCATCACAGTGTTCACCTGTACCTGTAACATTGTTCACCTGTACCTGTAATAGTGCTCACCTGTACCTGTAACAGTGTTCTCCTGTACCTGTAACAATGCTCAGCAGTACCTGTAACAATGGTCACCTGTACCTGTAACATTGCTTACCTGTACCTGTAGTAGTGTTCACCTGTACCTGTAAGAGTGGTCACCTGTGCCTGTAACAGTGTTCACCTGTACCTGTAACAGTGTTCACCTTTACTTGTTGCAGTGCTGACCTGTACATGTCGCCATGTTCACCTGTACCTGTAACAGTGTTCACCTTTACTTGTCACCATGCTCACTTGTACCTGTCACAGTGCTCACCTGTACCTGTAACAGTTTTCACCTTTACCTGTCACAGTGTTCACCTGTACCTGTAACAGTGCTCACCTGTACCTGTAACAGTGCTCATCTGTACCTGTAACATTGTTCACCTGTACCTTTCGCAGTGTTCAACTCTACGTGGAACAGTGTTCTCCTGTACCTGTAACAGTGCTCAACAATCCCTGTAACAATGGTCAGCTGTACCTGTAACATTGCTTACCTGTACCTGTATCAGTGTTCACCAGTACCGGTAACAGTGGTCACCTGTACCTGTAACAGTGTACAAATATACCTGTAACAATGTTTACCTTTACCTGTAACAGTGTTCACCTGTAACTTTATCATTGCTCACCTGTAGCTGTAACAGTGTTCTCCTGTACCTGTAACAGTGCTCACCTGTCCCTGTAACAATGGTCTCCTGTACCTGTAACATTGCTTACCTGTACCATCACAGTGTTCACCTGTACCTGTAACATTGTTCACCTGTACCTGTAATAGTGCTCACCTGTACCTGTAACAGTGTTCTCCTGTACCTGTAACAATGCTCAGCAGTACCTGTAACAATGGTCACCTGTACCTGTAACATTGCTTACCTGTACCTGTAGTAGCGTTCACCTGTACCTGTAATAGTGCTCACCTGTCCCTGTAACAATGGTCTCCTGTACCTGTAACATTGCTTACCTGTACCATCACAGTGTTCACCTGTACCTGTAACATTGTTCACCTGTACCTGTAACAGTGTTCACCTGTACCTGTAATAGCGCTCACTTGTACCTGTAACAGTGCTCAGCAGTACCTGTAACAATGGTCACCTGTACCTGTAACATTGCTTACCTTTACCTGTAGCAGTGTTCACCATACCTGTAAGAGTGGTCACCTGTACCTGTAAGAGTGCTCACCTGTACCTGTCACAGTGTTCACCTGTATCTGTAACATTGCTCACCTGTACCTGTCGCAGTGTTCACCTTTACCGCTCGCAGTGCTCAACTGTACCTGTAACAGTGTTCACCATTACTTGTCGCACTGCTCACCTGTACCTGTCGCCATGTTCACCTGTACCTGTAACAGTGTTCACCTTTACTTGTCGCCATGCTCACTTGTACCTGTCAAAGTGTTCACCTGTACCTGTCACAGTGCTCACCTGTACCTGCAACAGTTTTCATATTTACCTGTCACAGTGCTCACCTGTGCCTGTAACAGTGCTCACCAGTACCAGTAACATTGCTCAGCTGTTCCTGTACCAGTGCTCATTTGTTCCTGTAACTATGTTCACCTGTACCTGTAACAGTGCTCACCTGTACCTGTAACAGTGCTCATCTGTACCTGTAACATTGTTCACCTGTACCTTTCGCACTGTTCAACTCTACGTGTAACAGTGTTCTCCTGTACCTGTAACAGTGCTCAACAGTCCCTGTAAGAATGGTCAGCTGTACCTGTAACATTGCTTACCTGTACCCGTCACAGTGTTCACCTGTACCTGCAACATTGTTCACCTTTCCGTGTTGCAGTGTTCACCTTTAACTGTCACAGTGTTCACCTGTATCTGTAACATTGCACACCTGTATCTGTAACATTGCTCACCTTTACCTGTTGCAGTGCTCAGCTGTACCTGTAACATTGGTCACCTGTACCTGTCACAGTGCTCACCTGTACCTGTAACAGTTTTCACCTTTACCTGTCACAGTGCTCACCTGTACCTGTAACAGTGCTCATCTGTACCTGTAACAGTGCTCATCTGTACCTGTAACATTGTTCACCTGTACCTTTCGCAGTGTTCAACTCTACGTGGAACAGTGTTCTCCTGTACCTGTAACAGTGCTCAACAGTCCCTGTAACAATGGTCAGCTGTACCTGTAACATTGCTTACCTGTACCTGTATCAGTGTTCACCAGTACCGGTAACAGTGGTCACCTGTACCTGTAACAGTGTACAAATATACCTGTAACAGTGCTCACCTGTACCTGTAACAATGTTTACCTTTACCTGTAACAGTGTTCACCTGTAACTTTATCATTGCTCACCTGTAGCTGTAACAGTGTTCTCCTGTACCTGTTACAGTGCTCACCTGTCCCTGTAACAATGGTCTCCTGTACCTGTAACATTGCTTACCTGTACCCATCACAGTGTTCACCTGTACCTGTAACATTGTTCACCTGTACCTGTAATAGTGCTCACCTGTACCTGTAACAGTGTTCTCCTGTACCTGTAACAATGCTCAGCAGTACCTGTAACAATGGTCACCTGTACCTGTAACATTGCTTACCTGTACCTGTAGTAGTGTTCACCTGTACCTGTAAGAGTGGTCACCTGTGCCTGTAACAATGTTCACCTGTACCTGTAATAGTGCTCACTTGTACCTGTAACAGTGCTCAGCAGTACCTGTAACAATGGTCACCTGTACCTGTAACATTGCTTACCTTTACCTGTAGCAGTGTTCACCATACCTGTAAGAGTGGTCACCTGTACCTGTAAGAGTGCTCACCTGTACCTGTCACAGTGTTCACCTGTATCTGTAACATTGCTCACCTGTACCTGTCGCAGTGTTCACCTTTACCGCTCGCAGTGCTCAACTGTACCTGTAATAGTGTTCACCATTACTTGTCGCACTGCTCACCTGTACATGTCGCCATGTTCACCTGTACCTGTAACAGTGTTCACCTTTACTTGTCACCATGCTCACTTGTACCTGTCAAAGTGTTCACCTGTACCTGTCACAGTGCTCACCTGTACCTGCAACAGTTTTCACATTTACCTGTCACAGTGCTCACCTGTGCCTGTAACAGTGCTCACCAGTACCAGTAACATTGCTCAGCTGTTCCTGTAACAGTGCTCATTTGTTCCTGTAACTATGTTCACCTGTACCTGTAACAGTGCTCACCTGTACCTGTAACAGTGCTCATCTATACCTGTAACATTGTTCACCTGTACCTTTCGCACTGTTCAACTCTACGTGTAACAGTGTTCTCCTGTACCTGTAACAGTGCTCAACAGTCCCTGTAAGAATGGTCAGCTGTACCTGTAACATTGCTTACCTGTACCCGTCACAGTGTTCACCTGTACCTGTAACATTGTTCACCTTTCCGTGTTGCAGTGTTCACCTTTAACTGTCACAGTGTTCACCTGTATCTGTAACATTGCTCACCTGTATCTGTAACATTGCTCACCTTTACCTGTTACAGTGCTCAGCTATACCTGTAACATTGGTCACCCGTACCTGTAAGAGTGATCACCTGTACCTGTAACAGTGCTCTCCTGTATTGTCACAGTGTTCACCTGTACCTGTAACAGTGTTCACCTGTACCTGTCACAGTGCTCACCTGTACCTGTAACAGTGTTCACCATTACCTGTATCAGTGTTCACCTGTAACTGTAACATTGCTCACCTGTACCTATCGCAGTGTTCACCTTTACCGGTCGCAGTGCTCAACTTTACCTGTCGCAGTGTTCACCTGTACCTGTAACAGTGCTCACCTGTAGCTATAAAAGTGGTCACCTGTACCTGTAACAGTATACAAATGTACCTGTAACAGTGCTCACCTGTACCTGTAACAATGTTTACCTTTACCTGTAACAGTGTTCACCTGTACCTTTAAAATTGCTCACCTACCTGTAACATTGTTCACCTTTCCATGTTGCAGTGTTCACCTTTAACTGTCACAGTGTTCACCAGTACCGGTAACATTGCTCACCTTTACCTGATGCAGTGCTCACCAGTACCTGTTGCAGTGCTCACCTGTACCTGTAACAGTGTTCAGCTGTACCTGTAACAGTCTTCACCTGTATCTGTAATGTTGGTCACCTGTACCTGTAACAGTGCTCACCTGTAGCTATAAAAGTGGTCACCTGTACCTGTAACAATGTACAAATGTACCTGTAACAGTGCTCATCTGTACCTGTAACAATGTTTACCTTTACCTGTAACAGTGTTCACCTGTACCTTTAACATTGCTCACCTGTACCTGTAACAGTGCTCAACAGTCCCTGTAACAATGGTCACCTGTACCTGTAACATTGCTTACCTGTACCCGTCACAGTGTTCACCTGTACCTGTAACATTGTTCACCTTTCCGTATTGCTGTGTTCACCTTTAACTGTCACAGTGTTCACCTGTATCTGTAACATTGCCCACCTGTATCTGTAACATTGCTCACCTTTACCTGTTGCAGTGCTCAGCTGTACCTGTAACATTGGTCACCTGTACCTGTAACAGTGCTTACCTGTACCTGTCACAGTGCTCACCTGTACCTGTAACAGTGTTCACCTGTATCTGTAACATTGCTCATCTTTACCTGTCACAGTGCTCACCTTTACCTGTAACAGTTTACACCTTCACCTGTAACAGTTTGCATTTGTACCTGTAACATTGTTCGCTTGTACCTGTAACACAGTGCTCACCAGTACCTAAAACAGTGCTCACCTGTACCTGTAACAATGCTTACCTGTACCTGTAACAGTGTTCAGCTGTACCTGTAACAGTCTTCACGTGTACCTGTAACATTGGTCATCTGTACCTGTAACAGTGCTCACCTGTACCTGTCACTGTGTTCACCTGTACCTGTAACAGTGTTCACCTGAACCTGTCACAGTGCTCACCTCTACCTGTAACAGTGTTCACCATTACTTGTAACAGTGTTTACCTGTATCTGTAACATTGCTCACCTGTCCCTGTTGCAGTGTTCCCCTTTACTTGCCGCAGTGCTCACCTGTACCTGTCACAGTCTTTACCTGTACCTGTAACAGTGTTCACCTGTATCTGTAACATTGCTCATCTTTACCTGTCGCAGTGCTCACCTGCACCTGTAACAGTTTTCACCTTCACCTGTAACAGTGTGCATTTGTACCTGTAACATTGTTCGCTTGTACCTGTAACACAGTGCTCACCAGTACCTGTAATAGTGCTCACCTGTACCTGTAACAGTGCTCACCAGTACCTGTAATAGTGCTCACCTGTACCTGTCACAGTGCCCACCTGTACCTGTAACAGTGCTCACCTGTACCTGTAACAGTGTTCACCTGTACCTGTCACAGTGTCCACCTGTACCTGTAACAGTGCTCACCTGTACCTGTAACGGTGTTTACCTTTACCTGTAACAGTGTTCACCTTTACTTGTTGCCATGCTCACTTGTACCTGTCAAAGTGTTCACCTGTACCTGTCACAGTGCTCACCTGTACCTGTAACAGTTTTCACCTTTACCTGTCACAGTGCCCACCTGTACCTGTAACTGTGCTCACCTGTACCTGTAACAGTGTTTACCTTTACCTGTAACAGTGTTCACCTTTACTTGTCACTTGTTGCCATGCTCACTTGTACCTGTCAAAGTGTTCACCTGTACCTGTCACAGTGCCCACCTGTACCTGTAACAGTGCTTACCTGTACCTGTCACAGTGCTCACCTGTACCTGTAACAGTGTTCACCTGTATCTGTAACATTGCTCACCTGTCCCTGTTGCAGTGTTCCCCTTTACTTGCCGCAGTGCTCACCTGTACCTGTCACAGTCTTTACCTGTACCTGTAACAGTGTTCACCTGTATCTGTAACATTGCTCATCTTTACCTGTCGCAGTGCTCACCTGCACCTGTAACAGTTTTCACCTTCACCTGTAACAGTGTGCATTTGTACCTGTAACATTGTTCGCTTGTACCTGTAACACAGTGCTCACCAGTACCTGTAATAGTGCTCACCTGTACCTGTAACAGTGCTCACCAGTACCTGTAATAGTGCTCACCTGTACCTGTCACAGTGCCCACCTGTACCTGTAACAGTGCTCACCTGTACCTGTAACAGTGTTCACCTGTACCTGTCACAGTGTCCACCTGTACCTGTAACAGTGCTCACCTGTACCTGTAACGGTGTTTACCTTTACCTGTAACAGTGTTCACCTTTACTTGTTGCCATGCTCACTTGTACCTGTCAAAGTGTTCACCTGTACCTGTCACAGTGCTCACCTGTACCTGTAACAGTTTTCACCTTTACCTGTCACAGTGCCCACCTGTACCTGTAACTGTGCTCACCTGTACCTGTAACAGTGTTTACCTTTACCTGTAACAGTGTTCACCTTTACTTGTCACTTGTTGCCATGCTCACTTGTACCTGTCAAAGTGTTCACCTGTACCTGTCACAGTGCTCACCTGTACCTGTCACAGTGCCCACCTGTACCTGTAACAGTGCTTACCTGTACCTGTCACAGTGCTCACCTGTACCTGTAACAGTGTTCACCTGTATCTGTAACATTGCTCATCTTTACCTGTCACAGTGCTCACCTTTACCTGTAACAGTTTACACCTTCACCTGTAACAGTTTGCATTTGTACCTGTAACATTGTTCACTTGTACCTGTAACACAGTGCTCACCAGTACCTATAACAGTGCTCACCTGTACCTGTAACAATGCTTACCTGTACCTGTAACAGTGTTCAGCTGTACCTGTAACAGTCTTCACGTGTACCTGTAACATTGGTCATCTGTACCTGTAACAGTGCTCACCTGTACCTGTCACTGTGTTCACCTGTACCTGTAACAGTGTTCACCTGAACCTGTCACAGTGCTCACCTCTACCTGTAACAGTGTTCACCATTACTTGTAACAGTGTTTACCTGTATCTGTAACATTGCTCACCTGTCCCTGTTGCAGTGTTCCCCTTTACTTGCCGCAGTGCTCACCTGTACCTGTCACAGTCTTTACCTGTACCTGTAACAGTGTTCACCTGTATCTGTAACATTGCTCATCTTTACCTGTCGCAGTGCTCACCTGTACCTGTAACAGTTTTCACCTTCACCTGTAACAGTGTGCATTTGTACCTGTAACATTGTTCGCTTGTACCTGTAACACAGTGCTCACCAGTACCTGTAATAGTGCTCACCTGTACCTGTAACAGTGCTCACCAGTACCTGTAATAGTGCTCACCTGTACCTGTCACAGTGCCCACCTGTACCTGTAACAGTGCTCACCTGTACCTGTAACAGTGTTCACCTGTACCTGTCACAGTGTCCACCTGTACCTGTAACAGTGCTCACCTGTACCTGTAACGGTGTTTACCTTTACCTGTAACAGTGTTCACCTTTACTTGTTGCCATGCTCACTTGTACCTGTCAAAGTGTTCACCTGTACCTGTCACAGTGCTCACCTGTACCTGTAACAGTTTTCACCTTTACCTGTCACAGTGCCCACCTGTACCTGTAACTGTGCTCACCTGTACCTGTAACAGTGTTTACCTTTACCTGTAACAGTGTTCACCTTTACTTGTCACTTGTTGCCATGCTCACTTGTACCTGTCAAAGTGTTCACCTGTACCTGTCACAGTGCTCACCTGTACCTGTCACAGTGCCCACCTGTACCTGTAACAGTGCTCACCTGTACCTGTAACAGTTTTCACCTTTACCTGTCACAGCGCTCACCTGTACCTCTAACAGTGCTCACCAGTATCGGCAACATTGCTCATCTGTTCCTGTAACAGTGCTCATCTGTTCCTGTAACTATGTTCACCTGTACTTGTAACAGTGCTCACCTGTACCTGTAACAGTGCTCACCTGTACCTGTAACACTGTTCACCTGTACCTGTAATAGTGCTCACTTGTACCTGTAACAGTGTTCTCCTGTACCTGTAACAGTGCTCAGCAGTACCTGTAACAATGGTCACCTGTACCTGTAACATTGCTTACCATTACCTGTAGCAGTGTTCACCCGTATCTGTAAGAGTGGTTACCTGTACCTGTATCAGTGTTCACCAGTACCGGTAACAGTGGTCACCTGTACCTGTAACAGTGTACAAATATACCTGTAACAATGTTTACCTTTACCTGTAACAGTGTTCACCTGTAACTTTATCATTGCTCACCTGTAGCTGTAACAGTGTTCTCCTGTACCTGTAACAGTGCTCACCTGTCCCTGTAACAATGGTCTCCTGTACCTGTAACATTGCTTACCTGTACCATCACAGTGTTCACCTGTACCTGTAACATTGTTCACCTGTACCTGTAATAGTGCACACCTGTACCTGTAACAGTGTTCTCCTGTACCTGTAACAATGCTCAGCAGTACCTGTAACAATGGTCACCTGTACCTGTAACATTGCTTACCTGTACCTGTAGTAGCGTTCACCTGTACCTGTAATAGTGCTCACCTGTCCCTGTAACAATGGTCTCCTGTACCTGTAACATTGCTTACCTGTACCATCACAGTGTTCACCTGTACCTGTAACATTGTTCACCTGTACCTGTAACAGTGTTCACCTGTACCTGTAATAGTGCTCACTTGTACCTGTAACAGTGCTCAGCAGTACCTGTAACAATGGTCACCTGTACCTGTAACATTGCTTACCTTTACCTGTAGCAGTGTTCACCATACCTGTAAGAGTGGTCACCTGTACCTGTAAGAGTGCTCACCTGTACCTGTCACAGTGTTCACCTGTATCTCTAACATTGCTCACCTGTACCTGTCGCAGTGTTTACCTTTACCGCTCGCAGTGCTCAACTGTACCTGTAACAGTGTTCACCATTACTTGTCGCACTGCTCACCTGTACATGTCGCCATGTTCACCTGTACCTGTAACAGTGTTCACCTGTACCTGTAATAGTGCTCACTTGTACCTGTAACAGTGCTCAGCAGTACCTGTAACAATGGTCACCTGTACCTGTAACATTGCTTACCTTTACCTGTAGCAGTGTTCACCATACCTGTAAGAGTGGTCACCTGTACCTGTCACAGTGTTCACCTGTATCTGTAACATTGCTCACCTGTACCTGTCGCAGTGTTTACCTTTACCGCTCGCAGTGCTCAACTGTACTTGTAACAGTGTTCACCATTACTTGTCGCACTGCTCACCTGTACATGTCGCCATGTTCACCTGTACCTGTAACAGTGTTCACCTTTACTTGTCGCCATGCTCACTTGTACCTGTCAAAGTGTTCACCTGTACCTGTCACAGTGCTCACCTGTACCTGCAACAGTTTTCATATTTACCTGTCACAGTGCTCACCTGTGCCTGTAACAGTGCTCACCAGTACCAGTAACATTGCTCAGCTGTTCCTGTAACAGTGCTCATTTGTTCCTGTAACTATGTTCACCTGTACCTGTAACAGTGGTCACCTGTACCTGTAACAGTGTACAAATATACCTGTAACAATGTTTACCTTTACCTGTAACAGTGTTCACCTGTAACTTTATCATTGCTCACCTGTCCCTGTAACAATGGTCTCCTGTACCTGCAACATTGCTTACCTGTACCATCACAGTGTTCACCTGTACCTGTAACATTGTTCACCTGTACCTGTAATAGTGCTCACCTGTACCTGTAACAGTGTTCTCCTGTACCTGTAACAATGCTCAGCAGTACCTGTAACAATGGTCACCTGTACCTGTAACATTGCTTACCTGTACCTGTAGTAGCGTTCACCTGTACCTGTAATAGTGCTCACCTGTCCCTGTAACAATGGTCTCCTGTACCTGTAACATTGCTTACCTGTACCATCACAGTGTTCACCTGTACCTGTAACATTGTTCACCTGTACCTGTAACAGTGTTCACCTGTACCTGTAATAGTGCTCACTTGTACCTGTAACAGTGCTCAGCAGTACCTGTAACAATGGTCACCTGTACCTGTAACATTGCTTACCTTTACCTGTAGCAGTGTTCACCATACCTGTAAGAGTGGTCACCTGTACCTGTAAGAGTGCTCACCTGTACCTGTCACAGTGTTCACCTGTATCTCTAACATTGCTCACCTGTACCTGTCGCAGTGTTTACCTTTACCGCTCGCAGTGCTCAACTGTACCTGTAACAGTGTTCACCATTACTTGTCGCACTGCTCACCTAAACATGTCGCCATGTTCACCTGTACCTGTAACAGTGTTCACCTGTACCTGTAATAGTGCTCACTTGTACCTGTAACAGTGCTCAGCAGTACCTGTAACAATGGTCACCTGTACCTGTAACATTGCTTACCTTTACCTGTAGCAGTGTTCACCATACCTGTAAGAGTGGTCACCTGTACCTGTAAGAGTGCTCACCTGTACCTGTCACAGTGTTCACCTGTATCTGTAACATTGCTCACCTGTACCTGTCGCAGTGTTTACCTTTACCGCTCGCAGTGCTCAACTGTACCTGTAACAGTGTTCACCATTACTTGTCGCACTGCTCACCTGTACATGTCGCCATGTTCACCTGTACCTGTAACAGTGTTCACCTTTACTTGTCGCCATGCTCACTTGTACCTGTCAAAGTGTTCACCTGTACCTGTCACAGTGCTCACCTGTACCTGCAACAGTTTTCATATTTACCTGTCACAGTGCTCACCTGTGCCTGTAACAGTGCTCACCAGTACCAGTAACATTGCTCAGCTGTTCCTGTAACAGTGCTCATTTGTTCCTGTAACTATGTTCACCTGTACCTGTAACAGTGCTCACCTGTACCTGTAACAGTGCTCATCTGTACCTGTAACATTGTTCACCTGTACCTTTCGCACTGTTCAACTCTACGTGTAACAGTGTTCTCCTGTACCTGTAACAGTGCTCAACAGTCCCTGTAACAATGGTCAGCTGTACCTGTAACATTGCTTACCTGTACCCGTCACAGTGTTCACCTGTACCTGCAACATTGTTCACCTTTCCGTGTTGCAGTGTTCACCTTTAACTGTCACAGTGTTCACCTGTATCTGTAACATTGCACACCTGTATCTGTAACATTGCTCACCTTTACCTGTTGCAGTGCTCAGCTGTACCTGTAACATTGGTCACCTGTACCTGTCACAGTGCTCACCTGTACCTGTAACAGTTTTCACCTTTACCTGTCACAGTGCTCACCTGTACCTGTAACAGTGCTCATCTGTACCTGTAACAGTGCTCATCTGTACCTGTAACATTGTTCACCTGTACCTTTTGCAGTGTTCAACTCTACATGGAACAGTGTTCTCCTGTACCTGTAACAGTGCTCAACAGTCCCTGTAACAATGGTCAGCTGTACCTGTAACATTGCTTACCTGTACCCGTATCAGTGTTCACCAGTACCGGTAACAGTGGTCACCTGTACCTGTAACAGTGTACAAATATACCTGTAACAGTGCTCACCTGTACCTGTAACAATGTTTACCTTTACCTGTAACAGTGTTCACCTGTAACTTTATCATTGCTCACCTGTAGCTGTAACAGTGTTCTCCTGTACCTGTTACAGTGCTCACCTGTCCCTGTAACAATGGTCTCCTGTACCTGTAACATTGCTTACCTGTACCCATCACAGTGTTCACCTGTACCTGTAACATTGTTCACCTGTACCTGTAATAGTGCTCACCTGTACCTGTAACAGTGTTCCCCTGTACCTGTAACAATGCTCAGCAGTACCTGTAACAATGGTCACCTGTACCTGTAACATTGCTTACCTGTACCTGTAGTAGTGTTCACCTGTACCTGTAAGAGTGGTCACCTGTGCCTGTAACAGTGTTCACCTGTACCTGTAATAGTGCTCACTTGTACCTGTAACAGTGCTCAGCAGTACCTGTAACAATGGTCACCTGTACCTGTAACATTGCTTACCTTTACCTGTAGCAGTGTTCACCATACCTGTAAGAGTGCTCACTTGTACCTGTAAGAGTGCTCACCTGTACCTGTCACAGTGTTCACCTGTATCTGTAACATTGCTCACCTGTACCTGTCGCAGTGTTCACCTTTACCGCTCGCAGTGCTCAACTGTACCTGTAATAGTGTTCACCATTACTTGTCGCACTGCTCACCTGTACATGTCGCCATGTTCACCTGTACCTGTAACAGTGTTCACCTTTACTTGTCACCATGCTCACTTGTACCTGTCAAAGTGCTCACCTGTACCTGTCACAGTGCTCACCTGTACCCGCAACAGTTTTCACATTTACCTGTCACAGTGCTCACCTGTGCCTGTAACAGTGCTCACCAGTACCAGTAACATTGCTCAGCTGTTCCTGTAACAGTGCTCATTTGTTCCTGTAACTATGTTCACCTGTACCTGTAACAGTGCTCACCTGTACCTGTAACAGTGCTCATCTATACCTGTAACATTGTTCACCTGTACCTTTCGCACTGTTCAACTCTACGTGTAACAGTGTTCTCCTGTACCTGTAGCAGTGCTCAACAGTCCCTGTAAGAATGGTCAGCTGTACCTGTAACATTGCTTACCTGTACCCATCACAGTGTTCACCTGTACCTGTAACATTGTTCACCTTTCCGTGTTGCAGTGTTCACCTTTAACTGTCACAGTGTTCACCTGTATCTGTAACATTGCTCACCTGTATCTGTAACATTGCTCACCTTTACCTGTTACAGTGCTCAGCTATACCTGTAACATTGGTCACCCGTACCTGTAAGAGTGATCACCTGTACCTGTAACAGTGCTCTCCTGTATTGTCACAGTGTTCACCTGTACCTGTAACAGTGTTCACCTGTACCTGTCACAGTGCTCACCTGTACCTGTAACAGTGTTCACCATTACCTGTATCAGTGTTCACCTGTAACTGTAACATTGCTCACCTGTACCTATCGCAGTGTTCACCTTTACCGGTCGCAGTGCTCAACTTTACCTGTCGCAGTGTTCACCTGTACCTGTAACAGTGCTCACCTGTAGCTATAAAAGTGGTCACCTGTACCTGTAACAGTATACAAATGTACCTGTAACAGTGCTCACCTGTACCTGTAACAATGTTTACCTTTACCTGTAACAGTGTTCACCTGTACCTTTAAAATTGCTCACCTACCTGTAACATTGTTCACCTTTCCATGTTGCAGTGTTCACCTTTAACTGTCACAGTGTTCACCAGTACCGGTAACATTGCTCACCTTTACCTGATGCAGTGCTCACCAGTACCTGTTGCAGTGCTCACCTGTACCTGTAACAGTGTTCAGCTGTACCTGTAACAGTCTTCACCTGTACCTGTAATGTTGGTCACCTGTACCTGTAACAGTGCTCACCTGTAGCTATAAAAGTGGTCACCTGTACCTGTAACAATGTACAAATGTACCTGTAACAGTGCTCATCTGTACCTGTAACAATGTTTACCTTTACCTGTAACAGTGTTCACCTGTACCTTTAACATTGCTCACCTGTACCTGTAACAGTGCTCACCTGTCCCTGTAACAATGGTCACCTGTACCTGTAACATTGCTTACCTGTACCCGTCACAGTGTTCACCTGTACCTGTAACATTGTTCACCTTTCCGTATTGCTGTGTTCACCTTTAACTGTCACAGTGTTCACCTGTATCTGTAACATTGCCCACCTGTATCTGTAACATTGCTCACCTTTACCTGTTGCAGTGCTCAGCTGTACCTGTAACATTGGTCACCTGTACCTGTAACAGTGCTTACCTGTACCTGTCACAGTGTTCACCTGTACCTGTAACATTGTTCACCTTTCCGTATTGCTGTGTTCACCTTTAACTGTCACAGTGTTCACCTGTATCTGTAACATTGCCCACCTGTATCTGTAACATTGCTCACCTTTACCTGTTGCAGTGCTCAGCTGTACCTGTAACATTGGTCACCTGTACCTGTAACAGTGCTCACCTGTACCTGTCACAGTGTTCAGCTGTACCTGTAACAGTCTTCACGTGTACCTGTAACATTGGTCATCTGTACCTGTAACAGTGCTCACCTGTACCTGTCACTGTGTTCACCTGTACCTGTAACAGTGTTCACCTTTACTTGTCGCCATGCTCACTTGTACCTGTCAAAGTGTTCACCTGTACCTGTCACAGTGCTCACCTGTACCTGTAACAGTTTTCACCTTTACCTGTCACAGTGCCCACCTGTACCTGTAACTGTGCTCACCTGTACCTGTAACAGTGTTTACCTTTACCTGTAACAGTGTTCACCTTTACTTGTCACTTGTTGCCATGCTCACTTGTACCTGTCAAAGTGTTCACCTGTACCTGTCACAGTGCTCACCTGTACCTGCCACAGTGCCCACCTGTACCTGTAACAGTGCTCACCTGTACCTGTAACAGTTTTCACCTTTACCTGTCACAGCGCTCACCTGTACCTCTAACAGTGCTCACCAGTACCGGTAACATTGCTCATCTGTTCCTGTAACAGTGCTCATCTGTTCCTGTAACTATGTTCACCTATACTTGTAACAGTGCTCACCTGTACCTGTAACAGTGCTCACCTGTACCTGTAACAGTGTTTACCTTTACCTGTAACAGTGTTCACCTTTACTTGTCACTTGTTGCCATGCTCACTTGTACCTGTCAAAGTGTTCACCTGTACCTGTCACAGTGCTCACCTGTACCTGTCACAGTGCCCACCTGTACCTGTAACAGTTTTCACCTTTACCTGTCACAGCGCTCACCTGTACCTCTAACAGTGCTCACCAGTACCGGCAACATTGCTCATCTGTTCCTGTAACAGTGCTCATCTGTTCCTGTAACTATGTTCACCTGTACTTGTAACAGTGCTCACCTGTACCTGTAACAGTGCTCACCTGTACCTGTAACAGTGTTTACCTTTACCTGTAACAGTGTTCACCTTTACTTGTCACTTGTCGCCATGCTCACTTGTACCTGTCAAAGTATTCACCTGTACCTATCACAGTGCTCACCTGTACCTGTCACAGTGCCCACCTGTACCTGTAACAGTGCTCACCTGTACCTGTAACAGTTTTCAACTTTACCTGTCACAGCTCTCACCTGTACCTGTAACAGTGCTCACCAGTACCGGTAACAGTGCACATCTGTTCCTGTAACAGTGCTCATCTGTTCCTGTAACTATGTTCACCTGTACCTGTCACAGTGCTCACCTGTACCTGTAACATTGTTCACCTGTACCTTTCACAGTGTTCAACTCTACGTGTAACAGTGTTCTCCTGTACCTGTAACAGTGCTCAACAGTCCGTGTAACAATGGTCAGCTGTACCTGTAACATTGCTTACCTGTACCTGTATCAGTGTTCACCAGTACCGGTAACAGTGGTCACCTGTACCTGTAACAGTGTTCACCTGTACCTGTCACGGTGCTCACCTGTACCTGCAACAGTGTTCACCATTACCTGTATCAGTGTTCACCTGTAACTGTAACATTGCTCACCTGTTCCTGTCGCAGTGTTGACCTTTACCGGTCGCAGTGCTCAACTGTACTGTCGCAGTGTTCACCTGTATCTGTAACAGTGCTCAACTGTACCTGTAACAATGTTTACCTTTATCTGTAACAGTGTTCACCTGTACCTTTAACATTGCTCACCTGTAGCTGTAACAGTGTTCTCCTGTACCTGTAACATTGTTCACCTTTCCATGTTGCAGTGTTCACCTTTAACTGTCACAGTGCTCACCTGTACCTGTAACAGTGTTCACCATTACTTGTAACAGTGTTCACCTGTACCTGTCACAGTGTTTACCTGTACCTGTAACATTGCTCATCTTTACCTGTCGCAGTGCTCACCTGTACCTGTAACAGTTTTCACCGGTATCTGTAACATTGCTCATCTTTACCTGTCGCAGTGCTCACCTGTACCTGGAACAGTTTTCACCGGTATCTGTAACATTGCTCATCTTTACTTGCCACAGTGCTCATCTTTACCTGTAACAGTGTTCACCTGTATCTGTAACAGTGTTCACCTGTATCTGTAACAGTGTTCACCTGTATCTGTAACATTGCTCATCTTTACCTGTCACAGTGCTAACCTGTGCCTGTAACATTTTTCACCTTCACCTGTAACAGTGTGCATTTGTACCTGTAACATTGTTTGCTTGTACCTGTAACTCAGTGCTCACCAGTACCTGTAACAGTGTTCACGTATACCTGTCACAGTGCCCACCTGTACCTGTAACAGTGCTCACCTGTACCTGTAACAGTGTTCTCCTGTACCTGTAACAGTGCTCACCTTTACTTGTCACAGTGCTCACCTGTAACTGTTGCTGTGTTCACCTGTACCTGTAACAGTGCTAACCTGTACCTGTCACAGTGTTCACCTTTACTTGTCGCAGAGCACACCTGCACCTGTCACAGTGTTCACCTGTATCTGTAACATTGCTCACCTCTACCTGTTGCAGTGCTGATCTGTACCTGTCGCAGTGTTCACCTGTACCTGTAACAGTGTTCACCTTTACTTGTCGCAGTGCTCACTTTTACCTGTCAGAGTGTTCACCTGTACCTGTAACAGTTTTCACCTTTACCTGTTGCAGTGCTCACCTGTATCTGTCGCTGTGTGCACCTGTACCAGTATCATTCCTTACCAGTGCCTGTAACAGTGTTCACCAGTACCTGTCACAGTGCTCACCTGTACCTGTAACAGTTTTCACCTTTACCTTGTCGCAGTGCTGACCTATAATTTTTACTGCATTCACCTGTACCTGTAACATTGCTTACCTGTCGCTGTAACAGTGTTCACCAGTACCTGTAACAGTGCTCACCTGTAGCTATAAAAGTGGTCACCTGTACCTGTAACAGTGTACAAATGTACCTGTAACAGTGCTCACCTGTACCTGTAACAATGTTTACCTTTACCTGTAACAGTGTTCACCTGTATCTTTAACATTGCTCACCTGTACCTGTAACATTGTTCACCTTTCCGTGTTGCAGTGTTCACCTTTAACTGTCACAGTGTTCACCAGTACCGGTAACATTGCTCACCTTTACCTGATGCAGTGCTCACCTGTACCTGTTGCAGTGCTCACCTGTACCTGTAACAGTGTTCAGCTGTACCTGTAACAGTCTTCACCTGTACCTGTAACATTGGTCACCTGTACCTGTAACAGTGCTCACCTGTCGCTATAAAAGTGGTCACCTGTACCTGTAACAGTGTACAAATGTACCTGTAACAATGTTTACCTTTACCCGTAACAGTGTTCACCTGTATCTTTAACATTGCTCACCTGTACCTGTAACATTGTTCACCTTTCTGTGTTGCAGTGTTCACCTTTAACTGTGACAGTGTTCACCAGTACCGGTAACATTGCTCACCTTTACCTGATGCAGTGCTCACCTGTACCTGTTGCAGTGCTCACCTGTACCTGTAACAGTGTTCAGCTGTACCTGTAACAGTCTTCACCTGTACCTGTAACATTGGTCACCTGTACCTGTAACAGTGCTCACCTGTAGCTATAAAAGTGGTCACCTGTACCTGTAACAGTGTACAAATGTACCTGTAACAGTGCACACCTGTACCTGTAACAATGTTTACCTTTACCTGTAACAGTGTTCACCTGTACCTTTAACATTGCTCACCTGTAGCTGTAACAGTGTTCTCCTGTACCTGTAACAGAGCTCACCTGTCCCTGTACAATGGTCACTGTAACTGTAACATTGCTTACCTGTACCCGTCACAGTGTTTACCTGTACCTGTAACATTGTTCACCTTTCCGTGTTGCAATGTTCACCTTTAACTGTCACAGTGTTCACCTGTATCTGTAACATTGCTCACCTGTATCTGTAACATTGCTCACCTTTCCCTGTTGCAGTGCTCAGCTGTACCTGTAACATTGGTCACCTGTACCTGTAACAGTGCTCACCTGTACCTGTCACAGTGCTCACCTGTACCTGTAACAGTGTTCACCATTACCTGTAACAGTGTTCATCTGTATCTGTAACATTGCTCACCTGTACCTGTCACAGTGTTCACCTTTACTTGCCACAGTGCTTACCTGTACCTGTCACAGTGTTTACCTGTACCTGTAACATTGTTCACCTGTATCTGTAACATTGCTCACCTTTACCTGTCGCAGTTATGATCTGTACCTGTCGCAGTGTTCACCTGTACCTGTAACAGTGTTCACCTTTACTCATCGCAGTGCTCACTTGTACCTGTCACGGTGTTCACCTGTACCTGTAACAGTTTTCACCTGTACCTATCACAGTGCTCATCTGTACCTTTAACAGTGCTCACCTTTACCTCTCGAAGTGCTCACCTGTACCTGTAACAGTTTTCACCTTTACCTGTTGCAGTGCTCACCTGTATCTGTCACTGTGTGCACCTGTACCAGTATCATTCCTTACCAGTGCCTGTAACAGTGTTCACCAGTACCTGTCACAGCGCTCACCTGTACCTGTAACAGTGTTCACCAGTATCTGTAACAGTGTTCACCTGTACTGTCAAAGTGTTCACCTGTACCTGTCACAGTGTCCAACTGTACTTGTCGCAGTGCTCACCTGTACCTGTCACAGTGTTCACCTGTACCTGTCACAGTGTTCACATGTACCTATAACAGTGTTCAACTTTACTTGTCGCAGTGCTCACCTGCACCTGTCACAGTGTTCACAAGTATCTGCAACATTGCTCACCTTTACCTGTCGCGGTGCTCACCTGTACCTGTTGCAGTGTTCACTTGTACCTGTAACAGTGTTCACCTGTACCTGTAACAGTGTTCACCTGTATCTGTAACATTGCTCACCTGTACCTGTCGCAGTGTTCACCTTTACTTGTCGCAGTGCTCACCTGTACCTGTAACAGTGTTCACCATTATTTATCGCAGTGCACACCTGTACCTGTCACAGTGTTCACCATTATTTGTCGCAGTGCACACCTGTACCTGTCACAGTGTTCACCTGTATCTGTAACATTGCTCACCTTTACCTGTCACAGTGGTGATCTGTACCTGTCACAGTGCTCACCTGTACCTGTAACAGTGCGCATTTGTACCTGTAACATTGTTCTCTTGTACCTGTAACGGTGCTCACCAGTACCTGTAACAGTGCACACCTGTTCCTGTAACAGTGTTCACTTGTACCTGTAACAATGGTCACCTGTAACTGTAACATTGTTTTCCTGTACCTGTCACTGTGCTCACCTGTCCCTGTAACAGTGTTCACCTGTACCTGCAACAGTGCTCACCAGTACCTGTAACAGTGCGCATTTGTACCTGTAACATTGTTCTCTTGTACCTGTAACGGTGCTCACCAGTACCTGTAACAGTGCACACCTGTTCCTGTAACAGTGTTCACTTGTACCTGTAACATTGCTCACCAGTACCTGTAACAGTGCTCATCTGTACCTGTAACATTGTTCACCTGTACCTTTCGCAGTGTTCAACTATACGTGTAACAGTGTTCCCCTGTACCTGTAACAATGGTCACCTGTAACTGTAACATTGTTTTCCTGTACCTGTCACAGTGCTCACCTGTCCCTGTAACAATGGTCACCTGTAACTGTAACATTGCTTTCCTGTACCTGTCACAGTGTTCACATGTACCTGTAACAGTGTTCACATGTACCTGTAACATTGTTCACCTGTACCTTTCGCAGTGTTCAACTATACGTGTAACAGTGCTCACCTGTCCCTGTAACAATGGTCACCTGTAACTGTAACATTGCTTTCCTTTACCTGTCACAGTGTTCACCTGTACCTGTAACAGTGTTCACCTGTACCTGCAACAGTGCTCACCAGTACCTGTAACAGTGCTCATCTGTTCCTGCAACAGTGTTCACCTGTACCTTTCGCAGTGTTCAACTATATGTGTAACAGAGTTCTGATGTACCTGTAATGGTGCTCACCTGTCCCTGTAACAATGGTCACCTGCAACTGTAACATTGCTTTCCTGTACCTGTAGCAGTGTTCACCTGTACCTGTTGCAGTGCTCACATGTACCTGTCACAGTTTTCACCTTTACCTGTCACAGTGCTCACCTGTAACTGTTGCTGTGTTCACCTGTACCTGTATCATTGCTTACCTGTACACGTAAAAGTGTTCAACAGTACCTGTAACATTGCTTACCTGTACCATCACAGTGTTCACCTGTACCTGTAACATTGTTCACCTGTACCTGTAACAGTGTTCACCTGTACCTGTAATAGTGCTCACTTGTACCTGTAACAGTGCTCAGCAGTACCTGTAACAATGGTCACCTGTACCTGTAACATTGCTTACCTTTACCTGTAGCAGTGTTCACCATACCTGTAAGAGTGGTCACCTGTACCTGTAAGAGTGCTCACCTGTACCTGTCACAGTGTTCACCTGTATCTCTAACATTGCTCACCTGTACCTGTCGCAGTGTTTACCTTTACCGCTCGCAGTGCTCAACTGTACCTGTAACAGTGTTCACCATTACTTGTCGCACTGCTCACCTGTACATGTCGCCATGTTCACCTGTACCTGTAACAGTGTTCACCTGTACCTGTAATAGTGCTCACTTGTACCTGTAACAGTGCTCAGCAGTACCTGTAACAATGGTCACCTGTACCTGTAACATTGCTTACCTTTACCTGTAGCAGTGTTCACCATACCTGTAAGAGTGGTCACCTGTACCTGTCACAGTGTTCACCTGTATCTGTAACATTGCTCACCTGTACCTGTCGCAGTGTTTACCTTTACCGCTCGCAGTGCTCAACTGTACTTGTAACAGTGTTCACCATTACTTGTCGCACTGCTCACCTGTACATGTCGCCATGTTCACCTGTACCTGTAACAGTGTTCACCTTTACTTGTCGCCATGCTCACTTGTACCTGTCAAAGTGTTCACCTGTACCTGTCACAGTGCTCACCTGTACCTGCAACAGTTTTCATATTTACCTGTCACAGTGCTCACCTGTGCCTGTAACAGTGCTCACCAGTACCAGTAACATTGCTCAGCTGTTCCTGTAACAGTGCTCATTTGTTCCTGTAACTATGTTCACCTGTACCTGTAACAGTGGTCACCTGTACCTGTAACAGTGTACAAATATACCTGTAACAATGTTTACCTTTACCTGTAACAGTGTTCACCTGTAACTTTATCATTGCTCACCTGTCCCTGTAACAATGGTCTCCTGTACCTGCAACATTGCTTACCTGTACCATCACAGTGTTCACCTGTACCTGTAACATTGTTCACCTGTACCTGTAATAGTGCTCACCTGTACCTGTAACAGTGTTCTCCTGTACCTGTAACAATGCTCAGCAGTACCTGTAACAATGGTCACCTGTACCTGTAACATTGCTTACCTGTACCTGTAGTAGCGTTCACCTGTACCTGTAATAGTGCTCACCTGTCCCTGTAACAATGGTCTCCTGTACCTGTAACATTGCTTACCTGTACCATCACAGTGTTCACCTGTACCTGTAACATTGTTCACCTGTACCTGTAACAGTGTTCACCTGTACCTGTAATAGTGCTCACTTGTACCTGTAACAGTGCTCAGCAGTACCTGTAACAATGGTCACCTGTACCTGTAACATTGCTTACCTTTACCTGTAGCAGTGTTCACCATACCTGTAAGAGTGGTCACCTGTACCTGTAAGAGTGCTCACCTGTACCTGTCACAGTGTTCACCTGTATCTCTAACATTGCTCACCTGTACCTGTCGCAGTGTTTACCTTTACCGCTCGCAGTGCTCAACTGTACCTGTAACAGTGTTCACCATTACTTGTCGCACTGCTCACCTAAACATGTCGCCATGTTCACCTGTACCTGTAACAGTGTTCACCTGTACCTGTAATAGTGCTCACTTGTACCTGTAACAGTGCTCAGCAGTACCTGTAACAATGGTCACCTGTACCTGTAACATTGCTTACCTTTACCTGTAGCAGTGTTCACCATACCTGTAAGAGTGGTCACCTGTACCTGTAAGAGTGCTCACCTGTACCTGTCACAGTGTTCACCTGTATCTGTAACATTGCTCACCTGTACCTGTCGCAGTGTTTACCTTTACCGCTCGCAGTGCTCAACTGTACCTGTAACAGTGTTCACCATTACTTGTCGCACTGCTCACCTGTACATGTCGCCATGTTCACCTGTACCTGTAACAGTGTTCACCTTTACTTGTCGCCATGCTCACTTGTACCTGTCAAAGTGTTCACCTGTACCTGTCACAGTGCTCACCTGTACCTGCAACAGTTTTCATATTTACCTGTCACAGTGCTCACCTGTGCCTGTAACAGTGCTCACCAGTACCAGTAACATTGCTCAGCTGTTCCTGTAACAGTGCTCATTTGTTCCTGTAACTATGTTCACCTGTACCTGTAACAGTGCTCACCTGTACCTGTAACAGTGCTCATCTGTACCTGTAACATTGTTCACCTGTACCTTTCGCACTGTTCAACTCTACGTGTAACAGTGTTCTCCTGTACCTGTAACAGTGCTCAACAGTCCCTGTAACAATGGTCAGCTGTACCTGTAACATTGCTTACCTGTACCCGTCACAGTGTTCACCTGTACCTGCAACATTGTTCACCTTTCCGTGTTGCAGTGTTCACCTTTAACTGTCACAGTGTTCACCTGTATCTGTAACATTGCACACCTGTATCTGTAACATTGCTCACCTTTACCTGTTGCAGTGCTCAGCTGTACCTGTAACATTGGTCACCTGTACCTGTCACAGTGCTCACCTGTACCTGTAACAGTTTTCACCTTTACCTGTCACAGTGCTCACCTGTACCTGTAACAGTGCTCATCTGTACCTGTAACAGTGCTCATCTGTACCTGTAACATTGTTCACCTGTACCTTTTGCAGTGTTCAACTCTACATGGAACAGTGTTCTCCTGTACCTGTAACAGTGCTCAACAGTCCCTGTAACAATGGTCAGCTGTACCTGTAACATTGCTTACCTGTACCCGTATCAGTGTTCACCAGTACCGGTAACAGTGGTCACCTGTACCTGTAACAGTGTACAAATATACCTGTAACAGTGCTCACCTGTACCTGTAACAATGTTTACCTTTACCTGTAACAGTGTTCACCTGTAACTTTATCATTGCTCACCTGTAGCTGTAACAGTGTTCTCCTGTACCTGTTACAGTGCTCACCTGTCCCTGTAACAATGGTCTCCTGTACCTGTAACATTGCTTACCTGTACCCATCACAGTGTTCACCTGTACCTGTAACATTGTTCACCTGTACCTGTAATAGTGCTCACCTGTACCTGTAACAGTGTTCCCCTGTACCTGTAACAATGCTCAGCAGTACCTGTAACAATGGTCACCTGTACCTGTAACATTGCTTACCTGTACCTGTAGTAGTGTTCACCTGTACCTGTAAGAGTGGTCACCTGTGCCTGTAACAGTGTTCACCTGTACCTGTAATAGTGCTCACTTGTACCTGTAACAGTGCTCAGCAGTACCTGTAACAATGGTCACCTGTACCTGTAACATTGCTTACCTTTACCTGTAGCAGTGTTCACCATACCTGTAAGAGTGCTCACTTGTACCTGTAAGAGTGCTCACCTGTACCTGTCACAGTGTTCACCTGTATCTGTAACATTGCTCACCTGTACCTGTCGCAGTGTTCACCTTTACCGCTCGCAGTGCTCAACTGTACCTGTAATAGTGTTCACCATTACTTGTCGCACTGCTCACCTGTACATGTCGCCATGTTCACCTGTACCTGTAACAGTGTTCACCTTTACTTGTCACCATGCTCACTTGTACCTGTCAAAGTGCTCACCTGTACCTGTCACAGTGCTCACCTGTACCCGCAACAGTTTTCACATTTACCTGTCACAGTGCTCACCTGTGCCTGTAACAGTGCTCACCAGTACCAGTAACATTGCTCAGCTGTTCCTGTAACAGTGCTCATTTGTTCCTGTAACTATGTTCACCTGTACCTGTAACAGTGCTCACCTGTACCTGTAACAGTGCTCATCTATACCTGTAACATTGTTCACCTGTACCTTTCGCACTGTTCAACTCTACGTGTAACAGTGTTCTCCTGTACCTGTAGCAGTGCTCAACAGTCCCTGTAAGAATGGTCAGCTGTACCTGTAACATTGCTTACCTGTACCCATCACAGTGTTCACCTGTACCTGTAACATTGTTCACCTTTCCGTGTTGCAGTGTTCACCTTTAACTGTCACAGTGTTCACCTGTATCTGTAACATTGCTCACCTGTATCTGTAACATTGCTCACCTTTACCTGTTACAGTGCTCAGCTATACCTGTAACATTGGTCACCCGTACCTGTAAGAGTGATCACCTGTACCTGTAACAGTGCTCTCCTGTATTGTCACAGTGTTCACCTGTACCTGTAACAGTGTTCACCTGTACCTGTCACAGTGCTCACCTGTACCTGTAACAGTGTTCACCATTACCTGTATCAGTGTTCACCTGTAACTGTAACATTGCTCACCTGTACCTATCGCAGTGTTCACCTTTACCGGTCGCAGTGCTCAACTTTACCTGTCGCAGTGTTCACCTGTACCTGTAACAGTGCTCACCTGTAGCTATAAAAGTGGTCACCTGTACCTGTAACAGTATACAAATGTACCTGTAACAGTGCTCACCTGTACCTGTAACAATGTTTACCTTTACCTGTAACAGTGTTCACCTGTACCTTTAAAATTGCTCACCTACCTGTAACATTGTTCACCTTTCCATGTTGCAGTGTTCACCTTTAACTGTCACAGTGTTCACCAGTACCGGTAACATTGCTCACCTTTACCTGATGCAGTGCTCACCAGTACCTGTTGCAGTGCTCACCTGTACCTGTAACAGTGTTCAGCTGTACCTGTAACAGTCTTCACCTGTACCTGTAATGTTGGTCACCTGTACCTGTAACAGTGCTCACCTGTAGCTATAAAAGTGGTCACCTGTACCTGTAACAATGTACAAATGTACCTGTAACAGTGCTCATCTGTACCTGTAACAATGTTTACCTTTACCTGTAACAGTGTTCACCTGTACCTTTAACATTGCTCACCTGTACCTGTAACAGTGCTCACCTGTCCCTGTAACAATGGTCACCTGTACCTGTAACATTGCTTACCTGTACCCGTCACAGTGTTCACCTGTACCTGTAACATTGTTCACCTTTCCGTATTGCTGTGTTCACCTTTAACTGTCACAGTGTTCACCTGTATCTGTAACATTGCCCACCTGTATCTGTAACATTGCTCACCTTTACCTGTTGCAGTGCTCAGCTGTACCTGTAACATTGGTCACCTGTACCTGTAACAGTGCTTACCTGTACCTGTCACAGTGTTCACCTGTACCTGTAACATTGTTCACCTTTCCGTATTGCTGTGTTCACCTTTAACTGTCACAGTGTTCACCTGTATCTGTAACATTGCCCACCTGTATCTGTAACATTGCTCACCTTTACCTGTTGCAGTGCTCAGCTGTACCTGTAACATTGGTCACCTGTACCTGTAACAGTGCTCACCTGTACCTGTCACAGTGTTCAGCTGTACCTGTAACAGTCTTCACGTGTACCTGTAACATTGGTCATCTGTACCTGTAACAGTGCTCACCTGTACCTGTCACTGTGTTCACCTGTACCTGTAACAGTGTTCACCTTTACTTGTCGCCATGCTCACTTGTACCTGTCAAAGTGTTCACCTGTACCTGTCACAGTGCTCACCTGTACCTGTAACAGTTTTCACCTTTACCTGTCACAGTGCCCACCTGTACCTGTAACTGTGCTCACCTGTACCTGTAACAGTGTTTACCTTTACCTGTAACAGTGTTCACCTTTACTTGTCACTTGTTGCCATGCTCACTTGTACCTGTCAAAGTGTTCACCTGTACCTGTCACAGTGCTCACCTGTACCTGCCACAGTGCCCACCTGTACCTGTAACAGTGCTCACCTGTACCTGTAACAGTTTTCACCTTTACCTGTCACAGCGCTCACCTGTACCTCTAACAGTGCTCACCAGTACCGGTAACATTGCTCATCTGTTCCTGTAACAGTGCTCATCTGTTCCTGTAACTATGTTCACCTATACTTGTAACAGTGCTCACCTGTACCTGTAACAGTGCTCACCTGTACCTGTAACAGTGTTTACCTTTACCTGTAACAGTGTTCACCTTTACTTGTCACTTGTTGCCATGCTCACTTGTACCTGTCAAAGTGTTCACCTGTACCTGTCACAGTGCTCACCTGTACCTGTCACAGTGCCCACCTGTACCTGTAACAGTTTTCACCTTTACCTGTCACAGCGCTCACCTGTACCTCTAACAGTGCTCACCAGTACCGGCAACATTGCTCATCTGTTCCTGTAACAGTGCTCATCTGTTCCTGTAACTATGTTCACCTGTACTTGTAACAGTGCTCACCTGTACCTGTAACAGTGCTCACCTGTACCTGTAACAGTGTTTACCTTTACCTGTAACAGTGTTCACCTTTACTTGTCACTTGTCGCCATGCTCACTTGTACCTGTCAAAGTATTCACCTGTACCTATCACAGTGCTCACCTGTACCTGTCACAGTGCCCACCTGTACCTGTAACAGTGCTCACCTGTACCTGTAACAGTTTTCAACTTTACCTGTCACAGCTCTCACCTGTACCTGTAACAGTGCTCACCAGTACCGGTAACAGTGCACATCTGTTCCTGTAACAGTGCTCATCTGTTCCTGTAACTATGTTCACCTGTACCTGTCACAGTGCTCACCTGTACCTGTAACATTGTTCACCTGTACCTTTCACAGTGTTCAACTCTACGTGTAACAGTGTTCTCCTGTACCTGTAACAGTGCTCAACAGTCCGTGTAACAATGGTCAGCTGTACCTGTAACATTGCTTACCTGTACCTGTATCAGTGTTCACCAGTACCGGTAACAGTGGTCACCTGTACCTGTAACAGTGTTCACCTGTACCTGTCACGGTGCTCACCTGTACCTGCAACAGTGTTCACCATTACCTGTATCAGTGTTCACCTGTAACTGTAACATTGCTCACCTGTTCCTGTCGCAGTGTTGACCTTTACCGGTCGCAGTGCTCAACTGTACTGTCGCAGTGTTCACCTGTATCTGTAACAGTGCTCAACTGTACCTGTAACAATGTTTACCTTTATCTGTAACAGTGTTCACCTGTACCTTTAACATTGCTCACCTGTAGCTGTAACAGTGTTCTCCTGTACCTGTAACATTGTTCACCTTTCCATGTTGCAGTGTTCACCTTTAACTGTCACAGTGCTCACCTGTACCTGTAACAGTGTTCACCATTACTTGTAACAGTGTTCACCTGTACCTGTCACAGTGTTTACCTGTACCTGTAACATTGCTCATCTTTACCTGTCGCAGTGCTCACCTGTACCTGTAACAGTTTTCACCGGTATCTGTAACATTGCTCATCTTTACCTGTCGCAGTGCTCACCTGTACCTGGAACAGTTTTCACCGGTATCTGTAACATTGCTCATCTTTACTTGCCACAGTGCTCATCTTTACCTGTAACAGTGTTCACCTGTATCTGTAACAGTGTTCACCTGTATCTGTAACAGTGTTCACCTGTATCTGTAACATTGCTCATCTTTACCTGTCACAGTGCTAACCTGTGCCTGTAACATTTTTCACCTTCACCTGTAACAGTGTGCATTTGTACCTGTAACATTGTTTGCTTGTACCTGTAACTCAGTGCTCACCAGTACCTGTAACAGTGTTCACGTATACCTGTCACAGTGCCCACCTGTACCTGTAACAGTGCTCACCTGTACCTGTAACAGTGTTCTCCTGTACCTGTAACAGTGCTCACCTTTACTTGTCACAGTGCTCACCTGTAACTGTTGCTGTGTTCACCTGTACCTGTAACAGTGCTAACCTGTACCTGTCACAGTGTTCACCTTTACTTGTCGCAGAGCACACCTGCACCTGTCACAGTGTTCACCTGTATCTGTAACATTGCTCACCTCTACCTGTTGCAGTGCTGATCTGTACCTGTCGCAGTGTTCACCTGTACCTGTAACAGTGTTCACCTTTACTTGTCGCAGTGCTCACTTTTACCTGTCAGAGTGTTCACCTGTACCTGTAACAGTTTTCACCTTTACCTGTTGCAGTGCTCACCTGTATCTGTCGCTGTGTGCACCTGTACCAGTATCATTCCTTACCAGTGCCTGTAACAGTGTTCACCAGTACCTGTCACAGTGCTCACCTGTACCTGTAACAGTTTTCACCTTTACCTTGTCGCAGTGCTGACCTATAATTTTTACTGCATTCACCTGTACCTGTAACATTGCTTACCTGTCGCTGTAACAGTGTTCACCAGTACCTGTAACAGTGCTCACCTGTAGCTATAAAAGTGGTCACCTGTACCTGTAACAGTGTACAAATGTACCTGTAACAGTGCTCACCTGTACCTGTAACAATGTTTACCTTTACCTGTAACAGTGTTCACCTGTATCTTTAACATTGCTCACCTGTACCTGTAACATTGTTCACCTTTCCGTGTTGCAGTGTTCACCTTTAACTGTCACAGTGTTCACCAGTACCGGTAACATTGCTCACCTTTACCTGATGCAGTGCTCACCTGTACCTGTTGCAGTGCTCACCTGTACCTGTAACAGTGTTCAGCTGTACCTGTAACAGTCTTCACCTGTACCTGTAACATTGGTCACCTGTACCTGTAACAGTGCTCACCTGTCGCTATAAAAGTGGTCACCTGTACCTGTAACAGTGTACAAATGTACCTGTAACAATGTTTACCTTTACCCGTAACAGTGTTCACCTGTATCTTTAACATTGCTCACCTGTACCTGTAACATTGTTCACCTTTCTGTGTTGCAGTGTTCACCTTTAACTGTGACAGTGTTCACCAGTACCGGTAACATTGCTCACCTTTACCTGATGCAGTGCTCACCTGTACCTGTTGCAGTGCTCACCTGTACCTGTAACAGTGTTCAGCTGTACCTGTAACAGTCTTCACCTGTACCTGTAACATTGGTCACCTGTACCTGTAACAGTGCTCACCTGTAGCTATAAAAGTGGTCACCTGTACCTGTAACAGTGTACAAATGTACCTGTAACAGTGCACACCTGTACCTGTAACAATGTTTACCTTTACCTGTAACAGTGTTCACCTGTACCTTTAACATTGCTCACCTGTAGCTGTAACAGTGTTCTCCTGTACCTGTAACAGAGCTCACCTGTCCCTGTACAATGGTCACTGTAACTGTAACATTGCTTACCTGTACCCGTCACAGTGTTTACCTGTACCTGTAACATTGTTCACCTTTCCGTGTTGCAATGTTCACCTTTAACTGTCACAGTGTTCACCTGTATCTGTAACATTGCTCACCTGTATCTGTAACATTGCTCACCTTTCCCTGTTGCAGTGCTCAGCTGTACCTGTAACATTGGTCACCTGTACCTGTAACAGTGCTCACCTGTACCTGTCACAGTGCTCACCTGTACCTGTAACAGTGTTCACCATTACCTGTAACAGTGTTCATCTGTATCTGTAACATTGCTCACCTGTACCTGTCACAGTGTTCACCTTTACTTGCCACAGTGCTTACCTGTACCTGTCACAGTGTTTACCTGTACCTGTAACATTGTTCACCTGTATCTGTAACATTGCTCACCTTTACCTGTCGCAGTTATGATCTGTACCTGTCGCAGTGTTCACCTGTACCTGTAACAGTGTTCACCTTTACTCATCGCAGTGCTCACTTGTACCTGTCACGGTGTTCACCTGTACCTGTAACAGTTTTCACCTGTACCTATCACAGTGCTCATCTGTACCTTTAACAGTGCTCACCTTTACCTCTCGAAGTGCTCACCTGTACCTGTAACAGTTTTCACCTTTACCTGTTGCAGTGCTCACCTGTATCTGTCACTGTGTGCACCTGTACCAGTATCATTCCTTACCAGTGCCTGTAACAGTGTTCACCAGTACCTGTCACAGCGCTCACCTGTACCTGTAACAGTGTTCACCAGTATCTGTAACAGTGTTCACCTGTACTGTCAAAGTGTTCACCTGTACCTGTCACAGTGTCCAACTGTACTTGTCGCAGTGCTCACCTGTACCTGTCACAGTGTTCACCTGTACCTGTCACAGTGTTCACATGTACCTATAACAGTGTTCAACTTTACTTGTCGCAGTGCTCACCTGCACCTGTCACAGTGTTCACAAGTATCTGCAACATTGCTCACCTTTACCTGTCGCGGTGCTCACCTGTACCTGTTGCAGTGTTCACTTGTACCTGTAACAGTGTTCACCTGTACCTGTAACAGTGTTCACCTGTATCTGTAACATTGCTCACCTGTACCTGTCGCAGTGTTCACCTTTACTTGTCGCAGTGCTCACCTGTACCTGTAACAGTGTTCACCATTATTTATCGCAGTGCACACCTGTACCTGTCACAGTGTTCACCATTATTTGTCGCAGTGCACACCTGTACCTGTCACAGTGTTCACCTGTATCTGTAACATTGCTCACCTTTACCTGTCACAGTGGTGATCTGTACCTGTCACAGTGCTCACCTGTACCTGTAACAGTGCGCATTTGTACCTGTAACATTGTTCTCTTGTACCTGTAACGGTGCTCACCAGTACCTGTAACAGTGCACACCTGTTCCTGTAACAGTGTTCACTTGTACCTGTAACAATGGTCACCTGTAACTGTAACATTGTTTTCCTGTACCTGTCACTGTGCTCACCTGTCCCTGTAACAGTGTTCACCTGTACCTGCAACAGTGCTCACCAGTACCTGTAACAGTGCGCATTTGTACCTGTAACATTGTTCTCTTGTACCTGTAACGGTGCTCACCAGTACCTGTAACAGTGCACACCTGTTCCTGTAACAGTGTTCACTTGTACCTGTAACATTGCTCACCAGTACCTGTAACAGTGCTCATCTGTACCTGTAACATTGTTCACCTGTACCTTTCGCAGTGTTCAACTATACGTGTAACAGTGTTCCCCTGTACCTGTAACAATGGTCACCTGTAACTGTAACATTGTTTTCCTGTACCTGTCACAGTGCTCACCTGTCCCTGTAACAATGGTCACCTGTAACTGTAACATTGCTTTCCTGTACCTGTCACAGTGTTCACATGTACCTGTAACAGTGTTCACATGTACCTGTAACATTGTTCACCTGTACCTTTCGCAGTGTTCAACTATACGTGTAACAGTGCTCACCTGTCCCTGTAACAATGGTCACCTGTAACTGTAACATTGCTTTCCTTTACCTGTCACAGTGTTCACCTGTACCTGTAACAGTGTTCACCTGTACCTGCAACAGTGCTCACCAGTACCTGTAACAGTGCTCATCTGTTCCTGCAACAGTGTTCACCTGTACCTTTCGCAGTGTTCAACTATATGTGTAACAGAGTTCTGATGTACCTGTAATGGTGCTCACCTGTCCCTGTAACAATGGTCACCTGCAACTGTAACATTGCTTTCCTGTACCTGTAGCAGTGTTCACCTGTACCTGTTGCAGTGCTCACATGTACCTGTCACAGTTTTCACCTTTACCTGTCACAGTGCTCACCTGTAACTGTTGCTGTGTTCACCTGTACCTGTATCATTGCTTACCTGTACACGTAAAAGTGTTCAACAGTACCTGTAACAGTGCTAACCTGTACCTGTAACAGTGTTCACCATTATCTGTAACAGTGTGCACTGTTACTTATCACAGTGCTCACCTGTACCTGTCACAGTGTTCACCTGTATCTGTAACATTGCTCACCTGTACCTGTCACAGTGTTTACCTTTACTTGTCGCAGTGCTCACCTGTACCTGTCACAGTGTTCACCTGTATCTGTAACAGTGTGCACTGTTACTTGTCACAGTGCTCACCTGTACCTGTCACAGTGTTCACCTGTATCTGTAACATTGCTCACCTGTACTTGTAACAGTGATCACCTGTACCATTAACAGTGTTCACCTTTACCTGTCGCAGTGCTCACCTGTGCCTGTCGCAGTGTTCACCTGTACCTGTAAAAGTGCGCATTTGTACCTGTAACATTGTTCACTTTTAACTGTAACAGTACTCACCTGTACCTGTAACAATGCTCATCTGTACCTGTAACATTGTTCACCTGTACCTTTTGCAGTGTTCAACTATACATGTAACAGTGTTCTCCTGCACCTGTAACAGTGCTCACCTGTCCCTATAACAATGGTCACCTGTAACTGTAACATTGCTTTCCTGTACCTATAGCAGTGTTCACTTGTACCTGTAACAGTGCTCACCTATACCTGTAACAGTGTTCACCTGTACCTGTAACAGTGTTCACCTTTACTTGTCGCAGTGCTCACCTGTGCCTGTCACAGTGCTCACCTGTAACTGTCGCTGTTTGTACATGTATCTTTATCATCACTTACATGTACCTGTAACAGTGTTCACCTGTACCTGTAACAGTATTCACCTTTACCTGTTGCAGTGCTCACCTGTAGCTGTAACAGTTTTCACCTTTACCTGTCACAGTGCTCACCTGTAAATGTTGCTCTTTTCACCTGTACCTGCAACAGTGCGCATTTGTACCTGTAACATTGTTAACTTGTACCTGTAACAGTGCTCAACTGAACCTGTAGCAATGTTCACCTTTACATTTCGTAGTGCTCAACTGTAACTGTCGCAGTGCTCCCCTGTACCTGTAACAGTGCTCACCTGTACCTGTAACAATGTTTACCTGTACCTGTAAGTGTTCACCTGTACCTGTAACAGTGCTCACCAGTACCTGTAACAGTGCTCACCAGTACCTGTAACAGTGCTCAACAGTACCTGTAACATTGTTTACCTGCACCTGTAACAGCGTTCAGCTGTACCTGTAATAGTCTTCACGTGTACCTGTAACAGTGCTCACCTGCACCTGTAACAGTGTTCACCTGTACCTGTAACAGTGCTCACCAGTACCTATAGCAGTGATCACCTGTACCTGTAACAGTGTTCACCTCTACCTGTAACAGTGCTCACCTGTACCTGTCACAGTGCTCATCTGTACCTGTAACAGTGATCACCTCTACCTGTCACAGTGTTCACCTGTACCTGTAACAGTGCTCAGCTGTAACTGTAACATTGTTTACCTGTACCTGTAACAGTGTTCATCTGTACCTGTAACAGTGTTCACCTGTACCTGTAACAGTGCTCACCTTTACTTGTTGCAGTGCTCACCTGTACCTGTAATAGTTTTCACCTTTACCTGTCGCAGTGGCACCTGTAACTATCACTGTGTTCACCTGTACCTGTATCATTGCTTACCAATACCTGTAACAGTGTTCACCAGGACCTGTAACAGTGCTCACCTGTACCTGTCACAGTGCTCACCTGTATCTGTAACATTGCTCACCTTTACTTGTTGCAGTGTTCAAATGTACCTGTCACAGTGTTCACCTGTATCTGTAACATTGCTCACCTTTACCTATTGCATTGCTCACCTGTACCTGTCACAGTTTTCACCTTTACCTGTAACAGTGTTCACCTGTACCTGTCACAGTGTTCACCTGCAACTGTAACATTGCTTTCCTGTACCTGTAGCAGTGTTCACCTGTACCTGTTGCAGTGTTCACCTGTACCTGTCACAGTGTTCACCTGTACCTGTCACAGTGCTCACCTGTACCTGTAACAGTGTTCACCTTTACCTGTAACTGTGTTCAACTGTACCTGTAACAGTGTTCACCTGTACCTGTCACAGTGCTCACCTATATCTGTCGCTGTTTTCACATGTACCTGTATCATTGTTTACATGTACCTGTAACAGTGTTCACCTGTACCTGTCACAGTGTTCACCTTTACCTGTCACAGTGCTCACCTGTAACTGTCGCTGTTTTCATCTGTACCTGTATCATCACTTACATGTACCTGTAACAATGTTCACCTGTACCTATCACAGTGCTCACCTGTACCTGTAACAGTGTTCACCTGAATTGTAACAGTGTTCACCTGAACCTGTCACAGTGCTCACCTGTACCTGTAACAGTGTTCACCTGTACCTGTAACAGTGTTCACCTGAACCTGTAACAGTGTTCACCTGTACCTGTAAAAGTGTTCACCTGTACCTGTAACAGTGCTCACCTGTACCTGTAAAAGTGTTCACCTGTACCTGTAACAGTGTTCCCCTTTACCTGTCGCAGTGCTCACCTGTAACTGCTGCAGTGTTCATCTGTACCTGTAACAGTGGAAAGCCAAACCTGAAGAAGAACGCTGCCTCCATGGGGTAGGCGTCACCGTAGAAATGAGCTAGTTGGATGTCTCAGAGACTCCCCTTCTGGAATAAACGTATGCTTCATGACTCTTCAGCTCACCCTAGCCCAGAACCAGTGCGTTAAGGTCATCAGTGCATACGCCCGAACCCTGGAAGCCACAGACGAGACCAAAGAGGAATTCTACTCCAGCCTCGAACAATCCCTGTCCCGAGTCCCAACGGGTGACAAGCTGATCCTCCTTGGTGACTTTAACACCAGAGTTGGAAAGGACACAGACCTATGGGGAGGTGTGATCAGCAGAGAGGGGGTAGGGAAAGCCGACTCCAACGGTACCCTCCTCCTGACGAAATGCTTAGAACATGGCCTTGTCATAACCAACACATTGTTCCGTCAGAGAGACAAGTGCAAGGCTTCATGGCAACACCCTCGCTCCAAGCACTGGCATCTACCGGACTATGTCATCATCTGAGCGAGGGACCACAAGGACGTCCACATCACCCGCGCCATGACAGGAGCTGACGACTGCTGGACAGACCACCGCCTAATCCGCTCTGTCATCTCCATCAATGTAGCCCCAAAACAGCGGCGGCAACAGAAACAATGCCGCAGGAAAATCAACGCTGGAGCACCCGAAGACCCTTCTAAGAAAGTCCTATTCAGCCCGCGCCTCACAACGAACCTGATGACTCCCAGTGATGCAGAGACACAGAGTGTCCACAGCACCTGGTCTGCACTCAAGGCCTCCATAATCAGCACCTGGGAAGAGACACTCGGTCACTCGACCAGGAAACACCAAGACTGGTTCGACGAGAACGACCAGGATATCCAGGAGCTAATGAGTCGCAAGTGCAAGGCATTCCTGATCTGGAAACAGCAACACAACTCGAGAGCAAGAAAGCAGCCCTACAGATGCCTGAAGGCCGAGGTCCAACAAAAAACTTGCGACCTAAAGAACAGATGGTGGGTGGAGAAAGCGCAGGAGATCCAGCAGCTAGCCGACAACCACGAAATGCGTGGATTATTTAGCGCAGTCAAGACCACCTATGGCCCAAGCACCCAAGGTCCTACCCCACTGCGGGCCAAGAACGGAGAGGTACTCATCAAGGACAGGGAGGCAGTCAGTGGCCGCTGGAAGGAGCACTTCGAAGACCTCCTTAACCGAGACTCCATCTTCGACGCGAATGTCCTCAACTCCATCCTGCAGCATGCTATCCGCTATCACCTCAGCACAACCCCAGCCCGCATGAGGTTGAAAAGGCCATCCGACAACTGAAGAACAACAAGGCTTCAGGAGCAGATGGAATCCCCGCCTAGGCACTAAAGCATGGCGGAGAAGCACTATTGGCATGAATACATGAACTCATTTCTCTTATTTGGAAGGAGGAGAGCATGCCAGGGGATCTCAGAGATGCCGTAATCGTGACCATCTTCAAGAAAGGTGACAAGTCCAATTGCTGTAATTACAGAGGAGTTTCCCTGCTGTCTGGCACAGGGAAAGTCATCGCAGGAATCCTCCTCAATCGCCTTCTCCCAGTGGCTGAAGAGCTCCTCACAGAGTCGCAATGTGGATTCCGCCCACTAAGGGGCACAATGGACATAATCTTCACCACGCGTCAAATACAAGCGAAATGCAGGGAACAGCACCGACTGCTGTACATGGCCTTCTTTGACCTCACAAAGGCCTTCGACACTGTCAACCGTTAGGGATTATGGAGTGTCCTCCTCAAATTCGGCTGCCCCCAAAAGTTTGTCACCATCCTCCGCCTGCTTCACGACGACATGCAAGCCATGATCCAGACCAACGGATCCACCACAGACCCAATTCACGTATGGACCGGGGTCAAGCAAGGCTGTGTCATCGCAGCAATGCTCTTCTCGATCTGCCTTGCTGCAATGCTCCATCTCAGTCTCAGTAAGCTCCCCGCTGGAGTGGAGCTAATCTACAGAACAAACGGAAAACTGTTTAACCTCCGTCGCCGCCAGTCCAGATCCAAGGTCGTCCCATCCTCTGTCATCGAATTACAGTATGCAGACGACGCTTGCATCTACGCACACTCGGAGATCGAACTCCAAACCATCGTCAACACCTTCACCAAAGCGTACGGGAGCATGGGCCTTACACTAAACATCCATAAGACAAAGGTCCTCTACCAACCTGCCCCCGCCACACAGTATTGCCACCCGATTATCAAAATCCACGACGAGGCCTTGGACAACGTGGACCACTTTCCATACCTCGGGAGCCTACTGTCAACAAGGGCAGACGTTGATGACGAAGTCCAACACCACCTTCAGTGTGCCAGTGCAGCCTTCGGTCACCTGAGGAGGAAAGTGTTTGAAGACCAGGACCTCAAACCCGACACCAAGCCCATGGTCTACAGAGCAGTAGTGATTCCCGCCCTCCTATATGCTTCAGAGACATGGACCATGTACAGCAGGCACCTCAAAGCACTGGAGAGGTACCACCAACGCTGCCTCCGCAAGATCCTGCAAATCCATTGGCAGGATAGGCGCACCAACGTCAGTGTTCTCGTTCAGGACAACATCCCCAGCATCGAAGCTTTGACCACGCTCGATCAGCTCCGATGGACGGGCCACATCGTCCGCATGCCCGATACAAGACTCCCAAAACAAGCACTCTACTCGGAGCTCTGACACGGCAGGAGAGCCCCAGGTGGGCAGAGGAAACACTTCAAGGACACCCTCAAAGCCTCCTTGAAAACGTGCAACATCCCCTCTGACACCTAGGAATCCCTGGCCCAAGACCGTTCAAAGTGGAGGAGAAGCATCCGGGAAGGTGTCGAACACCTCGAGTCTCTTCGCCGGGAGCAAGCGGAAGCCAAGCACAAACAGCGGAAGGAGCGCACGACAATCCAAGCATCCCACCCACCCGCCCCTTCAACCACCGCCTGCCCCACCTGTGACAGAGACTGTAGGTCCCGCATTGGACTCATCAGTCACCTGAGAACTCATTTTTAGCGTGGAAGCAAGTCATCCTCAGTTCCGAGGGACTGCCTAAGAGAGAGAGAGAGAGTTCACCTGTACCTGTAACAGTGCGCATTTGTACCTGTAACATTGTTCACCTGTACCTGTAACATTGCTCACCAGTACCTGTAACATTGCTCTCCTGTACCTGTAACAGTGTTCATCTGTACCTGTAACATTGTTCAACTGTACCTGTAACAGTGCTCAGCTGTACCTGTAACAGTGCTCAGCTGTACCTGTAACAGTGTTCACCTTTACCTGTATCAGTGTTCACCTGTAACTGTAACATTGCTCATCCGTACCTGTAACAGTGTTCACCTGTACCTGTCGCATTGTTCACCTGTACCTGTCACATTTTTCACCTGTACCTGTAACAGTGCTCACCTGTACCTGTCACAATGCTTCACATGCAACAAACAACAAACTGCTCAGACTTCTCAGAGCACTGAGATCTTACAGCAGTCGGAACTTTTTTTTAATTAATACTGTGTTAGCTATTCTATTTTTTTTCCATTCTGGTGCATGGCTGTTTCCCTGAGGCCAGAACCACAAAGCCAGTGGACAGGGCCCTCAGTGATGGTACGCCTCCACACAGCAGCAGCCCGCATAGATTCGATGTGATCCAGTAACCTGTTGCTAGTGTAACACAAAGGGAACCAATGAAAATGGGCGTGAACAGGATAGGTGGATCTAAAGGGAGAACATAAAGTGAGGCAGCTGCGATAAGATTGAAGACTATAATTATTCACTCATAAAGCTGATAATTATAATGCACTCAGTTCAGTTAACTGGATCAGTTTGTTAAAGTATACTCAGGTACTCAAGTAAACTTTTCTAGTCACTTGCAACTTACTTTTATTCATGCTCATTCTCATTTCTCACCATTGCACTTTCTTCACTTCCGTCATCTTATTCCTGACATCCTTCCAGTATATTCTTGTGTGTGAAATTATAATGAACCCCTGTGTCACAACAGCAAACAACAACAACTTGCATTTATATAGAGCCTTAAATGTAGTAAAACATCCCAAGGTGCTTCACAGAAGCTTTGTCGAACTAAATTTGACACCGAGCCACGTAAAGACATACTCGGACAGGTGACCAAAAGCTTGGTCAAAGAGGTAGGTTTTAAATAGCGACTTAAAGGAGGAGAGCGAGGCAGAGATGTTTAGGGAGGGAATTCCAGAGTTTCAGGGCCTAGGCAGCTTAAGGCACGGCCGCCAATGATGAAGCATTGAAAATCGCGGATGCACAAGAGGCCACAATTGGTCTCTCATGCCTGTTTGACCTTTTGGAAAATGGTGGATTGTCCTCACATCATCTACCGTGTTCTTATCTTTCAATCTTAGATTACACATTCTGCACTTTCCACAAAAGCTGCACAGTCCACAGCTGGAATGGCCCATAGTATAGTATTTCTGCCAGTTAAGGGACTGTTTAGCAAGTTAAGAAGCAGGTGTTTTGGACCCGGCCACTTAGTTGTTACATAGAATTACATAGAATGTACAGCATAAAAACAGGCCGTTTGGCCCAACTGGTCCATGCCAGTGTTTATGCTCCACACGAGTCTCCTCTCCACCTCTCTTCATCTAACCCATCAACAAATCCTTCTATTCCTTTGTCTCTCATCCGTTTATCTAGCTTCCCCTTAAATGTATCTATGCTATTTGCCTCAACTACTCCTTGTGGTAGTGAGTTCCACATTCTAACCACTCTCTGAGTAAAGAAGTTTCTCCTGAATTCCCTATTGGATTTATTAGTGACTATCTTATATTCATGGCCCCTAGTTTTGGTCTCCCCCACAAGTGGAAACATCTTCTCTACATCTACCCTATCGAACCCCTTCATAAAGACCTTTATCAGGTCACCCCTCAGCCTTCTCTTTTCTGTTACTTTTCGTGCACCTTTAATGCTGAATGGCCTACCTCCATGATTCGATGTGACTGACCCAATTCTGTGCAAATTGGCAATTTCATTTAGACAGGCAATGAGGATACCGAGGGAGATTTACTTTGCATCTTGGCAAAGGGTTGCACTCCCGAAACATCAACCTGCCTGTTCCTCCCCACCTCCCCCCCCCCCCCCACCACCACCCACAACTGCTGCCTGACACTCTGAGTGTTCCCGGCGGTTTTTGTTTTCCTTTTACGGTCGGTCTACACCTGACGAGGAAGTGCTCGCTGCTGATAGAGGGTCACAGAAGTCGAAAGACGTTTGTTCCATTCTTCATCACTGGCAGTCCTTACGTTGATGAATGCAAGAGTTCACTAAAAGATATAGAAAAATAAAGAAATAATGAGGTATCAGATTGTACTAAAATAGGAATACTTACTTATATATATTCGACACTTTCCTTTAGTACCAGACAAATACATCTAAATCCAGCATCTGGTTTTTCCTTAGTTGTTGTATGATGGTATTCACCTGATGGCTCAAATCTGTTGCGATCTCTGTCAGCCTCTGTGCTCTTGCAGCTACATCTACACTTGTGTATCTCCATGGCTGAAACCAATGGAAGTGCCACAAAGTGCTTCTCAGCAGCTGATGATTACCTCTGTTGACAGACAGCACCTAAGCCTATGCTTTAATATGTTTTCATCCCCCGACAACACAAAAACTTCTTTGATGCTCCCAGATAAGACAGGAAATCAGTGAGTGGCGATGGGGGGGGTGGGGGGGTTGAAGGGCAGGGTGTTTTCATTGTTTCTCAAGTGGTGAGGGGTCATTCTAGTTATACACTGACCTTTATCTGATGTCACGAGCTGCCAGATAAGGATGATAAAGAGTCTGTCATCAGACCGTACCGTGATATAATGTACATCATATGGTTAGCTCCTCATTTACATGTAGCAACCCACTATTAGATTCACTGCCCTCGGAGGAAATTCGCAGGCAGCCTACGAGATATCCACACTGTTACACCGGAAGCTTTGGCCTGGATATCTGACTTAGATATTGACATTTGATTTGCTTTGCTACTACCATACGAGAGAAGAAGAAGATTAGATTCATTCTTAACGGCACTTTGGTTTTAATTATTATTCTTGTCCAATTTTTTGCTCCTGCTCACCCCCGCAACCAACCCCTACCCCTTCCAATGTTATGTTCAGCTCCTCCTCTGGCTACTGCTCTCTTCCAACTGGGGCAAGAAACAGGTTGTATTCTGCTGTGACAGGATTGATATTAACTGTACAACATAGCTCAGTAGAGCAGACAAAACCTGATGGAGCTCACCATTCATACAACATTCATACCTCAGCCTCTTTGACACTGAAACCTCTATGCATGCCTTTGTTACATCCAAACTCAATTACTTGTTGCTGCTCTCTCATCCTTGCTCTGACGTAAACGCCAACTTGTCCAAAGACCTGTCACATGTATGCCGTCCGGCAATAGATTCCGCGAGTCCATCAGCCCTATCCTCACTGGCTCCCCAGGCCCACAACGCATTCAATTTAAAAGCCTGATCCTTGACTTTAAATCTTTCTGTCGAGCTTGTCACACCCTATCCCTACAATCTCCGCCAGCCTCACAAAGAATCTTGTTTCTCTGAATCCAGCCTCGTATGCAACCTTACCCCTACACTCCACCACTGGTTACAGCGCTAGCAGCTGCAGTGCCCTACTCCTTGGAATTCCCATCTGAAACCTCTCCACCTCTCCGCCTTTAAAAATCTTCTCAAAACCCATCTCTTTGACCAGGGTTTTTGGTCAACCCACCTAATCTCTCCCATCCTGGCTTGATGCTTGTTTTCCTTGTGCCTTGGGCATGATATCTACGTTAAAGGTATATAAATAAAAATTGCTGTCATTTTGTGGATCATTTTCCCATTTGGAAGTGTGACAAATGAGACTTTGTATTGGAGATTTCGCATTGTTTATTTATTTATCTTGTAACATGCTGTAATTGCTGGGTAATTTTTTTAATGTTTTAATTATTAGTATTTTTTTACTCTCAAGCCCCTTTTCAAAATCAGTTTTCCTCCAATAATGGTAGTGATAGTGCCTTCAGCTGCCTAGGCCCTAAGCTCTGGAATTCCCTCCCTAAACCTCTCCGCCTCGCTACCTCTCTTTCCTTCTTTTAGACGCTCCTTAAAACCAACCACTTTGACCAAGCGTTTGGTCACCTGCCCTAATTTCTCCTTATGTGGCTTGGTTTCAAATATTGCTTGATAACGCTCCTGTGCAGCCCCGTGGGACGTTTTATAACGTTAAAGGCGCCATATAAATACAAGTTGTTGTTGTCACGCATTACAACTGAAAGTGTAAATCTGCACTCCTGGGTTGCCTTTCCTGTTGAGATTTTGCTACCCCACGATTCACAATCACTGACCTCGGACGGTTAATAGTGATGCAGGGTTGTTTGCATCGAATCAGTTTCCTTTCAAATTCCAGCCAGTGATTCAAGTACAGGAATAAGAAATGAGAAAAAAGATAGTCATTTGCTCTTAAAATAGTTCCAATGTTGTGCCCTGTTATAATATAGTAGAAATTACACAGACATGGGGGAGGAGTGACTTGGAGCAGTAGTCTAGAGACACAAGTAGAAAATTAACAAGCCTCGAGCAAGACTTCAAATGAGAAGGATTTTCATTTCCCAGAGAGCAGTGCACATGTGGATAGACTCTCCAATAAGGCAGCTAATGCTGTGTTGATTAGTACCTTTAAACTACAGCCGGATGACAATCTGGTTAGGAATGTTATTTAGGGTTAAAATAATAAGCATAAATATAGATGATTAGTTACTCTGTACAACATGATAATTCCTGAGCTGCCAGAACTATGGAAGACATTATGGCATACAAGTGGTTGATTAAATGAATATTCTACTGTATGATTCGATTTACCTGGTGGGGGGGGGGGGGGGGGGGGAGCAGGAAGAAGCTGTGCAGTAACTTTCTTCAAAAGTGGAATGGCTTGAATGGATGTATGATAGATCAGGTGCTCAGCTGTAGCTCCGAGTGGTAACCTCTGAGTTAGAAGGTTGTGGGTTCAAGTCCCACTCAAGTTGTTCTCTTTAGCGCAGAGAAGGTTAAAGGGAGATTTAATAGAGGTGTTCAAAACATGAGGAGTAAGTAAGGAGAAACTGCTTCCAGTGGCAGAAGAGTCAGTAACCAGTAGGACACAGATTTAAGGTAATTGGCAAAAGAACCAAAGGCGAGATGAGAATTTTTTTTATGCCGAGCGTTGTTATGATCTGAAATGCACTACCTGAAAGAATAGTGGAAGCAAATCGATAATAACTTTCGAAAGGGAATTGGATAAATACTTGAAGGGAAAAATTTGCAAGGTTGTGAGGAAAGGGTGGGGGAGTGGGACTAATTGGATCGCTCTTTCAAAGAGCCAGCACAGGCACGATGGGCCGAATGGCCTCCTTTTGTGTTGTATCATTCTAGGATTCTATGTTTCCAGAGAGTTGAGCACAAAATCTAGGCTGACGCTCCAGTGCAGTGCTGAGGGAGTGTTCTGCCGGAGGTGCCATCTTTCTGATGAGATGTTAAACCGAGGCCCCGTCTGCCCTCTCAGGTGGACATAAAAGATTCCCTGGCACTATTCCAAAAAGAGCAGGGGAGTTCTCCCCGGCGTCCTCGCCAATATTTACCCCTCAATTAACACCACTAAGACATATTTTATCTGTTCATTATCACATTGCTTTTTGTGGGAGTTTTCTGTGCGCAAATTGGCTGCCGAGTTTCCTACATTACAAAAGTGATGACACTTCAAAAGCACTTCATTGGCTGTAAAGTGCTTTGGGATGTCCTAAGGTCGTGAAAGGCGCTATACAAATGCAATTCTTTCTTTTTCTTTCAAATTGTATCCTATCTGTGAAGGGAGTTAGTTTTCTGATTCCCTGTTTTCTTCTGCGATTGTGTTTTAGACAAAACCAGGTAGCTAGAATAAGTTCCCCATAGGAATCATACAGGAAAAGTCCTGCTCATAGTTCGATCCAGCACAGGCCCAGGTTTCTTTCCAAAGTCCTGCCCAACTATACGACTCATTTGAAGATGCAATTCCAGTTTTACACAAAAGGTAAAATATTTTATTGGCTGTAGCTCTCCTGAGTTTAGGGAGGGGCGTAAACTGGCAAGGGATCCCACTGCTAATCACCATACAGCGGCCTCTGCTGGTAATGTGTGCCTGCCTCTGTGGGTGAGGTCAGGACCGGGTGCAGCTGCGGTGTGAAGCTTCCTTAAACAAGTTTGCAGAGAGAAAATAAGATCTCCTGCTTACGTGGCACGGCTGCGGTTGGTGTCTGTGGCACTGTCATCCAATGCGTGAGTCAACACCTTCAGCAGAGGAGGAGGGAAAACTGGAGAGGAAAAATAAACCTTCCACCCACGGGCAGCAAGGTGCCAAGTGCACAATGGTTGTAACTGGTAAGTTCGGGTAAACCCATTGCGAAATAAGGTGCGCCATTAGGAAAGGAAATCAGTACTTAACTTTGACAATTTATGTGATTTACAATTAACAATTTACAATTAAGTCCAAGGGACGCAGGCTTGAACGGACATGGCGGACAACTGGTTTAGCCATTCACCCCCAGATCTGGCTGGACCACATAAAGCCCTATCGGTCCTGCTCTCGTCTGCCAAAACTGCTCACTATTCCAGGATCATGCAAAAGATAAGCCCCGGCTGCTTTTCTCTACTGCAAACCGTCTTCTTAAACCCCTCTCCCCTGTCTCCTCCACCCTCACCTCCGACAACACGTGTGAGGAGTGTAAACCGCTCCTTAAAACCTACCTCCATCTGTCTCATTACCTCCTTATGTGGCTCGGTGTCAAATTTTGTATGATAACGCTCATGTGAAGCGCCTTGGGACGATTTACTACGTTAAAGGTGCTATATAAATACAAATTGTTGTTGAATCACTGTCAGAGCTTCTCACCCTGTAGCTCCTGAGCTCTCTCTATTTATTGCTCCCTATTTTGTTTGCTAATTTTTTTTCACATTTTCCCTCCTTTTGTCCTCTCTCTCCCCCCACCCCCCCCCCTTCAGATACTGATACATACTGAGGTAAAGTTCTCATGAGATAGATAGATTTTTTGTTCGGTAGGGTTATCAAGGAATATGGGGCTAAGGCGGGTAAATGGAGTTGAGGTACATTTCAGCCATGATCTCAATGAATGGCGGAGCAGGCTCGAGGGGCTGATTGGCCTACTCCCCTTCCTATTTTCCTATGGGTTCCAGCAGCCCTCCAGTATCTCACCCAAATTGACTTAATTTCATGCAAGAACCGTAATATTTGATTGTGGAAGGGGAATCTTAATTCTTTTCTTTTCCAAAGTTTATTACTAGGGTTTGAGTTTTCTGCCTTTTTCTGTCACTTGAAATTTCTCACTTTCACTCAGCTTCTTAGTCTTGTGCTGTCTTAGAAAATGTATCTTTGTTTTATTATTTATTTTTGGGATGTGGGTGACACTGGCAAGGCCGCATTTATTGCCCACCCCGAATTTCCCTTAGAAAGTGGTGGTGGACCTTCTCTTGAGCGGAACAGGCTCGAGGGGCAGAATGACCTATTTATGTTCCTATGTTTCTATGAATCGCTGCAGTCCTTGTGGTGATGCTGGTCCCATAACACTGTTATTCTAGGGAATTCTAGGATATTGACCCAGTGGCGATAAAAACAATACAGAACAGCAAAACATGTCCAAGTGTGCTCCCAAGGGTTGAGGCTGAGGCACTTTGCGACACTTTACATCATACTATACTGTTACAAGTTGTGATCAGCTAGCTGAATTCCACTACTCCAAGTCCACTTACAAAGAGATGCTGTGCCGATTTGTATTCCTTCACTTCACCTGACGAAGGAGCAGCCGCTCCGAAAGCTTGTGATTTCAAATAAAACTGTTTGACTATAACCTGGTGTTGTGTGACTTCTCACTTTTACAAAGAGAGGTATCTGCTTCAATTTAAGTAACATTGTGTAAAATGTATCAAGATTATACATGTGTGGTATAAATAAAATATATGAGGGGGTTCAGTAGTGTTTGAGTTGGATCTAAATAATCAGCTTAGCTCTAATGCATAGCCAGTATACGCAATGTTAAAATTCAAAAAGACCTGTCCATTAAAGTTTTTAACCGTGCAAATTTTAACAGGAACACCTATGGAGAAGATGTTTCCACTGGTCATGGTGATGCCATCGTTGGCCTCCCGGGCAGCAATGTTGTCGGGTGCTGATGCCCTGTGTCCTGTGCAGCATCAGTTGATTGCGGAGAAGGTTGGTGCTGTTGTTGGTACTGCTGGTGTGCCTGGTGATGTTGGTGTTGGGGCTGATCGTGGAGGGATTCTGAGGAACAAGGTGAGATTTTTTCAAGGGCACCGATGTTGCTGGAATAGATGGCAGCTGAAGTTGAGATGACAGAAGCGATCTGTCAAGGGTGAGAGAGCTTGCTCCAAGGAGGTGACAGTGGATAGAGAGTTTACTCCAAACACTTCCAAACTGCATAGAGCTCAAAAGTGTCTTCCAAATCCTGAAGGCTCAAGCTTCTGACATTGGAAAGTGACCAGCTGTGAAATGGCAACTTTTAAACCACTTTTGCAGCTGTCACCTATTCACAGCAATGGGGAGACATAGAAAACCCGACCTACTTACCTGACGTGATCTCCGAACGACATGAACCTCGTTAAAAAAGTGGTAAAATATAAATAGGCTGGAAAAATAGTAGTTAACAAGCATTTAACAAGCATTTAAGTATCTTAAATGCCTCCCCCGCCGCTTGGTGTCGGGTCTGTTCTGAAATCGCAGACCCGACACTTTGGAAACTTACATGGAGGCGGGTTCACAGCGGGTTCCCAACCCGCTGTCAATCATTTCGATTTTGACAGCGGACCCGCCTCTGAACCCGCCCTCTGAGTGCCGGCAAAATCGCAGCCTGAGAGTCAGTTTCACAACTTCTCAATGAAATAATAAGCTGCCGAATCTATTTTCTTGCAAATAGGCCGTACATACAGTAGCACAGGCAAGAACTCAGAAAGCTTAAGCAATGGCCATCTTGCATTATTTGCCGACTGTGACCTGACCGTCCTTATTGATGGGCCGTCCTCCTCAGGCCTAGAGGCAGTTCATTAATCACCTTCGGTGCCTAGACACGAATTGCTGAATGTGTCAAAACTGGCTCAGAAACCCAAATGCACTGGAAAGGGGGTAGTAAAAAGTTCTACCACTTTAGGATAGCTACCGAGGTAATATGGAAATGGAACCGCAAATGTTGCATCCTGCATTGGTAAGAACATATTTCAACTTTACATCTTAAGAAGTTCCAAACTTATGCAATGAGAGGCATTGTACTGTACTCACGTTAATTATAATTAAACAAAGATATTTTAATGAAGGTGCAGGCTTTTAAAAAGGGATCCCATCATATTTGTGTTGTGCCATACAAGACACTCCAGGAAAGCTAATGCAACATTACGAGAGTCTTGCTGAACTGACCCTGCGATGATATCTACTGATGTCACTTTTCTGGAGAAAGCTGCTGTTTGATTCAAGGGTCCGAGTGGCACTGGAGGGAAATCCAACACACAAAAGACATGCTCAGAACAAAGGATGTTGGGCTTTATCAATATTGGCACTATGGAGACATTTCCATGAAGGAGTTGGGAGGGAGGCACGCAATAGTTGATCCATACAAAGATCATGCTTTCTTCTGATTTTGCAGTACAACAACAACAACTTGTATTTATATAGCGCCTTTAACGTAGTAAAACGTCCCAAGGCGCTGCACAGGAGCGATATCAAACAAAATTTGGCACCGAGCCACATAAGGAGATATTAGGGCAGATGACCAAGATCTTGGTTAAAGTGGTAGGTTTTAAGGAGCATTTTAAACGAGGAAAGAGAGGTAGAGAGGTGGAGAGGGATTTCCAGAGCTTAGGGCCTCGGCAACTGAAGGCACGGCCACCAATGGTGGAGTGATTAAAATCAGGGATGTTCAAGAGGCCAGAATTGGAGGAGCGCAGATATCTCGGAGGGTTGTAGGGCTGGAGGAGGTTACAGAGATAGGGAGGGGCGAGGCCATGGAGGGATTTGAAAACAAGGATGAGAATTTTAAAATCGAGAACAGGTAACATTAATTATTTCTATGCTCTTATACTTAGTACAACAGTTTGCAGCTCATTACTTTCAAAGGCAATAGTGAATTGGAGAAGTGTACTAATGTACTTATGGATAATGGTGGAGAAACCAATCGTCGCAGTGTGAATCAAAGCAGCACCAGACAGCGCAGTATACACTGTTACCACTCACACTTACAATAAATGTCTGCCCACAATGTAGTAATTCTCATCCTCCTTTTCAAATCTCTCCCTGGTCTCACCCTCCCAATCTCTGTAACCTCCTCCAGCCCTACAAATCTCCGCGATCTCTACGCTCGTCCAATTCTGGCCTCTTGACGATTCCCATCGCTCCGCCATTGGCGGCTGTGCCTTCAGCTGGCTAGGCCCTGAGCTCTGGAATTCCCTCCCTAAACCTTTCCGTCCCTCTCTACCTCTCTCTCCTTCTTTAAGACGCCCCTTAAAACCTACCTCTTTGACCAAGCTTTTGGTCACCTGTCCTAATATCTTCTCATGGGGCTCGGTGTCAAATTTTGTTTGATAACATTCCCGTGAAGCGGCTTGGGATGTTTTACTACGTTAAAGGTGCCATATAAGTGCTCGTTGTTGTAGTATTTCGGGATTTACAGCGTTGGGGGCATGAGGAAGCAATAGGTGTTGCATGGTGCAATGGTAAGCAAGGGATAGGAGAAGGAACTCCACAGGCCTGGAATGATTCTAGAGTCACACAGGTTAGGGAACTCTCTGTACCAAACTAAACTTATTGGCAACAAGAACCTTTGCTTTCTTTTACTAGAAACCTGAGTGCCACTGCCTGTTCTTGCACCACTCAAACCTGGTATGTTTAGGTCCTGAACCTTCCAAGATTTCACAGTTAACCCCTCCTTACACTGAGGTACAATGAGACTGTACACCCTGTCTACAGCATTTGCTTCATCTGATCAGACATCTTCAACCAGCAAGCTCGCATTTACCCTATTTACTTTCCCTTATAGCCCTTTGGTGCCACAATCATGAAGTGACAGCTTTTATTTTAGGAATATAGGAAGAGGGGTAGGCCATTCAGCCCCTTGAACCTCTTCCGCCATTCATTTAGATCATGGCTGATCTGTATCTTAACTCCATTTACACGCCTTGGTTCTATATCCCTTAATACCCTTACCAAACAAAAATCTATCACTCTCAGTTTTGACATTTTCAATTGACCGAGCCTCAACAGCTTTCTGAGGAAGAGAGTTCCAGATTTCCACTGCCCTTTGTGTGAAGAAGTGCTTTCTGACATCACTCCTGAAAGGCCTAGCTCTAATTTTAAGGTTACGCCCCCTTGTCGGCCCCACCAGAGAAAAATAGTTTCTTGCTATCTACCCTATCAAATCCTTTAATCATCTTAAACACCTCAATTAGATCACCCCTTAATCTTCTATACTCAAGGGAATATAAGCCTAGTCTATGCAACTAATTGGTTCCTGTGAAGTGAAGATGCTTGATAAAATATTACCTGTTCAGGATTTGTGCTTAATACAAAACCACACTCACTTGATGTTTGAAAGGAGAGCACTCACAAAGCCTTGTTACTGTAGGAGCAAATTAAAAAGGCATGTGTAAACCGTGTGATGGTGTGGATCAAATCCAAATTGCTCAATTTGCTATTTTTGGAACAACTCCAAATATCTTTTTTTTCCAAAATAAGCCTGTGTAAACAGGTAATCTAAAGTTATGTGGCCCACCAGTTCTATACTAGATCCTATTTGCATACAATTTATACCATTAGTGTGGATATACAAAAGAAGCTACTCAGTAGCAAGACCCTGGATATGCAAATTACCTCACAAGTGACTCATGAATACCGGATGTGTGAGCACGATATTCAACATCTTGCTATTAAACACTTTGTTTGTACCAAAAGCGTGGTATAATATAATAGCAGATCTTTTAAAATGTGATTACATTATCAATTTTATTTTAGTATGGATTATTCTAAACTTATACAATAGCAAAATACTGCGGATTGCTGGAAATCTGAAATAACAACAGAAAATGCTGGAAAGACTCAGCAGGTCAGGCAGCATCCGTGGAGAGAGAAAAACAGAGATGGTGGAGCTGACAAAGGTCATTGACCTGAAACGTTAACTCTGTTTCTCTCTCTTTCTCCATAGATGCTGCCTGACCTGCTGAGTGTTTCCAGCATTTTCTGTTATTTTTATTCTAAACTTAATTCACTTCAATTCCTTCCACGTTTTTGTAAAAAGCAGCTTTCAGCTGTCTCTGGAAAATTTTATCTGTCAGCTTGAAAAATCCTATTAACAGGGACTAAAGTTCTGAGCAGGCAAAGCCCAATCGCTTTCTGTTTTAATAATCTTGACACTTTAAATATTGCAAGTATATTAAACATTTATACAGCGCCTTTCACAACCTCAGGGCGTCCAAAAGCGCTTTACAACCAATGAAGTACTTATTGAAGTGTAGTCACTGTTGTAATGTAGGGAAACACGGTAGCCAATTTGCACACAACAAGCTCCCACAAACAGCAATGATATACATAACCAGATGATCTGTTTTTGTGAGGTTGATTGAGGGATAAATATTAGCCAGAACACCAAGAGAACTCCCCTGCTCATCTTCGAATAGTGTCATGGGATCTTTTATGTTCACCTGAGAGGGCAGAGGGGGCCCTCGGTTTAACATCTCATCCGAAAGACGGCACCTCTGACAGTGGAGTGTTAGCCTAGATTTTTGTGCTCAAGTCTCTGGAGTGGGACATGAACCCATGACCTTCTGACTCAGAGGCGAGAGTGCTACCACTGAATGCACAACTTTCGCCAGGTGGCAGTATTCCCTTGAATAGAAAGAGTCCCAAATTGTACCCTTGTGGGCATCAGGACTCTCTTCATGTCAACTCCATAGTCTTAATGAAGACAAAGACTGTGCCATCAATTATTCTTCAGGTGCTATCTGGTCACAAAACCATTAATCTGCACATCAATGGCTGCTATCCAGGAAGCTTCATTACACAGCATTCTGCAGTGCCCGCCTTATCTGAAGGAGAAGAAACTCTGGTGGATGGCTCTTGGGAGTTCAGGGCTATCCTCCCCATCCATGGCTTTTGACCTCACTAATAATAGAGGAGTATCTCAGTTTGGACTTCTCAGCATCTGTAAGCTGTTCCTTGCTGTCGCATTCAAGAAAAGTGTGGCATGCAGCTTAGACAGAATGAAAAGGGATATGAAAAAGAGCAATGGTTGTTCACCATGCTTCAAACTGTAGCTCACAGAAGGTGTGGAGTCACATCTCAGGGTTTTGACAAGCTCAATGGGCAAAAGCAAGGAGCGTACTCACCTTCACCTTTCTCCTGACACCAGCGCACTACTTCCTCATTTGCAGCCAGGTATGAGATCTTTGGGTGGTTGCACTGACATTGTTCCATGCAGAAGATACCTCTGCTTTGATTTCAAAGTAGCTTTCAACCCCCTTTGATGTACCTGCAGCAGGACTTCCAATGTTGCCTACCTGTCTCCACTGGGCCATTATGAACAATTTGTCCACTTTTCTGCCACCACCACTACTTTCTCTTTTATGTTGGGCGGCAGCCCTTTAAAAGCTGCTCCTTGGCCAGATTTTGCACTCCCCAGCTAAGTGTGCCACAGGCCAAGCTCACTGAGAAGCTTATCTTGCATCTGTGGCCTATTCAAAAAGGGGATGGGGCATATATCACACCAGTCAGTATAGTTTGAATTACTGGCACAGTTGTCATAGTGCAAAACATTATCTTTGCCTGTTTTACAAAATTGAGGCTACAATACACAGGACATGGTATTTATAAGTATTTTTCATATATCTTTTGTTACAAATCATATGATAATGCAACTGTCACTTCAATTACAAATCAATTGAGATCTTAATGAGGTAGTATGATAGTTGAAACAATACCTCCTTGCAATTATCAATGATAAATTCCATTGTTAGATAGCATTGGAAAAGTGCTCATAAACCACATCTACTGACCATAGATATTTTACCTGGGTATTACTGAAAGGAGATTTGAACTCAGGACACAAGGTTCTGACTGACCTCTAGGAGGAATTAGAGAGTAAACTACAGTCTCATTCTGGAGTTCCCCTGGTACTACCAATAGCTGTGAAGGTGATTTTGGCCAATAACTTTGTGCTACTGGATTCTACCAAGCACAATTTGGTGATTAGATAGGGATTAGTCAGTCAATCATGTTGACGGGTATACAGCAGGTCTTAGCTGCCTTTGTTAAGAGGGCACATCAATATCTGCAATTCCTTAGAACCAAAAGGCAGCAGCTGGCAACTCAGGAGTTTGTGCTCTTCCTGGAATCTCTGAGGATCCTGAGTTGTGTTGACTGTACACATGCTGAGACCAGTGTAACTTTCCACAATGCCCTTGTATACGTAAATAGAACTAAACAGAATGTACAGCACAGAAACAGGCATTCAGTCCAACTGGTCATGCTGATGTCTATGCTCCACATGAGCCTCCTCCCACCCTTCTTCATCTAACCCTATCAGCATATCCTTCTATTCCTTTCTCCCTCATGTGTTTGTCTAGCTTCCCCTTAGATGCATCGATGCTATTCGTCTCAACTATTCCTTGTCTTAGTGTGTTCCACCATCTAACCATCTCTATGTAAAGAAGTTACTTCTGAATTCCCTATTGAATTTATCAATGACAATCTTATATTTCTGGCCCCTAGTTTTGGTCTCCCCCACAAGCGGAGACATCTTCTCTATCAAATAGGAGACAATTTAATGCAAGGAATATCCAAGCGGTGCAAGAAGCCCTAAAGTGGAAGCAAGTTGTCTAAGGTACTCTATTATATTACTCTTTCATCCTGTCTTATTATTCAATCCCTCAAAAGATTGAAACAACCAAATGCATTCAGGGCTGGCTTGTGGGCACCAGAACATCAGAAATGGTTGTTACCTTCAATACATCATCCTGGAAATCCTGTTGAGCTAAAAATATAACCAAGCACAGACACCTACTGATATCATTCCCAAACCAACCTTTGGCATGTTGAAGATGGACCTCTCATGTCACCAATGCTTGACACTCCTGCACTCAATTCTATTTGAACTGGTTAAGTTAAACAAGGTTTAGTAAAGCATAAATAAGCCCTGATTTTGCACTCTCAGCTGGGCCTGGCTTGCTACCAGCACAAAGCTAGCCCACAGCACACGGAGCAGTCTGTATGCCTCCAGATGACAGATCCCTCTCCCTAGTATCTGTCTGAGGCTGAACCACACTGTTCGCAACCTTGGTGTCATATTTGACCCTGAAATGAGCTTCCGGACACATATCCGTGCCATAACTAAGACCGCCTATTTCCACCTTCATAACATCGCCCGTCTCTGCCCCTGCCTCAGCTCATCTGCTGCCGAAACCCTCATCCATGCAGACTGTCCCTCTCTCCTTCAAATCTGCCATAATCACCCCTCTCCTCAAAAAAAACCATCCTTGACCCCTCCGTCCTTGCAAACTACCGCCCCCATCTCCAACCTCCCTTTTCTCTCCAAAGTCCTTGAACGTGTTGTCGCCTCCCAAATCCATGCCCATCTTTCCTGGAACTCCATGTTTGAATCCCTCCAATTAGGTTTCCACCCCGCCTCAGTACCGAAATAAGAACATAAGAACATAAGAAATAGGAGCAGGAGTAGGCCAATCGGCCCCTCGAGCCTGCTCCGCCATTCAATAAGATCATGGCTGATCTGATCCTAACCTCAAATCTAAAGAACACAAGAAGTAGGAGCAGGACCCGGCCACTCAGCCCCTGGGCCCGCTCCGCCACCCACAGGGCCTCGACCGATCCGAACTCAGCCTCATGTCCAATTTCCTGCCTGCTCCCCGTAACCCCTAATTCCCTTTACTTCTAGGAAACTGTGTATTTCTGTTGTAATTTATTTAATGATGTAGCTTCCACAGCTTCCTGGGGCAGCAAATTCCACAGACCTACTACCCTCTGAGTGAAGAAGTTTCTCCTCATCTCAGTTTTGAAAGAGCAGCCCCTTATTCTAAGATTATGCCCCCTAGTTCTAGTTTTACCCATCCTTGGGAACATCCTTACCGCATTCACCCGATCAAGCCCCTTCACAATCTTATATGTTTCAATAAGATCGCCTCTCATTCTTCTGAACTCCAATGAGTAGAGTCCCAATCTACTCAACCTCTCCTCGTATGTCCACCCCCTCATCCCCGGGATTAACCGAGTGAACCTTCTTTGTACTGCCTCGAGAGCAAGTATGTCTTTTCTTAAGTATGGACACCAAAACTGTATGCAGTATTCCAGGTGCGGTCTCACCAATACCTTATATAACTGCAGCAATACCTCCCTGTTTTTATAATCTATCCCCCTAGCAATAAAAGCCAACATTCCGTTGGCCTTCTTGATCACCTGCTGCACCTGCATACTAACTTTTTGATTTTCTTGCACTAGGACCCCCAGATCCCTTTGTACTGCAGTACTTTCCAGTTTCTCGCCATTAAGATAATAACTTGCTCTCTGATTTTTCCTGCCAAAGTGCATAACCTCACATTTTCCAATATTGTATTGCATCTGCCAAATCTCCGCCCACTCACCCAGCCTGTCTATATCCCCTTGTAGGTTTTTTATGTCCTCCTCACTTTCTACTTTCCCTCCCATCTTTGTATCATCTGCAAACTTTGATATGTTACACTCGGTCCCCTCATCCAAATCGTTAATATAGATTGTAAAGAGTTGGGGACCCAGCACCGACCCCTGCGGAACACCACTGGCTACTGGTTGCCAGTCCGAGAATGAACCATTTATCCCAACTCTCTGCTTCCTGTTAGATAACCAATCCTCCACCCATGCCAGAATATTACCCCCAATCCAATGATTTTTTATCTTGAGCAATAATCTTTTATGTGGCACCTTGTCGAATGCCTTCTGGAAGTCTAAATACACTACGTCCACTGGTTCCCCTTTATCCACCCTGTACGTTATGTCCTCAAAGAACTCAAGCAAATTTGTCAGACATGACTTCCCCTTCATAAAGCCATGCTGACTTTGTCCTATTAAATTATGTTTATCTAAATATTCCGTTACTGTCTCCTTAATAATAGACTCCAAAATTTTACCCACCACAGATGTTAGGCTAACTGGTCTATAATTTCCAGCCTTCTGCCTACTACCCTTTTTAAATAAGGGTGTTACATTATCAGTTTTCCAATCTGCCGGGACCTTTGCTGAGTCCAGGGAATTTTGGAAAATTATTACCAAAGCATCCACAATCCCTACTGCCACTTCCCTCAAGACCCTAGGATGTAAGCCATCAGGTCCAGGGGATTTATCCGCCTTGAGTCCCATTATTTTACTGAGTACCAATTCCTTAGTGATTTTAATCATATTTAGCTCCTCCCCCACTAGAGCCCCCTGTTTATCCAGTGTTGGGATATTCTTAGTGTCCTCTACCGTAAAGACTGAAACAAAATATTTGTTCAGCATTTTTGCCATCTCCATGTTTCCCACCATTAATTTCCCGGTCTCATCCTCTAAAGGACCTACGTTTGCCTTAGCCACCCTTTTTCTTTTTATATAACTATAGAAACTCTTGCTATCTGTTTTTATATTTTTTGCTAATTTATTTTCATAATCTATCTTCCCTTTCTTAATCAATCCTTTAGTTACTTTTTGCTGTCTTTTGAAGACTTCCCAATGTTCTATCCTCCCACTAAGTTTGGCTACCTTATATGTCCTTGTTTTTAGTCGGATACTATCCTTAATTTCTTTACTTAGCCACGGATGGCTGTCATTTCTTTTACACCCTGTTTTCCTCAGTGGAATATATATTTTTTGAAACTTGTAAAATAACTCCTTAAATGAACACCACTGCTCATGTACCGTCTTACCCTTTAATCTATTTTCCCAGTCCACTTTAATCAATTCTGCTCTCATACCATCATAGTCTCCTTTATTCAAGCTCAGTACGCTTGTTTGAGAACCAACCTTCTCACCCTCTAATTGGATATGGAATTCAACCATGTTATGGTCACTCATTCCAAGGGGATCCTTAACTAGGACATTATTAATTAATCCTGACTCATTACACAGGACCAGGTCCAAGGTTGCTTGCCCCCTTATAGGATCAGTTACATACTGCTCAAGAAATCCATCCCTAATACACTCAATAAACTCTTCCTCAAGGCTGCCCTGCCCAATTTGATTTGTCCAGTTAATATGATAGTTAAAATCCCCCATAATTATAGCTGTTCCCTTATTACATGCCCCAACTATTTCCTGATTAATACTTCTTCCAGCAGAGTTGCAACTATTAGGAGGCCTATATACCACTCCCACTAGTGTTTTTTTCCCCTTATTATTCCTTATCTCCACCCAAACTGTTTCATTATCCTGATCCTTTGACCCAATATCATTTCTCTGTATTACAGTGATTCCTTCCTTTATTAACATAGCCACCCCACCTCCCCTTCCTTCCTGCCTGTCCTTCCTGATTGTTAAATACCCTGGCATATTTAATTCCCAGACGTTGTCACCCTGCAGCCATGTTTCTGTAATGGCCACAAGATCATACCCATACGTAGTAATTTGTGCTGTTAACTCGTCCATTTTGTTATGAATGCTACGTGCATTCAGATAAAGAACTTTCAAATATGTTTTGTGACACTTAGTTCCTGCTTTTTCCTTTTTTAACACTTTACCTTTTACTCCATACCTTCTGTCCCTTCCTGACACGCTTTCCTCTGTCTCCCTGCTCAGGTTCCCAACCCCCTGCCACTTTAGTTTAAACCCTCCACAACAGCACTAGCAAACACTCCCCCTAGGACAGCGGTCCCGGCCCTGCCCAGGTGCAGACCGTCCGGTTTGTACTGGTCCCACCTCCCCCAGAACCGGTTCCAATGTCCCAGGAATTTGAATCCCTCCCCCTTGCACCATTCCTCTAGCCACATATTCATTTGAAATATCCTCCTATTTCTACTCTGACTAGCACGTGGCACTGGTAGCAATCCTGAGATTACTACCTTTGAGGTCCTATTTTTTAATTTACCTCCTAATTCCCTATAGTCTGCTTTTAGGACCTCATCCCCTTTTTTACCTATATCGTTGGTGCCTATGTGCACCACGACAGCTGGCTGTTCGCCCTCCCCCTCCAAAATGTTCTGTAGCCGCTCCGAGATGTCCTTGACCCTTGCACCAGGGAGGCAACACACCATCCTGGAGTCTCGGTTGCGGCCGCAGAAACGCCTATCTATTCCCCTTACAATTGAGTCCCCTATCACTAAAGCTCTACCACTCTTTTTCCTCCCAGCCTGTGCAGCAGAGCCACCCATGGTGCCAGGAAGTTGGCTGCTGCTGCCTTCCCCTGATAAGTCATCCCCCCCAACAGTATTCAAAGTGGTATATCTGTTTGAGAGGGGGATGTCCACAGGGGATCCCTGCACTACCTGCCTGCACCTCTTACTCTGCCTGGTGGTCACCCATTTACTTCCTGCCTGTGCACCCTTTGCCTGCGGTGTGACCAACTCTCTAAACGTGCTATCCACGAGGTTCTCAGCATCGCGAATGCTCCAATACGCCTCCATCTGCAGCTCCAGCGCCGCAATGCGGTCTGTCAGTAGCTGCAGCTGGATACACTTCCCGCACACATGGTTTTCAGGGACACCGGAAGGGTCCCTGATTTCCCACATCGAGCAGGAGGAGTATAACACGGAGCTGGGCTGTCCTGTCATGACTTACCCTTTAATTAATTGAACTTAAATTAAATCATTCAATACCACCAATTACACTCAATTAAATGATATACTCAAGGGCCCTTGGTTACTAGCACTAGAAACTATATCCACAAAATTAAGACCTTCTAAACTTTATAAACTATGAATCTTAACTGTCAAACTATAGAGTAGTATAAATACTTACCTAGCCGTACTCACCCAATCAGCTGCTCCCTCCTGCCCGCATCACATTTTGAATCGTGACGTGGCTCTGGAACGCCGCCGCCGGTCTGAGATTGGTATGCCTGTAAATGAAAAGCCCGCAAAAGTGAGTTCAAATACTCACTGGACCTCCGGTCTCGTCGCTCCCGACACCAGCCTGTAAATGAAAAGCCCGCGAAAGTGAGTTCAAATACTCACTGGACCTCCGGTCTCGTCGCTTCCGACACCAGCCTGTAAATGAAAAGCCCGCGAAAGTGAGTTCAAATACTCACTGGACCTCCGGTCTCGTCGCTCCCGACACCAGCCTGTAAATAAAAAGCCCGCGAAAGTGAGTTCAAATACTCACTGGACCTCCGGTCTCGTCGCTCCCGACACCAGTCTGTAAAATGCCTCTCATCAAAGTCACAAATGACATCCTTTGTGACTGTGACAAAGGTAAACTATCCCTCCTCATCCTTCTCAACCTGTCTGCAGCCTTTGACACGGTTGACCACTCCATCCTTCTCCAATGCCTCTCCACCATCATCCAGCTGGGTGGAACTGCACTCGCCTGGTTCCATTCTTATCTATCTAATCATAGCCAGAGAATCACCTGCAATGGTTACTCTTCCCGCTCCCGCATCGTTACCTCTCGTGTCCCCCAAGGATCTATCCTTGACCCCCCTCCTATTTCTCATCTACTTGCTGCCCCTCGGCAACATCATCCGAAAACAAAGCATCAGTTTCCACATGCACCATGTGATAAACCATGTGATAATACATTACAAAGCTGACGACACCAAGCTCTACACTACCACCACTTCTCTCGACCCCTCCACTTTTTCTAAATTGTCAGACTGCTTATCCGACATCCAGTGCTGGATGAGCAGAAATTTTCGCCAATTAACTATTGGGAAGACCGAAACCAGGACTCTGTGGTCTAACCAAGTTTCGATACACGTTCAGCATAACTTCCCTACTTTTCAATTCTATACCTCTAGAAATAAACCCTAGTGCTTGGTTTGCTTTTTTTATGGCCTTGCTAACCAGTGTTGCAACTTTTAGTGATTTATGTATTTGTACGCCGAGATCCCTTTGTTCCTCTGCCCCACCTAGACACGCACCCTTCAAGTAATAAGTGACCTCCCTATTCTTCCTACCAAAATGTAATACCTCACATTTATCTGTGCTGAACTTCATTTGCCAGTTATATGTCCATTCTGCAAGTTTATTAATGTCCTCCTGTAATTTGTTGCAGTCCTCCTCAGTATTGACATCAGTATTTGGTGTCATCCGCAAATTTAGAAATTGTGTTTTTGATTCCAAAGTCTAAATCGTTAATATAAATTGTGAACAACAATGGTCCCAGCACTGATCCTTGTAGAACACCACTACCCACCTTCTGCCACTGTGAATAGCTACCTTTTACCTCTACTCTCTGCTTTCTGTCTTGAAGCCAGTTAGCTATCCATTCTGCTACTTGTCCCCTGATTCCGCATTCTCTGACCTTGTTCATCAGTCTATTATAGGGTACACTATCAAAGGCCTTTTGAAAATCTAGATAAATTACATCTACTGCATTACCATTGTCTACTCTCTCTGTTACCTCTTCAAAAAATTCAATGAGGTTGGTCAAGCAAGACTTTCCCTTTTGAAATCCATGCTGACTATTCATTACAATGTTTTTGACCTCACAAAGGCCTTCGACACTGTCAACCATGGGGGATTATGGAGTTTCCTCCTCAAACTCGGCTGCCCTCAAAAGTTTGTCACCATCCTCCGCCTGCTTCACGACGACATGCAAGCCGTGATTCTGACCAACGGATCCACCACAGACCCAATTCACGTATGGACCGGGGCTGTGTCATCGCACCAACGCTCTTCTCGATCTTCCTTGCTGCAATGCTCCATCTCACCCTCAGTAAGCTCCCCGCTGGAGTGAAGCTAATCTACAGAACAAATGGGAAACTGTTCACCCTCCATCATCTCCAGTCCAGATCCAAGGTCGTCCCATCCTCTGTCATCGAATTACAGTATGCAGACGACGCTTGCGTCTGCGCACACTCGGAGGTTGAACTCCAAACCATCGTCAACACCTTCACCGAAGCATACGAGAGCATGGGCCTTATACTAAACATCCGTAAGACAAAGGTCCTCTACCAGCCTGCCCCTGCCACACAGCACTGCCACCTGATTATCAAAATCTACGACGAGGCCTTGGACAACGTGGACCACTTTCCATACCTCGGGAGTCTACTGTCAACAAGGGCAGACGTCGATGACGAAGTCCAACACTGCCTTCAGTGTGCCAGTGCAGCCTTCGGTCGCCTGAGGAAGAGAGTGTTTGAAGACCAGAACCTCAAACCCAGCACCAAGCCCATGGTCTACAGAGCAGTAGTGATTCCCGCCCTCCTGAATGCTTCAGAAACATGGACCATGTACAGCAGGCACCTCAAAGCACTGGAGAGGTACCACCGACGCTGCCTCCGCAAGATCCTGCAAATCCATTGGCATGATAGGCACACCAACGTCAGTGTTCTCGCTCAGGCCAACATCCCCAGCATCGAAGCTTTGACGCCGCTCGATCAGCTCTGATGGACGGGCCACATCGTCCGCATGCCCGATATGAGACTCACAAAACAAGCGCTCTACTCGGAGCTCCGATACGGCAGAAGAGCCCCAGGTGGGCAGGGGAAACGCTTCAAGGATACCCTCAAAGCCTCCTTGAAAAAGTGCAACATCCCCTCCGACACCTGGGAATCCCTGGCCCAAGACTGCTCAAAGTGGAGGAGAAGCATCCGGGAAGGCGCCGAACACCTTGAGTCTCTTCGCCGGGAGCAAGCGGAAGCCAAGCGCAAACAGCGGAAGAAGCGCACATCAACCCAAGCACCCCACCCACCCGCCCCTTCAAACACCGTCTGCCCCACCTGTGACAGAGACTGTAGGACCCGCACTGGACTCATCAGTCACCTGAGAACTCATTTTTAGTGTGGAAGCAAGTCATCCTCGGTTCTGAGGGATTGCCTAAGAGAGAGATGTTTTTGGTTTCTAGATGTTCTTCTATTTTCTCCTTTAGTAGAGATTCCATTATTTTTCCTACCACCGATGTTAAGCTGACTGGTCTATAATTTCCTGGACATGTTCTATCCCCTTTTTAAATATAGGAATGACGTTAGCTATCTGCCAGTCCTCCGGCACCACAACTTTTTCTAATGAATTATTAAATATGTGTAGTAATGCCTCTGCTATCTCTTCCCTAGATTCTTTTAAAATGCATAGATGCAATGCATCCAGACCAGGGGTTTTATCCTCTTTGAGTTTTATTAGTTTATTTAATATATCCCCTCTTTTTATTTTAAATGCACTTATCTCATTACTAATCTCATCATCCAATGTCATGTCCACCAGTTCTCTCTCCCTGGTAAATACTTAAGCAAAATAATTATTTAATATTTCTGCCATCTCTCTATCATTACCTGTGGTATTATACTGTCTATCCCTTAATGGCCCTATTCCCATCCCAACCTTCCTTTTTTTTATTGATGTGCCTGTAAAATATTTTACTATTTTGTTTTATGTTCCTTGATAATATAATTTCATAGTTCCTCTTTGCCTTCCTAATTGTTTTTTTGACTGCACTGCTAATCTCTTCCTATTCTCTCTTATCATGCACTCCCCTGCTGTCTATGTACTTAATGTATGCCTCTTTCCTTACCCTCAATTGTTTCCTTATGGCTTTATTCATCCATGGAGTCTCATTAGTGTTTAGCTTCTTCTTTCCTTTTAGCGGAATATATTATTCCTGCACTCTGTTGAACACCGTTTTAAATGTTTCCCATTGCTGTTTTACATTGTTGTTTGCCAATATTGTTGCCCATTTTATTTTAAGAACATAAGAACATAAGAAATAGGAGCAGGAGTAGGCCATTCGGCCCTTCGAGCCTGCTCCGCCATTCAATGATATCATGGCTGATCTTCTGCCTCAACTCCATTCACCGGCCCTATCACCATATCCCTCGATGCCCTTACTAGTCAGAAATCTATCGACTTCTGTTTTGAATATACCCAATGACTGAGCCTCCACAGCCCTCTGGGGTAGAGAATTCCAAAGATTCACCACCCTCTGTGTGAAGAAATTTCTTCTCATCTCAGTCCTGAATGGCCTACCCTTTATCTTGAGGCTGTGGCCCCTGGTTCTACACTCCCCAGCTAAGGGAAACATTCTCCCAGCATCCACTCTATCAAGCCCTGTAATAATGTTGTATGCTTCAATGAGATCCCCTCTCATTCTTCTGAATTCAAGAAAATACAGGCCTAGTTTACTCAATCACTGCTCATACGACAGTCCCGCCATCCCAGGAATCAATCTCATGAACCTTCGTTGCACTCCCTCTATGGCAAGTATATCTTTCCTTAGGTAAGGAGACCAAAATTGTACAGCGTACTCCAGGTGTGGTCTCACCAAGGCCCTATATAATTGGAGTAAGACTTCTTTACTCCTGTACTCAAATCCTCTTGTAATGAAGGCCAGCATGCCATTTGCCTTCCTAATGGCTTGCTGCACCTGCACATTCACTTTCAGTGACTCATGTACAAGGACACCCAGGACCCTTTGAGCATCTGCATTCCCCAATCTTTCACCATTTAGGAAATACTCTGCCTTTCTGTTTTTTCTACCAATGTGGATAACTTCACATTTATCCACATTATATTCCATCTGCCATGTTCTCGCCCACTCACTGAGCCTGTCGAGATCCCCTTGAAGCCTCTTCACATCCTCTTCGCAACTGACACTGCCACCCAGCTTTGTATCATCAGCAAATTTGGAAATGTTACATTTAGTCCCCTCATCCAAATCATTGATATAGATTGTGAATAGCTGGGGCCCAAGCACCGATCCTTGCGGTACCCCACTAGTCACAGCCTGCCATCCTGAAAAAGACCCGTTTATCCCTACTCTTTGTTTTCTGTCTGTTAACCAATTCTCAATCCATGCTAGTATATTACCCCCAATTCCATGTGCCCTAATTTTGTCCACCAACCTCTTGTGTGGGACCTTATCGAAGGCCTTCTGAAAATCCAGATACACCACATCTACCGGTTCCCCTTTGTCTACTTCACTAGTTACATCCTCAAAGAAGTCCAATAGGCTTGTCAAACAGGATTTCCCTTTCATAAATCCTTATTGACTCTGCCCAATCTTACTAATGGTCCAGAAATTCGGTTTTCCGGCTTCCTGCGGGTGCAAGCATCGCGCGCGTACTTACCTACTGCGCCTGCCGTTGTGCTTTGGGCCCACGAGAACTTTGGGTCCTGGGCCTCCTCCAGCTGCCGGTGCACAGTGCTTGCGTGTCCCAGGGGCGCAGTTAGTTCAAAGCGTCCCCTGGGATCACGTGGGCCATGGAGAGCCAATCCTAGCAGGGCATTTTCATTCATAGATTTGACAGGAAGACCTGTCAAATCTATGAATTGAAATCGGCCCCAAAACCACACTTAAACTTCAAATAAATTTTAAAAAAAAACATCAGATTTTTAAAATAACTATAAGTTAAATAAATTAACTACATTAAACAAAAATTTACATTTTTGAAAAAATTAATTATACTTTTTAACGGTGCTAAAAATAAACTTACCTTTCTTTAAAGTATCTAAAAAAGATAAACCTGTTGAAAAAAAATTTAAATTGTAATTAATTAACCACTTACCTTGTTAAAAATGGGTCTTGCGCCTCCTTTTTAAAAGTGCAGCTTCTTCCATACTTACCCTCCCGGAGAAACCTGAAAAAAACCCGAAGTTTGCTGCATGCACGCAGCCTCTCCCGCGCACGCGGTTCACCTCTGAACCCCTCCCTTCACGAGACCGGAAGTTCCGGTTTCCCGCGCATGCGCAGGGCATGCAGGAAACCGGCATTTCAAGTGGCCTTACGGATGAGTACACAGCGCATACTCACCCGACAAGCGGCAAATTTCTGGGCCAATTATTATTTTCCCAAGTTCTATTCTCAGCCCCTCAAAATCAGCTTTTCTCCAATCTATTAACCTGGTTTTCGTCATACTTGTGTCCTTCTCAATTATCATCTTAAAGCGTTTTATATTATGCCTAGATGTTCCCCTACTTTTACTTCTCTCATCTGCTCTGGTTCATTCCCCATTACTAGATCCAAGAGCGAATCCTCCCTTGTTGGGCTTTTTACATATTGGGTTAGAAAGGAGTCCTGTACACATTGTAGGAACTCCATTCCGTTATCCCCTTTACCTACCTCTTCTGTCCAATGAATATTGGGGTAGTTAAAATCTCCCATGATTATTATTCTATGTTTTTTACTCATTTCCCTAATTTGTCTGCATATTTCTTCCTCCACCTCCCTTCCACTATTAGGTGGTCTGTAGACTACACCTATTAGTGTGATTGATCCTTTATTATCTTTTATTTCTATCCATATGGATTCTATTTTTGTCTTGCTGATAGCTGCGTCACTTTTTTCTAATGCCATTATGTTATTCCTAATAAGTACAGCTACTCCACCTCCCCTTTTTCCCTCTCTATCTTTTCTAAATATGTTATACCCTGCCATGTTTAATTCCCAGTCCTGATTTTTCTGTTCAGGATGAATTTGAGATAATGGTCACCTTTGACAAGGGTTTGTGTGTGGGATGGGGTTTGGAAAAGAATACCAAGCAAAAATGAAGTGAAAGAAAAAAAATAATGTAAAGGCACATTAAGGGTCTGTTTCTTTGCTGTCACAATGGAAGGACTGCTTCATGACCTGGGTTTGAGGAAGGTTGCCCTGTTTGACATTCCAGGGTGTCAGGAGGTGCTGACCAGGCTCAGTGGTTTGTGTGCCACCTAAAATTGTTCTGCGCTCTTGGGAATATTGGCACCTGTGAAAAGTATGGTGCCCTGTTGAACAAATGCCTCCTTTTCACAGAGAAAGTTCTGAACATGTTGCCCGATCAAACCAGGCTTCTGCCACTTCCTGAATGCATCCGTGGACAGCCAACATCTGCTTGATTTGGCATATGTCACACCCTGGTGGCTTGGAAGGATTCTTTAGCATAAACGTTTAACGGCATAATGACCTTCATGATCAAGGGAAGAGCCATCTCAGTAGTACAAGCTGTCTGCAGGACTTTCTCCAAAAGACAGCATAGCTATGTGGATCTTCCTTTGTGAGGCAGAGGTGCTGAAGACAGGCCTCCTATGCAATGCCTGGGAAAGCTTGTCTTGGCCAGTGAATGTGGGTCCTGAGCAATGTTCCCATTAAGCTTTGCGGCCGTGTAGCCGCGCAGCGCTCTTCAGCTCCCGTGCAGCTAGCTCACCGGCTTTTAAATAGGAATAAAACGTGCATGCACGGTATTTTGAATGGGCCGCGCAGCCCCTTAAATGGGCCGTGCACCCAAAAACAAATGTAAATTGGTCCTGAGATAGGGATATGTATGTATATAATGCATATAGTTGCATCTGTTCTTCCCCCTCCAAATTTTGGGAACATTCCCATCATGCTCATTTTGGTGGCTGCAACTGAAAATTCAGCTCGAAGCAAGACTTTATAAGATGTGGGGTTGGAAATAAAAGTTTTGCAGTGCAAAGAAATCAGGCCGTAATGGCAAAACAATTAACATACCAATACCACAATGAATAGTTGAGTTGAATAGCACTAGATGCATTTACGAGGAAGCTAGATGAAGAGGCATGGGAGGAGGCTCATGTGGAGTATAAATGCTGGCATAGACCAGTTGGGCCGAATGACCTGTTTCTGTGCTGTACATTCTATGTAATTCTATGTAAAAGCAAAGTAATACTTTAAAAAAATCCAACTTGCTAAACAAAAATTAAAAAGTGATGCTCACCTTTAAGAAGCCAACTGCTACAAGCCAGACCGTTCACACATTGTAGATTACACGTGACGGAGCATTTGTTGTCATAGCCAACATAAATGTCTTTGCATGACTATTACGGCCAGCATTACTCAGTCGTTAAGTTCAATAAATCGCCAGTTCCCAATATGTGGGTTGTGTTTTTCCGCTTCCGTGTGATTTTCTGTCCATTAAGGTAAATGATTGGAAAATCACAGGTGATCAAGTACAAAGAAACAAGAAAACCCTGGCCGTGAGCTCTGTGTATAATTTACTTGTAGGAATTATCAGTATGATAGGCATGTACAATACATGTACTGTCGGAGGTGTCATCTTTCGGATGAGACGTTAAACTGAGGTCTCTCAGGTGGACGTAAAAGATCCCATGGCTTTATTTCGAAGAAGAGCAGGGTGTCCTGTCTAATATTTGTCCCTCAACCAACATCATGAAAAACAGATGATCTGGACATCATCACATTGCTGTTTGTGGGCTCTTTCTTTACGCAAATTGGCTGCCGTGTTTCCTACATTACAACAGTGACTACACTTCAAAAGTACTTCATTGGCTGTAAAGTACTTTGGGACGTGCTGAGGTCATGAAAGATGCTACAAGTTCTTTCTTTTTTATTCTTTTAAAAGCATCATTCTAATCCTGCGAGGAATATTTTGAAGCAATACAGTCCTCTTCACTGGGGAGGGAGAAGAGCTTGGACAACCACACATTATTCTCAGAATGACATGATAATGCAGTTGCAATGCGATGAGCGGTTATCATGTGAGCCACTTCATTGTTGGAAGAACTTGGCAAATAAAGTTTCCCAAATGCATTTTGTTAAAGCATTAAAGCCGCTTTACGGAGGCACATTACAGTTGCAAAATCTTTTAAATAAGCGTGAAAGAACTGAGCATAATATAGTGACTTAGTCTGGCAATCGTGTCAAAAGTGGAAAGCACCCTGATGAATTTTGTAATTTAATATGAAGATCAAGCAAGTTGATCATAAGAAAGCATGGGATGTCTAAAGGACACTGGGCTCATTAAGCCTATTCCGTGCACAGGCTATGTAGCATTCACTCTATCATGATTTCTACATTTCACCTCTCGAAGAAAGGTTTATTCCCAATCAAAGAAAGGTAAGTCAAGCATAACATCAAAATACCCATCTAACCGTACAACATTATTTATCCTTGACTAGTTGCCTTTCCTTGCATGATATTTACAGGTTCCTAACAGTTCAAGAACCATCATGTTCTACATACCATGCTGTCTGTATTTATCATTATAACTTTCAATCCTCTCCCATACCACCTCTTTATTTAAAGGCGTTAATCAACATAATTAAATGCTTCACCTGAGGGGTAATTTTCTGACTTTGCTAGTGGGGAGCCTCAGTCACCAGCAGTGCTATATGGGAAATTCGGATGAGTGCTGCTCACGATTTTCTGACCTTTTATTGAAATGGTCGGAGAATCATGCACCAGTGTGTGCTTGAATTTCCCGATGTGCATTCCCAGCAGGTGAGGATGCCCACTGGAAGCACAGAGTTGGAAAATGATCATCCATGTATCTGCAGCTCTCTGGGATAAAAGTCCATCTGGTATCAAGTAGTCCTTGCAGCTCCATCTTCTTCTTCTTAGGCAGTCCCTCGGAACCGAGGATGACTTGCTTCCACACTAAATAGAGTTCTCAGGTGACTGATGAGTCCAATGCGGGACCTACAGTCTCTGTCACAGGTGGGGCAGACAATGGTTGAAGAGGCGGGTGGGTGGGGTGCTTGGGTTGATGTGCGCTCCTTCCGCTGTTTACGCTGCAGCTCCATAATTTTATACTCGATTCTTTTACTTTTGCAGTAACAGTTCAAGTCAAACAACCTTCTTGTATCTATAGTATCCAAGAACAACAACAACGTGCATTTATATAGCGCCTTTAACAGAGTAAAACGTCCCAAGGCGTTTCACAGGAGCGTTATCAAACAAGATTTGACACCGAGCCATAAAGGAGATATTAGGGCAGATGACCAAAAGCTTGGACAAAGAGGTAGGTTTTAAGGAGCATTTTAAAGGGGGAGAGAGAGGTAGAGAGGTGGAGAGGTTTAGGGAGGGAATTCCAGAGCTTAGGGCCTCAGCAGCTGAAGACACGGCTACCAATGGTGGAGCAATTAAATGAAGGGATGCTCAAGAGGCCAGAACGGAGGAGCGCAGAGATCACATGGGCTTGTAGGGCTGGAGGAGGCTACAGAGATAGGGAGCAATGTTCTGTAAAACATTTTTTTCCCTGCGCGGGCCCTTTAAAATTTGCTGCGGGTATCTCTTCCAGTGGCAGCGCTGGTGAGCGGCCTGTGCAGGACCTCGTGCCGCACACCTTAGGGGGAACATTGATCGGGAGGGTTGAGGCCATGGAGGGATTTGTAAACAAGGATGAGAATTTTTAAATTGAGGCATTGCCGAACCAGGAGCCAATGTAGGCCAGCGAGCACAGGGGTGATGGATGAACGGGGCTTGGTGTGAGTTAGGATACGGGCAGCAGAGTTTTGGATGAGCTCAAGTTTATGTAGGGTGAAAGATGGGAGACTGGCCAGGAGAGCATTGGAATAGTCAAGTCTAGAGGTAACAAATACATGGAAGAGGGTTTAAGCAGAAGATGAGCTGAGGCAGGGGCGGAGTCAGGCGATGTTATGGAGGTGGAAGTAGGCGGTCCTGATGATGGCGTGGATATTTGGTCGGATGCTCATCTCGGGGTCAAATACGACACCAAGGTTGCAAACAGTCTAGTTCAGCCTCAGACAGTTGCCAGGATGAGGGATGGAGTTGGTGGCTCGGGAATGGAGTTTGTGGTGGGGACTGAAGACAATGGCTTTGGTCTTCCCAATATTTAGCTGGAGGAAATTTCTGCTCATCCAGTACTGGATGTCAGACAAGCAGTGTGAAAAATCAAAGACAATGAAGGGATCGCGAGAGGTGGTGGTGAGGTAGAACTGGGTGTTGTCAGCGTACATGTGGAAACTGACGTTGTGTTTACGGATCATGTCGCCGAAGGGTAGCGTGTAGATGAGAAATAGGAGGGGAGCCAAGGATAGATCCTTGGGGGACTCCAGAGCGGTGCGGGAGCGGGAAGAGAAGCCATTCCAGGTGATTCTCTGGCTACGACTGGATAGCTAAGAATGGAACTAGGTAAGGGCAGTCCCACCCAGCTGGATGACGGAGGAGAGGCATTGGAGGAGGATGGTGTGATCAATCAAGTCAAAGTCTGCAGCCAGGTCGAGAAGGAGGAGAAGGGATAGTTTACCATGGTCACAGTCACATACGATGTCATTTGTGACTTTAATAATGGTTGTTTCAGTAATGTGGCGGGGTGGAAACCTGATTGGAGTGATTCAAACATGGAGTTGCGGGAAAGATGGGCATGGATTTTGGAGGAGACAACACGTTCAAGGACTTTGAGAGAAAAGGGAGGTTGGAGATGGGCCAGTAGTTTGCAAGGACAGAGGGGTCAAAGGTTTTTTTTTGAGGAGAGGGGTGATGACGGCAGATTTGAAGGGGAGGGGGACAGTACCTGAGGAGAGAGAACCGTTAACAATATCAGCTACCATGGGGGCCAGGAAGGGAAGTTGGATTGTCAGCAGTTTGGTGGGAATAGGGTCGAGGGAGCAGGAGGTGGGTCTGATGGACAAGATGAGCTCAGAGAGGGCAGGAGGGGAGATAGGAGAGAAAATAGAGAAAGATACGAGTTCAGGGCTAGGGCAGAGGGGAACCTTAGAGGAGAGGGCTTTAGATTAAAATCTGGATTATGTTACCTCTTAATCTTTTTTTCTCCACTAAAAACGAAACTCAGCTCTGTGACAGTTCATAATTTAGTGCCCTAGCGTTGTGTCAGCCTTGGCACAGTTGTAACACTCTTGCCTCTCAACCAGAAGATCATGAGGTTAAAATCATATTCCAGGACTTGAGCACATAATCTAGCTGATATTTTAGTGCAGTATTGAGGGAGTGCTGCAGTGCTGGAAGAGCTGTCTTTTGGATGAGACATAAAACTGAGGGCCCGTCTACCCTCTTCGGTGGACATAAAATATCCCATGGCACTATTCGGAAAAGAACAGGGAAGGCATATCCCTCAGTCAACATGACTAAAGCAGATTATCTGGTCATTTATCTCATTGCTGTTTGTGGGTCATGCTGCACACAACTTTCCCCGCTTGCCCACATTACAACAGCAAAAACACCTCAAAAGTACTTAATTGGCCGTGGAGCACTTTAGAATGTCCTAAGGTTGTGAAAGGTGCTATATAAATGCAAGTTCATTCCTTCTAAGTCTCAGACTATCTGTCCTGCTCTTTTCTGAACCCTCTCCAATGCATCAGCGTAATTTGGAATGAAAGGCTCCCACAACTGCATGCGTTATTCTATGCGTGGTCTCATCAATGATCTGTACCTGTTTAGAATAATTTATTTGACCTTCAACTTTCTTAGCCAATTGGGTTAATTGGTTCAAATTCCTTTTGAGCACTACCAGTGCCTCTCATATTGTTCACCTGACCACAAATCTTGCTTTCATCTGCAAATTTTAAATTATTTATCTGAACATTGGAACATTCAGAAGAGAAGGTCATTCAGCCAGTCCAGTCTGCGAGCCATCCATGTTACTAGACATCATGGCCCTTTATCTTTTTAATCCTAATTTCTTTTCCTTTCTCCATCTCTCCTAAAAGCCTTACTTCTCAAGTATCTAGTTCCCTTTTAAACACCTCGATTGACTCGGCATCTCGGATTTTGTGGGTCAGCACAATTTCACATTTTGACAACCCTTAGTGTGAAGAAATGTTTCCTGGATTCACTTTTAATTGGCTTGGTTCTAATATTATATGAGTATAAGTATCCTCATGCATGTCATCTGTGAATAATATGACCATTGGGGGACCCAGAACAGATTGCAGCAGAAATTCATTAATAAATTCCCATACTACACTCCCCTGTAAAAGTGGATCTCAGAAGTCTTTTAAAAATTTGAACAACAATATGAAGAGCAGAAATAAAAACAGAACATAGGAAAAGGAACACAGGAACGGGAGTAGGCCATTCAGCCCCTCGAGGCTGTTCCACCATTCAATGAGATCATGGCCGATCTGCGACCTAACTCCATATACCCGCCTTTGGTCCATATTCCTTAATACAGGAAACTCTTTATTAACCGGCACCCAAATATCCGGAAATCTCTCTTAACCGGCAAAATTCTTGAGTAGGTAACCGGGGTTTTCCTTCATCTCTCGTTTAAAATTAACTTTAAAAAAAAACCCCGAGGCGTTTGCCTTGTATCGGAGCGTGTAGATTGGGAGGGGAATGTGCAGCCCGGGTAGGCAGCGGACACGACAGATGGTCAGCTGGCGGTTCCCGGGGAGACGGAGCTCCGAATGCAGGCGCATGTTAGTGTGTACGGGGCTCTCGTACATTGGGAGATAGAACTCTCCATTATCCGGACTTTTTGATTAACCGGCACCACGCCGGTCCCGTCGGTGCCGGTTAATAAAGAGTTTCCTGTAGTTAACAGAAATCTATCAATCTCCGATTTAAAATTAACAATTTATCTAGCATCAACTGCCATTTGCGGACGAGAGTTCCAAACTTCTACCACCCTTTGTGTGTAGAAGTGTTTCCTAATTTCACTCCTGAAAGGTCTGGCTCTAATTTTTAGACTATGCCCCCTAGTCCTAGAATCCCCAACCAGCAGAAATAGTTTCTCTCTATCTACCCTATCAGTTCCCCTTAATAACTTGAAAACTTTGATCAAATCACACCTTAGTCTTCTAAATTCCAGGGAATACAACACCAGTTTGTGTAACCTCTCCTCGTAATTTAATCCTTGGACTCAAGGTAGCATTCTAGTAAATTTACGCTGCACTCCCTCCAAGGCCAATATATCCTTCCTAAGGTGTGGTACCCAGAACTGCTCACAGTACTCCAGGTGTGGTCTAACCAGGGTTTTGTATAGCTGCAGCATAACTTCTAACCCCTTGTATTCTAGTCCTCTGGATATAAAGGCCAGCATATGATAGAATTCTTCATTAAGATGGAGAGTAAAGTAGTTGACTCAGAGACTAGGGTCCTGAATTTAAATAAAGGAAACTACGATGGTATGAGGCGCGAGTTGGGTAGGGTGGATTGGGGAGCGTTACTTAAAGGGTTGATGGTGGATAGGCAATGGCAAACATTTAAAGATCGCATGGATGAACTACAGAATTTGTTCTTCCCTGTTTGGCATAAAAATAAAACAAAAAAGGTGACTCAACCGTGGCTAACAAGGGAAATTAGGGATAGCATAAGATCCAAGGAGAGGACATATAAATTGGCCAGAAAAAGCAGCAAACCTGAGGATTGGGAGCAGTTTAGGATTCAGCAAAGGAGGACAAAGGGATTAATTAAGAGGGGGGAAATAGAATATGAGAGTAAACTTGCAGGGAACATAAAAACTGACTGTAAAAGCTTCTATAGATATGTGAAGAGAAAAAGATTGGTGAAGTCAAGCGTAGGTCCCTTGCAGTCAGAATCAGGGGAATTTATAATGAGAAACAATGAAATGGCTAACGAATTAAATACATACTTTGGTTATGTCTTCACAAAGGAGGATACAAATAAACTCCCAGAGATGTCGGGGAACATAGGGTCTAATGAGAGGGAGGAATTGAATGAAGTCACTATTTGTAGGGAAATGGTGTTAGGGAAATTGACGGGATTGAAGGCCGATAAATCCCCAGGGCCTGATAATCTACATCCTAGGGTACTTAAGGAAGTGGCCCTAGAAATAGTAGATGCATTGCTGGTCATCTTTCAAAATTCTATAGACTCTGGAACAGTTCCCATGGATTGGAGGGTAGCTAATGTAACCCCACTATTTAAAAAAGGTGGTAGAGAAAAAACAGGGAATTATAGACCGGTAAGCCTGACACCGGTAGTGGGCAAAATGCTAGAGTCCATTATAAAAGATGTAATAGCAGAGCACTTGGAAAACAGTGACAGGATCGGACAAAGTCAACATGGATTTACAAAAGGTAAATCATGCCTGACTAATCTACTGGAATTTTTTGAGGACGTAACTGGTAGAATAGATAAGGGAGAAACAGAAACAGTGGATGTGGTGTATTTGAACTTTCAGAAGGCTTTCGATAAGGTCCCGCATAAGAGATTAGCATGCAAAGTTAAAGCACATGGGATTGGGGGTGAGGTACTGATTTGGATAGAGAACTGGTTGGCAGACAGGAAGCAAAGAGCTAGAATAAACGGGTCTTTTTCCGAGTGGCAGGCAGTGACTAGTGGGGTACCACAGGGATCGGGGCTAGGACCCCAGCTATTCACAATCTTTATTAATGATCTAGATGAGGGAACTAGATGTAATATCTCTAAGTTTGCAGACGACACAAAGCTGGGTGGGCGTGTGTGCTGTGAGGAGGATGCAGAGAAGCTCCAGTATGATTTGGACAGGTTGGGTGATTGGGCAGATGCATGGCGGATGCAGTATAATGTGGATAAATGCGAGGTTATCCACTTTGGTGGCAAAAACAGGAAGACAGATTATTATCTGAACGGCAATAGATTGGGAAAAGGGGAAGTGCAACGAGGTCTGGGCGTCCTTGTGCACCAGTCGCTGAAGGTAAGCATGCAGGTGCAGCAGGCGGTTAAGAAGGCAAATGGTATGTTGGCCTTCATAGCGAGAGGATTCGAGTACAGGAGCAAGGATGTCTTGCTGCAGGTGTACAAGGCCTTGGTGAGACCACACCTTGAGTATTGTGTGCAGTTTTGGTCGCCTTATCTGAGGAAGGATGTTCTTGCCATGGAGGGAGTGCCGCGAAGATTTACCAGACTGATACCTGGGATGGCAGGAATGACGTATGGAGAGAGATTGGGTCGATTAGGCTTATATTCGCTTGAGTTTCGAAGAATGAGAGGGGATCTCATTGAAACTTATAAAATTCTAACAGGACTAGATGGACTAGATGCAGGAAGGATGGTCCCGATGGCGGGGGAGTCCAGAACCAGAGGTCACAGTCTAAGGATAAGGGGTAAGCCATTTAGGACTGAGATGAGAAGGAATTTATTCACCCAGAGAGTGGTGAACCTGTGGAATTCTCTACCACAGAAGGCAGTTGAGGCCAATTCATTAAATATATTCAAGAAGGATATAGATATATTTCTTAAGGCTAAAGGGATCAAGGGATATGGGGAGAAAGCAGGGACAGGGTACTGAATTTGGATGATCAGCCATGATCTCATTAAATGGCGGAGCAGGCTCGAGGGGCCGAATGGCCTACTCCTGCTCCTATCTTCTATGCTTCTATGCATTCCATTAGCCTTTTTGATTATTTTTTGTGTCTGTCCATGACATTTTAATGATCTATGTACCTGGACCCCCAAGTCTCTTTGGACTTAAGAACATAAGAACATAAGAAATAGGACCAGGAGTAGGCCATTCAGCCCTTCGAGCCTGCTCCGCCATTCAATGAGATCATGGCTGATCTTCTACCTCAACTCTATTCACCGGCCCTATCGCCATATCCCTTGATGCCCTTACTAGTTAGAAATCTATCGACTTCTGTTTTGAATATACCCAATGACTGAGCCTCCACAGCCCTCTGGGGTAGAGAATTCCAAAGATTCACCACCCTCTGTGTGAAGAAATTTCTTCTCATCTCAGTCCTGAATGGCCTACCCTTTATCCTGTGTCTGTGGCCCCTGGTTCTAGACTCCCCAGCCAAGGGAAACATTCTCCCAGCATCCACCCTATCAAGCCCTGTAATAATTTTGTATGCTTCAATGAGATCCCCTCTCATTCTTCTGAATTCAAGAGAATACAGGCCTAGTTTACTCAATCACTTCTCATACGACAGTCCCGCCATCCCAGAAATCAATCTCGTGAACCTTTGTTGCACTCCCTCTATGGCAAGTATATCCTTCCTTAGGTAAGGAAACCAAAATTGTACACAGTACTCCAGGTGTGGTCTCACCAAGGCCCTATATAATTGGAGTAAGACTTCTTTACTCCTGTACTCAAATCCTTTTGTGATGAAGGCCAGCATACCATTTGCCTTCCTAATGGCTTGCTGCACCTGCACATTCACTTTCAGTGACTCATGTACAAGGACACCCAGGTCCCTTTGAGCATCTGCATTCCCCAATCTTTCACTTCCACTGCTTCTAGCTTTTCACCATTTAGAAAGTACTCTGCTGTATCCTTTTTAGGTCCGAAGTGGATGACCTCACACTTGGCTATATTGAAATCCATTTGCCACAGGTTTGCCCATTCACTTAATCTATTAAAATGCTGGAAACACTCAGCAGGCCAGGCAGCATCAGGAGAGAGAAACAGTTAACATTTCAAATCAATGTCCACCTTTCATCAGAAATGGAAGAAGTTAGAGATTTAACAGTTTACTAACCAGTACAGAGGCAGGGGAAGAACAAAAGGGAAGGTCTGTGATAGGGTGGAGGGCATGAGTGATTAAATGACAAAAGGAATGGTGCAAGATTAAAGGGGGTGGTAATGGGATAAGTAAAGAAACAGAAGATGGGTCTGGAGGAGCTGTAAATGGTTACAGCAGAACCATCAACAGCTTCTGCTGTGCGAGAAAATGGGAGCGGTGATTATGATCTAAAGTTGTTGAATTCACTGTTGAGGCCGGAAGGCTGTAACGGGCCTAATACGAAGAGCAGCTTGTTTATTTTATTGTTATTTTTGTCATATACCTGACAAACACTCCATCGTCCCTGGTTTGAGACCCTGAGCGTGCTAAAAGCTTACTTGTGCTTGGTACAGAGCTGTAGGTGAAAGGGGAGAGAGCTAGGAAACTGCAGAGGAACTGACTTAAGGCTGTGCATTCTTTCAGCCACAGTCACTCTTGGGACGGAGTCTGGGTTACTGCGGCTAAGCCTCGAGACAGTTCATTCGAGGTAACATCTCGAACTGAGCGGAGGATGACGTTACAATTCTGACCTGCTGACCACTGAATCAATTGCCTTGGCCAATTCTTGCCAAGCTGTGTGTCCCTATCTAGGTGAGGTCCGAATCATCAGTTTTTGGCAATCTAGAGAGCAACAACAACAACTTGCATTTATATCATGCATTTAACGTAGTAAAACGCCCCAAGGCCCTTCACAGGAGCGTTATCAGAGAAAATTTGACACCGAGCTACAGAAGGAGTTATTAGAAATAAAAGCAGAAAATGCTGAAAATACTCAGCAAGTCAGGCAGCATCTGTAGAGAGAGAAACAGAGTTAATGTTTCAGGTCGATGACCCTTCGCCAGAACTGGCATCAGAACTGGCGAAGGGTCATCGTCCTGAAACATTAACTCTGTTTCTCTCTCTACAGATGCTGCCTGACCTGCTGAGTATTTTCAGCATTTTCTGTTTTTATTTCAGATTTCCAGCATCGGCAGTATTTTGCTTTTGTAAGGAGTTATTAGGACAGGTAGGTTTGAAGGAGTGACTTAAAGGAGGAAAGAGAGGAAATAGAATGGATGGGTCTATTCCAATGATAGGATAATGAGGGGAATATGTCTTCCACGCATGTATTTATGGAACGCTGGGCATCAGGAACGCCGGGCATCAGGAACGTCAGTACTGAGGCGGGGTTTAACAATTAAAGGGCTGCACTGGGCAGAGCAGGAGATTTGAACAAGTCTTCAGCCGGCTCCACCTGCCATGCTACAGTGCGTCAAGCGCCGCAGCCATTTTCCTCAGGAGGCGGGTGATTTGGTGGTTGCAGAAATCTCAGCGGGAGCCCACCAGCGACATGCTAATGAGCCGGACTCTAGAAGATGTGCTGGGGCCAGGGCTGAAGAGAGCTGAGCAGGTGCAAAGCCCCCGCCTGCCACTGATCCGCGGGATGACTGGGGTGGACCAGATTGGGCTCAGTCAGGATGCCCCTCACAGCTCGACACCATCCAGGACAAAGCAGCCCGCTTGATTGGCACCCCCCTCCACCACCTTAAACATCCACTCCCTCCACCACCGGCGTACCGTGGCTGCAGTGTGTACCATCTACAAGATGCACTGCAGCAACTCGCCAAGGCTTCTTCGGCAGCACCTCCCAAACCCACGACCTCTTCCACCTAGAAGGACAAGGGCAGCAGGCGCATGGGAACACCACCACCTCCAAGTTCCCCTCCAAGTCACACACCATCCTGACTTGGAAATATATCGCCGATCCTTCATCGTCGCTGGGTCAAAATCCTGGAACTCCCTACCTAACAGCACTGTGGGAGTATCTTCACCACACGGACTGCAGTGGTTCAAGAAGGCGACTCGCCACCACCTTCTCGAGGGCAATTAGGGTTGGGCACTAAATGCTGGCCTTGCCAGCGACGCCCGCATCCCATAAAAACGAATTAAAAAAAAGTCAAACATCCTGTGGCACCCAAAAATGGATGTCTTTGCATTTTATTCACAAACAAATCAACTCCCTCCTCTCTGGGTTGGGGTCAATGTTGCCAGTAATTTTTTGTCTTGGGTGCGCGGCTCCTTTAAGGGGCTGGGCGGCCAATTTACAATTTTGCGCATGCCCAAACTTTAACATTGAAGAAGCTGGTCCTGGACTACACGGGACCGGCAGAGAGCTGCGAAGCCGCATGGTCGCACAGGTTATAGGGAATGTTGGTTGGGGTGCTGTCTTATTTAGAATTCGTCTGCAGCAGAACAGTTAATCTGCACCATTACTGCCATAAAAACTCGACTGCCCAACTAACAGGAACATCTAGCCCACGTAGTCAGTGACATTTATCATGTTGTATTGTATTAGTCTAGAAAATCTCTTTAGCAGCCCCCCGCCCCGCCCCGCCAAACCCCCACACCCGCCAAAAGCTGTTGAGGCTGGGTGTCCATTGAAAATTTCAAAACTGAGATTGATAGATTTTTATTAAAAAAGAAAGACTTTCATTTATATAGCGCCTTTCACGACCACCGGACGTCTCAAAGCGCTTTACAGCCAATGAAGTAGTTTTTGAAGTGGAGTCACTGTTGCAATGTGGGAAACGTGGCAGCCAATTTGCGCACAGCAAGGTCCCACAAACAGCAATGTGATAATGACCAGATAATCTGTTTTTGTTATGTTGGTTGAGGGATAAGTAATGGCCAGGACACCGGGGAGAACTCCCCTGCTCTTCGGTAAAGGGTAGTAAGGGAAATGGAACCGAGGCGGGTAAATGGAGTTAGGATACAGATCAGCCATGATCTAATTTAATGGCGGAACAGGCTCGAGGGGCCGAATGGCCTCCTCCTGTTCCCATGTTCACATATAAATCGTTGTATGTGAAAATGATGCAAAAACATCATGCTGTAGATTAAACAGGTTAACACCTCCATTCAAATTCTGAATAAAGTGCGTATGAATGTGTTAAGAGCTGCATGCTGATATCACATACAGTAGTTTATGAACTAGTATATTCATGTTATTCCACGTTTATTATCTGTTATTTGATCAGCTGTGGGGCCATTTCCTTCCTTCTGGGACCACCAAACCCACAGCTCCTCCCTTTCATATCAAATCTCCACCAATACTAACAAGCCCAGAGAGGTGAAAGCTACCTCACACAAAGCCACGGCGAGGACTACACTACCCTCCACATGCAAAATCATGCCAACTTAAACAAATTAAAATAATAATATATTTTAATAAATAATATTTTTAGTTACACCTATGATATAAAACAAAAGCTTGGTACTTAGGCGTTGAAATGTGAGGGTTAATTCCGTGTTTCCAGCAGGGAAGCCACACTCAAAGGGAAGGCAGGTCGGAGGCAAGGCTATAACATTGTAGCCCAAATTCTCCAACTCACCCTCCCTGATAGCACGCTCCCCGCTGGGAGCTCAGGGGTATGGCATTCTTCCTGTGGCTTACACACGACCAAGAACCACACAACTGACTCATAACTTCTTGTTTATTCCCTGCCCCTTCTCCCCCTATGCACGACATGAATTCCATATTAAACACCTAAATGGCAAGAACACAGCTACCATAGGATCGTTCAGCCATCAAAATACCCTACCCTAAACCTCTCCACCTTTCTATCTCTCTCTCCTCCTTTAATAAGCTCCTTAAAACCTACCTTGCCCTAATATCTCCTTATGTGGCTCGGTGTCAAATATTCTTTGATAATGCTCCTGCGACGTGCCTTGGGACGTTTTACTACGTTAAAGGTTATACATAAATGCAAGTTGCTGTTGTTGTCGTCACTTATGTAAGGGTAACTGTGGTAGCCATTGCAGTTCCGGTCTCTCAACAATAGCAGACTTGAATTTGCCCATCCTTTCAATTACCACAGGAATGGAGTCAAGGGACTTCCCAGTTGTTGTTGTTGTAATACCACACAGCATGATTTCAACCCCTTAGAGTTTTTGTCAATTTTTCCTGAGTGCTTTTCAGAGTATTCTCTATTGGGTAAGTTTCATGAGATTCCCCAACCAGCTGACCCAATGGAATTAGGATTGGAGATTGGGCACGGAGGTTAGTGCACTCGAGTCATGGCACTCCCGATTTTCTGATAACTAAAATCCACAGGGAGTGGAGCCGTGCAAAATTTACCCTTATTTGTCTTCTTTGAGTTTGTTTCTAGTGGGGTTCCACAGGACTCAGTACTAGGTCCCTTGCTTTTTGTGGTGTATATCAATGATTTAGACTTCAATGTCGGGGGCATGATTAAGAAATTTGCAGATGATACAAAAATTGGCTGTGTGGTTGATAGTGAGGAAGAAAGCTGTAGACTGCAGGAAGATATCAATGGACTGGTCAGGTGGGCAGAAAAGTGGTAAATGGAATTCAATCCAGAGAAGTGTGAGGTATTGCATTGTGGAGGGCTAACAAGGCAAGAGAATACACAGTAAATGGTAGGACACTGAGAAGTGTAGAGGAACAGAGGGACCTTGGAGTGCAAGTCCACAGATCCCCGAAGGTAGCAGGACAGGTAGATAATGTGGTTAAGAAGGCATACGGGATACTTTCCTTTATTAGCCGAGGCATAGAATTCAAGAGCAGTGGGGTTATGCTTGAACTGTACAAAACACTAGTTAGGCCACAGCTAGAGTACTGCATACAGTTCTGGTCACTACATTACAGCAAAGATGTGATTGCACTAGAGAGGGTAGAGAGGAGATTTACGAGGATGTTGCCAGGACTGGAGAATTTTAGCTATGAGGAAAGATTGGATAGGCTGGGGTTGTTTTCTTTGGAAAAGAGGAGGCTGAGGGGAGACTTGATTAAAGTGTATAAAATTATGAGGGGTCTGATAGAGTGGATAGGAAGGATCTATTTCCCCTAGCAGAGAGGTCAATAACCAGGGGGAATAGATTTAAAGTAATTGGTAGAAGGATTAGAGGGGAATTGAGGAGAACCTCTTTCACCCATGCGGTGGTGTGGGTCAAGGACTCACTGCCTGAAAGGGCAGTATCCCAGGCCTAAGTATCTTTAGCTGCTTTATCAATGACCTTCCCTCCATCATAAGGTCAGAAGTAGGGCTTTTTGCTGATGATTGCACAATGTTCACCTACATTCGCAACTCCTCAGATAATGAAGCAGCCCATGCCCACATGCAGCAAGACGTGGACAACATCCAGGCTTGAGCTGATAAGTGGCAAGTAACATTTGCTTCACACAAGTGTCAGGCAATGACCATCAAGAGTCAACAAGAGAGAGCATAACGGCTTCCCCTTGACATTCAATGGTGTTACCATTGCTGGGTCCTCCACCATCAACATCCTGGAGGTCACTATTGACGAGAAACTGAATTGGACCAGCCATATAAGTGCCGTGGCAACTACAGAAGGTGAGAGGTTGGGTCATCTGCAGCGCGTTGCTCACCTTCTCCATCCCCAAAGTGCTCTCTACCACCTACAAGGCACAAGTCAGGATTGTGATTGAATACACTCCACTTGGCTACTGTCCACTTGCCTGGATGAGTGCAGCTCCAACAACACTCAAGAAGCTCGACACTATTCAGGACAAAGCAGCCCGCTTGATCGGCACCCCATCATCCACCACCTTAAACATTCACTCCCTCCACCACCGGCGTACCATGGCTGCAGTGTGTACCATCTACCAGATACACCTGCAGCAACTCGCCAAAACTTCTTCGGCAGCACCTCACAAACCCGCAGTCTCCACAACCTAGAAGACAAGGACGGCAGGTGTATGGGGACACCACCACCTCCAAGTTTCCTTCCAAGTCACACACCATCCTGACTTGGAAATATATCGCCGTTCCTTCATCGTCACTGGGTCAAAATCTGGAACTCGCTCCCTAACAGCACTGTGGGAGTACCTTCACCACACGGACTGCAGTGGTTCAAGAAGAAGGCTCACTTCCACCTTCGCAAGGGCAACTAGGGATGGACAATAAATACCGGCCTTGCCAGCGACACCCACATCCTGAGAATGATCAAAAAAAATCATTTTGTCTTAAGTTAGAACAATGGATCCTAGGATGTTAATTCTGGCAAATAGGACTTATGGCGCCATCCTGGCCTATACCCACCATTTGCACCTTTGCTAGGTCAGACGCATCTTACACCCTCACTCACTTCCAGTGGAATATCCGGCAGAACTTAAAGCTGGCGTAAAACTGGCATTTCCTCTCCAAGTCTCAAACTTCGATCCTCCCCTCAGTTAGATCCTTCGCTTTTACGCCCTACCAAACCATCGGAATTTCGGGCCCTATATTTTTATCATGCTATGACTCATGCTTCAATGGTTAATATTACCTGCCAGGCTTGAAATGTTTTGCTTTTGGACAGTTTACTTAGTGATCTGCTTTGACTCTTTACCCAGAGAGTAGGTCAGAATATGGAACGCGCTACCACAAGGAGTAGTTGAGGCGAATAGCACAAATACATTTAAGGAGAAGCTAGATGAACACATGAGGGAGAAAGGAATAGAAGGATATGTTAATGGGAACAGAAAATGCTGGAGATACTCAGCAGGTCAGGCAGCACCTGTGAAGAGAGAAACAGAGTTAACGTTTCAGGTCGATGACCTTTCGTCAGAACTGGAAAAAAGCAGGAAATGGAACAGATTTTTAAGCAAGTGTAGGAGCTGGGAAAGGGGGGAGGGGTTGAAAGAACAAAAAGGAAGGTCTGTGATAGGATAGAAGGCAGGAGAGGTTAAGAGACATTAAGAGATATTCAAGGCAAAAGGAGATGGTAATGGGACAGGTTAAGAAACAAAGGATGGCTCTAGATGAAGTGTAAATTGCGCTGGCAGAATGAAAGACAGCTGCCATGTGGGAGAGAAGAAAAAAAGACACAAACAAAAAGTGTAGAAAAAAATATATATAGGATAGGGGCCGAGGTTATGATCTGAAATTGTTGAACTCTATGTTGAGTCCAGAAGGCTGTAAAGTGCCTAATCGAAAGATGAGGTGCTGTTCCTCGAGCTTACATTGAGCTTCAGTGGAACAGTGTAAGAGGCCGAGGGCGGTGAGGTCTGAGTGGGGGTGGAGCGGAGAATTAAAGTGTCAGGTGACCGGAGCTCGGGGTCCCTCTTACGGACTGAACGGAGGTGTTCCGCAAAGCGGTCACCCAATCTGCGTTTGGTCTCCCCAATGTAGAGGAGACCACATCGTGAGCAGCGAATACAGTATACTAAATTGCAAGAAGTACAAGTAAATCGCTGTTTCACCTGGAAGGGGTGTTTGGGGCCCTGGACAGTGGGAAGGGGGGAGGTATAATTCCAGGTGAAACAGCGATTTACTTGTACTTCTGCAATTTAGTGTACTGTATTCACTGCTCACGATGCGGTCTCCTCTACATTTTGGGGAGACCAAACGCAGATTAAGTGACCGCTTTGCAGAACACCTCTGTTCAGTCCGTAAGAGGGACCCCGAGCTTCCGGTCACCTGACACTTTAATTCTCCGCACCACTCCCACTCAGACCTCACCGTCCTCGGCCTCTTGCATTGTTCCACGGAAGCTCAGCGTAAGCTCGAGGAACAGCACCTCATCTTTCGATTAGGCACTTTACAGCCTTCTGGACTCAACATAGAGTTCAACAATTTCAGATCATAACCTCGGCCCCGATCATATATATATATTTTTTTCCACACTTTTTGTTTGTGTCTTTTTTTCTTCTCTCCCACATGGCAGCTGTCTTTCATTCTGCCAGCGCAATTTACACTTCATCTAGAGCCATCCTTTGTTTCTTAACCTGTCCCATTACCATCTCCTTTTGCCTTGAATATCTCTTAATGTCTCTTAACCTCTCCTGCCTTCTATCCTATCACAGACCTTCCCTTTTGTTCTTTCATCCACTCCCCCCTTTCCCAGCCCCTACACTTGCTTAAAAATCTGTTCCATTTCCTGCTTTTTTCCAGTTCTGACGAAGGGTCATCGACCTGAAACGTTAACTCTGTTTCTCTCTTCACAGATGCTGCCTGACCTGCTGAGTATCTCCAGCATTTTCTGTTTTTACTTCAGATTTCCAGCATCTGCAGTATTTTCTTTTCGTGATATGTTAATGGGGTGAGATGAAGGGTGGGGAGGAGGCTTGTGTGGAGCATGAACACCTGCATGGAACTGTTGGCCCGAATGGCCAGTTTTTGTGCTGTACATTCTGTGTAATCCTATGATTCAAGTCAGCTCATGTGAACAAGGCTTGAAGTACATCCAATTACACATGTAAAAAGGATTAAAAGATGTCCATTATCCAGAACTGCCGGTGTATTGAAGCTTCTTGTTGCTGTCGGCTAAGGAAAGATTCCACATGTGATAGAAACTGATAGTGTAATAAACTGCAATCGATCGAAGCAGATTTCATGGCCTCACCAGAAGTCGCTCTTTCTTTTTAATTGCGCTGAGGTGCCTCTTGCATCTTTCATTCAGAGCCAAGTGACATGAAGCACCTGTCATCCAAAAACAAAATTACTGTAAGAAAAAACATCTTTAGCTGTGATCAGAGTTCAAGACTGTTCATTGTTACAACTGATGTGGGATCAAAGATGTAGTGTTTTCCCAAAGGCTGTGAAGCTCACATCAAAGCTCTGAACAAAACCTTTTTTAACCTTAAAAGTTCGAATTATTCTGATGTGCAATTATGATATGTTTGTAATCATTTTGATTGTCAGGTCCTCTGTTCTGGCTTAAGGAGGTGTTAAATTGTTTTTAGTTAGTAAGTTGCTCAAAAACATCTACCAAACGATTCGCAGTTGTAATATTTTTCTGTCAGTCAAAAATGCAATTTTAATAAGTAGTACTTGAAATATCTTTTGATATAAGTCACGGCTATCTTTCAATCGAAGCTGCTCTTTGCAATCACAGTTGCATTGTTCAGGTCATGTTGTGGAAAGTACTTTTGACAGGACGAATGATGAATCACTTGTGTTCGAGTTTGAAAAAAAGTGAGAGAGAGAGAGAGAGACAGATCCGATCAGCTTTTTCATCAGCAAAAACAACATTCAATTCATTTCTCTTTCTCTTTCATGTCTGATGCTTTTCATTTGGAACAAGCAGTTTGAAAAGTTATTCATTGCTTCTTTTCTTCCCGTGTGCCTAGCAAAGCAAATATCTTGTCGGGAGTTCATAAAAGAATTGCTTTTACTTACCTCAGGTGCTGACGGCACGGTGCGATTTGTTATGCTGAGAGCTCATAAAAAACAAAACATGAGACATAGAAACAAGAGTGGAGAGAACCCAGTAAATGGCTAAAGTTTTCACGTCTGTCTAGGGCAGTAGACTATCGAGTTTGCTTTCCACTGTGTGATAGCATAAAAGGTTAGTGTTGTGCTTGAAAACTAAAAGTAGAAACGAAGTCTCAGGCACAGCAATTTAAAAGTACTAACATTAAATAGCTAAGACTTCCTGAAGCACATTTAAGAGATATCCTTTAAATCTAATATTAATTAGTGATATCGTTTTGAACAAAAGTGCCCAACTAATTGCTCTGTTGGTTTGCCAAAGGTGGGACCTCTGGTTACATATGTTTTCAGTACACTACTGTATTTGCTCTGGGCTATGTAAAATTAGTCATGCACAGTTCATGTACGTTAAAAGTGCGGAAATGAGGATCTAAGGTGAAGGAAGACTTTTTTATGTGGCCTCAGATCATTTGTAGTTCAGAGATGGGTATGTACAAGTGAAGTAAGGATGCTTTCTACAATAGTTCCTAGGCATGAATGGTCGAGAAAAGGCTTCACTGCAGTGTGACATCACATTCATAAGTAGCAAGTACACAGGTGAATTGTCACAGTATCCAAACACGTCATTCCACTGTAACTGGCCTCTGAGTCAGAACTTGTGGGTTCAAGTCCCACTCCAGGGACTTCAGCACATAAAGCTAGGCTGACACTCCAGTGCAGTGCTGAGGGAGTGCTGCACTGTTGGAGGTGCCGTCTTTTGGATGACACGTTAAACCGAGGCCCTGTCTGCTCTCTCAGGTGGACATAAAAGATCCCATGGCGCTATTTCGAAGAAGAGCAGGGGAGTTATCCCCAGTGTCCTGGCCAATATTTATCCCTCAACCAACATAACAAAAACAGATTATCTGGTCATTATCACATTGCTGTTTCTGGGACCTTGCTGTGTGCAAATTGGCTGCCGCGTTTCCCACATTACAACAGTGACACCACTTCAAAAGTACTTCATTGGCTGTAAAGCACATTGAGACGTCCGGTGGTCGTGAAAGGCACTATATAAATGCAAGTCTTTCTTTCACTGTAACCCGCCACCAATGAAGGTTGATAACACTTTGATTCATTAATAGGACAGTTTAGGGGCTTAAAGAAAATCTCAAAACATGATGAGACAGGGTTAATTAGCAATCTCATAGTAAAGGATCCTCTGGGCAGAGTGATCATAACATGATAGAATTTCACATTAATTTTGAGAGTGACTTGCCTAAGTCCGAAACTAGAGTCTTAAACTTAAATAAAGCCAATTACATAGGTATGAGGGGCGAGTTGGCTAAGGTAGATTGCAAAAATAGATTAAACGGTATGGTGGTAGATAAGCAGTGGCTAGCATTTAAAGAAATATTTCATAATTCTCAACAAAAATACATTCCATTGAGAAACAAAAACTCCATGGGAAAAGTGATCAAGCCGTGGCTAACTAAAAAAGTTAAGGATAGCATTAGATTGAAAGAAGAAGCTTATAATGTTGTAAAGAATTATAGTAAGCCTGAGGATTGGGAGAGTTTCAGAAACCAACAAAGGTTGACCAAAAAATTGATAAAAAGGGAAAAAATAGAATATCAGAGAAAACTAGCAAGAAATATAAAAGCAGATTGTAAGAGTTTCTACAAGCATGTAAAAAGGAAAAGAGTAGCAAAAGTAAATGTTGGTCCCTTAGAGGCTGAGACAGGAGAAATTATTATGGGGAATAAGGAAATGGCAGAAACGTTAAACAAATATTTGTATCTGTCTTCACAGTAGAAGACACAAAAAGCATGCCAAAAATGGTGGGGAACCAAGGGTCTAATGAGGGTGAGGAACTTAACGTAATTAATATAAGTAGAGAAAAAGTACTAGAGAAACTAATGGGACTAAAAGCCGACAAATCCCCTGGACCTACATCCTAGGGTTCTAAAGAGATGGCTGAAGAGATAGTGGATGCATTGGTTTTGATCTTCCAAAATTCCCTAGATTCTAGAATGGTCCCAGCGGATTGGAAGGTTGCAAATGTAACACCGCTATTCAAGAAAGGAGGGAGAGAAAAAACAGGGAACTACAGGCCAGTTAGCCTGACATCAGTCATTGGAAAAATGCTGGAATCCATTGTTAAGGAAGTGGTATCAAGTCACTTAGAAAATCATAATATGATTAGGCAGAGTCAACATGGTTTTATGAAAGGGCAATCATGTTTGACAAATTTATTAGAGATTTTTGAGGATGTAACGAGCAGGGTAGATAAAGGGGAACTGGTGGATGTAGTATATTTGGATTTCCAAAAGGCATTCGATAACGTGCCTCATAAAAGGTTATTACACAAGATTAGGGCTCATGGTGTTGGGGGTAATATAATAGCATGGATAGAGGATTGGTTAACGGACAGAAAAAAGAGAGTAGGGATAAACGGATCTTTTTCAGGTTGGCAGGCTATAACTAGTGGGGTGCTGCAAGGATCAGTGTTGGGGCCTCAGCTATTTACAATCTATATTAGATGAAGGGACCGAGTGTAATGTATCCAAGTTTGCTGATGATACAAAGCTAGGTGGGACAGTAAGCTGTGAGGAGAACACAAAGAGTCTGCAAAGGGATATAGATAGACTAAGTGAGTGGGCAGTAAGGTGGCAGATGGAGTATAATGTAGGGAAGTGTGAGGTTATTCACTTTGGTAGGAAGAATAGAAAAACAGAATATTTTTTAAATGGTGAGAAACTTTCAAGTGTTAGTGTTCAGAGAGATTTGGGTGTCCTCGTGCAAGAAACACAGAAAGCTAGCATGCAGGTACAGCAAGCGAAGGTTCACTAGATTGATTCCTGGGATGAGAGGGCTGTCTTATGATGAGAGATTGTGTAGAATGGGCCTATACTCTCTGGAGTTTAGAAGAATGAGAGGTGATCTCATTGAAACATACAAGATTCTGAGGGGGATTGACAGGGTAGATGCTGAGAGGTAGTTTCCCCTGGCTATAGTGTCTAGAACTAGGGGGCATAGTCTCAGGATAAGGGGTAGGCCATTTAAGACTGAGATGAGGAGGAATTTCTTCACTCAGGGTTGTGAATCTTTGGAATTCTCTCCCCAGAGGGCTGTGAATGCTGAGTCTTTGAGTATATTCGGTAGGTTTGGGTCATGTGGAATGTTAAAATGTTAAAATCCTGAGTCCCAACCCTAACCCGCCTCCAACCCGCCCACTTCCAGTTTTAATGGGGGTGGGATGGGGGCGGTGGTCAACCAACCCACTCTCAGGAGACGGGTTGGCAATTTAAATATTATAATGAGGCTGGGAGCCTCACATTTAACCACCAATTTAAATTTAACCCTGGCGGGCTGGGTTTCCCAGGCCTCGGAAACACGGTGGCTAGGAGGAGGCGAGGACTGCTGGATCCAGGAGGTAAGTGCCTTTCCACTTACCTGCTGGATCCAGTTTACCTGCTTCACCCACCCCCACAATCAGACACCCCCACTCTTTGCTCTCTGGCTGCGGCCTGGTGCCAAAGGCCTACCCGCCTAACAGCCAGCCAGCCTCTCAATCTGGCTGGCCTCGGCCGGGAAACGGAGACAAACAATTCGGCAGGACCTGAGGGAAACCTATTCTTCCGGGTTTTCCAACCTCAAAGCAACCACCCCGCTCCTTCCCGCCTCTGAGTTAATGTCCAGCCCAGCGAGTCAGCAGCCCGTTTTACATCTCTCCTGATTTTTATTTCCATTGACTTCAATCGGGAGAGATATAAAACGGGCTGCTGGCTCGCTATCGCCCGCTTTACACTATTGCACACAGTCAAAATCTACCCCCGTGTCTTTCTTTCTGGATGGATGAGCGCTGATGGGCTGAATGGCTTTCTTCATCTGTATTGATCTGGTGATCACCACTGTTTATACGTCAGTACAAGCAGAAATAGCTGCTTTTAATGAACCACGCACACTGGACATAGTTTTTGATAGCTGCATGCTGAGCTGTTTATGTTCTATGTGTTATTAATTTCACAGACTGACTAGCCAGTGCAGATTTTATACAATCTTCACTGAATCAATGGACATATTTTTTGACTGACAAGTAAAAAACCCGGTGACTAGTGCACTTGGTCAGAAACCACCGCCCTGATTTACTAAGCTGAAATTCCGCAAAGATTTAATCGATACGCATTTAATAAATTGGACTAATACGGTAATCTCCATCTATCTCCATGTCAAGCTCTCCATTTTTGTTTTATTTATTTTGGATTTTTTTTTGCTCCCAATTCTCCGGGGGCAAAATTCCCCTCGTTTGCGCCTCTGCTAGGAGGCACTAACGGGGCGCAATTGGCTTTTCGCTCCCCCCCACCGAGGCGATAACCGCGTCTCCCGCGAAATTCCACGGGAGGTTAGCGGTGCCACGACCGGGTATCGCCCCGATCTTCTGCACCCAGAGATCATGGCGTCATCTATGGGCGCAGCGCCCCGGTAACGCCTCGGGAGAAAAATTCGCACACGCGCCCAGCAGCCACGCCGGGCGATGTTAATAAATGTGGGGCGCCATTTAAAGGGGCGGTGGCCGACCGACATGAAAAAAAACGGCGATTTAAAAAAAAAATTCTGAGCACCGGACGCGGGCTGAGTGCCGCGATCGGTCAGCCCGGCACTCAGCTTGAGGGCTGATTGCGCGGCACTCCCGCACCCCGGTGCTCTAGCAGATGTCAAAAAAAAAATGCAGAGCTCGCAGCGGGGAGCCCTTCCCTTTAATTGAGGGACGAGCCCCTGCAACGCGGCAACGCCACACGTGGCCACGCGTGGCACTGCTGAGCACATCGCCCGGATCGGGACATTCATAGAAACATCGAAACATAGAAACATAGAAGATAGGAGCAGGAGTAGGCCATTCGGCCCCTCGAGCCTGCTCCGCCATTTAATGAGATCATGGCTGATCATCCAAATTCAGTACCCTGTCCCAGCTTTCTCCCCATATCCCTTGATCCCTTTAGCCTTAAGAAATATATCTAACTCCTTCTTGAATATATTTAATGAATTGGCCTCAACTGCCTTCTGTGGTAGAGAATTCCACAGGTTCACCACTCTCTGGGTGAAGAAATTCCTCCTCATCTCAGTCCTAAATGGCTTACCCCTTATCCTTAGACTGTGACCCCTGGTTCTGGACTCCCCCGCCATTGGGAACATCCTTCCTTCATCTAGTCTGTCTAGTCGCTGCCTCTCGCGCGCGAAGAGGCAAGCGGAGCGCTTGATTTAGTGCTCCAATTCCCTCTTGGAGCAAAAAATGGGAATTTCTCAAATGTTTAAAAAGGTTAGTGCCTGGCGCTAACTTTTCAAACTTTTTTGACTTAGCGCCCCAAATGGCCCTCTAGGGGAATGTCTCTCCCTCTCTCTTTTAGTTCCGTGCTGTGGGCACCTGTCCCCAGGTCTTGAGCTAGGAGTCTGGGATGGTCTGAGCTCAGTTCACAGGAGATTGCTTGCTGTTCTCTCCACCTGAGGTGCCGACACTGCGACATCCTACACCGTGCAGAGAAAAGGTGAACCTCGCTGAGGACAAGGACAAAGTCAATTTCAATGTCTCTTGACCAAGCCAATAGTTAGATATTTCAGCTCTGAAGAAGGGCAAGAGCCCCAAACAATGACTGTTTGTTCTCTCCACAGATGCTGACTAACCTGCTGTGTGTTTCCATCTTGTTCTGTTTAAATTCCAAATAGCCAAATTGTTGGACTTCTGACCAGGAGTGTTCAAGTCCCAAAACACAGTCCCATTCAGGCTTTCCCTAGAGGGCATGATCTGCCAGTCTGAGCCAGGTTGTGTCGGAGGAAAGGCTGTTCTGTTCAATAAACCATCATTAATGTTTCAGTGAAGCCTGAAAGGACAGCTATTAAATTGTCCCTGTCTGTTTTGATCTCATATCTACAATATGCAATATCTCACCTCCATTAGTGAACCGTAAGAAGTTTTAAACAATTCATTTTTTATTCTATCATGATATTGTCAGTACAATAGTCATATCAAACACAACAATGGTGCTCTTATGAGATCGCTAACTTGGCTTCATTTCCTGAGGTCAGCCAGCTTTCAGTCAACTTCCAGATTGCGCCAAGATCGTGGCCTCTCCATTGCAATCAGTGGAATCACTCCAGGACTCCTCCTTCTCTGTGACATCACCAGAGTGGCCAAGTGGTAAGGAGACATGACACAGAGGATCTTTGCTAGGATTAAAAATTTGATTTTTTAAAAACATTAATCAATATTGTGATGACATTTTTTATATCTACAATGACGGGATAACAAAACATACTCAGTTTGACCTTTCTTCCCCATTAACTTATATGCAGATAATTCAGATAAATGTCAGTCTTAGCTCACTTTCGCCTCTGAGTCAGAAGGGCACGGATTTAAATCCCACTCCAGAGACTTGAGCACATTATCTAGGCTGACAATCCAGTACTGAAGGAGTGCTGCAACTGTTGGAGGTGCCGTCTTTCAGATGAGAAGTTAAACCAAGGCTCCATTTACACTCTCAGGTGGATGTAAAAGATCTCATGGCGCTTTTCGAAGAAGAGCTCGGGAATTCTCCCCAGTGTCCTGGCCAATATTTATCCCTCAACCAACATCACTAAAACAGTTTTTCTGGTCTTGTATCGCATTGCTGTTTGTGGGACCTTGCTGTGCACAAATTGGCTGCTGCGTTTCCCTACGTTACAACAGTGACTACACTTCAACAGTACTTCATTGGCTGTAAAGCGCTTTGGGACATCCATGAAAGGCGCTATATAAATGCAAGTCCTTTAACTCAAGTGTACATCTGTGCATGTTCCTATCAACTGATATTGTTATATAATTTGTATTGAGATCTAGATGTTAAATTCATGAATTAACTACAAAAATATTAATACGGAAATATCATTATAATAAAAAAATTTAATACCACAAAACAGAGAAATCCTGAGAGTAAAAGGAAGCCTTACTGTGTGCCTGTCCTGATACCCGTTCAATGAAACTGAGACTTCGAGCCAGAGGTGCACTGTCTGATTCCGATTTCAAATCTCTGGTTACCTCCAGTTCTTTTTTTTAATTTGTTCTTGGGATGTGGGCGTCGCTGGCAAGGCCAGTATTTATTGCCCATCCCTAATTTCCCTTGAGAAGGTGGTGGTGAGCCGCCTTCTTGAACCGCTGCAGTCCGTGTGGTGAAGGTGCTCCCACAGTGCTGTTAGAGAAGGAGTTCCAGGATTTTGACCCAGCGACGATGAAGGATCGGTGATATATTTCCAAGTCAGGATGGTGTGTGACTTGGATGGGAACTTGGAGGTGGTGGTGTTCCGATGCGCCTGCTGCCCTTGTCCTTCTAGGTGGAAGGGGTCGTGGGTTTGGGAGGTGCTGCTGAAGAAGCCTTGGCGAGTTGCTGCAGTGCATCTTGTAGATGGTACACACTACAGCCATGGTGGTGGAGGGAGTGAATGTTTAAGGTGGTGGATGGGGTGCCAATCAAGTGGGCTGCTTTGTCCTGGATGGTGTCGAGCTTCTTGAGTGTTGTTGGAGCTGCACTCATCCAGGCAAGTGGAGAGTATTCCGTCACACTCCTGACTTGTGCCTTGTAGATGGTGGAAAGGCTTACATGTGTTATCAGTACACATCAATTCAAAAGTTACAAGTCTGGGTACTGGCATACTTGGATTGGTGTATTGGTAAGTCTTATCCTTAAATTCAGCGATAAAAAGAAAAACTGTGAATAAGGAAAATCAGAAATAAAACTGGAAACATTCAAATCAGTCAGAATCTAAAGGAAAAAGATCCATCAAGATTTTGAACAGTGCCCTTCATCAGAAGATCAGTTCTGATGAAAAGTTTCACTCAAAATGTTGACCTATTGTTGCTAACCATGATCCTATAATCCAGTAATGTAGTACTGAGGGAATACTGCATTATCAGTTGTACTATCCTGCACATGAGACCTTAAATGGAGATCTCATCTGCCTGATCAGGTGGATAATAAAGATCCCGTGGTACTATTATGAAGAAGAGCAGGGAGTTGTCCCACTATCCTGGCCAACACACATCCCTCAAACAATGCTGTCAAAGGCAGATCACTGGGTCTTTCATTTCATTGCTTTTTTCAGGGTTTTCTGTGTGCAGAAAGGTTAACATATTTGCCTACAAAACAATGGTCACTGCACTTCAAAGCATTTCATTATCTGTGAAACACGTTGGGACATTTCTCAACATTAATCTACTGTGCATTTGCTGCATTTTCTATTTTTTACTTCTTCTCCTCAATTTTCTGTTTTCCAATTGCTTGTGAAATCTTTCCTTTTACCATGTTTCTTTTTGCACTGGACATAATGAAGCACACCGGTCTCGGCATAAACTCTTCTGCATAAACTTGTTATCCAGTAATGCCATTTTTTCATTGTCAAATACACTATTTTGCATGCCAGATTTTCATACTCACATATTTTACTTTTTGACTCACTCAGCAGCAGAACATTTACTGTTATAAATTGGTAGAATTCTAATCCAGCACAAAGCCCTCCGATCTCCCAGATACTTCCAGACCTTTAGAAGGTTGAGTAACAGCCACCTCTTACCAAGTGCATCAACAACAACAACTTGCATTTATATAGTGCCCTTAATGTAGAAAAACGTCCCAAGTCTTAATGTCAGTAAGCTAATGACCAAAACATTCCCCATATCTAACGCAAGTTCTAAATAATTAACTGAATGCTGCATTGAAGCCAAGCTCACTCCTGTGTAGGAGGAAGCATGTACCATCCTTAGCTGAGCGGTGCAGGATTCCAGGAAAAGCGTTTGTGACCAACGGATAGTTTCTGGCTGCTGTGATTCAAGCAAGTGTGTCACCTCACTGTTGTAGCTGTAGGATGTCCCATGGACCGTTACATCTACCTGTGTCCATCCTACCAATGCTTCCAGGTCAGATGGAACAGTTGGGGAAATTCCTGCAGCGTTTACTGGATGCCATATTTACCTGCGATACATTGTAATATTAGAGCAGTACTGGCATATCCGCCTTATTCAAGAAACAGTTTATGGTCATGCAATTTGTTGCTCTGCAAGCTTCCAAAAAAGAACAGAATGATCCAAAGAAAGAAAACCTGAAACCTAAATGTGAAAGAAAGACAGACGTAACCATTCAGAGCTTTTTTTGAAGCCTGTGTGCAGCAAATATGGAGGCAGCATCTAGACTGTCTCTGACTTGATGTGCTAGCAAACTCAGGCAGTGATCCAGCAGAGAAACCCTCGTGTGATGCATTCCCTCAAAATTCAGCACCTAGATTTCTGCAGAACCTGTAAATATTCATAGCTTTAGAAAACAAAGTGTAGAGGGAAAAATTCAGTGGCGCCCCCTTTGGGGCGCTAACTTCACCAGCGCCCCGAAAAAGTTAGCGCCCCTGCGCTGTAAAATTCAGTGGTAGCGCCCCAAGCAGTGAATATCGCGGCGCTACGTGCAACAGCGCCACGCACGCCAGCACATAGCGCCGCGGTATTGCAGGCCTCCCTCCCCTGATTAAAGAGGAGCGGCCTAGCGCTGCGCGCACCGGGGCCCTGCTGGACCCGACCGGGGAGCCGGGAAAGCAGCCCAGCACTCAAGAGGAGTGCCGGGCTGAGCGATCGCGGCCGGCACCCCGAATAAAAAAGGGAAAGTGGGCAGGTGCTTGCAGGCGGCCCAAAAAAAATGGCCACCCCGACACCTGCCCTTTAGCTTGCACCGCCGTGGCTGCAAAAATGCCACCCTGACCCTGGCGGGCATATCGTCCGGTGATAGGTCAGGCGGTGCAACCGAAGTTTGCGGCCGGGGCATGAGCGGGGCGCTGCGTACGGCGATGACGTCATCACCGGCGGCGCAATGCCACGGGGGCTAACCTCCCGCTGAATTTCGGGGGAGGCGTTACCGGCGCCGCACCCGGGGGCGCTAATGGGAGGCGCAAAGCAACCCAATTTTTCCCCCATAGTATTTAATGCATTTGTTAAGGAGCATTTCATTCAGTTATTTGTTCATTAACTTTGCACTTAATTATAAAGGCCCGTAATTTGCGGTCAGCTGTGAAGTAAAGGCATTCGCCACTGGCCCCGAATTAAGCTTCCCGCAAAGATCCTGCGATCCTTGTGGTGAGAAGTTCGACTTTTTCGACGTGCAATTGATATCAGTGCAAGTTAATGGGGAATCCCTAATGCGAGCTGCTGTGACATCAACAACAACAACAACAACTTGTATTCATATAGAGCTTTTAACGTAGTAAAATGTCCCAAGGCGCTTCACAGGGGTATTATAAGACAAAAAATTTGACACCGATCCACATAAGGAGAAATTAGGGCAGGTGACCAAAAGCTTGGTCAAAGAGGTAGGTTTTAAGGAGCGTCTTAAAGGAGGAAAGAGAGGTAGAGAGGCGGAGAGGTTTAGGCAGGGAATTCCAGAGCTTAGGGCCTAGGCAACAGAAGGCACGGCCACTAATGGTTGAGCGATTATAATCAGGGATGCTCAAGAGGGCAGAATTGGAGGAGCGCAGATATCTCGGGGGGTGTTGCAGCTGAAGGAGATTACAGAGATAGGGAGGCGCGAGGCCATGGAGGGATTTGAAAACAATGATGAGAATTTTGAAATCGAGGCGTTGCTTAACCGGGAGCCAATGTAGGTCAGCGAGCACAGGGGAGATGGGTGAATGGGACTTGGTGCGAGTTAGGACACGGGCAGCCGAGCTTTGGATCACCTCAAGTTTACGTAGGGTAGAATGTGGGAGGCCAGCCAGGAGCGCGTTGGAATAGTCAAGTCTAGAGGTAACAAAGGCATGGATGAGGGTTTCAGCAGCAGATGAGCTGAGGTTAGGGCGGAGACGGGCGATGTTATGGAGGCGGAAATAGGCGGTCTTCGTTATGCTGCGGATATGTGGTCGGAACCTCATTTCAGGGTCAAATCTGACACCAAGGTTGCGAATAGTATGGTTCAGCCTGAGACAGATGTTAGGGAGAGGGATGGAGTCAATGGCTTAGTTTGTGGCGGGGACTGAAAACAATGGCTTCGGTCTTCCCAATATTTAATTGGAGAAAATTTCTGCTCATCCAGAACTCTATGTCAGACAAGCAGTCTGACAATTTAGAGACTGTGGAGGGGTCGAGAGAAGTGGTAGTGAGGTAGAGCTGGGTGTTGTCAGCGTACATGTGGAAACTGACGCTGTGTTTTTGGATGATGTCGCCGAGGGGCAACATATAGATGAGAAATAGGAGGGGGCCAAGGATAGATCCTTGGGGGACACTAGAGGTAACGATGCAGGAGCAGGAAGAGAAGCCGTTGCAGGTGATTCTCTGGCTATGATTAGATAGGTAAGAATGGAACCAGGCGAGTGCAGTCCCACCCAGCTGGACGACAGTGGAGAGGCGTTGGAGAATGATGGAGTGGTCAACCGTGTCAAAGGCTGCAGGCAGGTTGAGAAGGATGAGGAGGGATAGTTTACCTTTGTCACTGTCACAAAGGATGTCATTTGTGGACAGGGAGGTTGGAGATGGGGCAGTAGTTTGCAAGGATGGAGGGGTCAAGGGTTGTTTTTTTGAGGAGAGGTGTGATGACGGCAGATTTGAGGGAGAGGGGGACAGTAGCTGAGGAGAGAGAACCGTTAACAATGTCAGCTAACATGGGAGCCAGAAAAGCAAGTTGGGTGTTCAGCAGTTTTGTGGGAATAGGGTCGAGGGAGCAGGAAGTGGATCTCATGGATAAGATGAGCGCGGAGAGGTCATGAGGGGAGATCGGAGAGAAACTGGAGGAAGATGTGAGTTCAGGGCTAGGGCAGGGGGGAACCTTAGAGGATGTTTGGGCTGGTAGGCTAGGGGAAGGAAGGGAAGTGGCAGAGGCAGCTGAACGGATGGTCTCCATCTTAGAGACAAAGAAGTCCATGCGCTCCTCACATGTTGTCGGAAGTGAGGGTGGAGGAGACGGGGGAGAAGGATTTAAGAAGATGGTTAGCAGTGGAGAATAGGAGCCGGGATTTATCTTTGCATTCCAGAATGATTCTGGAATAGTGAGCAATTTTGGCAGACGAGAGTAGGCTCGATAATGCTTTATGTGGTCCAGCCAGATCTGGCGATGAATGGCTAAACCAGTTGTCCGCCATATCCGTTCAAGTCTGCGTTCCTTGGATTTAAGGGAGCGAAGATGAGGGCCGTACCAGGCCGTACATGAACAAGCTGTATAAGCAGCCAATCACAATGCAGAATCCTCACAGACCGGGAACCAGGAAGTAGACAAGTTGCTTTTATTCTGACTTTTTAAAAATGTTATAGAAAGCAAAACAACGATTGGGGTTCTCACATGGCGAAAAGGTAAACCTGAAATAAATATGAACAAACTTTTAAAAAATATAATTTTTTTTTAAAGTTTCTTAAAAATTGTACTTTTTATTATAATGGAGAAAATTAAAATTAGGGCCATACCATCTGTTTATCAGTCAATACGCTGTTAAAACCCCAGTTACACCTAATCCAACAAGGTCTAACTTTTAATGGGGTATTTAACAGCGATATTACCGCAGAAAAGCCCAAGTTTTCATAAGTTTCACCGATTCCCTGATTACACTGCTTGCCGGCTATGGGGGTGGTTGGGGGGAGGGGGGCGGCCACAGCGCAGCCAGTGTCAGAGCAGTGAATGACTGACCGCAACTTCAGGATTTCTGCGTTAGGATGCACTTGCGCTACATCCTGAAGTTGCGGTCAGTTTCAAAGGAGCAAAAACAGCGAACGCTGTTCATTCGCTGTTATTACCCACCGCAAATTCCGGGCCAATAAAACCCTTAATTTCAAATTAAAAGAATATTCTATCATATTTATTGCTTTGTATTCATTTTGTTTTATTCCAGTAATGTATTGAGGGCAATTACCCTCTCTGCATTTCCAGGGTAAAGTAATGGGCTGGGGATGGGGTTCAGGAGTGGGAAGCGGTGCACATCACCACTGACATATATAGAGAAAAGAAGCTTATAAAAGCTCTCCTCAGGGGCAATAAAGTAAGTGAAGCCAAAAATCCACACTGACTTTGGTGAGGTAGGAGTGTACGTTGGGCCGGTAAGACTTTGAGGGTTGGAGTTTTTGGGCACGAGCTCTTTCCACCAATATTAAACCAAATTTTAATTCTGCCAAAATTTGTGGCCCGGGTGCGAGGGACACATTTCCTCCACCTGCCTCTTCACCAGTGCACACAGGCAAATGAGATGCGTGGTGGTGACGTCCCAATTCCTGCCAATTCTGCCCTCATTAAACAGACAGGACGTTGAAGTCATTTTACATGCAAGTAAATGGGGATTAGCTGGGCAACGAGGAGACATGCTCGGCAAAAGAGATCCATTGCTACCGTGTAAACTTTTACCCGTTTCTCTGTCTGCTTAATTTGGGATTATCTTTTTTTGATTTGGGGATCTGCTGAGCTGTACTTCAAACTTCCACAGTGAGTATTTCTCTGTTTACCAACGCATTTTTGATTTTCACCCATGGTAAGGGGTACAGTTAAGCAACGTGGGTTTCGCAGTAGGGAGTCCCCTTTTTTCTATTTTGATGGAGGAGGAGGACAGATAAGGAAAGTGAGGTAGCAGTAAAAGAGGACGAGGTAAACCCACCATTACTCCCTATAGGCTGCGTATATAGGCCCCAGAGATCTTTGCCAGTAATTTCCATTTACGCCGTTTCCTCCGGGGTTTGAGCCACACTTCCACCGAAGTTATGGTGGGAGATCGGTCACCTTGTCACCTTCAAGAAATGATGCGGAGATGCCGGTGTTGGACTGGGGTGGACAAAAGTGAGAAGTCACACAACACCAGGTTATAGTCCAACAGCTGTTGGACTATAACCTGGTGTTGTGCGACTTCTCAAATTCAAGAAAGGTGACAAGTCCGATTGCGGTAATTACAGAGGAGTTTCCCTGCTGTCTGCCACAGGGAAAGTCATCGCAAGAATCCTTCTCAATCGCCTTCTCCCAGTGGCTGAAGAGCTCCTCCCAGAGTCGCAATGCGGATTCCGCCCACTAAGGGGCACAATGGACATAATCTTCACCGCGCGTCAATTACAAGAGAAATGCAGGGAACAACACCAACCACTGTACATGGCCTTCTTTGATCTCACAAAGGCCTTCGACACTGTCAACCGTGAGGGATTATGGAGTGTCCTCCTCGAATTCGGCTGCCCCCAAAAGTTTGTCACCATCCTCCGCCTGCTTCACGACGACATGCAAGCCGTGATCCTGACCAACGGTTCCACCGCAGACCCAATTCACATACGGACCGGGGTCAAGCAAAGCTGTGTCATCGTACCAACGCTCTTCTCGATCTTCCTTGCTGCAATGCTCCATCTCACCCTCAATAAGCTCCCCGCTGGAGTGGAGCTAATTTACAGAACAAATGGGAAACTGTTCAACCTCCGTCGCCTCCAGCCCAGATCCAAGGTCGTCCCACTCTGTCATCGAATTACAGTATGCAGACGACGCTTGAGTCTGCGCTCACTCAGAGGTCGAACTCCAAACCATCGTCAACACCTTCACCGAAGAGTATGAGAGCATGGGCCTCACACTAAACATCCGTAAGACAAAGGTCCTCTACCAACCTGCCCTCGCCACACAGTACTGCCCCCCGATTATCAAAACACACGACAAGGCCTTGGACAACGTGGACCACTTTCCATACCTCGGGAGCCTACTGTCAAAAAGGGCAGACGTCGATGACGAAGTCCAACACTGCCTTCAGTGTGCCAGTGCAGCCTTCGGTCACCTGAGGAAGAGAGTGTTTGAAGACCAGGACCTCAAACCCGGCACCAAGCTCATGGTCTACAGAGCAGTAGTGATACCCGCCCTGCTGTATGCCTCAGAGACATGGACCATGTACAGCAGGCACCTCAAAGCACTGGAGAGGTACCACCAATGCTGCCTCCGCAAGATCCTGCAAATCCATTGGCAGGATAGGCGCACCAACGTCAGTGTTCTCTCTCAGGCCAACATCCCCAGCATCGAAGCTTTGACCACGCTCGATCAGCTCCGATGGATGGGTCACATCGTCCGCATGCCCGATACAAGACTCCCAAAACAAGCGCTCTGCTCGGAGCTCCGACATGGCAAGAGAGCCCCAGGTGGGCAGAGGAAATGCTTCAAGGACATCCTCAAAGCCTCCTTGAAAAAGTGCAACATCCCCACTGACACCTGGGAATCCCTGGGCCAAGACCGCACAAAGTGGAGGAGAAGCATCCGGGAAGGCGCCGAACACCTCGAGTCTCTTCGCCAGGAGCAAGCGGAAGCCAAGCGCAAGCAACGTAAGGAGCGCACATCAACCCAAGCACCCCACCCACCGTCTGCCCCACCTGTGACAGAGACTGTAGGTCCCACATTGGACTCATCAGTCACCTGAGAACTCATTTTTAATGTGGAAGCAAGTCATCCTCGGTTCCCGGGGACTGCCTAAGAAGAGGAAGGTGGGAGATCGGGGAACTCCTGTGGAAAGTCTACCCCCTTACGAGGGAATTGAGCGAAGAGTTCTACTTTCAGAAACGTCTCTTCACTAAGTAAGAAGTGGATGAGTTATGCTACCTTTTGCACAATGACCTGCAGCTTCAATTAAGCAACAGAACTGTTCTGTCCATGGCTAGCAAAGTCAGTACACTTCTTAACTTTAACACCATAATCACCTTCCGAGCTGCAAATGGGGGCATATGCAACATTGGCCAGCGAGCCATCTGAGCGTGCATACACTAGGATACTGAACCATCTGCAGGAGATCTGAAGAAATCCATCCATTTTGGGATGACTCCTAGGCAGCAGCATGAATGGAATATTCAATTCTATCATGTGCTGAACTCCACAGAGCTCAGGGGGCAATAGATGGTTCCCACATTGCACTGCGAGCTCCTACTGTAGAGCCATTGAAGTTCCTGAATAGCAAGTGATTCCAATCCCTCAATGTACAAATCATCTGTCATCAACTAAAAACCCTGTACGCCAATGCCAAACTTGAAAGCAGTTGTCACAACACATTAGGCATGAGGAACTCCTGCCTTCCAGATCTATTCAGGGAGGATGGTGAACTGCCAGGATGGCATCTCGGAGACAAGGCATATCCATTGCTTCCATGTATTAATGAGCCCACATCAACTGCCAAGCTCAACAGCAGAACATTGCTACAATGAGGCTCATATATCCACCAGTGTGGTCACTGAGAGGACTATAGGGTTCTGAAGGAAAGGTTTGATAGATCTAGCGAGGTACTGATTGGGTTTCTCGAGTCATTGCTGGTTGCAACTTTACAACTTTGCGATTCAGAAGATACTGGCTATGGATGGCCGGAGGAGGTGGGCCTGAATGTGAAGGATGCAGAATAACCTCAACTCAGTGTCAAGAGGATTAGTGCTCTTCTCTGGCTGCTGCCAGGGACATTGGTAAGGAGATTATTGGTAACATTCTCCTCATGATTAAAGGTGGCACCCTTAGCAACATTGCATCAGCCAATAAGTACAAGTATGACACAAAAACTTGTGTGGGTTACACAATGTGACACCTAAGTGCGATGCAGACATCCCTCAAACAATGCAGAATTTAACATATTTTTTGACTATCACAGCATTGACCAGTGTCTCCTTTTCTCCTCAACACCAGTTGTCCACCCCCATTTTATGCACCGTTTAAAAAACGTTCTCATTGTTCAGTTGTACGGTTTGTTTTTATCTAGTACTCTCTCATCATCTGGGCTCTGCTTTTTCATTATTATATTCATGTGCAAGGTGGGTTGATGGTCCTTGCTGAAATACATAATTTGCTGTCCAATCATGTGTAATTCCAACCGTCTCCTAAACTTCAATTCAGAATATAGCAGCAATAAATTGCAACAAAACCAGATTTGTTACACATATTGTATGTAGTAACAGTGGGGGACATCTCCTCAGTGCGCTATTTAGTGAAACTTTTTTTTAATAAACAGGTTTACAATTTTGTGACACTTTGAGAAAATCTTTCCACTGTTGTGGAAAAACACATTAATTTTGCTTCGTGGTACTTTTTATTGCATCTGTAATGTTTAAACACTATTCTTTTCATTGCAAATTCTCTCAGGTATAAATAAAGACTTGAAATGCATTATCTGAAGTTTGTTAATAAGTCTTGGTCTAAGTGCGACATGGCACTAAAGTAGTGTTAGGATTTTCAAATTTCAGAGTGTTGCTTAAGTTAACTGGATTTGCCCCCCTCCCCCACAGTGAATGGGTAAACTGGCGTCTTGGTTCATGGTATTAAACATATATCAGAATATATGGAGTAGTTTAAACACTACTTAAAATGCCTTTAACAATGACCCTTACAGTAATTTGAGACATGACATGTGGTAAGTGTAGCATGCGTGGGAAGAAAAAGGTGACTTTGGACCTATGGTCCCCAAAGCTCTCCAGCACTGGGGATTTCCTCGTGTCTTGTCTGGGTCTGTTGTAGACTAATTGATAGAGATTGACTGCTATGATTGGTCAACAACTCCATTATCACTACTTTTTTTATTCGTTTATGAGATGTGGGCGTCGCTGGCAGGGCCAGCATTTATTGTCCATCCCTAGTTGCCCTTGAGAAGGTGGTGGTGAGCCACCTTCTTGAACTGCTGCAGTCCGTGTGGTGATGGTACTCCCACAGTGCTGTTAGGGAGGGAGTTCCAGGATTTTGACCCAGCGACGATGAAGGATCGGCAATATACTTCTAAGTCAGGATGGTGTGTGACTTGGAGGGCAACTTGGAGGTGGTGGTGTTCCCATGCGTCCTGCTGCCCTTCTCCTTCTAGGTGGTAGAAGTCGCGGGTTTGGGAGGCGCTGCCGAAGAAGCCTTGGTGAGTTGCTGCAGTGCATCTTGTAGATGCAGCCACGGTACGCGTGGAGGGAGTGAATGTTTGAGGTGGTGGATGGGGTGAATGTTTAAGGTGGTGGATGGAGTGAATGTTTAAGATGGTGGATGGGGTGAATGTTTAAGGTGGTGGATGGGGTGAATGTTTAAGGTGGTGGATGGAGTGAATGTTTAAGATGGTGGATGGGGTGAATGTTTAAGATGGTGGATGGGGTGAATGTTTAAGATGGTGGATGGAGTGAATGTTTAAGATGGTGGATGGGGTGAATGTTTAAGGTGGTGGATGGAGTGAATGTTTAAGATGGTGGATGGGGTGAATGTTTAAGGTGGTGGATGGAGTGAATGTTTAAGGTGGTGGAGGGAATGAGTGTTTAAGGTGGTGGATGGAGTGAATGTTTAAGATGGTGGATGGGGTGAATGTTTAAGGTGGTGGATGGAGTGAATGTTTAAGATGGTGGATGGAGTGAATGTTTAAGGTGGTGGATGGGGTGAATGTTTAAGGTGGTGGAGGGAGTGATGTTAGGGTGAATGTTTAAGGTGGTGGATGGAGTGAATGTTAAGGTGGTGGATGGGGTGAGTGTTTAAGGTGGTGGATGGGGATGTAGGGGTGGATGGGGTGAATGTTTAAGATGGTGGATGGAGTGAATGTTTAAGGTGGTGGATGGAGTGAATGTTTAAGGTGGTGGATGGGGTGAATGTTTAAGGTGGTGGAGGGAGTGAATGTTTAAGGTGGTGGAGGGAATGAGTGTTTAAGGTGGTGGATGGAGTGAATGTTTAAGGTGGTGGATGGGGTGAGTGTTTAAGGTGGTGGATGGAGTGAATGTTTAAGGTGGTGGATGGGGTGAATGTTTAAGGTGGTGGATGGGGTGAGTGTTTAAGGTGGTGGATGGGGTGAATGTTTAAGGTGGTGGATGGGGTGAATGTTTAAGGTGGTGGAGGGAGTGAATGTTTAAGGTGGTGGATGGGGTGAATGTTTAAGGTGGTGGATGGGGTGAATGTTTAAGATGGTGGATGGAGCGAATGTTTAAGGTGGTGGATAGGGTGAATGTTTAAGGTGGTGGATGGGGTGAATGTTTAAGGTGGTGGATGGGGTGAATGTTTAAGGTGGTGGATGGGGTGAATGTTTAAGGTGGTGGATGGGGTGAATGTTTAAGGTGGTGGATGGGGTGAATGTTTAAGGTGGTGGATGGGGTGAATGTTTAAGGTGGTGTATCATGCAACTCCCAGGACAAGGCGAACTAGATGGGCCTTGATCTGTTTTCATCCAGCAATTCCTATGTTCGCAATCTCCCTGCTGGTAGTTGGATGTTAAAATTACCAACACCCTGAACCCTCGTATACTTACAAGAAATATAGCCAGATCAAGTGGCAACATATATAAAAGCCTTGTGTCACTTCCATCCACCCACTCTTTCCAGTAGTACTGGAATCCAAGGTTGCCCACAAATTGAGCCTGAAGTGGGTGACGTTTGATGCTCAGCATTGATGCCACTGAGTTGGACTGATTAGTGGGGTTTGCCTCGTGGTTGAGAAAACAGAAATGACGACAGTTTTACATTCATCAATGTACCTCACTCTTTTGTTGCTCATCGATGGTCTGGCCAGTTGTTTCAGGAGGTTTGCACGTCAGGGCATGAAAGTGATTCACATGAACCACAGAAACAAGCATTGTGGATTTTATTTTCTCAGTGAAGGAACTGAGTGAAGCATATTACCAAAAGTCTATTAATCATAAAGAATTGGATCCTGTTCCCCAAACTGCAGGCTTCCTCTTTTTGTGATATTTCTTGTGAGCAACCTAATTTTTGACACCGCCGTTTGTTATTAAAGTAATAACATTTCAACCAGACCTTGCTCTTGGCTGCATTCCTGCCACCATAAACACTCCAAATCCAAAACAAAGAGCTGAAAAGAACATCTTTTTTTAAATATCCGCAAGGAACTTTTTTTGAAATCTGGAAGCTGTTGAACCTTGCTCAATCATTTACAATTGGAAGGGTTTTTTTTTAAACTGGATTATTTATTAAATGATTTATGGATAATTTAGCACTGATTTATCATTTGCCCCTTTGTACTTGCACCTTGCAGCAGACCCTTGTTGGACGTATTGAATTTATTTTCTTACTTAGCATAACTTTACATCCTGGGAATATTTATTTTCTTGTTAGACTCACACTCCTGTACTTGCAATTGAAATGAAGAAGCAATAATTGATACATGATTCTATTCCTTGGGCAGGCAGATAGTTTGTGACACTCAGGCATTACAATATAAAAAGAAAGAAAGACTTGCATTTATATAGCGCCTACCACGACCACCGGACGTCCCAAAGCGCTTTACAGCCAATGAAGTACTTTTTGAAGGGTAGTCGCTGTTGTAATGTAGGAAACATACATATACACGTACGTATATGTACATATATGTCCATAAGACCTGAATGCAAAATAATTTGTTTTGCCAACAACAATTTTTTTTTTCACGAGACATGTACAAGGAGGAAATTTTGAGTATTTTTTCTGAAAATTAAGACCATACCTTGGCTTTTAATACTGCAGCGATAACTTTGAAGGCTTTTCTGAGATATTCAAGATCAAATTGGGGCAGACTGGGAGTAGCTAGTAAGACACATTTAGTGTAGCTCTGGGTGCACAGTCAGTGCAGGACTGGGCAAATGACAACTCCAATCTGGAGGCTACCCGTAGGTACAGGAATTTCTGTAATCACTTTAAAGCCTATAAAGAGTTTACATTTTTTTTTTCCTTTTTTTAATTACAGGGCTGTTTTTATTTTATAAGCGAACTTGAGGATAAAACAATTATTGAGCCTTTTCTTTATCCTGGACCATTTCTTTGATAGTCAGCAAAAAGACTTTCATCCCAGCTGCATTCAACCTCACGTCCCTGAGCTGAAAGGGAAGGAGGTATTCGAACTGTGACACCTGCTCGCCATGTTATCAGATTTGAAGTGATTTTTTTTAATGTTTTCTTTTGAGGAAAGCTTTTTTTCTCGCAGAATCATAGACTCATAAAGCACAGAAGGAGACCATTCAGCCCATCGTGCCTGTGCCGGCTGTTCAATGAGCTCCACTCCCCAGATCTCTGCAAATATGTGGAACAAAATCAGAAATCCATTCTTTGTACATGGGTTTACCATTTTGTTGCACAGAAGTAATCTTCCGGTGTGCTTACTGGGGTGAGGCAAGCCAGTATTAGAAAACTGTTCATTCTTCCATACTTCGCACCCATGAAGTTCAACTAGAAACATCAAGTACATCCAGGCCAGATATATCGCAGTTCAGATCTTGGGTGAATTCCTCTCTGGTCTACACTGCCAAATCCCAACCGCAGAAAAGCTCCTCTTGCTGAACCCAATATGATATTTCCAGTTCCTACCATCGCCAAGTTTTGGCATCTTTGAGTGAGACTGCCAGCAAATGAGAAAATCCTGATTTGCCAACAAACTCGTGTATGTCCTGAGGCCCAATTGGCACCCATTTTGCTAGTTGTTAATATTCAGAATGCAGTCGTTATATTTTATTGTATTACATAGGATTACATAGGATATACGGCACAGAAACAGGCCATTCGGCCCAACCAGTCCATGCCGGCGTTTATAGAAACATAGAAACATAGAAGATAGGAGCAGGAGTAGGCCATTCGGCCCCTCTAGCCTGCTCCGCCATTCAATGCGATCATGGCTGATCATCCAAATTCAGAACCCTGTCCCTGCTTTCTCCCCATATCCCTTGATCCCTTTAGCCTTAAGAAATATACCCAACTCCTTCTTGAATATATTTAATGAATTGGCCTCTACTGCCTTCTGTGGTAGAGAATTCCACAGGTTCACCACTCTCTGGGTGAAGAAATTCCTCCTCATTTCTGTCCTAAATGGCTTACCCCTTATCCTTAGACTGTGACCCCTGGTTCTGGACTCCTCGACCATCGGGAACATCCTTCCTGCATCTAGTCTGTCCAGTCCTGTCAGAATTTTATAAGTTTCAATGAGATCCCCTCTCATTCTTCTAAACTCCAGCGAGTGTAAGCCCAATCGACCCAATCTCTCCTCATACGTCATTCCTGCCATCTCAGGTATCAGCCTGGTGAATCTTCGCTGAACTCCTTCCATGGCAAGAACCTCCTTCCTCAGATAAGGCGACCAAAACTGCACACAATACTCAAGTTGTGGTCTCACCAAGGCCCTGTACAACTGCAGCAAGACATCCTTGTTCCTGCACTCAAACCCTCTCGCTACGAAGGCCAACATACCATTTGCCTTCTTCACCGCCTGCTGCACCTGCATGCTTACCTTCAGCGACTGGTGCACAAGGACACTCAGGTCTCATTGCACTTCCCCTTCTCCGAATCTATTGCCATTCAGATAATAATCTGCCTTCCTGTTTTTGACACCAAAGTGGATAACCTCGCATTTATCCACGTTATATTGCATCTGCCATGCTTCTGCCCAATCACCCAACCTGTCCAAATCATCCTGGAGTTTCTCTGCATCCTCCTCACAGCACACACGCCCACCCAGCTTTGTGTCATCTGCAAACTTGGAGATATTACATCTAGTTCCCTTGTCTAGATCATTAATATATATTGTGAATAGCTGGGGTCCAAGGACCGATCCCTGCGGTACCCCACTAGTCACTGCCTGCCACTCGGAAAAAGACCCGTTTATTCCAACTCTTTGCTTTCTGTCTGCCAACCAGTTCTCTATCCAAGTCAATACCTTGCCCCCAATCCCATGTGCCTTAACTTTACACACTAATCTCTTATGCAGGACCTTATCGAAAGCCTTTTGAAAGTCCAAATACGCCACATCCACTGGTTCTCCTTTATCTATTTTACCAGTTACATCCTCAAAAAATTCCAGTAGATTAGTCAAGCACGATTTACCTTTTGTAAATCCATGTTGACTTTGTCCGATCCTGTCACTGTTTTCCAAGTGCTCTGCTATTACATCTTTTATAATGGACTCTAGCATTTTTCCCACTACCGATGTCAGGCTTAAATTCCCCGTTTTCTCTCTACCACCTTTTTTGAATAGTGGGGTAACATTAGCTACCCTCCAATCCATGGGTATTGTTCCAGATTCCATCGAATGTTGGAAGATGATCAGCAATGCATCTACTATTTCCAGGGCCACTTCCTTAAGTACCCTAGGATGTAGATTATCAGGCCCTGGGGATTTATTGGCCCTCAATCCCGCCAATTTCCCTAACACCATTTCCCTACAAATACTGATTTCTTTCAGTTCCTCCCTTTCATCAGACCCTATGTTCCCCGACATCTCTGGGAGGTTATTTGTGTCCTCCTTTGTGAAGACAGAACTAAAATATGTATTTAATTGGCCTGCCATTTCTTTGTTCCCCATTATAAGTTCCCCTGATTCTGACTGCAAGGGACCTACGCTTGACTTCACCAATCTTTTTCTCTTCACATATCTATAAAAGCTTTTACAGTCAGTTTTTATGTTCCTTGCAAGCTTCCTCTCATATTCTATTTTCCCCTTCTTAATTAATCCCTTTGTCCTCCTTTGTTGAATCCTAAACTGCTCCCAATCCTCAGGTTTACTGCTTTTTCTGTAGTTCATCCATGCGGTCTTTGAATGTTTGCCATTGCCTATCCACTGTCAACCCTTGGAGTGACATTCCCCAATCAATCCTACCCAACTCGTGCCTCATACCATCGTAGTTTCCTTTATTTAAATTCAGGACACTAGTCTCTGAGTCAACTACTTTACACTACATCTTAATGAAGAATTCTATCATATTCTGATCGCTCTGACCCAAGGGGCCTCGTACAACAAGATGGCTCCACACGAGCCTCCTCCCGTCTTTCCTCATCTAAATCTATCAGCATAACCCTCTATTCTCTTTTCCCTCATATGCTTGTCCAGCCTCCCCTTAAATGTATCCATAATATTCACTTCAACCACTCCCTGTGGTAGCGAGTTCCACATTCTCACCACTCTTTGGGTAAAGAAGTTTCTTCTGAATTCCCTATTGGATTTCTTGGTGATTATCTTATATTGATGGCCTCTAGTTATGCTCTTCCCCACAAGTGGAAATATTCTCTCTGTATCCACTCTATCAACATTTTTCATAATTTTAAAGACCTCTATTAGGTCACCCCTCAGCCTTCTTTTTTCAAGAGAAAAGAGACCCAGCCTGTTCATCCTTCCCTGATATGTATACCCTCGCATTTCTGGTATCATCCTTGTAAATCTTCTCTGCACCCTCTCCAGTGCCTCTATATCCTTTTTATAATATGGCGACCAGAACTTTACGCAGTATTCTAAGTGTGGTCTAACCAAGGTTCAATACAGGTTTAGCATAACTTCCCTACTTTTCAATTCTTTCCCTCTAGAAATAAACCCTAGTGCTTGGTTTGCAATTTTTATGGCCTTGCTAACCTGTGTCGCAACTTTTAGTGATTTGTGTGTTTGTACTCTGAGATCCCTCTGTTCCTCTACCCCAGCTAGACTCGCACCCTCCAAGTAATAAGTGACCTCTCTATTCTTCCTACCAAAATGTAATATCTCACATTTATCTGTGTTGAACTTCATTTGCCAATTATATGCCCATTGTGCAAGTTTATTAATGTCCTCCTGTAATTTGTTGCAGTCCTTCTCAGTGTCATCCGCAAATTTAGAAATTGTGTTTTTGATTCCTAAGTCTAAATCGTTAATGTAAATTGTGAACAGCAGTGGTCCCAGCACTGATCCTTGTGGAACACCACTACCCACCTTCTGCCACTGTGAATAGCCAGGGTATTTAACAATCAGGAAGGACAGGCAGGAAGGAAGGGGAGGTGGGGTGGCTATGTTAATAAAGGAAGGAATCACTGTAATACAGAGAAATGATATTGGGTCAAAGGATCAGGATAATGAAACAGTTTGGGTGGAGATAAGGAATAATAAGGGGAAAAAAACACTAGTGGGAGTAGTATATAGGCCTCTTAATAGTTGCAACTCTGCTGGAAGAAGTATTAATCAGGAAATAGTTGGGGCATGTAATAAGGGAACAGCTATAATTATGGGGGATTTTAACTATCATATTAACTGGACAAATCAAATTGGGCAGGGCAGCCTTGAGGAAGAGTTTATTGAGTGTATTAGGGATGGATTTCTTGAGCAGTATGTAACTGATCCTACAAGGGGGCAAGCAACCTTGGACCTGGTCCTGTGTAATGAGTCAGGATTAATTAATAATGTCCTAGTTAAGGATCCCCTTGGAATGAGTGACCATAACATGGTTGAATTCCATATCCAATTAGAGGGTGAGAAGGTTGGTTCTCAAACAAGCGTACTGAGCTTGAATAAAGGAGACTATGATAGTATGAGAGCGGAATTGATTAAAGTGGACTGGGAAAATAGATTAAAGGGTAAGACGGTACATGAGCAGTGGTGTTCATTTAAGGAGTTATTTTACAACTTTCAAAAAAAATATATTCCACTGAGGAAAAAAGGGTGTAAAAGAAATGACAGCCATCCGTGGCTAAGTAAAGAAATTAAGGATAGTATCCGACTAAAAACAAGGACGTATAAGGTAGCCAAACTTAGTGGGAGGATAGAAGATTTGGAAGTCTTCAAAAGACAGCAAAAAGTAACTAAAGGATTGATTAAGAAAGGGAAGATAGATTATGAAAATAAATTAGCAAAAAATATAAAAACAGATAGCAAGAGTTTCTATAGTTATATAAAAAGAAAAAGGGTGACTAAGGCAAACGTAGGTCCCTTAGAGGATGAGACCGGGAAATTAATGGGGGGAAACATGGAGATGGCAAAAATGCTGAACAAATATTTTGTTTCAGTCTTTACGGTAGAGGACACTAAGAATATCCCAACACTGGACAAACAGGGGGCTCTAGGGGGGAAGGAGCTAAATACGATTAACATCACTAAGGAATTGGTACTCAGTAAAATAATGGGACTCAAGGCGGATAAATCCCCTGGACCTGATGGCTTACATCCTAGGGTCTTGAGGGATGTGGCAGTAGGGATTGTGGATGCTTTGGTAATAATTTTCCAAAATTCCCTGGACTCAGCAAAGGTCCCGGCAGATTGGAAAACTGATAATGTAACACTATTATTTAAAAAGGGTAGTAGGCAGAAGGCTGGAAATTATAGACCAGTTAGCCTAACATCTGTGGTGGGTAAAATTTTGGAGTCTATTATTAAGGAGACAGTAACAGAACATTTAGATAAACATAATTTAATAGGACAAAGTCAGCATGGCTTTATGAAGGGGAAGTCATGTCTGACAAATTTGCTTGAGTTCTTTGAGGACATAACGTACAGGGTGGATAAAGGGGAACCAGTGGACGTAGTGTATTTAGACTTCCAGAAGGCATTCGACAAGGTGCCACATAAAAGATTATTGCTCAAGATAAAAAATCACTGGATTGGGGGGAATATTCTGGCATGGGTGGAGGATTGGTTATCTAACAGGAAGCAGAGAGTTGGGATAAATGGTTCATTCTCGGACTGGAAACCAGTAGCCAGTGGTGTTCCGCAGGGGTCGGTGCTGGGTCCCCAACTCTTTACAATCTATATTAACGATTTGGAGGAGGGGACCGAGTGTAACATATCAAAGTTTGCAGATGATACAAAGATGGGAGGGAAAGTAGAAAGTGAGGAGGACATAAAAAACCTACAAGGGGATATAGATAGGCTGGGTGAGTGGGCGGAGATTTGGCAGATGCAATACAATATTGGAAAATGTGAGGTTATGCACTTTGGCAGGAAAAATCAGAGAGCAAGTTATTATCTTAATGGCGAGAAACTGGAAAGTACTGCCACAAAGGGATCTGGGGGTCCTAGTGCAAGAAAATCAAAAAGTTAGTATGCAGGTGCAGCAGGTGATCAAGAAGGCCAACGGAATGTTGGCTTTTATTGCTAGGGGGATAGATTATAAAAACAGGGACGTATTGCTGCAGTTATATAAGGTATTGGTGAGACCGCACCTGGAATACTGCATACAGTTTTGGTGTCCATACTTAAGAAAAGACATACTTGCTCTCGAGGCAGTACAAAGAAGGTTCACTCGGTTAATCCCGGGGATGAGGGGATGGACATATGAGGAGAGGTTGAGTAGATTGGGACTCTACTCATTGGAGTTCAGAAGAATGAGAGGCGATCTTATTGAAACATATAAGATTGTGAAGGGGCTTGATCGGGTGGATGCGGTAAGGATGTTCCCAAGGATGGGTGAAACTAGAACTAGGGGGCATAATCTTAGAATAAGGGGCTGCTCTTTCAAAACTGAGATGAGGAGAAACTTCTTCACTCAGAGGGTGGTAGGTCTGTGGAATTTGCTGCCCCAGGAAGCTGTGGAAGCTACATCATTAAATAAATTTAAAACAGAAATAGACAGTTTCCTAGAAGTAAAGGGAATTAGGGGTTACGGGGAGCGGGCAGGAAATTGGACATGAGGCTGAGTTCGGATCGGTCAAGGCCCTGTGGGTGGCGGAGCGGGCCCAGGGGCTGAGTGGCCAGGTCCTGCTCCTACTTCTTGTGTTCTTTAGATTTGAGGTTAGGATCAGATCAGCCATGATCTTATTGAATGGTGGAGCAGGCTCGAGGGGCCGATTGGCCTACTCCTGCTTCTATTTCTTATGTTCTTATGTTCTTTACTCCGACTCTCTGCTTTCTATCCTGAAGCCAGCCAGCAATCCATTCTGCTACTTGTCCCCTGACTCCACATTCTCTGACCTTGCTCATCAGTCTATTATGGGGTACCTTATCGAAGGCCTTTTGAAAATCCAGATAAATTACATCTACTGCATTCCATTGTCTACTCTCTCTGTTACCTCTTCAAAAAATTCAATGAGGTTGGTCATACAAGATTTTCCCTTTTGAAAGCCATGTAAAGCAAATATGGAGAGACAGGTTTCCAAGAGAGTCCATGTTTAGTGAGCATACAGCTCCATAAGCATAGGACTACGCTCAGGTAATGTTCAATAATAACCCCCTTTTACATCAGTCATTTGATCACTACTCTGAATGGTCTCTTGGTGCCAAGTTATACTGGACCACACTGTCCTTAAAGATCATGTTATCGATAAGGTGACATGGTCCCCACCATTGGCGGCCCTGTCTTAAGCTGCCTAGGCCCTAAGCTCTGGAATTCCCTCCTTAAAACTCTCCGCATCTCTCTCCTCGTTTCAGATGCTCCTTAAAACCTACCTCTTTGAACAAGCTTTTGGTCACCTGTCGTAATATCTCCTTATGTGGCTCTGTGTCAAATTTTGTTTGATAACGCTCCTATGACACACCTTGGGATGTATCACTATGTTAAAGGTGCTATATAAATGCAAGTTGTTGTTGTTGCTATTGTTGAGGCTGCCGCGAAACGCGAATGGAGGCTGAATCCATATGTGGAAAACAAGAAAACTTTAATTCACTGCATGGCACACAAAATGGCTGCGAGAGCTGCTCCCAGAATTCTCTGCTAAAAACTCCCAGAATTCTCTGGGTAAAACCTGAGGCCCCGCCCCCTTCTGCCTTAAAGGTAATGTGCCTTAAAGGGGAAGGTGCTGGAAATTTGTCCACAGACGGAAGAGTGGATTATGCCCGTTTTAGGTGGCGATCCGCCACACAGCTCCCCCCAGAATCCGCTTAGGAGGTGTGGACGAGACGGTGCGGTGGTCTGATGGGCCGGCCGGAGTGGCTCTTGTAGGACGCCGGTGGACGTGGAACGGCCGGGCGTGGAGCAGCCGGGTGAACCGCGTGGAGGTGGACGAGCTACAGGGACCTGCTCCCCGGGCTCCGAGTGTGCTGGCTTGAGTCGGTCCACCGACACTTTTTCGGTCCTGTCGCCCACTTGCAGGGTGAAAAATTTGTCCCCAGCCCGTAGCACCTTGTAGGGCCCGTCGTACGGGGGTTGAAGGGGTCTGCGGTGGGCGTCGTGCCGGACGAAAACAAACCGTGCCTTAGTGGGACGTGTGAGGTGGATTCGCCGTGTCGGGCAATGGGCACCGGGGCGAACTGCAGCGCCGGTGAGGCGAAGTCGTGGTGTTGCTGGTCGGCTGACCAGGGTGTCGTGGCGGTGGGCAGGAACTCGCTGGGTACGCGCAGCGGCTGACCGTACACGAGCTCTGCTGCCGACGCGTGGAGGTCTTCTTTAACCGCGGTGCGCAGGCCGAGGAGGACCCACGGAAGTCGGTCGGTCCAGGCGCCGTCTTGGAGGCTGGCTCGAAGAGATGCCTTCAAGGATCTGTGGAACCGCTCACACAGTCCGTTGGCTTGGGGGTGGTACACTGTGGTGCGGTGAATGGTCACCCCGAGACTGCGTGCGACGGCGGTCCAGAGTTCAGAGGTAAATTGCGGACCTCTGTCCGACGTCATGTCGGAGGGGACGCCGAACCGTGCGACCCAAGTGCTGACGAAGGCTCTGGCGATGTCGGCGGTGGTGGTAGAGGTCAGTGGAATTGCCTCAGGCCAGAGTGTGCTGCGGTCAACGATGGTCAGCAAGTGCATGTGGCCTTGCGACGGCGGCAGGGGCCTGACGATGTCCACGTGGATGTGGTCGAATCTCCGCGAGGGGACGGTAAACTCCTTGAGGGGTGCTTTCGTGTGTTGCTGTACCTTGGCCCGTTGGCAGGCTAGGCAGGCTAGGCAGGAGTTGTCCCAAGTACACACATCCTTGCGAAGGCCGCGCCAGACAAAGCGGTTGGCTACCAATTTGATGGATGCGCGGGCGCCGGGGTGGGAGAGGTTGTGGAGAATGTCGAATACCCGGTGGCGCCAGGACGCTGGGACGACGGGCCGAGGTTGACATAGGGATATGTCGCACTTGACCATGACTGCGGTCGGGCCACAGGCGACGTCGGCCAGGCGTAGCCCTGGTAGGTTGGTGGGTGCGGAGAGCAGATCAGGGTCGGTGATCTGGTCTGCTGCAAGTTGAGCGTAGTCGACTGCTAGGTGTGCGGCATGGATGGCGGGGCGGGTGAGGCAGTTGGCTACCACATTGTCTCGGCCGGAGACGTGTTGGATGTCCGTGGTGAACTCGGACACTGCCGCGAGCTGGCGCTGCTGCCTGGCGGACCAGGGGTCGGTTGTCTTTGCCATTGCGAATGTCAGGGGCTTGTGGTTGACAAACGCAGTGAAGGGGTGGCCCTCAAGCAAAAACCGAAAATGGCGGACCGCTAGGAACAGCACGAGGAGCTCGCGGTCGAAGGTGCTGTACTTGACCTCCGGGGGGCGTAGTTGGCGGCTGAAGAAGGCAAGTGGTTGCCAGGCGCCGTCGACCCACTGCTCATACACGGCGCCGACCGCTTGGTCGGAGGCGTCCGTGGTGAGCGCTACCCTGGCATTGGGCCGTGGGTGCGCGAGCAGGGTGGCGTTGGCGAGCGCGGTCTTGGTGGAATCGAAGGCGGCGGATGCATCTGCCGTCCATTCGACCGCCATCTTGCCGCTCCTGCCCCGGAGGGCTTCATACAGGGGCCTCATGAGGGACGCCGCTTTGGGGATGAAGCGGTTATAGAAATTCACCATCCCGAGGAACTCCTGGAGGCCTTTGATGGTGGTGGGGTGGGGAAATTGTTGGACGGCCTGCACCTTGGTGGGCAGGGGAATGGCCCCAGCATGGGTGATGTGGTGGCCGAGGAAGTCGATCTTGTCCAGGCCGAACTGACATTTGGCTGGGCTGAGGATGAGCCCGTGGTCGCTGAGGCGCCCGAACAGGATGCGAAGGTGTTCGAGGTGTTCCTGCTTGGAGGAACTGGCTACCAGAATGTCGTCCAGGTAGACGAACAGGAACTTCAGGTCCCGAAGGACCGAGTCCATGAGCCGTTGGAATGCCTGGGCCGCGTTTTTGAGGCCGAAGGGCATCCGCAGGAACTCGAACAGGCTGAAGGGGGTGATTACAGCCGTCTTGGGGACGTCCGCGGGGTGGATGGGGACTTGGTGGTAGCCGCGCACCAGGTCGACCTTGGAAAAGACTGAGCGGCCGGCCAGTCTAGCCGAGAAGTCCTGAATGTGCGGCACGGGGTACCGATCAGGGGTGGTGGCATCATTGAGGCGGTGGTAATCCCTGCAGGGGCGCCAACCTCCGCCTGGTTTGGGGGCGATGTGGAGTGGGGAGGCCCAGGGACTGTTGGAGCGGCGGATGATGCCGAGCTGTTCCATGGTGGCAAACTCGGTCCGCGCGATCTCCAGTTTGGCCGGGTCCAGCCTGCGGGCGTGGGCGTACACTGGGGGGCCTGTGGTGGCGATGAAGTGTTCCACCCCGTGTTTGGCGGCCTCCACGGAGAAGGTTGGATTGATAAGGGCCGGGAATTTGGCCAGGAGTGCCGAGTAGTCATCCGTGGCCCGGGCGTGGCACTGTGACGCCATGTCGGTGGGTTGACGGGGGGCCATGGCGCCCAGGATGGGGGACATGGTGTTCATGTCCACGAGGCGGTGATGAGGGATGTCTACCAGTAAGCCGTGGGCACACAGGAAATCTGCGCCGATGAGGGGGGAGAGCACCTTGGCAGTGATGAACTCCCATCGGTAGCGGTGACCAGCGAGGTCGAGGATGACTGTCCGGGTGCCATACGTCCGGATTTCCGAGCCGTTAGCAGCAGCCAGCGCCGGTCCTCGTTCGCCCTTTTGGATGTCGAGGGAGGAGGCCGGGATGATGCTGTGCTGAGCCCCAGTGTCGCACAGGAACCGGCGGCCGGTTTTGTCATCCGTGATGAACAGCAGGGAGCCCGCGTGGCCCACGGCCATCGCGGGGGCTGGAACGGGGGCGGACTTGAAAGAGCAGGGAGGTGTGCACCGTTGTGCCCTGGCGCCGAACCGTGCGTGGTAGTAACAGTGGCCCGGGTTAGTGGGGCGTGAAGGCCCCGTGGGCCTGGTGACAGGCCCTTGTGGCCGTGTGCTGGATGGTGAGGGGCGCGCCCAGGCATTGGCTGCCAGGTCCGGAGTGACGTCGCGGCTGGAGTGAGCGGACAGCAGCTTGTCGACCTCATCGGCCAGGGCTTCCAGGTTCGTGAGGCCGGACGCCACGATCGCTGGGCGGATGCTGAGAGGGAGCTGGCGGATGAACAGCGTGCGGAAGAGGGATCCGGGTGGGCTCTCGTCGGTGAGGGAGAGCATGTGGGAGAGGAGGTCTGACGGTGAGGCATCACCGAGGCCTGGAAGGTCGAGGAGGTGGCAGTTTCGCTGATATGCCGAGGCCGTAAATTTTTTAAGGAACGCTGTTCTGAGATGTGCGTACTTGCCTTCCTCTGGTGGGTTCTTCAGCGTTGTCCAAACCTTGGAAACTGCGGCGCTACTGAGTGATGTGACGAGATAGTCGTACTTCGTCCCATCTGTGGTGATATTTCGCAGCCGGAAGCGAGATTCAGCTTGGTGAAACCAGGCTTTGGGCTGGTTTTCCCAAAACTCCGGCAGTTTCACGGAAACTGTGTTCGTGTCCGCCATTGCATTGCTCGGAATACGTTCTGAGCATCGGGGTCACCAATGTTGAGGCTGCCGCGAAACACGAATGGAGGCTGAATCCATATGTGGAAAACAAGAAAACTTTAATTCACTGCATGGCACACAAAATGGCTGTGAGAGCTGCTCCCAGAATTCTCTGCTAAAAACTCCCAGAATTCTCTGGGTAAAACCTGAGGCCCCGCCCCCTTCTGCCTTAAAGGGGAAGGTGCTGGAAATTTGTCCACAGACGGAAGAGTGGATTATGCCCGTTTTAGGTGGCGATCCGCCACACTATAATCATATTAAATATCACCAGGACTGACACCGAAGACACCTACCAGCTCATGACACCCAGTAAAAGATATTGGTAGAAAGAGGGAAATTCGGAGTGATCACTGACATGAATCTTGTCATTCATGTGGAAATGACTTATGAAATAATACTGGGTGGCCTGCTGGTGGCGCTGTCCAGGGAGAGTATAAATACTCGGGCATGGGCCCAGCTTGCTCAGAACATTCTTTAACGGGAACTAGAGAAGGACGCAACTAGACCTCCATGTTGAAAAACAGTTGATTAAAGCCTTGTTTAATACTCAGACCAAGTGCCTAGTAGTTTTCTTATGTCAATCACTACTCTGAATGGTCTCTCAGTGCCAAGTTATACCGAACCACGCTGTCCTTAAAGATCATGTCATTAATAAGGTGACATTGAGTGATCACTCAGAATTTTCCTCTTACTTTCTACCAATGTCTTTTACTGGGTGATGTGGAATAACAGCTTGTTGGTTCCTGCTTTGATTGCTTGTAATAAATGCTCAGCTGAAAGAAAAACATCAATGTAAACAAGTAGACAAGCCAACATTTCAGCCGTGGTTCGGTTAGTAGCACTCTCGATTCTGAGTCAGAAGGTTGTGGGTTCAAGTTCCAATCCAGGGACTGGAGCACAAAAATCTCAGCTGACACTCCAGTGCAGTGCTGAGGGAGTGTTGCACTGTCGGAGGCGCCATCTTTCGGATGAGACGTCAAACCGAGGCCCTGTCTGATATCTCTAAGTGGGTGCTGTGCTAATAAGACACGCCTGTTTGAAAGTCTGGTTTTAGCTTGCAGTTTTGGGGCTAATTGGTGATTGGCGTGATTTAAACATGCCTGCAGGCGCTAAACCAGAGACCTGCAGGTTTAGCACTCAAACGCTGATTAGATGTAATTTTTGTGGAGCAGGATATGTAGCCTCCACGCACCCACTTCCACTGAAAGTGTGGAGTGCGCTGGGTGACAGACAATGGCACGTATCAGGATGACTCAGGGACCGATGGAGAAGGCTCAAAGGTTCTCAGACGTAGCACTGGAGGTCCTGGTGGAGCAGGTCCTGAGGAGGAGGGATGTCCTGTACCGGGGGGGGGGAAGGAGTCCACCACGTCTTGTCCCTCTCTCCACCAGCAGCTGGTGCTGCTCTGCCTGGCCTTATCTCCTCCTCCCATTCCTCTTCCAGACCAAGGGGGACCCCCAGCAAGATCCCCATGACCAAGCACTCCCTTTCTCCTGATGACTCCTATAAGGTCTCCAATAAGGTAGAGTAGCACGGCAGTCACTCTCTTTAGGTGAAGTGTTCAGAGAAATTCCAGGAAAAATGTTGATAAAGTGTTGGTGAAGTCTTGGCAAAGTGTCCCAGAAAGTCTCCCGATGTGTCTCAAAAGTTCTCTTCAAACCTCCAGTAGCAAGCAAACAGTGAAAGCTGATCATGGTTTTAATAGCGCTGGAAATCCTCAGCAACGACTTGTTTACTCCTGTTCAGCTGGTCGCTGTTTGAAGAGAGTGTTAATTCCACAACTAGCAAGCAGAATTGCGTGCAGCCTCTTAAATGAGCACTAGCGGCCAATTTAATTGTCAATCAGAGCATTAACGATCCTCGGGGCGGCCATTCCTAGCGTATGCTTCAACTCCTTTAGCAAGATGGCGTCTTGCGCTAAAGGCGGGCTAAACTGGCGTTGCAGCTCGGGAACGGTAGCATAGTGGGTATATTACTGGACTAGTAATCCAGAGGCCTGGATTAATAATCCGGAGACATAAATTCAAATCCCAATTTAAATTCAGTTAATTAAATAAATCTGAAATAAAAAGCTAGTATCAGTAATGGTGACCATGAAACTACCAGATTGTCGTAAAAACCCATCTGGTTCACTAATGCACTTTAGGGAAGGAAATCTGCAGTTCTTACCTGGTCTGGCCTATGTGTGACTCCAGACCCACAGCAATGTGGTTGACTCTTAACTGCCCTCTGAAATGGCCTAGCAAGCCATTCAGTTGTAACAAACTGCTACAAGAAACCATAATAAGAATAAAACCGGACGGACCACCAGGCACCAGCTTCAGACATGACAACGGCACACCCAGCCCAGTCGACCCTGCAAAGTCCTCCTCACTAACATCTGGGGACTTGTGCCAAAATTGGGAAAGTTGCCCCACAGACTATTCAAGCAACAGCCTGACATAGTCATACTAACAGAATCATACCTTTCTGCCAATGTCCCAGACTCCTCCATCATCATCCCTGGGTATGTCCTGTCCCACCGGCAGGACAAACCCACCAGAGGTGACGGCACAGTGGTATACAGTCAGGAAGGAGAGGCCCTGGGAGTCCTCAACATTGACTCTGGACACCATGAGGTCTCATGACATCAGGTCGAGCATGGGCAAGGAAACCTCCTGTTGATTACCACCTACCGCCCTCCCTCAGCTGATGAATCAGTACTCCTCCATGCTGAACAGCACTTTGAATCAGTACTCCTCCATGTTGAACACCACTTTGAATCAGTACTCCTCCATGTTGAACACCACTTTGAATCAGTACTCCTCCATGTTGAACACCACTTTGAATCAGTACTCCTCCATGTTGAACACCACTTTGAATCAGTACTCCTCCATGTTGAACACCACTTGGAAGAAGCACCGAGAGTAACAAGGGCACAGAATGTACTCGGGGTAGGGGACTTTAATGTCCATCACCAAAAGTGGCTCGGTAGCACCACTACTGACCGAGCTGGCCGAGTCCTGAAGGACATAGCTGCCAGTCTGGTCCTGCAACAGGTGGTGAGAGAACCAACACGAGGGAAAAACCTACTTGACCTCGCCCTCACCAATCTACCTGTCCCAGATATATCTGTCCATGACCGTATTGGTAGCAGTGACCACCGCACAGTCATTGTGGAGACGAAGTCCTGTCTTCACACTGAGGACACCCTCCATCGTGTTGTATGGCACTACCACCATGCTAAATAGAAGCATAGAAGCATAGAAGATAGGAGCAGGAGTAGGCCATTCGGCCCCTCGCGCCTTCTCCGCCATTCAATGAGATCATGGCTGATCATCCAATTTCAGTACCCTGTCCCTGCTTTCTCCCCATATCCCTTGATCCCGTTAGCCTTAAGAAATATATCTGTCTCCTTCTTGAATATATTTAATGAATTGGCCTCAACTGCCTTCTGTGGTAGAGAATTCCACAGGTTCACCACTCTCTGGGTGAAGAAATTCCTCCTCATCTCAGTCCTAAATGGCTTACCCCTTATCCTTAGACTGTGACCTCTGGTTCTGGACTCCCCCGCCATCGGGAACATCCTTCCTGCATCTAGTCTGTCTAGTCCTGTTAGAATTTTATAAGTTTCAATGAGATCCCCTCTCATTCTTCGAAACTCTAGTGAATATATGCCTAATCGACTGAATCTCTCCTCATACGTCATTCCTGCCATCCCAGGTATCAGTCTGGTAAATCTTCGCTGCACTCCCTCCATGGCAAGAACATCCTTCCTCAGATAAGGCGACCAAAACTGCACACAATACTCAAGGTGTGGTCTCACCAAGGCCTTGTACACCTGCAGCAAGACATCCTTGCTCCTGTACTCGAATCCTCTCGTTATGAAGGCCAACATACCATTTGCCTTCTTAACCGCCTGCTGCACCTGCATGCTTACCTTCAGCGACTGGTGAACAAGTACTCCCAGATCTCGTTGCACTTCCCCTTTTCCCAATCTATTGCCATTCAGATAATAATCTGCCTTCCTGTTTTTGCCACCAAAGTGGATAACCTCGCATTTATCCACATTATACTGCATCTGCCATGCATCTGCCCAATCACCCAACCTGTCCAAATCATACTGGAGTTTCTCTGCATCCTCCTCACAGCACACACGCCCACCCAGCTTTGTGTCATCTGCAAACTTAGAGATATTACATCTAATTCCCTCGTCTAGATCATTAATATATATTGTGAATAGCTGGGGTCCTAGCACTGATCCCTGTGGTACCCCACTAGTCACTGCCTGCCACTCGGAAAAAGACCCGTTTATTCCAACTCTTTGCTTCCTGTCTGCCAACCAGTTCTCTATCCAAATCAGTACCTTACCCCCAATCCCATGTGCTTTAACTTTGCACGCTAATCTCTTATGCAGGACCTTATCGAAAACCTTCTGAAAGTCCAAATATACCACATCCACTTTTTCTCCCTTATCTATTCTACCAGTTACATCCTCAAAAAATTCCAGTAGATTAGTTAGGCATGATTTACCTTTTGTAAATCCATGTTGACTTTGTCCAATCCTGTCACTGTTTTCCAAGTGCTCTGCTATTACATCTTTTATAATGGACTCTAGCATTTTGCCCACTACCGGTGTCAGGCTTACTGGTCTATAATTCCCCGTTTTTTCTCTACCACCTTTTTTAAATAGTGGGGTTACATTAGCTACCCTCCAGTCCATGGGAACTGTTCCAGAGTCTATAGAATTTTGAAAGATGACCAAATGGGATAGATTCAGAACAGATCTAGCAGCTCAAAACTGGGCATCCATGAGGCGCTGTGGGCCATCAGCAGCAGCAGAATTCTATTCCACCACAATCTGTAACCTCATGACCCGGCATATCCCTCACTCTACAATTAACATCAAGCCAGGCGACCAACCCTGGTTCAATGACGAGTGTCGAAGAGCATGCCAGGAGCAGCACCAAGAGTACCTAAAAATGAGGTGCCAACCTGGGGAAGCTGCAACACAGGACTACATGCATGCTAAAAAGTGGAAGCAGCATGCTATAGACAGAGCTAAGCGATCCCACAATCAACAGATCAGATCAAAGCTCTGCCGTCCTGCCACATCCAGTCGTGAATGGTAGTGGACCATTAAACAACTGACGGGAGGTGGAGACTCCAAGAACATTTCCATCCTCAATGATGGCAGAGCCCAACACACAAGTGCAAAAGACAAGGCTGAAGCGTTTGCAACCATCTTCAGCCAGAAGTGCCGAGTGGATGATTCATCTCGACCTCCTCCTGAGGTCCCCACTCCACGTGATATCAAGAAATGGCTGAGCGCATTCGATACAGCAAAAGCCACGCCTCTAGCCAAGCTGTTCCAGTACAGCTACAACACTGGCATCAACCCAACAATGTGGAAAACTGCCCAGGTATGTCCTGTCCACAAAAAGCAGCACAAATCCAATTCGGCCAATTACTGCCCCATCAGTCTACTCTCAATCATCAGCAAAGTGATGGAAGGTGTCATTGACAGTGCTATCAATCGGCACTTATTCACCAATAACCTGCTCACCGATGTGCAGTTTGGGTTCCGCCAGGACCACTCAGCTCCAGACCTCATTACAGCCTTGGTTCAAACATGGACAAAAGAGCTGAATTCCGGAGGTGAGGTGAGAGTGACTGCCCTTGATATCAAGGCAGCATTTGACCAAGTGTGGCATCAAGGAGCCCTAGTAAAATTGAAGTCAATGGGAATCAGGAGAAAGACTCTCCACTGGCTGGAGTCATACCTAACACAAAGGAAGATGGTTGTGGCTGTTGGAGGCCAATCATCTCAGCCCCAGGACATCGCAGCAGGAGTTCCTCAGGGCAGTGTCCTAGGCCCATCTATCTTCAGCTGCTTCATCAATGACCTTCCCTCCATCATAAGGTCAGAAGTGGGGATGCTTGCTGATGATTGCATAGTGTTCAGTTCCATTCACAACTCCTCAGATAATGAAGCAGTCTATGCCTGCATGCAGCAAGACCTGGACGACATTCAGACTTGGGCTGGTAAGTGGCATGTAACATTCGCGCCACACAAGTGCCAGGCAATGACTATCTCCAACAAGAGAGTGTCTAACTACCGCCCCTTGACATTCAACGGCATTACCATCGCCGAATCTGCCAACATCAACATCCTAGGGGGTCACTATTGACCAGAAACTGGACCAGCCACATAAATACTGTGGCTACAAGAGCAGGTCAGAAGCTGGGCATTCTGCGGCGAGTGTCTCACCTCCTGACTCCCCAAAGCCTTTCGACCATCTACAAGGCACAAGTCAAGGGTGTGATGGAATACTCTTTACTTGCCTGGATGAGTGCAGCTCCAAAAACACTTAAGAAGCTCGACATCATCCAGGACAAAGCAGATCGCTTGATTGGCACCCCATCCACCACCTTAAACATTCGCTCCCTCCACCCCCAGAGCACCGTGTCTGCAGTGTGTACCATCTACAAGATGCACTGCAGCAACTCGCCAAGGCTTCTTCGACAGCACCTCCCAAACCCCGCGGCCTCTTCCACCTAGAAGGACAAGGGCAGCAGGCGCATGGGAACACCATCACCTCCAAGTTCCTCTCCAATCACACACTATCCTGACTTGGAAGTATATCGGCATTCCTTCACTGTCGCTGGGTCAAAATCCTGGAATTTCCTCCCTAACAGCACTGTGGGAGTACCTTCACCACACGGACTGCAGCGGTTCAAGAAGGTGGCTCACCACCACCTTCTCAAGGGCAATTAGGGATGGGCAATAAATGCTAGCATTGCCAGCGGCGCCCACATCCCAGGAATGTATAAAAAAAAGCTCAACACCCCATCTTGGCCTCCGGGCTGTTTACCGCCTAAAGTATCCGTGGAAAATCGCCTACACATTTAGTATCAACGAGTGATACTTTTAACATCGGGCTGGAAATTGCTGGAACGGGGCATCTCATGGCATGCCCAGTTAGTTAGACCTTTTCCCACAGCCTTAAGCTTAAAAAAATTTTGACCTATAAGTTGCTGGAAATGCGAGGGCTTCAGGTCATCTGGGACCTTGATGAACGATGGGACCAACAGTGTATCTCCTTAACCAATGAGATTTAAGGATTGAGAAATAAGAAGAGGAAGGACTGAGCAGGATAAATTAGAGTGGGTGAATTCAATGTCAAATCAGGTAGAGAAAGAGAAATAAAGAGAGGGAAAGAAAGTTTGGATTAAGAGAGAAAGAGAAAAAAAGAGACAGAAAGGAAAAGTAAGAAAAAAAATTAAAATTTAAAATTGACAATTTTAAAATCTACAACAACAATTCACTACCTGAAGGAATGGGACTCCACACTTATAATTGTTCACTTTCTGGACAAGAGAGGTTGATTGGCAGTCATTAACAATTATCACGTCGTTGAAAGGGTACTTGCGCTATTAATTACTAGACTTAACTTTCTGTGGCGAGTTGAATGGGCAATTATGCAGCAAATTCGTGAAAATCACGGGGAGGTTCAGTGCGAGATGCCATTTTTTGCTGAGCTAACGGCAATGCGGGGCAAATCGTCCAGCAACTCATGGCGATTTGCAAATCACAGGGTATCTCTTCCTCACCACAAGTTGCTGGACAATTTTTGCACATTAATAACGGCAAGTGTCGTTCAGACACCGTTATTATTTCAGCAAATTGTGTTAATAAAATTGAAATGTTGCTACATTCAGTTTGCAATGTATACTTTATAGCTCATTGCAAAGGAAATAAATGTTCTTGAGTTAATAAACACACTTAAACCCAAGCTGACTGTATCAAACAGAATTGTTTGGGACTAAAATAAGTCTTGCTGAAGTGAAATTAAAAAGGAAATGGTCAATCTCAATAGATCTGTAAAATGTATGTGAAGAACATTTTAACGGTTGTATTAGTGCGTCAAAATATATATTGGCTGTCGCGTTGCCTACATTACAGCAGTGACTACACTTCAAAGGTACTTCATTAGCTATAAAGTGCTTTGGGACATCCTGTGGTTGTGAAAGGTGCTATATAAATGCAAGTTATTTCTTTCTAGTTTTTATATGACAACAGAGTAATGCATGATGAGAGCCAAACTGCTTTGAAACACTTCAACCAAACACTGAGCAAGCATAATCCAGGGAAAGTTTGTATAAGGTACAGTAATAAGTCTTCAAATCCAATTGATAGGTCATTGCCCAGAATAGCAGAATTGTGCATTTCACTTGTAAGCTGTGGGGTTTTTTTTGGAAGTACAAACCTGAAATTCATCAGTTAGTTTTTGACCACAACATGCTGAAAAAGTAATTCAAAAATTATAATCTTGGAACTTACTGATGTTCACAAACTAACAATTGGATAAGTACCTGAAGGAAAAAAATTTGCAGGGCTACGGGGACAGGGCGGGGAGTGGGACTAGCTGAAGTGGTCTTGCAGAGAGCCGGCACGGGCTCGACGGGCCAAATGGCCTCCTTCTGTACCGTAACCATTCTATGATTCTATGATTCTATGAACACAACTATGAATCCTGCGCACAATTTATATAATCACAACTTTCTGTATTTCATAACAGATTTGCAATCGTATGGTATGGATTTATTAGGGTCTGGGCCATCATTTCATGGACCAATGCATTGGTTTGTAATGTGAATTGAGCGGAAATGTACAAAGTACTAAAGTGATCTCAGCAATTGCTCCAGGATCACTCCCACTGGGAACCTGCACCACCAACAGTGGTGGACTTTACCGGGTTGGCAGGAGGTTTCCAACTTTGAATCTCATTGACTGATGCCCGTGTCGATGGGGAGCAGCTGTGGAGCTTGCCAACAGTCCATCCCACAACCCGCCCCCCAAAGGAACTTATAGTTGTTTTCCAAAGTCCCTCACAAAGGGAGCCACTGCAAGAACGGAAAAAGAATTGTGGCCAAATCCTCAATCCTGGCTTGGAAGCCCAGTTGGTCCCCATTATCTGGTTGGGGAGAGATGCCTGATCTGACTAGAAGTATCTCCACCACCCATGCTCTGAGTCCCTCTGAGGCCCCAGAGGGTGGGAACTCCTGATGAAGAGTCCCTGCAACTGAGCACCCTCCCCACCACCCAACTTACATAAGAACATAAGAACATAAGAAATAGGAGCAGGTGTAGGCCATTTGGCCCTTCAAGCCTGCTCCTCCATTCAATAAGACCATAGCTGATCGTCTACCTCATCTCCACTTTCCTGCACTATCCCCAGACGTTAAACCGAGGCCCCGTCTGCCCTCTCAGGTGGACATAAAAGATCCCATGGCACTATTCCGAAGAAAAGCAGGGGAGTTATCCCCGGTGTCCTGGTCAATATTTATCCTTCAACCAACACCTAAAACAGATGATCTGGCCATTATCACATTGCTGTTTGTGGCAGCTTGCTGTGCGCAAATTGGCTGCCGCATTTCCTCTCTCTCTGTTCCCCCTCTCTCTCTCTCTGACTACACTTCAAAAGTACTTCATTGGCTGTAAAGCACTTTGGGACGTCCTGAGGTGGTGAAAGGTGCTATATAAATTCAGGTTTTCTTTCAGGAACAGGTAAGGGAGGTAAGCTGAGGGACGACACCCAGCGAGACAGCACCAAGGAAACAAAAAGGAATCACACCAAATCCATGTTTTATTAAAAAGTAAAACTTGTTCATCTTGGTCCACCCGTCAATGACCTTGGTTGGAATGGATGGAGCCTCCACCCTCACAAGGCCATCCAAGAAACTTGGGCGCATGTCCCGGCCTACTTCCTGACCATTCTGGCGGACTGTCGGTGAAGTTATGGTGGGAGTAATCCGGAATGAACATGGAATTTGGGGCCTGTATTATAGTGTCACAATATGATGAAGCTCAGACTCAGTCGAACATGTGAAAACTGAGCTCGTGCCAGCAAGTGCTCGGCTCTTGGTACTCAAACTGCTATCAATATAGCGGGTTTGCTTGAAGCACCCAATCCAGCACCCTTCCACTCCCCCCCACCCCCCCCCACCACCTCGTATGAGTTTGTATTATTACTTTCTGTTGTTACCATGGTGATACTTTGCAATCTTCCTGTTCATTAGTGTCACTACGTTCAGGTCTGACCGGGAGTATTTTAAAATACTTACATTCCGACCTGACTATGCAGTTGTGGAAAGTTACAGGAGTTCTTCATTAATGACCGTAACAAGGCCGTAACCAACAAAAATGGTTTTATTTCTCAATTTCCACTAATGTTTGTGAATCCATTTTTCGAACGACATGAATCCTCAGGGTGGCACAAAACACGGGCAAATAGTTAGCACTTCCGACTGTAATTACTTCACTTTTTACTCATGTTGACATTATCGCGGACAGGAAAACTGGCCTTCACTGAATATGTTCGGAGTTACGTGCAGAGAATTAGGTGAAAGACTGAGGCTCGTGGGCACACCCAACCTTTCATTAGCTCTGTACAATCGACACCTGGGCAAACATTTGGACTTAATGTTTGGCCTGTCAGCATGAACAGTGGGAATGAATCATAAATTAATGGTGCAATATTTTACAGAAGCTGAAACACAACAGACAAGTGCTTAGCATCACTTCTATTACTAAGGACTGGGCTTCAGGTCATAGATGAGAGATGAGAGGTGATACGCTGTCCCCATGACTACCACGCTACTCACCTTCCCAGTGACATGTTTGATCCTTTCAATTGTCGAATAATATCATTTATTTCTGATTTTTTCTTTGTTTTGATTTATTAATTATCATTTGGTAAATTAAACAAAAATATTTTTGTATCCTTTTTTCAATGGTGCAACCGATATTAAAGTGAGGTCCAAATCCCAGCAATAGCCTGTAGTGAAGCAAACTGAGAAATCTCAGGTTAATTTACAATTTGTTCAATTCAAGTCTGATTCAGGGGTGGGGTGGGGTGTAGTGTTTCAGCTGTTCCTTTAAAAACTGGTAGCACAGTATACACATCCCAAGGTGCACATTATTCTGCCATGCACGAACACCACCATTTTCACACTTTACTCCATTCTCCATTGTAATAATTATTGTATGTGTGTGTGTGTTGGTGTGTGTGTGTGTGTGTATTGGTGTACGGTGGTGTGTATTTGTTGGTGTGTGTGAGTTTGTGTTGTATCTGTGTGTTGGTGTGTGTGTGTCTTGGTGTGTATGTGTCTTGGTGTGCGTTGGTGTGTGTCTTGGTGTGCGTTGGTGTGTGTGTGTGTTGGTGTGCATTGGTGTGTGTGTGTCTTGGTGTGCATTGGTGTGTATGTGTGTTGGTGTGCGTTGGTGTGTATGTGTCTTGGTGTGCGTTGGTGTGTGTGTGTGTTGGTGTGCATTGGTGTGTATGTGTCTTGGTGTGCGTTGGTGTGTGTGTGTGTTGGTGTGCATTGGTGTGTGTGTGTGTTGGTGTGCGTTGGCGTGTATGTGTCTTGGTGTGCATTGGTGTGTGTGTGTGTTGGTGTGCATTGGTGTGTGTGTGTCTTGGTGTGCATTGGTGTGTGTGTGTCTTGGTGTGCATTGGTGTGTGTTTGGGAGTGAGGAGATGTAAGGGATGATTGCAGTAGCTGCAGCCACAGTATTAGAATGTCACCTGTGGCTCAGTTGGTAGCACCCTCGCCTCTGAGTCAGAAGGTTGTGGGTTCATAGTCCCACTCCAAGGACGTGAGCACATAAAAAAGGTAGGCTGACAATCCAGTGCAGTGCTGAAGGAGTGCTGTACTGTTGGAGGTGCCGTCTTTCGGATGAGACGTTAAACCGAGGCCCTGTCTGCTCTCTCAGGTGGACGTAAAAGATCTCATGGCACTATTTCGAAGAAGAGCAGGGGAGTTATCCCCGGTGTCCTGGTCAATATTTATCCCTCAATCAACAGAACAAAAAAACAGATTATCTGGTCATTATCACATTGCTGTTTCTGAGAGCTTGCTGTGCGCAAATTGGCTGCCGTGTTTCCCACATTACAACAGTGACTACACTCCAAAAAATTACTTCATTGGCTGTAAAGCGCTTTGAGACATTCGGTGGTTGTGAAAGGTGCTATATAAATGCAAGTCTTTCTTTTTTCTAGAGGTCGTTGGCCTTTTTTTCTTGTTCTTTGCTGGTGAGAAATCTGATCCCTGGTAGTCTAGTGTGGAAGCATCTCATTCCTGATGGTCTAATTTAATGTATGCCTGTTGCCCGAATGGTTCGGGGGAAATGGGATGGCATTTGATCGCAGGTGGTCTAGTAACAGAGATTAGGTTTGTTGTCCCTGCCGATGGCTCAGTCACAAAGATCATCACGCTTAATCCCTAGAGGTGTTGCACTATAGTCAGGGAGAAACACACTTGTGTTCTCCAACAGCCTAAGACACGTGACAGTGGAATAGCAATCAAATCTTCAGATTTCATTATGGATCAAAGTGGAGTCAGATTCTCATCACAATGGCATGTTGGCCGAGATCAAGCGTAGGCTTGATTGGAAGCTGGACGGTGATGGAACGCCTGGTCAACCTTGAGTTTACTGACCCCATTTGTAATTTCGGGTTCACCCACGGTTATATTGAGTGACACTGAAATTACAACAAGCAGTTTGGCCCAATCAGTCCGTGTTGGTGTTTATGCTCCACACGAACGTGAGTTCTAATCCCATGTGCCCCCGGACCCATATCCCGTTACTCACTTTTCCTTCAACCACCTAACTTACTCTTAAATGTTGACCTGGTCTCTTCTTCAATCACTAACCCTGGTAGTGTATCCACAGCCTCATAACTTTTTGTGCAAAGAGCACTGTCCTCCTCTATATAGAAACATAGGAAGATAAGAACAGGAGTAGGCCATTCAGTCACTCGAGCCTGTTCCACCATTGTAATCTCCTCTGATTTAATTAAAGCATCCCCAATTTTTCAAGTCTTACTTTGTATTTGTATTTCCTCATGCCAGGCAACATCCTATTGCATCTGTGCTGTCCCCTCTCTATTGCCTCAACATCCTTCCTATAGTGTGGAGCCCATAACTGCACACAGTATTCCAACTCTGGTTTTAAAAACATAAGAACAGAAGAAATAGGAGCAGGAGTAGGCCATACAGCCTCTCGAGCCTGCTCCGCCATTCAATAAGATCATGGTTTTATTACGGTTTTATATAGATTCACCTTTACATCTCAACTTTTATATTCCATACCTCTTGCCATAAAACCCAGTATTCTATTAGCTTTTTTTTTAATGGCTTTAGCCACCTGAGATGCTGCTTTTAATGTTTTGTGAAGCTAAACCACCGCCCCCACCCCCCCCACCCCCCCGCCCAGATTAGGAGGATTAGGTGATGTGAATTCAGGTGCAGCCGCAGGATTTCAATGCCTCCATGGTTTGTGCCTTTTAAAGGCAGCAATCATGAGGACCCCAATATCTGGTAGAAATTCAGCAGTGCGGAGAACAGCCGCTCTTCAGGAGGGCCTGTAGAGCCTCTGCTGCGGGAAGTGAGGCCGAAGAGAGGGAATCTCTTCGAGACAGAGGACCCCCCAAGCAAACTGCACAATGAAAATGACAAGAGGTCTCTACCAGCATGAAAGCCGGAAGCACAATACCACGCACCTGGAATGAATGCCAGAAGAGGTTTGATGGCCTTACAAAGTAGAAGAACTCACTCGTACAATAGCAAAATACTGTGGAAGCTGCAAATCTGAAATAAAAACAGAAAATTTGGGAAATACTCAGCTGGTCAGGCAGCATCTGTGGAGAGAGAAACAGAGTTAACGTTTCAGGTCGATGACCTTTCATCAGAAGAACTCACTGCTGCCTTTCATTCATTCAGTGTACTAATCATCCACGACACCTATAAATGATCTTCCTCACACCGTCTTAAAGTACTGTCAGCGCTGGTCATGAATGCCCATTATGCTACAAAGATGAAATTAACATTAACAACCTTTCCGTGTAATTGTTCTCTCGTGCCTCACATGCATTCAATCCAAAATAATCCTCAGGTGTAAGTTACGGCTCAGTGGGTTGTGCTCTCGCCTCTGAGTCAGAAGGTTGGTGGGTTCAAGTCCTGGCCCGGAGATTTAAGCACAATATCTAGGCTGACACCCCCAGTGCAGTACTGAGGGAGTGCTGCACTGTCAAAAGGTGCTGTCTTTCAGATGAGATGTTAAACCGAGGCCCCGTCTGCCCTCTCAGGTGGAAGTAAAAGATCCCATGGCACTATTTCGAAGAAGAGCGGAGGAGTTATCCCTGGTATCCTGGCCAATATTTATCCCTCAATCAACATCACAAAAAAACAGATTATCTGGTCATCATATTGCTGCTTGTGGGAGCTTGCTGTGCGCAAATTGGCTGCTGTGTTTCCTACATTACACCAGTGACTACACTCCAAAAAGTACTTCATTGGCTGTAAAGTGCTTTGGGACATCCTGAGGTTGTGAAAGGCACTGTATTTGACCCCAGCACAGGAAGCACCCCCCACCTCCCCCCTTTCTCCCTTGAAATGTGCTTGTGCCTCATTGAGAAACCTTCCCTGGAAGTGCGTTTGATGCACAAAGTGGGAGGAGAGCCAACATAACAGGTCTCCTCCTTTTCCTCCTGCGACATGCCTGGGAGATTGACATTCCAGGGCGCAACGCAGAGGCAAAAGGGTTCAGATGGATTTTATGATAGGAATACGACAAAGAGTTTGGTAGTTGTATTAAAAAAAAATTGCCATTCTGGAAATTTTCCGTAAGGCAGCCACAAGCTGTTGACGCAGTGCAGTGGAGAGATGAAAAAGCAATGGGTTTTTATAAAAGGAAAAAAAGTAAAGCAGAAAATATTCCCTCTGAACTCAATGATTAAGTGTTTGAATAGAGAAGGCACTGGTGAAGAGAGGGATATGAGATTTTCCTGTGAGTAATAAAGGTTATAAAGGCCTCATTCACAAGTGGAATAAACCTGCGTGTCTCACTGTTCACCACTGTGTATCTTACTTACACCATGTTTTACTCTATGTGGATAGACTTTAGCGTGAATCAGCTGGACCTCTTGTGGTGTCATAGGCAAAGAGTTGTGGTATCAAAGCAGGTGTCATGGCACCATAAAGACAGCGTTATTATTCAACAACTAAAGATGAAGAAGAGGTCATTTTGACAGTTAATAATCCCATGCCTGTGTTGTGAATGCAGGATATTCCCACACGGACTTGTTTAATGCCAAAAATATTCTGACCTCATGGGAGTATGTTTTCCGATTGGCGAAGTTCATGTATGAATGCTTCACACAGTCACATTACATTCCTCTGTCTGCTATTTGCAGAAGGCGTTAGCCCATTTAAAATAAATAGGTTAACAGCTACCTAAAAATAACGCACAGAGGAATGTAGTGCCAGCACGTGAAGTGTTCATACGAGAATTTTGCCGGTGAAGTACTAGTAGGTAGTGAAGACTATAGCACAAGCTGATTACTTTGGCCTGTGGCTATTCTCCTAATCTGCTTTCCTTTTAATTTTCCGTCCTAATGTCTTGCAGCACTTACTCCGGACCTCACCCTCCCTCTAGTATCTTGCCAATGTGTCCTTTACTCACGTCTGAGACTAGGCAGTGAGTGTTGTCAGGTGACTTGAGTGTGGAGCGGGTCATAACCATCCACACAAGCACCCTTTCCAGCTGGAGTCAATGGACAATGATCAGGAGTGGGAAATCCTGGCTAATTTTATCCCCCTTCCCAGACCATAGACACTGAAGTCCATTTATAGTGACCCAGCTGCTGGCTGAGGGGCTCGAACCTGACGCCTTCCTGCTCTGAGGGGTACACACACACACACACCCAAAAGGTCATGCAGACACTCACTGACCCGCTATGTCCACCTTTTTCTGCTTTTATTTCAAATTTCCAGGCTTTGCAGTTTTTTCCGCCTCATTTGACTGCAGGGACTGCTGGATCTTCTGTTTGTACTTGTGGGGTTTTTGGTTTGGTTGGCGGGGCTGGGTGGCAATTAGACATTATGGCACCGCTATTTACGGGGAGCCCGAAAATGGCCGAAGAACCCGGCGGGGCAAAGGACGGTGGGGGGCCGCCGAACTTAACGGCGGGACCGCGTTATCATTTTTTTTCCCGTTTCCCGCCCGGCAGCCAGCCAAATGGACAACCTGGCCGGGAGTAATCACCAGCGGTAGGGGGCCGCAGCCAGGGACCCTTGGGGACCGTCCTCGGCAATGGAGGGGTGGGGGGGGTGGGAGTTGGGTGATCGGGGCTGGGGGGGGGGGCGGTGGTGGGGGTTGGCGGATGGCGGAGAGAGAGGCTGCGATCGGCAGGGCGGAGGCCGAAGGCTTCCTTGAGGAGCCGGCGTGCTCCTCCTGGCCCACAAGGAGTGCTGGAAAAGGCACTCACCTCGCGGAGCCAGCAGCTCCCGACTCCCTTTCGCTGCCCGGTTTTTCGACCCCTGGGAAACACGCACAGCAACAGTCAGTTCGAAATCGGGCTCCCACTTTTACTGTGGGAGCCCGATTTAAACAGGTTGATTAAGTGTCCCGCCTCTCCACGACGGGACACTCAGACACCCCGATAACCACCGCCGTAAAAAAGGCAGCGAGCGCGTGCGCGGAGCGTTGGTGACACGTTCTCATACTTAAGTCTTTAACCCCCCACCCTCACCCCCGACCCCCGACTCCGCCGACCCTCTCCCATCTGTCACGGCGAGCTAACATCGAGGCTTTTCATTCTGATTTTGCAGAAACAGTTGTCTGGGCCTAGGTTGAGCTGGATTGTGCAGACTATCTATCTGGATGTGGCTAGTGGTTCTTCAAATTTTTTACATTGTAAAATACTTACAGTTATTGATAGTAAAAGAGCGCTTTCTAAGCTTTACACCCACTAATCTAGTAAGGGTGCTGTGAAACATGGTAAGGTGAGGGGAGTGAGCTGGGAGGAGTGTGTGAGAGGTTAATGCTAGTTTCTGAGCTGTGAAATTGCAGGCACAGTGCACAAGTAATTAGAGTCTTGTGCCAGAATCATTGAGAAATAATCTTGGCTAAAATTGCATTCAGCAACTCCACAGGCCAGGAGCTTGGGAACACAGATCTTTTCTTTCATTTCACCGCCTCCCCCACCCACCCCTAATATCCTGACAAAAACTGGCAATTGTCCTATTTCTCATTAGTCCCCGCTTGCTGCTTGGCTGTGACTTTTGGCTTGTTTCGCCGATTGGCACGAGAATCCAAGCCAGCCCAGATCTCCATCTGCTGCTCATACAGCAGTCACATGTGCGAAATGGTGTGCGTTTAACCTCCTCCCGTTTATTAATGGTGTAGCTATCGCGCTGTGCACAAAACACCCAAGGGCAAATGAGTGCCCTCTAACCGAAGAGAAAGAAGACAAGGATTGGCACCCTTCCAAACAAAATGTAGCCAGGACTTTTGGCTCCATTACACCTCTATAAACGGACATACTCAGCCATAATGGGATCACTCCTCACAATGCTCATGATTTCCAATGGATGTTACGGACAGGCCAGAGCTTTATTTCAGTTGTTTGATGGAGAGGGATGACATTCTGCAACGGTCCAGGATATTTCCTGGGTGTTTATGCTGGATCTGCGTCTAATTTTCAGAGACAATAAATTCAGAAGGTGTGAGAATTGATGGTAGTTTAAGGTAATATGGTTAACACACTAGGACATTCACCAATTGTAACATCTACCATGACAGTACTTTATACATCCTGAGCGCAACGTGTAGGGACTGAGCTGTGCGGTTTTCTGGCAAAAAGTATCAGATTGGCTGGTTGTTGATGTTCCTTTCCATTAACTTCAATTCAATGAAAGTTCAGGTAAGGCCCAATTTTAACTCAGGATGGGCATCGGAACCGAAGCAGGTGATAAACCATCCGCCCCATGGAGAGTTTGACTCCCAGGTCTCATTTACATAACAACAACAACTTATATTTCTATAGCGCCTTTAATGTAATAAAACGTCCCAAAGCGCTTCACAGGAGTGTTATCAAAACAAAATGTTGACACTGAGCTATATAAGGAGATGTTAGGGAAAAAGCTTGGTCAAAGAGGTAGGTTTTAAGGAGTGTCTTAAAGGAGGAAAGAGCAGTGGAGAGGCGGAGAGATTTAGGGAGGGAATTCCAGAGCTTAGGGCCTGGGCAGCTGAAGGCACGACTGCCAATGGTGGAGTATTTAAAATCGGGGATGTTCAAAAGGCCAGAAAAGGCAGACCACAGAGGTCTAGGGGGATTATAGGGCTGGAGGAGATTACAGAGATAAGGAGGGTTGAGGCCAAGGAGGGATTTGAAAACAAGGATGGGAATTTTAAAATCGAGGCTTTGCTTATTTGGGAGCCAATGTAGGTCAGCAAGCACAGGGGAGATGGATGAGCGGGATTTGGTGTGCATTAGCACATAGGCGGCAGAATTTTGGATGACCTCAAGTTTATGGAGGGTAGAACTAGGGAGGACAGCCAGGAGTGCATTGGAATAGTCAAGTCTAGAGGTGATAAAGGCATGAATGAGGGTTTCAGCAGCAGGTAAGTTGAGGTAAGGGCGGAGATGGGTGATATTACGAAGGTGGAAATGGGCAGTCTTGGTGATAGAACGGACTCTGACTCCTGGCCGAAAGCTGGTGGAAATGGCATCACCGCCAGTGAGCTGGAGTTAAAGTCACGGAAACGGTCCCCAGCAAGGTAAGTAAGGATTTCGGGCAGGGTTGGTCAGCAAGTCCACCATCAGGGAGGGGGGAAAACCGTGGCAGGGGAGGACCAAGGTATTCTTGTGGGTCAGGAGGAGCAGGACTGCTCCCTCTGGCCCCAAAAGAAACCTTTAAAAATGAAAAAAAAACACTTACCCGGGACTCCACCAGCTTTCACTGGCGGGTCCAAGACTGTGCGGCCTTTAGTCAGGCTCCTGGTTACAATTATGTAATCGGGACGCACCACTGTCATTTAAATTAGGCCCCTGCTCATCTGGGGTGGGTGACCTTTCTGAGCCTAAATTCAAAAAATGGTGGGGGGGCAGGAACACATGGGAATACGGTGCAAACAACACCCCCCCTCCCCCTGGCACCGTGCCGAGCAGGAGAGGGGGTTAAAATTGGGCCTTTAAAAGTCGAGATGTAATGGTGAATCTGTATGAAACCTCAGGAAGACCACATCTGTGTGCAGTTTTGGGCACCACACTACAGGAAGGATATCGAGGCAATTCACATAGATGCTGCCGGGTATGAGGAAGGACTTGAAAAATTGGGTCTGTTTTCATTAAACCAAAAGATCCAAAGATTATGGGATGATTTGATAAAGGTGTCTAAAATGATGAAGGGATGGGATAGAGTAGATAGAGACAGACCATTTCCAGTGATTAAAGGGTCTAGAATAAGTGGACATAGAAATAAGATTAAATGTAAAAGATTGAGGACAGGGACAGGAGAAACATTTTTACAGAGTGAGTGCACTACCAGAGTTAGTGATTGAAGCATATACCATGTCAATGCTTAAGAATAGGTTATGTAGATGGTTGAAGGAAATCGGATTAAAGAGATATGGGGACAGGGTGAGCACATTTGATTGGGGCTATTGCTCATGTGGAGGAGAATCACCAGCATATGCTGACTGGGCCAAACGGCCTGTGTCTGTGTTGCAATTTTTACGTAATTCCACGCCGCCTGTACATGGCACTAACCGTGCGGTGTTTTTGTACAACACTGTAGACATTCGCATTTGATTTGTTTTTTTTTTAACAGAACAGATAATCATGAAAATAAGGTCAGACAAGCCAACATGAAGAGGGTTGAGCAAACAGAGGTATTTTAAATATTGGGAAGAGTCTCCAGTGGTGACTCATCCGGCCATACCTAATTAGAGGCTCCTAATTTAGTCCTATTAAAAGTAAGAGGAAGTGTAGTACTCAGAGACAATCTAGGCCAATGTGACCCAAGGTACTTGAGGCTATATAACTAGTAAATTTAGAAGAGAAAAAAATCACTCAGATCTGCTATAATCTGCTATTAATCAATTCCCAATTTGTACTTTTGGCAATAAATCAACCATCTTGTTACTTGAATTAGGCTTATTTGCTACTTAATTATAGAGAGACCAATGAAACGAATGGGGATTTGTGGCTTGTGCCCAACGTTATTTTCAAGGAATTTTTTTTTTCCCTTTTAATCAGACCCATTTCAGACTTTTTTTTCCCTTTCAACTGCTTTCTGGATTTTAATGTTGCTGAGTTGTTAGAATAGAATTAATGGATAGAAATCACAGTTTGCTGCTTTTTACCATTTAACCCTTGGTGAGCCTTGAGGAATGTTCCAGAGTTTAAAAGTGCCATTATATAGAGGTATTTACCTGAAACCTGTACCTGTAGAATGTGATGTGCAGCTGGCAAATCTGAAGTTCTTCTTCTTAGGCAGTCCCTCGGAACTGAGGATGACTTGCTTCTACATTAAAAATAAGTTCACAGGTGACTGATGAGTCCAATGCGGGACCTACAGTCTCTATCACAGGTGGGGCAGATGGTGGGTGGGGTGCTTGGGTTGACGTGCGCTCCTTGCGCTGCTTGCGCTTGGCTTCCGCTTGCTCCCAACGAAGAGACTCGAGGTGTTCAGCGCCTTCCCGAATGCTTCTCCTCCACTTTGTGCGGTCTTGGGCCAGGGATTCCCAGGTGTCGGTGGAGATGTTGCACTTTTTCATCCTCCGCCTGCTTCACGACAACATGCAAGCCGTAATCCTGACCAAAGGTTCCACCACAGACCCAATTCACGTACGGACCGGGATCAAGCAAGGCTGTGTCATTGCACCAACGCTCTTTTCGATCTTCCTTGCTGCAATGCTCCATCTCACCCTCAGTAAGCTCCCCACTGGGGTGGAGCTAATTTACAGAACAAACGGGAAACTGTTCAACCTCCGTCGCCTCCAGTCCAGATCCAAGGTCGTCCCATCCTCTGTTGTCGAATTACAGTATGCAGACGACGTTTGCGTCTTCGCACACTTGGAGCTCGAACTCCAAACCATCGTCAACACCTTCACCGAAGCGTACGAGAGCATGGCAGATCTGAGTTATACTGCTGGCTACCCCTCACTCTCCGCCTAGTAGCAATGGAGCTCTGTACAACTGCACATGCACACGTGTGCAAAGAGCTGTTCAGCGGTGGGTTACATTTTAGTTAGGAGAGCGCACCAACCTTTTTTATTATAGCCTGGCTACTGCACTCCTACCTTTTAAATATCTCTGTATCTACATCCCTAGATCTCTCGGTAATAAAGGAAACCTGTTGCTCTTACTTGGTTCAGCCTATATGTGACCAACGTGGTTGATGCTTAATTGCCCTCTGAAGTTGCCTGGTAAGCCACACAGTTGTGTCAAACCGCTACAATAGCAGTGTGGGAGCACTGTCACCACACGGACTGCAGCGGTTCAAGAAGAAGGCTCACCACCATATTCTCAGGCCAACTCAGGATGGACAATAAATGCCGGCCTTGCCAGCGACGCCCACATCCTGAGAATTAATTTTTTTAAATCTCCCCCTCACACTGTGGAAAAAGTGCTTGAATTACTTGCTGTCATTTCCCATGAGGTAACACAGTGCTCTGAACACCCCCAGCCTTCAGCTACAACTGTTCTTTACATGTACTCATCCCACAAAAGCCTCTCACAAAATGTAATTGTTTGTTGCATTAACCTATCATCACACCTATTCTGGGTTTTAATGCATGGAATAGGAACAAAAGCTAATTCTCTTTTTATTCTCTTTCAAGAAGACAGCCCCTAACAGCTGGGAGAGATCGGTAACTGATGGCTTCATCCTAAATCTGAGACCACTCATCTCATGGAACCTGGGGAGGGAAGCCATAGAAAGTATTGAAGATGGAGAAGTAGGAAGACATGTGAGTTCTGCTCCTTGAGAAGCTGTTATAAAATCTCTTCCTCTTTTCCTCCTCAAGATGTCCCACAGCAACAGCATCCAATGATCTCGGTGCTTCACTCTATCAATCCCAAGCAAAAGCTCAGAAACATACATTCCAAAGGAGTTAGAAATTGAGGCGGATGTGTTAGGCCACCTTTAGAGTACTGTGCGCAGTTTTTGGCACCTAATTATAGAAAGTACATTAAAGTCATAAAACGTGTACAGCATAGATTCACCAGGATGATGTCAGGGAATGGAAACTATAGGTATGAGAAGAGACTTGAGATACCTAGACAGAGAGGCCCAAGAGGAGGTTCAATAGAGATCTTCAAAATTATGAAGAGTTTTGATAGGGTGAATAGGCAAAGACTATTTCCTTTGGTTGGGTCGTCAGTGGCAATGTGTCATCACTTCAAATTGATCACTAAAAGAATGAGGAAAGAGATTAGGAGAAATGTATTTATGCAGAATATTGTTGGAGTATGAACAACTTTGCCACAGTGAGTGGTTGAGGTAGAGACTGTTGTATCTTTTAAGGGATAATTGGATACAGGGCAGTGGGATTATTTTTGGATTTCTCTGGCAAAGCTACGATGGGTTGAATGGCCGCCTTCTGTGCTGTCAAGATACGGTTCTATGGTTCAATGGAATGTGTGGCAGTTCTCGGGACATCACCAACAAACAACCTCATGACAGAAGCCCGAAGGCTAAAATATTGTCGGTTAATCTATATGATGTTTTAATTGAAATATGGTCACTTTCAATTATGACTAACTATTGTACACTTTTCATCTATATTTACTTATAATGGGGAGAGGTTTAGGGAAATCTATGTAAAATGGCTGCAAGAGGTTTCTGTCAATCAGCAGTATATTTCATTATTTGACTATTGCTTAGCTTTAGGTGCTCTATATGGGATTTGAACAGATCTAAGGCATAACAACGGATTAAGTCCTGAATTTCATATTATTTCAACCCGTTTCTACAGGACAAAGTTGGCTTTACTTTTTGAATGGGAGACTTACAAATACATGAAGTGCTCTAGAATCGGTAAGAGGCAGCCCTTGAACAAGTCCTGGGATTTAAGCTGAAGGAGAATTTTAAAGGCATTACAGAGGCTTTTTGCATAGAACATGAAATAAAAACATACCCGAGCATCGCAAGGCAATAAATGTATGTCCACAGAGATCAAGAGGCCGGTTCCCATTGTTACTACAATGTTGAAGCAAGTAAAGATTGTCTCAGGGCAGCCGCCCTTATGAGGATTTTTAGAAGTCTGATTGATGACATAATCAAGGCTCAGTAGTGAGTTTTGTTTTCTTCATTTTTCTTTACAAATATTCTTTTCTATTCCATTGGCTGCAAAGAAAAAAAGATTTGCATTTATGTAGCACCTTTCACAACCTCAGGACGTCCCAAAGTTCTTTACAGCCAATGAAGTACTTTTTGAAGTGGAGTCGCTGTTGTAATGTAGGAAACGCGGCAGCCAATCTGCGCACAGCAAGCTCCCACAAACAGCAATGTGCTAATGACCAGATAATCTGTTTTTTTTTAACTGATGTTGGTTGAGGGATAAATGTTGGCCAGGACACCAGGAAGTACTTCCCTGATCTTCGTCAAAATAGTGTCATGGGATCTTTTACGTCCACTTGAGAGGGCAGACAGTGCCTCGGTTTAACGGCTCATCCAAAAGACAGCGAAGCATCACTCAGTACTGCACCGGCATGTCAGCCTAAATTTTGTGCTCAAGTCTCTGGGGTGGGATTTGAACCCACAACCTTCTCATATCAGAGGCAAGAGTGCTACCCACCGAGCCATGGCTGACACGGCTGCAAGTGCAACCAAGCTCAATAGTCACCGATAATTACAATCACACTGGTGCTTTTGAGCAAGAACACCACAACTTGCCCAGTTGTGATGCACGGAGAATTAACTACATTTTCTCGAATTGCTTTTTTTCCCCCTCAGTGAAATATTTTAATTTGTGCCTTTTTGAACCAAGTTAATCTGGTAAATAAAGAAAAAAGCATAATTCTCAAGTAATCGTTACCAAGCAAAAGTAGCTGCAGAAATGAAGTTGTGATTTAAGTGGAGCTTTGTGAAGTAACCTGCCGAAGATTTTTCTTGATGTATAGATACATCTGCAATACTGACTTGACTTCCACACCCATACACGTGTCCTATTCAAAAGCTTTCACTGATTTGCTAAAATACTGTTTTCTGCAGTTGCTCATATGCATAAACTTTACAGAGAAATTGAAACATTTTTTGCGGCAATTCTAGAAAAGCTGCAGAAAACTTCATTTGAAACATAACAGCATACGGATTTTTAGGTCTAGGAAAAGGCCACTAGGCCCAGCAAGCTTGTCTTTCGAGAGTAGATCAATCCTACCAACGTCCGTTTAACATAAATCGAAATTTCGTCTTAGTAGGCTTGTGTACACATTCTTTCAAACCAAAATGTCATGGTATCCTAAGTTAAAATTGATGCTGTTCCTTTCTCAATTTTAAAATGGAAAACCAGAGACAGTCCTTCTACGAGAATTTAGAAATGTTCTTTTCATCAAGAATTTATTAAAATAATATATTCTTTACTCCAGGGTGTCATTTGGGCAAGTTTACTTGAAAGGCAAATTGTCAGATGTCAAAATCTTAGTGAACACTATGATAAACACTCTAAGTTACATCTCAACACTATATAGTGGGTCTTTACAGTGTCACAGGCTGCTGTGGCTCAGTTGGTAGCACCCTTGCCTCTGAGTCAGAAGGTTGTGGGTTTCTAAATCCTGACTATCTGGGACCTGAGCACACAAAGCTAGGCTGATACTCCAATACTAGTACTGAGGGAATGCTGCACTGTTGGAGGTGCCGTCTTTCAGATGAGACGTTAAACTGAGGCCCTGTCTGCCCGCTCAGGCGGATGTAAAAGATCTCATGGCACTATTTTGAAGAAGAGCAGGGGAGTTCTCCCTGGTGTCCTGGCCAATATTTATCCCTTAACCAACATTTGTGGGAGCTTGCTGTGCGCAAATTTGTTGCCGTGTTTCCCACATTACAACAGTGACTCCACTTCTAAAAGTTACTTCATTGGCTGTAAAGCGCTTTGAGACGTCCGGTGGTCGTGAAAGGCGCTATAGAAATGCAAGTCTTCTTTAGCACCACTGTATAACGTCCACTTGAGCTGTCTGTAGCAATTAGTCCCTGTGATATTGTATATTGATTTTACAGAATTGCCAAAATAGTATTCTTGGTTTGATAATGATTGATTGGCAGTCCTATCTCCAAAGGAAATTGAGCTTTAAAGGCAAGATTTTTTTGCTGCTGAGGAGCACCACAGTGATATATTTTCTGACTGGTACCGTTCCCATGTAAATGCTTGACGTACTCCTACAAAAATAAATGGGTTGACACCTGCATTAAAGAAGTGCACAGAAAGATTTGGTGCAAGTGAGTTAAATATTTTTACTGGAACAGTGCTGGTTGGAAAATATATCCCATCGAGAGTTCTTCTGAGAACCTTTGGAAGATCCAAGGAACTCAAATTCTGTGTGGAAGGATGTTTGGGAGAAAGCACTTTATTAGAACCTCTAAGGTTTCTTGCCGGGAATAGTCAGTTGAACAGGGTGATGTTAACTCTTTGTTGACTTTGTTTTCTACAGGAGTTGGAAGAGCGATTGGCTCTTTAGGTGGACATTCTAGGTGTATGCATTTTAAAATACTGTCTTGTAATGTGATGATTCATTATTTTCGTGGTTGACTCTTCGTGGGTGCTGAAATGATCTAGCAAGCCGTTCAGTTGTCAGGTCAATTGGGGATGAGCAATAAATGCAGACTTAGTAGCATCAACCACATCCCAAAAACAAACAACGACAAAAACAATCTGTAAATAAACATTGCAGCAACCTTAGCCTATACAAGTCTAAATTTCCTTGCTTCTTGGAAGAAGAGGAGACTTCTATGCCATGGGGTCATTCCAGGCTGCCACTGGGACATCTGTAACGTAAGCCAGACAACTTTGCGTCGATACATCAAGCAAGTCATAGATGGATTGTTCACAAGTCCAAGCAATTTCATCAGCTACCCATGACCAACTGTGACCAAGATGCCAGAGCAATGCAATTTTGCTAAGTGGCAAAATTCCTCGAAGTACAAGGACTCATATATGGTTCCCATTTGGCCATACTAAAATACAGATTATCTGGTCAATTATTTCATTGCTGTTTGTGGGAGCTTGCTGTGTGCAAATTGGCTGCCGCGTATCCTACATTACAACAGTGACTACACTTCAAAAGTATGTCATTGGCTGTAAAGCGCTTTGGGATGTCATGAGGACGTGAACGGCGCTATATAAATGCAAGTCTTTTTTTTACGTGGTCTCTTTATCAATAGCCAGACATACATTAACAGGAAGGCATAACCTTGGAAGTAGAGCTGGGCCATTCAAGGGCGATGTCAGGAAGCACTTCTTCACACAAAGGGTAGTGGAAATCTAGAATTCTCTCCCCAAAAAGCTGTTGAGGCTGAGGGGGGGGGGGGGTCAATTGAAAATTTCTAAACTGAGATTGATAGGTTTTTGTTAGGCAAGAACATTAAGGGTTACGGAATCAAGGCGGGTGGATGGAGTTAAGATACAGATCATTCATGATCTAATTGAATGGCGGAACAGGATCGAGGGGCTGAATGGCCTCCTCCTGTTCCTATGTTCCAATATGTAGATGTTTTGCGGCCAGGGGCACATCATCATTAAAGTGAATGCTCTGGAAGCTGTCATGATGCTTTCGTTAAGGAACTCCACAGTAGCAGCATCCTTTATCCCAAATAAACAAATCTCTGAGTTGCATCTCAGAGATAAAGGTTATCATTTAGACCCCTGGCTGATGCCACCAGTGTGCTTTCACAGGACCCCATCAGAGCAGCAATAGGATCATCGGGCTGGATTTTAACACCCAAGCAATATTCATGCCAATCTTGACTACTACATCTGGCCACTGCATAAATATCTTTCCCCTTCCCACCATAGAAATCCAACCACTGCTGAAAGGCTTGCAGTAGCAGGAATGGTGAATTGTTATGTCAAAAAGCAACAGCCAGAAGGCATCAAATCCCAGAGATCTTCTCAGGTACATGAAAAAAAGGTACTTAGCTTATTCTGGGCTCCATCTGCTTCATCCCTACCTCTTTTCAAGTCGTCTGATTCTACCCGGGGTAGGGGCAAATGGCCTTAGGCCCAGTACCTTGTGACACCCCTCCTCGGTTTGGCCGAATAGTTTGTTTCTGTGCTGTAGACTTTGTAACTCTATGTCGATGGATATCCACCCGTCTTACAGAGAGGAAGAGAAGGCAGGAGCTGCTGTCATATTACCCCTTGCTCCAAAGTAAATGGGATCCCTGGAAACTTCAGGTCAACCTTAAGGGCACAGCGACCAGGCATCATGAGACTCCACCTTTTTTTCTTCTGTTCTGCTTCTGGGAACTGAGCATTGCTTAGGCGCAAAGCAGAAAAAAAGTTGCCCCACTCTCTTTCCTTTATTCGTTCATGAGGTGTGGTGATGGTGCTAAGGCCGTGTTTATTGCCCATCCGTGGTTTCCCCGAGAAGGTTGTGCTGATTTTTCTCCTTGAACTGCTGAATTTCTTAGAGCGATTGTGCTCCCATGATGATGTTACAGAAGGAATTCCAGGATTTTGATCCCGTGACAGTGAGGAAATGGCAATACCTGTCCAACTTAGGATGATGTGTGACTTGGAGAGGAATTTGGAGCTGACAGAGCTCCCATGATGCAGTTGCCCTTGTCCTTCATGGCGGTGGAGGTCGTGGGGCTGGGACATGCTGGGCTGCTGCACTGCAAGCTGCAGATAGTACACACTGCAGCCACAGTCAATAAAATTAAAACTTGAGTGTCCGTGTGACTCTGGCCGTAATTGGTTTCCCAATGCCCACAAGAACTTTTACTGGGGTAGGGCGCATGTTGGTGCACAAGCAGAAAGACAGTTTGTGCTTCTGCGCCTATCCATAACCATTTTAAATTGTAAAGAGACAAGGCAGTATGAACAGAAATGAACTGAAGTGGCTAAAACGCAAATATTCACAAAGTGAGGCAAAATAATCTAAAGCACTCTTGCTGTGTGTAAAAGAGAATGCACCATCTTTCAGAAGCTATAAAGAATAGTGTAGTAGCCCACTGGAATTGTTATCAGATGTATTCACCCTTGGTTGGGAAGTTGAGGTTGCAATGCAAATATTGTACATTTTCTGACTATATTTAGGTCTTTTGTATTCCGAGTTTGAGATGCAAGAAACAAATTGCTCCCATCTATTTCTCCCACATGGATACATTCATCTATATATTTCCCTAGATAGAAGTGTATTGAAATCCCAACCAATGTCTTTAGGATTGCGGCAATTATCACTCTGCAGTTGGCTATTAAGACATGCTTGTAGCTAATTAAAACATTTTTTACCCTCTGTAACTGATGTTGAAACTAATGCATTGTTGTTCTACATCCAAAATCGAATGCCGCCCTGGTTGGCCCTGGGAAATCACTCTTACTTCTAGTGATAGCTGTTGGCAGCTGTTTGGGCAGTCAAGGAGGGCTGTGAGAGTAAGTGAGGCAGTCAGTAGGAGGAGAAAACATGACAAAAGAAGGGTGATGCTAGCTCTGGTATGTTTCACTTTTAAAGTGTTCCTGTTGTAATTTGCAGCTTGAATGTGTGCCCTACTGTAGTGTGAGCATGCATGAGAAGCAATAAAAGAACTATAATATTGTCTGAGCATTTTGCACAGGGCAGCAGTAAATGTGTAACCGATTAAGCGGCAACACCTTATGGCATGCATACATGGGCTGTGTACCTGGTATATGGTACTGCCGGCTAATCGTACTTTGGTAGCTTTCTAAAGGGCTGCCATATTCTTTCAAGATCCTGTGGACAATAGACAGCTCTGCCCTTGACCACCACATTCCCCAGGAGTTCTGTATTGCTGCCCTCTAAGAAGGATGCCCTGGAGTGCCAAACGAGGTTGTCCTCCTTGCCCACATCTCATGCTGAAGCACTTCAACTTTGACAAGCTGTAAAAGGCGTTGGGCGGTGCGGGAGGCTTGGTTCCTACACTGCTCCATCAATTCCTTTCAGACTCTGGCCGGGAAATTCCTCACACCTGCTCCTGTTTTACCGGCATTACTTTGCTGGAAGCGTGCCGGAAACCCCGAGTAAATGTTTTGGTCTCCTTATTTAAGGAAGGATATACTTACATTGGAGGTAGTTCAGAGAAGGTTCACGAGGTTGATTCCGGAGATGAAGGGGTTGACTTATGAAGAAAGGTTGAGCAGGTTGGGCCTATACTCATTGGAGTTTCGAAGAATGAGAGGCGATCTTATTGAAACATATAAGATACTGAGGGGGCTCGACAAGGTAGATGCAGAGAAGATGTTTCCCCTCATGGGGGAATCTAGAACTAGGGGGCATAGTTTCAGAATAAGGGGTCGCCCATTTAAAACTGAGATGAGGAGGAATTTCTTCTCTCAGAGGGTCGTAAATCTGTTGAATTCTCTGCCCCAGAGAGCTGTGGATGCTGGGTCATTGAATATCTTTAAGGAGGAGACAGACAGATTTTTGAACAATAAGGGAGTGATGGGTTATGGGGAGCGGGCAGGGAAATGGAGTTGAGCCCAAGATCAGATCAGCCATGATCTTATTGAATGGCGGAGCAGGCTCGAGGGGCCAAATGGCCTACTCCTGCTCCTATTTCTTATGTTCTTATGTTAAATGGCAAAGTAACACCGGTGGAGAAGAAGCAGCTCTCAGTAAATTCCTGGCCTTTGTTTCCTGCATGAAAGATTTTGTTGTCCTCCCTACGATCATGTGCCTTTAAATGGTGACCTTTTGGCAGAAACCGCGGTAAAATGGCCGAACTTACAGTGGGAGATCAGAAGAACCCCAGAGGGCATTCCAGGCTGATGTATCCAAGCTATTGAACTTGGACTGAGAGCAAAGAAGTAAAGAGTTAGCAAACCTCAAGCCAGATTAGAGGTTTTCTTTATATTTTTTTCATCTTTCCCGTCTTCTGAACACGTTACCTTTCTGTGGTATGGCTCACTGGGCACTGGCCACACTCTGGTAATCACCAATTATTCATGGATGAACCTTGACATCAAGTGTCCACAGAGGAGCATTATATCCAAGCCTGACCCTATTCTCACCCATTGCCTTCCCATGCCATCTTCCCAGGTCCTGCGGAAATTGGACAGCGCTGACCCTGACCACCACCTCCTCCCAGGAGTTCAGGGCCCAGTTCTTTTTTAAATGTCTTGGCCCTGAAATTGTGCAATGTTTCTACTGCTCTCCTACCAAAACTCTGGCAAACCCCCTGGGGAACAGTATAAACAACCATTTGCAGTCGTTTGCTCTGTTTTCTTGGTAATTCCACCCATTTCCCATGGAATTATGGCAAGAAACTGGTAGAAATCCTCACCGAATTGCAGGGCCTTTGTGACCACACAAAAGCTGTCAACGCCCAGTTACCTTTGCAATTGGACAACCTATAAAGGACTTCCAAGGCCACATTCCAGTAGACTGCTGATGTTTCCCAGGCTAATCTAATGCAACCTGTTTGCACATCATAGAGATTGTAATCTTGGAATCTATAGTAATTTCTATGGAATTCAAAGTGATGTTTTACAAGTGATAAAATAAGGTGGCTGATATACTTTATAGTGGTACAGTTCTATCACATTCTTGCTAGGTATATCAGGAACTCTATGAGAAGGATAAAGTAACAGCATGCTTTTACAAATACATTTTTGATAACCATTATCCATCTTCCTGCAATGATACACACCAAAATCTAGTGAGATGCACTACCTAATGCAACTGCCCGCAGGGTTGTTGAACTCACCTCTACAGAGTTTGGATTAGAAAGATCAGCACCAAGAGCAAGAATTTTCCTGTTGATTGGTGCACGCTTCATCAAGATCTGAACAAGTCATTCAGACAAAATGAAATCCACCACATTAAGGATGAATTTTCACCTTCACTGCCCGTTATAAAACCCTGCCCGATTTTCATCCTATTGGAATCAATGGGAATGGGAATCAGGCGGGTTCTATAACAGGTGGGTGGCCTGCTCTGCCAATCTACTGCCCAAGCGGTGAAGGTGAAAATTACCTCTATTGATACCTGTCAGAATTATTATACATTATTATACATTCACAAGGCAGGTAACATGCTTTCAGTAATTCAGATTTTGAGAAGAGGAGCTAAAGAAATTACATGCTGTTGATAACTTCAAATTTTAATTTAGTGATGATGTAACCAAAGTGTGTCATTAATCCTTTGAGAACTGCAATAGCTTTTCCCCACAAAAACCTTAAACCTAATGAGAATGAGAAAAGATTATAAACTGTGACAATTATTTATATATCTATATATATTAACTTTGCCCATCCTTGTTATTTATAACTTTACATGTTCTGATTTTTATTTCTGAGGTTTCCTTTCTTCATCCTTTCTTTATGATTCTGTATTCTAAAGATTAATCTCACGGAGATCCAGACCACGGTAGGTGGCTTCAATTTATCATCGGTGTTTTCTCTTTAAGTATCCCTCGTGCTCACTTAACCTCACCTTTAGTGGCCTTTTCACTTTCTCCAATTTGCTCTACATTGTTGTCACAATTTGTACTCTGGGTTTAGTGCCATGGTTTTACAGCACTCGGCAACTCCATGTGCATTACTTTGTTTATATAAGTGTGGTGTAGTTAAAATTTACATAAGAACGTAAGAAATAGGAGCAGGAGTAGGCCATTCGGCCCTTCAAGCCTACTCCGCCATTCAATAAGATCATGGCTGATCTTCGACCTCAACTCCCCTTTCCCGCCCTCTCCCCATATCCCTTGATTCCCTTAGTATCCAAAAATCTATCGATCTCTGTCTTGAATATACTCATCGACTGAGCCTCCACAGCCCTCTGGGGCAGAGAATTCCAAAGATTCACAACCCCCGAGTGAAGAAATTTCTCCTCATCTCCGTCCTAAATGGCCGACCCCTTATCCTGAGACTGTGACCCCGAGTTAGAGACTCCCCAGCCAGGGGAAACATCCTCCCAGCACCCACCCTGTCAAGTCCTGTAAGAATTTAAATGTTTCAATGATATATTAAATGCAATGTGGCATATTATGATTGGTATTTTAGTTCTCTGTGGTGTTGGGTTGCCACATTTTGCTAACTTCAAACTGTATGGAGGGAAGATAGAGGCAAAGGAGGGAGAGGATCACGGCTGGAGTTTTGCGGTTTATTTTGTAGGGAGTGGAAATTCATTGTTAACCTTAGTAAAAAATACCTCCACATCACATTATTTGTTGTATGTTGAGAGCTGTAAATGCTTTTTCTGTCCTTCAGTGATCAAAATTAATTGTATGTCTGGTAAATGCGTACTATAGCCATTGCAGGCTGATCAATGGATGTATGCATTACAGTTCAAGGCGCCAACCCATTTTTGACCAGCAAAAAGTATTAAAAAAGCCATCGTTATTCTTACCCTTTGGCAATGAATGTTACGCATCCCAGGATCTGAAAATGACTGATTCGTGGGACAGCCGCTCCCCGTGTTATGAACTCATAAGGACTACCCTGTGCTCTGATGTTCAAAAATGCAACTATAGTCCAATTAAGAGGAAACACTCCTCTGATTCACCATTCTCCATTGCCCACCCTATAAAACAAAGTACTTTGGCCATGTTTGAGGAGAGGTAAGAGTTGGAAGATCTATTGAGCTGATTAAATTACCTTTTTTTTCGGAAAGTACCATATAATATGGTGAGATGAAATTCTTTGTGAGCATATCAGTTGAAGTTTTTAAAATTTATTCATTCACGGGCTGTGGGCAGCATTTATTGCCCATCCCTAAGTGCCCTTGAGAAGGTGGTGGTGAGCTGCTTCTTGAACCGCTGCAGTCCGTGTGGTGAAGGTAGTCCCACAGTGCTGTTAGGGAGGGAGTTCCAGGATTTTGACCCAGCGACGATGAAGGAACACCAATATATTTCAAAATCAGGATGGTGTGTGACTTGGAGGGGAACCTGGAGGTGGTGGTGTTCCCATGTGCCTGCTGCCCTTGTCCTTCTAGGTGGTAGAGGTCGTGGGTTTGGGAGGTGTTGCCGAAGAAGCCTTGGCGAGTTGCTGCAGTGCATCTTGTAGATGGTACACACTGCAGCCACGGTACACCGGTGGTTAAAGCTAAAGACCTAGGGGTGGAAATTCGACTTGGGCAATCAGTGTTATCACCTCTGGTTGATATAAATGATTTCAGAAGAAGATTTTTTTCTTATTTACTTGAAATCATTTCTTTAAACATTTAGCATGCCATGTGAATATTAGTTTACTAATGATTAACATGTCCATATCAAATTTGTTTTCTCTATTTCAGCAGAGGCATTAACCTGTTTAAAACAAAAAAGATTAATATCTTTAATAGTGGACAAAGGAATTTGATATAAGCATGTTAAGCGTTTGACGTTAAACATGCACAGCGTAATTTCATTCTTACACTTTCCTGTAATATCTATCATGCAATAAATAGTTCTGATTTTCAACAGCAGGTCTAGCTTTAATGTTAAAACCATTTGCAGAGAATGCAATCTGCATTCAGTGTGTTAAGTTCATGAGACCTAAAATCATCAATGACTTACTTTATTTACCAAACTTACAAGTTGGAAAGTATTACACAAATTGATGCTCACTGTACAATTGCGCTTCTTCCAGGACTGGAGGTTAATGAGAGTGGAGTTCTTTACAAATTGCGTATAAATAATGAGTCTCAACTCCAAAAAAAGCATTTGCGGAAAACAAATCAATAGGACCATGTGTCCTTTGTTTTAATGTTGTCTGTATGTGGTCACTACTTCAACGGGTGTAGCTGCCACAGAGGCTAACCTTTCCCTCATTAGCACAATGCTGTTATTCAGTGCAGCATAATGAGGCGGGACATCACTCATGCCATCTCTCTTCCAGAATTCCTCGGAGTGCTTTTTTTAAACAGCGGCAGCCCTGTGAGCGGTGACTGTACCGGTGAACACGAGCCTGTTATTTGTGGCTGACTGCAAAAATGTTTTTCTTCATGGTACTGATGACGTAACCAGACTGATGCGAAAATAAAACTCTCTTTGAAAATGAGAAGTGCAGCATTAATGAAGAAGTAAGACATTTTCCACATTCTACTTATAAATCTGAGAACAGGACATTGATGACCTTTAGTAGTTTATTTTACAGGTAAAGCTACACATTCAGCAATTTTCTAAACTTAACTCTAAATGATCTCTGCTGGCTGGCCTAACAAAGTCCGCACCGGGGAGGGAAAATCTACCCCCCCCCCCCACCCCGCCCCCCCCAAGTGTCTGATGGCATCCGTCCACAGTCTGCCACCTCTGGGATGTTGCTGAAGCTAGGATAATATTTATTACATCGATATAACTGATAGCCAGAAAAGGATTGTGATAGATAGAATGATAGGTTGATCACGTTTAGGGTTAAAGCTCTTGTAAAAAAAGATATAATTAGTACCCTTACGCTCATGACCTATAGGAAGCTTCAGGTCCTGCAGTCTCCAGGTTTATTTAAGTCTACACACTATGATACTGTTTGATATCCAAAGGAAAGCAGATAAAACCAAGTAGACTGTATGTCATATCAGGGCAACCTGTCTGATTAAATATAGGGAGAAGAATTGCTAGGTAACGTGACCAGCAAAATCTTTTCCCCCATAGTGTTTGACATCCTCTTTGTGCAAAAACAATTGAATAAACATTTCATTATAATGCGATATTCTAACAAACAAGCCAGTCAGAAAGTGATGAGGTTCATTTCCAATTGTGGCAGCTAGGTTCAGCCAACAAGCAGCCCAGGTGATCTAACCAATCATCATGTGATTGGGAAGCAGGCACACTACTGTTTGGACTGTTGAACCAGTTAGATTGTGTGTCTAATTTTGGCCATCTATCCTTTCTCCCTATTCAACCTCTCCATCCTTTGCCGTTCTCCTAGCTCAGCTGATGGGCAAGAAAGGTGCTCCCAGATCTCTGCTAATTGGACAAATGCATACAGACCGAGATGACCAATTATTCCACAGCTCCTCTGTTGCAGAGGAGGAGTAATAGGGGATGCAGGGCAGGAGGGGATGGGGGGGGGGGGTTATAGAGGGAAACAGTCTAGGGTTGAATTGTGAGGTTTGGGGTTGGATGAATATTCTTGAACCTTACTTAATCCCATTGAGGATCAGGAAGTATTTATGCAGAATTCCCTCAGGAGATGAAATGGGTGAGATAGAGTCCATGATAGGGTAATGGGGAGAGAGTGAGGATTATGATCTATGGAAGGGTGCGCTTGATTTGCTAACTGGCCGTCTATGTTTCCTCAGCCTCTTAATGGAACTCCGTGACTATCCACTAATAGGTACTAATAAGTGAACTCATGTATCCTCTACCTTTTCACTCTGTTCTTGCTGCCACTCGATACTTCCACTTGATGGCCAAGCAGACATTAGAAACTTACTGTATGGGCATTAACAGGGTGCAGCCTGCTCACTGTAGGTAATGTAGTTGCCTCTCTAAACATGGTAACTGTCTGACTATATTGAAGATGCAGTTAGCAGCTTTGTAGACATGGAGCACATGTAACAGTGTCAGCTGTGGCTCAGTGGGTAGCACACTCGCCTCTGCGTCAGAAGGTTGTGGGTTCAAGTCCCACTCCAGTGGCCCTGAGCACATAAATCTCGGCTGACACTCCAGTGCCGTGCTGAGGGAATGCTGCACTGTCGGAGGTGCTGTGCTGAGGGAGTGCTGCACTGTCGGAGGTGCTGTGCTGAGGGAGTGCTGCACTGTCGGAGGTGCTGTGCTGAGGGAGTGCTGCACTGTCGGAAGTGCTGGGCTGAGGGAGTGCTGCACTGTCGGAGGTGCTGTCTTTCGGATGAGATGTTAAACCGAGGCCCCGTCTGCTCTCTCAGGTGGACGTAAAAGATCCCATGGCACTATTTCGAAGAAGAGCAGGGGAGTTATCCCCAGTGTCCTGGCCAATATTTATCCCTCAACCAACATAATAAAAACAGATTATCTGGTTATCATTATCACATTGCTGTTTGTGGGAGCTTGCTGTGTGCAAATTGGCTGCTGCATTTCCCACATTACAACAGTAACTACACTCCAAAAGTACTTAATTGGCTGTAAAGCACTTTGAGACGTCCGGTGGTTGTGAAAGGCACTATATAAATGCAAGTCTTTCTTTCAAATATACGGTGAATTTTAGGGTGGTCTGTCTGATACTATTGCTATATCTCATTTTCTCCCTTCTGCCCATTTCCTTCTCTCTTATCCTCTCTCACCCCTCTTTACGGCAACAGTCTGCACCCGCATCAAGGACATTGAGGGCCATCATTCCAATGAGCAATGAGACCAGAAAACAACAAAATCTAACTTAAACCAAAAACTAAAATGTAGTATTTGAGCAACCAAAATGGTATCATATCGATAATAGGCACACCTTTCACAGGTAACTTTTACCAGATAGAAAAGGGGAAAAAAAAGCTATTAGGAGGTGAAGTGGTGTGCTATTTGGTGCATTGTTTGCTTCTGGAATGGGAGGGGTCATAAGAGGATTTGTAGGCAATCTGAAGAATATGGAAGAAGAAAGCAGAAGGGGAGAAAACTGAAATCATTGAACCACTGAGGTTCACAGCACAGAAGGAGGCCATTTAGCCAATTATGTTCGTGTTGGCTCCAAGACTATTCCTGCTGCCCCAGTCTCTCTCCATTTTCCCGTAGCTTCCTCAGCTTTAAGTATTGATCTACTCTTTCCTTAAAAGATGCAATTGTCTCGACCACAACTATTCCGTGTGGCAAAGCATTTCATGATCTAACAATTCTCTGTACAAAGACATTTCTCCTAAGGTCAATCCTCCCTCTCTTCATAACAATTTTAAACTGGTGATCCCTTGATATTGATTCCTCAACAAGAGGAGATAGTTTCCTTTAATTACATTACAACAGTGACTCCACTTCAAAAGTACTTGATTGGCTGTAAAGCACTTTGAGACGTCCGGTGGTCGTGAAAGGTGCTATATAAATGCAAGTCTTTCTTTAATGACCCTATAAAAAGGCTTTGTAATTATAGTAAAAGAATTCTATTGAATCTCCTCTTATCCTTCTCTGTTCATAATTGTGGTTTCCCGATCCTGGCATCACCCTATTAAATCTAACCTGTACGCTCGCTATTGCTTTAATGCCCTTTCAATAATGGGGTTTCCAAAATTGCAGACAGTACGCTAACTGTAGCCCAACTGCATATTGGCTGTCCTTGATTGCCGCATGAATCTCTAAATGTTCACTAAATTGGCCTTCAGTTGAGGATTCTAAGAGTTTGCGTCACCATTGACATTTGACCAACTGACCTATAGTTAACCAACTTATTTTTCTCTCCCTTCTTGAAAAGAAGTTTGTCTTTCTTACCTTATTGAATTGTGCTAGTGAGCGGGTGGAATAGAATGGAGAGAGTGGGACTGCGGACTGGAATAGAGGTCAAGGTAGTGATGCAGAGATGGAGACAAAAATACAGAGAAGTTTCTAAAAAAAAATGATTGAGAGGTTAAGTGGCATGCTATTTGGGGCATTCTTTGTGCTTGAAGGTTTAGGAACTGGTAATGCATTTGTGGCTCCTCATGGGCATTGAGGAAGAAATAAGAAAAATAATAAATGTGTCAAAGCCATCTGGAAGGGCAAAGGTGAGGAATGGATGCAGGGAGGAAAAGATCAGGACCCAGAGAGATAAATGATGGCTGCACTGAGAGCCAGGTCAGGGGAGGAGGATATGTTACAAGGAGGAGCCTAGAATCAAGCCTTACAGCACAGAAGGAGGCCATCATGCCTGTGCCAGCTCTTTGAAAGAGCTGTCCAATTAGTCCCACTCCCCTGCTCTTTCCCCATAACCCTGTAAATTAGTCCTCTTCAAGTACATGTCCAATTGCCTTTTAAATCTTCCTATGGAATCTGATTCCACCACTCTTTCAGGTGGTGTATTCCAGATCTTGACAACCCTCTGTGTGAAGAGATTTCTCCTCATTACCCCTTTTGCCGATTATTTTAAATCTATGACCTCTGGTTACCGACCCACCTGCCAGAAGAAACAGTTTCTCCCTACTTGCTCTGTCAAAACCACTCATAATTTTGGATAACTCTATTAGCTCTCTGCTCTAAGGAGAACAATCCCAGCTTCTCCAATCTCTCCACATAACTGAAGTCCCTCATCCCTGGGATCATCCTAGTAAACCTCCTCTGTACCCTCTCCGTGGCCTTGTCATCCTTCCTAAAGTGTGGTGCCCAGAATTGTACACAATACTCCAGCTGCGGCCTAGCCAGTGATTTGTAAAGGTTTAGCATGACTTCCTAGTTTTTGTATTCAGTGCCCCTTTTTGCAAAGCCAAGTATCCCATACGCTTTCTTAACCACCTTCTCAACTTGGCCTGCCACCTTCAAAGATTTGTGAATATGCACCCCAGGTTCCTCTGTTCTTGCACCCCCCCCTCAAAATAGTACCATTCAGATTATACTGCCTCTCCCTGTTGTTTCTCCCAAAGTGAATCACTTCACACTTAACCGCATTCAAACGTATGCTGTTAGAACTTTTCTGTCTTCTATTCTCTTCACACCAAATGACGTTCAAATGTATTAAGAAATATGGCCACCGATCAATTGCAGAACGCCATAACGTATTTCAATCTATCACTTATTTAAATGACAAAGCCGCGCACAGCAGCCAGCGTTCAGTTCGGCGATGTAATTAAATCTGAGCTTACAGCCAACATGTGAAGAACAAGCAATTTGCAGCGGAGTTTGAAACGGATGATGGTGCCGATACGTAATTGTTTCATTCACATGCAGGAGCTTAGACTCCTGAGCTTCAAAAAAAAAGGGTGATTGAGAAACGCGGCTTCCCTTCCCCTTTAAGCAGCTGTAGTAATGCCAAGAGCTGCATCGGAAGGAAGTTGATTCATTTATCTGGCATTAGCTGGAGAGAAAAGATTAACGCAGAATGAAAGGCGCAGCGAACAGACAATGTCTTACGAGTAAAGCTGAATCCACAACAAAAACAAGACAAACCAAACAAAAGGAAGAGAAAAAAACAGGAAGGAACTCTTAGAATACTTAAGACAGCTTCTGGTGTTTCACAGAATAAAATTGCATCCCCAGTGTCAATAAATGATAACTGTGCTGAGTGCTGCCCGCAGGCACAATCTAATTGTCTGAATGTTAAAGTGTTCTGCCAGGGAAATAGAGGGTTCATGCTCCGGATTGAAGTCCATCGCAGGTGGTTAAAGATGTTGTTAAATGTTATAGGTGTCAATGAAACAATACCACGGTAGACATGACACAGCACATAGGCACTGGACACCTGCCAACCATCGGCTCCAAGACAGCTGTGCGGTACAAAGGTTGCGGGGCACCTGTATTTAAACTAGATTTCATTTAAGTCTAGCTTTTTTTTGTTTGCATATTGGAGCCAGATGCAAAATTATCTTTAAGCAAACTTTTTAAGTTGGCACTGGGGGAAATATCAATAATACGAACAATTGGACACTTCTATTAGAATAAAGTGCCTGGTCAGGTCTCAACCTTGATCAGCAATTGAGTTTACTCATGCTTCAGCTTTAGAAGTAGCCAATTCTGAGTCAAAGTAAGATTCAAAGCTCAAGCTGTGGCCAGATCAGCACCAGTCACAGACAACAAACGATAACCACCATTGTGATGGGGAGGTAATGCACAATGAGTATGTGCTCAAGTCTCTGGAGTAGTTTGACACTTCAGTGCAGTACTGAGGGAGTGCTGCACTGTCGGAGATGCCGTCTTTCGGATAAGAGGTTAAACTGAGTAGACGTAAAAGATCCCTCGGCACTATTCAAAGAAGAACAGGGAAATTCTTCTGGTACAAAAGCTAAATACTGCGGATGCTGGAAATCTGAAATAAAAACAGAGAATGCTGGAAATACTCAGCAGGCCAGGCAGCATCTGTGGAGAGAGAAACAGAGTTAACATTTCAGGTCGATGACCTTTCGTCAGAACTGGAAAATGTTAGAGATGTAACAGGTTTTAAGCAAGTGCAGAGGCAGGGGAAGGAGGGAGGGGAGGAAAGGACAAAAGGGATGGTCTGTGATAGGCTGGAAGGTAAAAGAGATTAAATGACAAAAGGGATGATGGCGCAAGGCGAAAGGAGATGGTAATGGGACAAGTAAAGAAACAAAAGATGGGACTATAGGAGGCGTAAATGGGATATCAGAATCATCAACAGCTGCCGTCTGGAAAAATGGGGGCAGAGGTTATGGTCTGAAATTGTTGAACTCAATGTTGAGTCCAGAAGGCTGTAAAATGCCTAATCGAAAGATGAGGTGCTGTTCCTCGAGCTTACGTTGAGCTTCATCAGAACAATGTAGGAGGCTGAGGACCAAGAGGTCAGAGTGGGAGTGGAACGGAGAATTAAAATGACAGGTGACTGGAAGCTCAGGGTCACGCTTGCGGACTGAACGGAAGTGTTCCACAAAGCGGCCACCCAATCTGCTTATGGTCTCTCCAATGGAGAGGAGGCTGCACCATGAGCAGCGAATACAGTATACTAAATTGTAAAAGTACAAGTAAATCTCTGTTTCACCTGGAAGGAGTATTTGGGGTCCTGGATGGTGGGAAGGGAGGAGGGAGAAGGAAGGGCAGGTGTTGCATCTCCTGCGCTTGCACAGGTAGGTGCCATGAGAAGGGGAGTTGGTGTTGGGGGTGATAGAGGAGTGGGCCAGGGTGTTGCGGAGGGAGCGGTCCCTTCGGAATGTCGAAAGGGGAGGGGAGGGGAAGATGTGTTTGGTGGTTGGATCACGCTGGAGGTGGCGGAAATGGCGGAGGATGATCCGTTGAATGTGAAGGCTGGTGGGGTGGAAGGTGAGGACAAGAGGAACCCTATAGTGGTTCCGAGAGGGAGGGGAAGGGGTGAGGGCAGAAGTGCGGGAAATAGAATGGACACGGTCAAAGGCCCTGTCAATCACGGTGGAGGGGAATCCTTGGTTGAGGTAAAAGGAAGCCATATTAGAAGCACTAGTATGTAAGGTGGCATCATTGGAACAGATGTAACAAAGATGGAGAAACTGGGAGAATGAAATAGTGTACTTACAGGAAGCGGGGTGGGAGGAAGTGTAGTCAAGGTAGTTCTGGAAGTCATTGGGCTTATAGTGGATATTTGTCGATAGCCTATCCCCAGAAATGGAGACTGAGAAGTCGAGGAAGGGAAGCGTCTGAGATGGAGCATGTGAAGGTGAGGGAAGGATGGAAATTGGAAGCAAAGTTGCTGAAATTTTACCAGTTCGGGCAAGAGCAGGAAACGGCACCAATACATTCATCAATGTACTGGAAAAAGAGGTGAGGGAGGGGACCTGAGTAGGACTGGAACAAAGAATGTTCCACATATCCCACAAAAAGGCAGGCATAGCTTGGACCCATACGGGTTCCCATAGCAACACCTTTTATTTGGAGAAAGTGAGTGGAGTCAAAAGAGAAGTTGTTCAAAGTTCAGCCAGGCGGAGGAGGGTGGAGGTGGAAGGGGACTGGTTGGGCCTCCATTCAAGGAAGAAGCGGAGCGCCCTCAGGCCATCCTGGTGGGGGATGGAGGTGTCCTGGTTAATATTTATCCCTCAAGCAAAATCACTAAAACAGACTATCTGGTCATTTATCTCATTGCTGTTCATGGGACTGTGCTGTGTGTAAAGTTGGCTGCTGTATTTCCCTACATTACATCAAAATTTACATCCTTGTATGTAAAGTGCTTTGGGAGATCCTGAGGTTGTGAAAAGTGCTTTCTTTACAATAAATATGACAGCACACTTGGAGCTTTCTTTTTTTGAAATATATTTGTTTAAACATTCCATATTGATACCAAGAATGTGCGGGAGCTAAATTAACATACACGATTGAAACAACAAACTTGTTAAGGCACTCAGGGTTAATTATTTATCTCTGCTGATGTTAATTCAACCTCCTCATAGTGCTGGGTTCAGTAACTGCTCCAAGCTGAATCCCTGGTGAGGTATGTAGCACACTGTTTAAACAAAAATATTTTTAAAAACCATAAAAATAGACAGAAAAGGGGATGTTGAAGTTAATTACAATCCCTTGCAACTGCTTAATTTTTATTGCATCATGCAAATGTAAAGAAAAGGCTTCAAATAGAAAATTATTGGCAATGAGACTCTCTCTTTACATTTTTTTAATTATTATTTGTTCTTGGGATGTGGGCATTGCTGGCAAGGCCGCATTTATTGCCTGTCCCTAGTTGCCCAGAGAAGGTGGTGATGGGCCTTCTCCTTGGAACTGCTGCAGTCCTTGTGCTGATGGTGCTCACACAATGGCGTTAGATAGAGAATTCCAGGATATTAACCCACGGTAGTCCACGTCAGGATGGTGTGCGACTTAGCGGGGAACTTTTCTTTTTCATTGTTGTTCTTTTCTTTCTCACCGTGCCTTCAGGTATCTAGGTCCTAAGCTCTGAAAATCCTTCCCTAACCCTCTCTGCCTCTCTCTCCTCCTTTAAGACCCTCCTTTTTGATCAAGCGTTTGGTCACCTGTGCTAATATCTCCTTATGTGGCTCAGTGTTAAATTGTATCTGGTTACACTCCCGTAAGGCGTTTTGGGACATATTACTATGTTAAAGATGCAATAGACATGCAAGTTGTTGTTGTAGAGGTCTTAGGGACAGGAGGTGCCTTTGAAGTTACCTTGGCGAGTTGTTGCTGTGCATTTTGTAGATACTATGTTGGAAAAATTCGGTTGGTTAGCGCCTCCCGTTAGCGCCTCCGGGGGGCACTAACGGGGCGCTAGGAACTTCGCGCCCGAGTGCGGCGATTTTAGCGCCACTCGCGAAATTGACCAGTCGTTTTGCGGCGGCGCTAAACACTACCGCCACGATCTCCTGCGTCCGCAGATCATGACATCAGTCGAGCGTGCAACGCCCCGGTAGCTCCTGCCGCTAGGAATGACAGGTAGAGGGGAACGTTTTCAAGTCGGGAAGGGGCTGGGGGAGCGCTATTTAAAGGCAGGCGCTTCCTGCCTTTTCTTGTTGGCAGGTTGAGAGGGAGAGAGACGTCTGGAGAGATTTAACGCTGTCCTAAGGAGTTTTGGCCCTCAGCACCACTTTTGAGGTTCCTAAGCGCCGAGCTCTTTCCCTGGGCCTATCCATTAGTGCTTCCAACACAATTACTTTACGATAGCAAAATACTGCGGATGCTGGAAATCTGAAATAAGGTCATCGACCTGAAACGTCAACTCTCTTTCTCTCTCCACGGATGCTGCCTGGCCTGCTGAGTTTTTCCAGCGTTTTCTGTTGTTATTTCACAATTACTTTAGAGGTCTCTCCAGGCTGAGATTCAAGGCTGCGATGAGCAGGGTGTGGCTGGCCAGCAAGATGGCCCCTCCCCTTTAAGAACTGGACGGTGCCAGTCTGTCTGGCTTCCATGGTTACTGACATCGCCTGAGCTTCGGTAGCGTTCTGAGGTAGCGCCTCACTCCCCAACATTAGCGCCTTAAGAGAGGTGTGTAGTGCCTGATTTAGCGCGCAAATCAACTCCAGGGGTGATAGAGGCGAATTTTGCAGTCAGAAGCGATAATTAGCGCCGGGCACTAAACTTTGCGCCCGGCCGATATTAGCGCTCCAAAATGGGCGATACCCAATTTCTCCCCCTATAGCTCCAGTACACTGGTGATGGAGGGATGAATATAGAGAGCAGTGACAGTGGCACCAATCAAGTGAACTGCTCTCTCCTGGGTAGTATCAAGCTTTTTGGGTGATATAGCAGCTGCACTCATTCAGGTGACCAGTAAGTATTTCATCACACTCCTTACTTGAGTGGATAGGCTTTAAGAGGTCACGAGAAGATTCACTCATCCCACCCTCTGCCCTGTTCGTGTAGCCAACGTGTTTATATGGCTGATCCAGTTAAACTTCTGATCAATGATGACCTCCAAAATGTTGATGGTGGGGAACCCGACAAAGCTGGTGCTGTTAAAGGTCAGGGGTGGATGGGCTTTTTCTTGTTTGAGATGGACATTACCTGGCATTTATGCAGCGTGAATGCTACCTGCTTTTTGTCAGCCCAAGTCTGGATATTGTCTAGGTCCTGCTGTAGACTGGTACGGGCTGCTTCATTAGCGGAGGAGTTGAAAATGGAACTGATGCAGTAGAATTGTCCGAGAACAGCCCCACACCTGACCTTGTAGAGCTCCTGCAATGATATCCTGGGGCTGCGATGACTGACAACCAGAGCCATTTTCCCTCGTGTCAGGTATGATTCCAGCCATGGAAGGGTTTTGCAATTGACCCTTACTGACCTGAGTTTTGCGAGAGCACCTTGGTACCATACATAAATAGAAGTAACAGTGCACATTTTTATAAGTGTTCCCAACTACTTTTTAAATAATCTTATTTGCTCAATATGAGAATTATTTACATTGGGTGCGATCTTGCCAGCCCTGGGGAGGCGGGTATAGAGGCGGGACTGCCGGGAAAATGGCAGAGTCTGGGGACGGGTGCCCAACCAGCCCCCAACCCACCTCCGTGCCATCTTGCCAGGAGGCGGGTAGCCGACCCGCGCTGGGTCCTGTCTCCTTGGAGGCGGGAAGGGGATTAGTGCCACTTATCTGCCTGTTAACAGGTAGTTAACAGGCAGATAAGAGGATTAGCCCCATTTTGCCCGCACAAGTGCGGGCTTCCCGCAGGCTCCGAACCCCGCCAGGGTCACCGAGGCGAGCAGTGGGTCTGCGGGGGTCGGAGGGGTGCAAAAGTGCGCTGTGAAGGTAAGTGATGGGTGCAAGTGTGGAGAGGTGAGTATGTGAGGTAGGTGGAAAGTGTTAGTAAAAGTTTACTTGCCTTTGTTTCTTCCTGCAGGCTTCAAGAGTTGGGGATGCAGAGAGTCTCGCACCTCCGCGGCAGAGATGACAGATGGCTGTTGCATTCTCCAATGCAGCAACCATCTAATTTCTGCTAAATAAAGAGGTTTGATGAGTCTTGAATTCAAGAACTCATCAAACTACAGAGAATGCCAGTGTTTGACAGCTTCACAGAGCTGTCAAACGATGACAATTCATCTGTCAAAAATTTTTGACAGATGAAACGCCATACGTTGACGTTCTCTGTAACTGGCTTTCCCTTAATTGGCCTGCTAAGCCTGCCCAGCGGGCTTAACAAGGTCAATCAAGGGAAAATAGCGCGGGTTGGCCAGAAGTTGATGGAGGCGGGACTAAAACCCGACAAGTGAGAGCCCCGCCTCCAAAAGCTCCCCATTGGCAAAATTACATTTTCTTGTCAGCTGAGTTCCACATTTTGCCACTGCTAATAAGGGGAGGGGTGTCAATGAGTTTAAATTTATTCATGTTCTCTCTAGCCAGAATATACACTAAATGGTATTTAAATCAGTAAAGGAAGAGTTGCATGTAAACTGTTGTCAAAAGACAAATTCTAAAACTGCGGTACTATCATGTGATTCTACATATCAAAATATTCCTATCAGTAACAATGCTCTACATCTCACCCCCTCAGCCATGCTCAACTTTCCACTGAGTAACCTTAAGAAAATTGTTGTAATTAAAATCAAACAATACTTTATTATGCATAGAATATAAATGAACAAATATATGGGAAGTCTGCAATGAGATCTTAGAGTTCAATGACTTTTGGAAATATTGCATGGTCATTATTCCCATGTATAATGCTATCTGAACTCTTTGTAGCTCTTTGCATATTTCATTCTACATCTGATTTACACACATTGCAGTGAAATTGATTTAAACTGACTGCATGAATTGCATCAGCTCCACAACGGTTGCACAGTTGCAGTATTGCAAAAGCTACTGAATTAAAAAGTTAAATAAACGGCTAAAATGTTACACCTTCTGCATGAAAACTTCCTTCTGCACAGTGCATGAGGGTGGCTCAGTGCTTTGGTATTGAGCTTTCAGTGGTATTGACTTATGATTCATGATATGCCCAATTCCTTACCTTCAGCTGTGGCAAGGTGCAGAGAGAAGGTAGCCCTTCCCCAAAGTGAGGTGAGGAAAATTGAGAGATGTTAACGGCCCCGATTTTAACTCCAGGTGGATTCGCCGCTCAGGCCTGAGTTAAAATTACAGTCGGGTCTCAATGATGTCATCAGACCGCAACATGCATATGTAAAGAGGGACCCTATTGGCTCCGGGCGCGTTTCCTTGCTGCCTGCTCAGGAAAGCATTTTAAAATTGCAGATGTTGCGATCATGGCGGCTTTCGGACTGGGTAAGAGCCAGGGCGATTTTTAACTGCCCACTTGCCAGGTTTCTGCTGAGCGAGTAGGGTTAAAATCGCCCCCAAGGTAACTATAGTTACTCTAGCACACCCCCTTTATGGTGGCTACATTGACAGAGACTTGGCAACAGGCCACCTGGCTACTTTTCTGGGAGCCCTGAAGAGAACAATAGGAAGGAAAACTTGGAGCGAGGAGAAAAGAGCTTTCCTTCCCATACGTTCTGCTCATGGATCAGTTACTTCTACCTCCCCAGTGTCTCATTTTAATGCTTGTGTGGTAGCAAAGGGGCACTTTTGTTGTTCTCCTATGAATGATAAGGTCACACCTCACACACTTAGCGTTAGCAAGCTGTTGTCATGTGATCTTCACTGAATTACATTTATATTGTTACATGGAGAAGTTAGTGGGAAGGAAAGTGTACCATAATCCTCAGGTATATCCGTCTATTAGTCAGGTGGGAAAATAAATTAATATTTTACTCATGTTTGAGGAAAAAAAATCTGTAACACAGTATATAAGGAGCAGTGATGAAAGTGATCAGAAATAATTAGGAACACAGCAATACAGGAACAGGAGTCGGCCATTCAGCCCCTCTAACCTGTTCCACCATTCAATGAGATCATGGCTGATCTGTATCTCAACTCCATTTATCTGCCTTAACACAATTAAGTTCTACTTTTATAAAATGTAACTTTCATTAAATTCAGCTTATTCAATACATTCAATAACAAGTGTTTCAGGCCAAAAAGAGCAAAAAGTCATTGAGTGCTGGAAATCCCTTAAACTTAACACTGTCGTAATTGCATTATCAGAACATGTCATAACAGAATGCACTTTTTTCCCCCACTGCATGTCTGATAAGGGATTTCATGTTAAAAACAAACTGGTCGTACAATGGGGAACCGAAAAGCACTGCAGCACAGTTTAATTAATCATTAACAACTGGGTTTACATTCTTGTCTATTTTGGCATGGGCAGTGAAAATTCCCAAAGTTATCATAAAATTCTTACAAATACTTACCTTTAAGTTAATGATTAAACCGTATTGGTGCCTGAGAAACCTGAAGAAGGGGATTAGTGTGGATTATTCTGATTCTACCTGTCAGACGTATATCACAGAGACGAAAATTATGGCAGCAAGACTTCCACTATCCCGCTATATTAGCGTATAAGGAATGCCACTCTGATTATGCTTACAGAGATTCTTCATGTAGACATCCAATCCCCTTCTAAACCAGCCTGAATCGTACACTTCTGCCTGCAGTGTTAATACCTGACTGACAACATTCGAAGACGTGTTGGCAGCACTCGAGAGCTTTGGTTCTTATTAATATATTTCCACTAAAATTATGAACGCTGAACACACAAATCAACTAATTAAAATTTTCAAAATTAAGAAGGGATTTGAGAAAACTAATCCAGGCAAACTCTTCACTGTAGTGAAGGGTTCAAATATCAGGGAAGACATGTTAAAATCTAGACATCTGCTGCTGAAGCCCTCATCCATGCCTTGGTTGCCTATTCCAACTCTCTCCTGGCCAACCTCCCACATTCCACCCTCCGTAAACCTGAGGTCATCCAAAACTCTGCTGCTCCGTGTCCTAACTCGCACCAAGTCCCGTTCGCCCATCACCCCTGTGCTCGCTGACGCACATTGGCTGACCTACATCAATTTTAAAATTCTCATCCTTGTTTTCAAATCCCTCCATGGCCTCACCCCTCCCTATCTCTGTAACCTCCTCCAGCCCCACAACCCCTCCGAGATACCTGCGCTCCTCCAATTCTGCCCCACTTGAGCATCCCTGATTATAATCGCTCCACCATTGGCGGCCGTGACTTCCGCTGCCTAGACCCAATGCTCTGGAATTCCCTCCCTAAATTTTGTTTGCTAACGCCGTGGGGTGTTTTGCTATGTTAACGGTGCTATAGGAATGCAAGCTGTTGTTTTAAAAAGTAGAAAGTTAGGAACATGAAGGGAAGCTAAGGAAAACTTTTACACCCAAAAAGATAATGGCCCGGATTTTGCGGTGGGCGTGACGGCGTACTCTGAGAAATCCACCGCAAGTTCGGGATTGCACGCGCTAAAACCCGAACTTGCGGTCTGACAACGTACGCGTTGACAGACCATCCTCCGCAGGGCCTGTTTCCACAGCGTAAGGTGATACTCGAATTGAAAAAAATGCTTTTTTTAAAAATTAAATGACATCCAGGAACATTAAAAGCTTTAATGAGAAGCAATCCTAGTGTATGTTAAAGCTGCAGGTTTTTAAATAACATTTACATTTCATAACTTTCTGCACAGTGCACAGTATTTGCTTAGAAGTGGGAATTATGAATAATGAATTGGATTCCCACAATAAAAGCTAATTCTGTATGTATTTTAAAGGCTGTAGTAATGAAGTAATGTAGTAATTTCAATGACTGAAAGATAATCTGTTTTCTGATTGGAGGACCAGGCCCACGTGATCCAGGTGCGGTTCCGCACAGGCTGGGTCGCTGGGCTCCGTGGGCCATTACGCTGCCCTCCAGCATGCAGCGTCGGAGAGCAAGTTTACGTAGGACGGCCGCCATCAGGTAGGTTCCGTATTCCTTTATCAGGTCAGCGGCCTATTCCGGAGGTACGCCTCCGACCGCAATTTCTGGCCCAAAAGATTTGTGGAATAAATTACCGGGGAAGCTGATTGAAGCAGGCAACATCAGCTTGAAGAGACAATCGGCTACGTTTCTGAAGAGAAGGGATTGAGGGATGTGGTGAGAAGGGTACGGTGAAGTTGATCTTTGAAAATAGGGATAGCTTCATTGGGCCGACTAGTTTGCTTCTGAAAATTATGTTCTGATGTTAGTTTATTCTATTTTAACAAAAGCATAATTAAGACGTTCAATCATCATAAAGTAAACAATTTAAGCTGTTTTATGTATGTGAACGTAGTATTAGTAAACATATATTGTATATGTTTTTAAATCTATTTTTGGTAACATAGCAACCAGTATTATGCTTAGTAAGGGTCCATTCAATGATCTGCTTTAATCTTAAAGTTACAGTGTGCTCAACAACACTGCTCATGACTATAACTGCGTTTCCATAGCAACACAAATCACACTCCAGTCACACACACTGTCAAAGTGCACCATAAAAGCCACACAGAGCAAAGACCAATGCAGCACACGCTAAAAAGATTGTTCAATAACGCTACCAAATATCAAGGATTTCTGCTCCTGATTTTAAGTTTGAAACAGGTTTCCTCATTGGATCGAACAAATTCACACCAGACTTGCACCGTTCTTCATTCTTTGTCTCCCAGGCACAGAAAAAAAAGTACAAGCACAAGAGGATTCCGGAGCTCAATTTCAACAGATCAAGCCAATGCTGCTCCACCCAAACCATGAGACCTCCAACATAAAGCTAGAAAACAACAAAATCTAACTTAAAAAAAGAAAGACTTTCTATAGCGCCTTTCACGATCACTGGATGTCCCAAAGCGCTTTACAGCCAATAAAGTACTTTTTGAAGTGTAGTCACTGTTGTAATGTGGGAAACGTGGCAGCCAATTTGCACACAGCAAGCTCCCACAAACAGTAATGTGTGAATGACTAGATAATCTGTTTTAGTGATGTTGATTGAGGGATAGGTATTGGCCAGGACACTGGGGATAACTCCCCTGCTCTTCTTCGAAATAGGATCTTTTACGTCTACCTGAGAGGGCAGACGGGGCCTCGGTTTAACGTCTCATCCAAAAGACGGCACCTCCGACGGTGCAGCACTCCCTCAGCACTGCATTGGTGTGTCAGCCTAGACTTTGTACTCAAGTCTCTGGAGCCAAAAACTAAAAAGTGGCACTGGTGAAATCGAAGTGGGATCATTACTGAATACATATACTCCATTCGCAGGTTACTCTGACCTCCTTGCCTCACTTTGAGTATCACTTCTTGAGTGCTTTAGAAGGTGATAGATACCTTAGTCAACCAAATAATTGAAAAGCTAAACAATGGAAACAGAAAATATCAACAGAAAGTTTGATCCAGAATATATTGCTGTGGTCCAGCTGGGTACGGTAGCCTATTGTTTATGGTACAAGGCTGGCAACGCACGGTTTGTTAGGCTTAAACACCACCTTGGCAAGTTGGGAAACTGAATTCAAAAACTCTCTTCTTCTTAGGCAGTCCGTCAGAACCGAGGATGACTTGCTTCCACACTAAAAATGAGTTCTCAAGTGACTGATTAGTCCTATGCGGGACCTACAGTCTCTGTCACAGGTGGGGCAGACGGTGGTTGAAGGGGCGGGTGGGTGGGTTGAAGTGCGCTCCCTCCGCTGTTTGCGTTTGGCTTCTGCTTGCTCCCGGCAAAGAGACTCGAGGTGTTCGGCGCCTTCCCGGATGCTTCTCCTCCACTTTGTGCGGTCTTGGGCCAGGGATTCCCAGGTGCCGGTGAGGATGTTGCACTTTTTTAAGGAGGCTTTGAGGGTGTCCTTGAAGTGTTTCCTCTGCCCACCTGGGGCTCTCTTGCCGTGTCACAGCTCCGAGTAGAGCGCTTGTTTTGGGAGTCTCGTATCGGGCATGCGGACGATGTGACCCGTCCATTGGAGCTGATCGAGTGTGCTCAAAGCTTCGATGCTGGCGGTGTTGGCCTGAGCGAGAACACTGACGTTGGTGCGCCTATCCTGCCAATGGATTTGCAGGATCTTACGGAGGCAGCGTTGGTGGTACCTCTCCAGTGCTTTGAGGTGCCTGCTGTACATGGTCCATGTCTCTGAAGCATACAGGAGGGCGGGTATCACTACTGCTCTGTAGACCATGAGCTTGGTGCCGGGTTTGAGGTACTGGTCTTCAAACACTCTCTTCCTCAGGCGACCGAAGGCTGCACTGGCACACTGAAGGCTGTGTTGGACTTCATCATCGACTGGCACCAGATTAATGACCATGTAAAAACTCCATGTGGTCACTAATGTTCTTTAAGGAGGGACCTACCAGTCCTACCTGCTCTGACCTACTGTGTGGTCGATTCATAATGCCCACAGTGCAACTAGGGAGGGGCAATAAAGTTTGTATTTGTCAGATCCCAAAAACAAATTAAGAAAAACAGAAAGCATAACATCGCGAGATGGTTTGAGTGTCCTACAGTGCCTCAAGGGAATAACTTATTTATCATTATTTCACTGCAGAACATTATTTCTGCTTCAAAAATTATCGGCTGTATGTCTCACTAGACACCTGTCAAAAAATGTCTGCACACAATGGGGTCAATTTTACAAAATCGCACTTCAGGCAGGGAGCTAAGTTATCCTGCCACTCAGGAACTCACGGTCACATCCCCCATTCATTATGGACAGAAAATCATGATTACAGAAAGTGCGTTACCGATGGGAGAGGCTCCTCATTGGGAGCATGCATTTGTAAAATCTGCTGCAGTTTATCTCCTTGTATCCTGTCCCAGAGTGTGAGGAAGATATTCGAGCCTTCTTACACATGTTCCTTACTACTGGACGGGGTACTAGAAAAAGCTTATCATCTGACAAGCAGTTGTTCTCTGTCATTCTCTATCATTCCTTTGCTCTCTTTCTCGCCTTTTTTTGAAAAAAAATTTATATTACTATGGTTATTCTTCCTCCAATACTGGCAACACGCCAGATTTCATGAATGATTTATTGATTTTACACTGTTGTTTTAATGTGTGCAATTTATGGGGATAGAAGGGAGATGGTGAAAATTCTCTCTCTTTACCTTCTACCCAGTGTATAGCACAAATTAAAACAATAGAGCAGAATCAATAAATCATTAGCATTATCACAAATGTTGACATCATGCTTGTAGAGTCATAGAATCATAGAAATTTACGGCACAGAAGGAGGCAATTCGACCCATCGTGTCTGTGTCGGCCGAAAAAGAGCTATCCAGCCTAATCCCACTTTCCAGCTCTTGGTCCGTAGCCCTGTAGGTTATGGCACTTCAAACGTATATCCAAGTACTTCATACACCTCAATTAAATCCTCTGTTGCAAAGAAAACAACCCCAGCCTAGCCAATCTTTCCCCATAGCTAAAATTCTCCAGTCCTGGCAACATCCTCGTAATTCTCCTCTGTATCCTCGTAAATCTCCTCTGTACCCTCTCTAGTGCAATCTCATCTTTCCTGTAATGTGGTGATCAGAACTGTACGCAGTACTCTAGCTGTGACCTAACTAGTGTTTCATACAATTCTAGAATAACCTCCCTGCTCTTATATTCTATGCCTTGGCTAATAAAGGAAAGTATCCTGTATGTCTTCTTAACCACCTTATCTATCGGTCCTGCTACCTTCAGGGATCTGTGGACATGCACTCCAAGGCCCCTCTGTTCCTCTACACTTCTCAGTATCTTAGCATTGTCAGAACTTTCCTTTTTTGTTCCCTCTATGCTCCAAATATTCTTCCTCTCACTGTACTGAAACCAAGACTCATTGTATCATTTCCTACTCTAGCTCATTCTTTCTTACACTGCAATACTGTGGAACTCCTTACCTCCCTGACTTCCACAGTGTCAGCTGTGGCTCAGTGGGTAGCACACTCGGCCTCTGAGTCCTAGAAGGTTGTGGGTTCAAGTCCCACTCCAGAGACTTGAAGCACATAAAATCTAGGCTGACACTCCAGTGCAATGCTGAGGGAGTACTGCACTGTTGGAGGTGCCGTCGTTCTGATGAGACCGAGGCTCTGTCTGCTCTCTTGGGTGGATGTAAAAGATCCCATGGCACTATTTCGAAGAAGAGCAGGGGAGTTATCCCCGGTGTCCTGGCCAATATTTATCCCTCAACCAACGGGGGTGATTTTGTGACTGGGGGTGAGTTGGAGGCGGGACTGCTGCTTGTCGGGTCGATGTCCCGCCTCCATTGATTTGTGGCCAACCCACGCTATTTTCCCTTGATTGACCTTGTTAAGCCCGCCCAGCGGCTTAGCAGGCCAATCAAGGGAAAGCCCGTTGCAGAGCTTATGAGGCTGTCAAACACTGACAATCTCTGCAGTTTGATGAGGACTTGCATACAAGACCTCATCAACCTTCTTTCTTTTACAGAAATGAGATGTTTGTTGCATCTGAGAATGCAACGGCCATCTCTCATCTGCAACATGGAGGTGCGAGACTCTCCGCATACAAACCGACTGAAGCCTGCAGGAAGAAACAAAGGTAAGTACACATTTAAAAACACTTAGCACTTACCTCAGATACTCACCTCTACACTCTTGCACCCATCACTTACCTTCACACCACAATTTTGCACCCCCCCCCCCGACCCCCGCAGACCCAGTACTCGCCTCGCTAAGCTGGCGTGTTTTGGAGCCTTCGGGAAGCCCGCACTTGTGAGGGCAAAAAGGGGATAATCCTATTTTCTGCCTGTTAACTACCTGTTAACAGGCAGTTAATAGGCTTTAATCCCTTCGCGCCTCCAAGGAGACGGGACCCGGCGCGGGCGGCTACCTGCCTCCTGGAAAGATGGCATGGAGGCGGGTTGGGGGCGGGTTTGCCACCCGCCCCCAAATTCTGCCATTTTCCCAGCAGTCCCGCCTCCATACCCACCTCCCCAGGGCTGGCAAAATCGCCCCCAATGTAACAAAAACAGATTATCTGGTCATTATCACATTGCTGTTTGTGGGAGTTTGCTGTGCGCGAATTGGTTGCCGCATTTCCCACATTACAACAGTGAGTACACTCCAAAAACACCTCATTGGCTGTAAAGTTCTTTGAGACGTCCGGTGGTCGTGAAAGGCGCCATATAAATGTAAATCTTTCTTTTCCCTTAGTCTTTAATTTTTTTTCCTACAATCTACGTCATTTGAAATCCAAGTTTAGTTGTGCCACCTATTACTCCTGCTCTTGATTTTAGGTTATCCTCTCACCTGAAATAACAACAGAAAGCGCTGGAAAAACTCAGCAGGCCAGGCAACATCCGTGGAGAGAGAAACAGAGTTAACGTTTCAGGTCGAAGACCCTTCGTCAGAACTGAGAAAAAACTCGAGGAACAGCACCTCATCTTCCGATTAGGCACTTTACAGCCTTCCGGACTCAATATCGAGTTCAACAATTTCAGATCATAACCTCGGCCCCTACCATATACAGGAAACTCTTTGGTATCCGGCACCGACGAGACTGGCGTGGTGCCGGTTGATCAAAAGTTCCGGATAACGGAGAGTTATATCTACCGAGGCTATTTTTAACAAACAAAAATAAAAAAATCAAGAAATGTGCAGTAACTCGGCGTTCGCGGGAGACTCGGACTCGGACTCGGCAACATTGCCGGTTATTTGAGAGGAGTTTTCGGAGTATGATTTTTGCTGGTTAAGAGAGAATTCCGGATATTTAGGTGCCGGTTAAACAAGGGTTTCCTGTATATATATATATATATATATTTTTTTTTTATCCACACTTTTGGTTTGTGCCTTTTCCCTTTTTTTTCTCTCTCCCACATGGCAGCTGTCTTTCATTCTGCCAGCGCATTTCACACTTCTGAGCCATCTTTTGTTTCTTAACCTGTCCTATTACCATCTCGTCTCGCCTTGAGTATCTCTTAATGTCTCTACTCCTCACAGACCTCCCCTTTTGTTCTTTTATTCCTTCCCCCAGCCTCCAACTTCATCTGTTTCATTTTCTGCTTTTTTCTCAGTTCTGACGAAGGGTCTTCGACCTGAAACGTGAACTCTGTTTCTCTCTCCACGGATGTTGCCTGGCCTGCTGAGTTTTTCCAGCGCTTTCTGTTGTTATTTCAGTTTTCCAACATCCGCAGTATTTTACTATTGTATCCTCTCACCTGCTCTTTTAGCCTTGGTAGTGATAAATTTCTCAGTGAAAGAAAAGCCACTGAGCCACAATTGCAGCTCCAACATTGATAAAGAGAAGATGTCGCAGTGGCTGGATCTGTTGGTCCAAATGGTCACAGTTTTCGTGCTGTAAAAAAATTCTGTGTAACTAGTTGGAACTGAGCATAACTCTATGACATCACTGTCTGTACTAGTCACTAATAGTGTCCTGCCTAAGAAGGTCAAAGAATTTAGAGCACATCAACCAAGCAACAGGATGTCGTCATCTGCAAATATGTATCCAGGCAAGTTGAAACAGAGAGAAATTGATCCTTGACAGCCTTACCAGAGAAAGAGTGATGCATTAAGATTGATTTGAGCCTTTGATACCATCGGCTAAGATTATATCATATCATATGGAATATTCGCTGTCTATTGTTATCTATCGTTATTCAGAATCCGTAGCTACAAATAATACTTAGTGTTGTTTAGAACATGATGCGGAGATGCCGGTTAGAACATAAGAACATAAGAAACCGGAGCAGGAATAGGCCACTTGGCCCCTCGAGCCTGCCCCGCCATTCAATAAGATCATGACTGATCTTGGGCTCAAAGCCACTTCCCAGCCCGCTCCCCATAACCCTTCACTCCCTTATCTTGCAAAAATCTGTCCTTAAATGTATTTAATGACCCAGTCTCCACGGCTCTCTGGGACAGAGCATTCCACAGATTTACGACCCTCTGAGAGAAGAAATTCCTCCTCATCTCAGTTCTAAAAGGGCGACCCTTTATTCTAAAACTGTGCCCCCGCATTCTAGATTTCCCCACGAGGGGAAACATCCTCTCTGCATCTACCTTTCTAAAGCTTCTGTGGTAAATTTTCTTCCTGAGATAACGCGACAGGTTTGGTTGAAGCCACCATTGATGGCTACCCTTGTTCTCTTTATTTATAGTGCTCAGTCTAACTTGGCAGATGTCCACCAGAAGGTTACAAACATAGCGGTCTATTGAAAGACGCCAACAAACAAAGAAATCAATCCACCAATCGTTTATGTACAACTTGAATTTCTACAGAAGAGAAAGAAACAACTTGCATTTATATAGTGCCTTTCACGACCTCGGGATGTCCCAAAGTGCTTCACAGTCAATGAGCCGCTGTTGAAGTGTAGTCACTGTGGTTATACAGGATAATACTACGAGCAGTTTGCACACAGTAAGGTCTCACAAACAGCAAATGAGACAAATAACTAGTTCATCTGTTCTGGTGCTTTTGGTTGAGGCCATGACCTGGGAGAACTCTCCTGCCTAGTGAGAGTGGGGCTTAAACCCACAACCTTCTGACTCAGAAACAAGAATGATACCACTGAAATAAGCTGACATTCACCGTTAGCACATTTAAAGTAGCGTTTCAAGGAGCTTCACAATCCAAGATGTTGTCCAAGAGGTAGATTTTAAGGAGGATTTTGCAGGTAGAGGGATATGTAACAAGAGAAAAGTAATTAGGGAGGGAATTCCAGAGTTTGGGGAAGGTTCAGCTGCTACTGGTGAAGCCAAGGGAGAAGGTGGGGAGGAGTTTAGAAAGAAAGTCAGTAAAACTTGGGATGCAAGCAACATCTGTGGCTAGATTATTTCCCCACTGACTATGACTGGGTAGAGAATCTAGCCTTTAAAAAAAAATGTGTTCTCGGGATAGGGATGATGTTGGCAAGGTCACATCTGTTGCCCATCCTTGGTTGCCCTAAGAAGATGGTGGTGGACCCTTTCAATGAACTGCTGCTGTCCTTGCGCTGTTGGTCTTCCCTCAATGGTGTTAGGTAGGGAATGCCAGAATACTGACCCAATGACAATGAAGGAGTGGCAATATATGTCTAAGTCTGGATGATGTGTGACTTGGAGGGGAACTTTCAGGTGATGGTGTTCACATGATATCATTGCTGTTGTCCTTCTTGGTGGTGAAGGTTTCAGGGGAGGGAGATTCTGTTGAAGTAAACTTGGTGAGTTGCTGCGTTGCATGCTGTAGACATCAAATACTGCAGCCGTAGTTCATTGGCGGTAGAAGAAGTGCATGCTGGCAGGAGCTAGTGAACTGTTGCGTCCTGGATGGTGTTGACCTTCTTCAATGTTGTTATTCCTGACGTGAGTCTTGTAGATGATGAATAGACAATGAGGGGTCAGTGAGCCACAGACTTGGCTCAGTGATAGCACTCTTATCTCTGAGTACGAAGGCCATGGGTTTTAAGCCGCACTCCAGAGGCTTCAGCTCATAAACTAAGCTGACTAAAGTACTGAATGAATGCTGCTAAATGTGCCGCCTTTCGGCTAAGACATCAAACTGACGCCTCATCTACTCTCTAGGGTGGATGCAAAAAATTGCATTGCATTATTCCAAGAAGAACAGGGGAATTCTCTCAGTGTCCTGGTCAACATTTATCCCTCAACCAACATTACTAAAACAGGTTTTATATCGTCATTTATCTCACTGCTGCTTGTGGGACATTGTGTGCCCAAATTGGCTGCTGCATTTCCCTACATTACAACAGTGACTACACTTCAAAAGAACTTCATTGGCTGTAAAGTGCTTTTGAATGTCTTGCGATGGTGAAAGATACCACATAAATGTAAGTTCTTTCTTAAAGGCCAATGCAGACACTTCATGGATATTCCCACTGCTCAATGTATCACAGAAGCGTTGTGAGAACCTCTCATGATAAAAGTTGGTATTAGGGTTGCATTCACAGCCAGTGGATAAGTTTACTCAGGCACATTGGCTTTTCTTTGGTCCTTTAATATGTTAATCTTGGATCATTTAAGATACATAGGATTACGTCGGATATACGGCACAGAAACAGGCCATTCGGCCCAACCAGTCCATGCCGGTGTTTATGCTCCACACGAGCCTCCTCCTGTCTTTCCTCATCTAAATCTATCAGCATAACCCTCTATTCCCTTCTCCCTCATGTGCTTATCTAACCGCCCCTTAAATGCATCTATACTATTCGCTTCAACCACTCCCTGTGGTAGCGAGTTCCACATTCTCACCACTCTTTGGGTAAAGAAGTTTCTTCTGAATTCCCTATTGGATTTCTTGGTGACTATCTTATATTGATGGCCTCTAGTTATGCTCTTCCCCACAAGTGGAAACATTCTCTCTGTATCCACTCGATCAAAACCTTTCATAATTTAAAGACCTCTATTAGGTCATCCCTCAGCCTTCTTTTTTCAAGAGAAAAGAGAACCAGCCTGTTCATCCTTTCCTGATATGTATATCCTCGCATTTCTGGTATCATCCTTGTAAATGTTCTCTGCACCCTCTCCAGTGCCTCTATATCCTTTTTATAATATAGCGACCAGAACTGTATGCAATACTCTAAGTGTGGTCTAATCAAGGTTCGACACAGGTTTAGCATAACTTCCCTACTTTTCAATTCTATATCTCCAGAAATAAACCCGAGTGCTTGGTTTGCTTTTTTTATGGCCTTGCTAACCTGTGTTGCAACTTTTAGTGATTTGTGTATTTGTATTCCGAGATCCCTTTGTTCCTCTTCCCCACTTAGACTCGTACCCTCCAAGTAATAAGTGACCTCCCTATTCTTCCTACCAAATTGTAATACCTCACATTTATCTGTGTTGAACTTAATTTGCCAATTATATGCCCATTCTGCAAGTTTATTAATATCCTCATGTAATTTGTTGCAGTCCTCTCAGTATTGACTATTCCCCCCCAATTTGGTGTCATCCGCAAATTTAGAAATTGTGTTTTTGATTCCAAAGTCTAAATCGTTAATATAAATTGTGAACAACAGTGGTCCCAGCACTGATCCTTGTGGAACACCACCACCCACCTTCTGCCACCGTGAATAGCTACCCTTTACTCCTACTCTCTGCTTTCTGTCCTGAAGCCAGTCAGCAATCCATTCTGCTACTTGTCCCCTGACTCCGCATTCTCTGACCTTATTCATCAGTCTATCATGGGGTACCTTATCGAAGGCCTTTTGAAAATCTAGATAAATTACATCTACTTCATTACCATTGTCTACACTCCCTGTTACCTCTTCAAAAAATTCCATGATGTTGGTCAAGCAAGAGTTTCCCTTTTGAAATCCATGCTGACTATTCATGACTATGTTTTTGGTTTCTAGATGTTCTTCTATTTTCTCCTTTCGTAGGGATTCCATTATTTTTCCTACCACTGCTAGCATTGTTTTTTGTTTCCTCGCTCTTAGGCCGTGAATTTGCCAGCGCTCAAAAGGCAGGTTTGGAGGCGGGTCCGCTGTCAAAATAGCAAAGATTGACAGCGGGTAGGAAACTGACCCGACACCAAGCGGCGGGGGAGAAAATTGAGATCATTAAATGGCTCGTTAAGAGCCAATTTAATACTTTTTGAGGCTTCCTTCCAATTTTACGTTCTCCCCCACGGGTTACCCGCTGTTCGGGGAACACGCCAGCTCAACCTGGTGTGAGTTGAGTCTGCTCTGATGTATCTGATAAGCTGACAGCTACAAAAGTGGTGTAAAGGATGCCATGTTGCAGATGGTGAGTTTCAGAGCACAGAAACTTTTGGTCACTTCATTTGTAATACATATAGGGGTAGAAATTAGGTCGCGCCCCATTTGGGGCGCAAATATCGTCCGGACGCAAATATTAGCGCCTGGCGCTAATTATCGGCACTGACAGGAAACTTCACTTTTACCGCCCCGGGAGGTGAGTGGAGCGCTAAAGCAGGCGCTGCACACCTCTCTTAAGGCGCAAAGGCCAAGGAGTGAGGCGCTAACTCAGCGCACGAGCGCAGCGCAGCTGCTGCCAGTTAGCGAGGGAACACAGACACACTGGCGCCGGACACTTCTTAAAGCGGGGGGGGCCACTTGCTCCCCAGCCACACCCTGCTCATTGCAGCCTTGAATCTCAGCCTGGAGAGACCTGTAATCCATTTTGCTGCCAAGCATGGAGAGGGTGAGAGAACGCGCTCACCGCTTCACCGAGCGGGCCTTGGATGCTCTGGTTGACGCAGTGAAGCGCAGACGATGTATGCTGTTCCCTGAGAGTGGCAGGAGGCCTTTGCCACGCGAGTTCAGAAGAGTGTGGAAGGAGGTGGCTCAGAGCGTCTCCTCCAGGAGCATGGTGCCCAGGACCCATACTCAATGCCGCAAAAAGTTCAACGACCTCACTCGGGTCGTCAGGGTGAGTGGCTTTTTCTCAATACCTCTCCATCCCTCCATCTCAACCTCACTCTATGGCCAGAGGGTCTTAAAACCCCAATGCACAACACTCATCCAACACCTATGGCCCTTTCATCAAACACACACACACATTCCACACTTTGCATACAGTAAGGGCTATTCACCTATGGGAGGCACATCAGGCAAGACCATGGCTGTATATTGTAAGGGCTATTCACCTATGGGAGGCACATCAGGCAAGACCATGGCTGCATATTTACTCAGATGCTGTCCTTTTTCTTGCAGGCTAAGCTGGCTCATAATCGGAGACAGCAGCAACGGACGGGTGGAGGGCGGCTTCAGCTGCAACCCCTCAGCGATCTGGAGGAGCGCGTCCACAGGATTGTGGCAAGCCGGGTGATCGGTCCCGTCGCCACTGGAGACGCCGACCCCGTTGTGGACAGCAATGGTAAGGTCATCACCTTTTTGTCCTCTGTCCTTCCACTTGTCCCTCACAATACCAGCCTTTGACACTTTCAATCCAACTTGCTAACTCGCTGCACTTATTCCTCCCTTACTGCCACCCTGTCCTCACGCTAAAGCCACTCTTGTACCTCCCTGCTTTCAGATGGTGATTCACCAGCTGAGGAGACGGGCCCTGAAGCTGCCACTGGGAGTGATGCTGCAGCTGAGGAGGAAGAGGAAGCCAGAGCATCAGTGCCACCCTCTCCCGAGGAAGCCCATGCCCACACTGGGAACACGCCTTCCCCGGAGGGGAGCAGGGGGGAAGGGGCTGATGATGGTGAAGCTCCAGGACCCAGCGGGCTGCAGCAACGCCATGGGGGGGGTAGGGAAGAATGGGGGCCTTCTCCCCAGAGGGAGAGTATGCCAGACACTCCTACTGCAATGGACGCAGAGGAGGAGCGGCTGATTGCAGAAATGAACACCCAGGCGGTGGGCATGCACACTGAGCTCATGGGTGCAGTGGGAAGGGTGCCCGATTGCATTGAGTCACTGGCAAGGAGTGTGGAGCACTTCGCTGTAGCACAGGCGGATGCCACACTAACGCTTAGTGCTGCAATTCAGTCACTGGCTGCCGTGATCCCACCTCTGACTGCTCTCATACAGACTCAGATGGAGGCCACGCGAGCACAGACTGCTGCCAACCTCGATGGTTCGTGCACATGTCCCCGGGGCTGTCACCGCGCCGCAGCAGGCCAGCAATCTGTTCTCCGGCAAATTGCTCCGGATGCTGAAGTGCTGCCCCGTGGGAGTGCCAGTGTGTCGGGCGAGCAGGGAGTTGCTGGCCTCTCTCACGATGACAGCATTCCTGCTGCCAACACTGTCACTTCTCCACTGCACTTGCCACCGCCTGTAGGACAGACTGCTGCCGCCCATGCAGAGTTGGTGCAGTCTGCAGCCGGGCCCTCCAGGCCCAGAAGTGGTCGAGGCCGTCCTTCAGGGGCATCTGCAGTGTCAGGGTCTGACGAGCAGCAGCCTTCCACCAGCCTTGCTGCAGCCACTGAGGTCCCATTACGGAGGAGCAGTAGGGTTAGAAGGGGGGAAGTGCGCAAGGGAAGGAGATCACCCTCGAAGGGCAAAAAGTAGGAGGTGTGCCAAAATGCTGGTCATTTTTTTATTAAAGGCCGAGGTTCATGGTCCAACTTTTGTTTAGTGTTTTGGACATTATCTCCAGGTTGTGAGAACCAGTTATGTTATTGACTGTTTTTTTGTGTTTATTTCTATGAGTTTGTCATGAGGAATTGACACACACAGAGTTTGTAAAATAAATAAGTTTCTGTATTCAAAATATACATGGCTGGTGGTTGGAATTATTGGTGCCTTGGCCGGCTTAGGGGTTGCGTGCTGGGTTGATTAGTGTTTGTAGCAATGGCAGGGGCCCTAGAAGCGGCTTGCTATTAGTCGTTGACGGACGGCCCTTGCAGTTTGACCATTGTGGGCCGCCCTCCTGCCTTGGTGCTGCTGATGATCATCGTCCTCGTCCTCTTCCTCCTCTTCCTCCTCCTCCTCTGGTGGTGCTACAAGGCCTGGTGGCATTGGCTGGGTCCTGAGGATTGCCATGTTGTGCAACATGCAGCACACGACTACGAAGTTCGAAACTTGCTCAGGCGAGTACTGCAGGGCTCCTCCGGAATGGTCCAGACAGCGGAACCGTTGTTTCAGCACGCCGATTGTGCGCTCAATAATGTTCCTGGTTGCTTGATGGCTTTCATTGTACCGCAGCTCAGCAGGGGTGTTTGGCGTACGGAGCGGTGTCATCAGCCAGGTGCTCAATGCGTACCCCTTGTCCCCCAGAAGCCAACCAACTGGCTGATGCGGTGCCTCGAAAACTTCTGCCACAGTAGTCTGGCGCAGGATGAAAGCATCGTGGCAGCTGCCCGGATAGTGGGCATTGACAGCGAGTATCACCTGTCTGTGGTCACAGACCAACTGCACATTCAAGGAATGGAACCCCTTTCTGTTCCTGAATTCCTCTGCATTCTCTCGCGGAGCACGCAAAGCCACATGCGTGCAGTCAATGGCGCCCTGCACCATGGGGAAGCCCGCTACCCTCGCAAAGCCCAGAGCACGGTCACGCTGCTTGTCTGGGGTCATAGGGAAAGAGATGAAGTCTCGTCTCCTTCTGAAGAGGGCATTGGTGACCTGCCGGATGCAGCGATGCACCGCAAACTGGGAGATATTGGTGAGGTCCCCAACAGCAGCTTGGAATGAGCCAGTGGCGTAGAAGTTCAAAGCCACTGTGACCTTCACTGCCACCGACAGAGACGTCCTGGACCTCAGCTGAGGCTGCAGATCTGGCTGCAGCAGGTGGCAGAGCTCAGTGACCACCTCCTTGCTGAATCGCAGCCTTCGCAAACACAGCTCCTCGGACATATGGATGTAGGAGAGCTGTTCACGATATACCCTGGGAGGGTAAGCTCTCCTGTACATGCGCCTGATGGCCCTCCTCCGTCTGGCCATCATTGCCACTCTCTGTCTGCGTCTCGGTATCCTCCGATTCAGCTGGAGCAGGACGACGCCCCCAATCATTGCAGCCCCCATATTCTCTTTGCCAGAAAAGTAATGAGGTACAGCAACTAAAGTAGCAACAAAGTTAGGATGAATAGGCAAAACTACCTTACAAAGCGTTGAGTCAATGTAGAAGTCTCTCTCTCTCTCTCTCCGAATCTCTCTCTCTCTCTCAGAACGAGTGGTGCATAAATGTCGACCACAGAAAAAGACAGGAAGAGGCCCCCTTTAAATAGCGCCCCCCCCAGCCCCACACCGATTGATAACGTTCCAGTCTTCCGGTCGTTGGAAGCGCCAGGCGGTAAGGCAGGGGGCGCCACTCAATTTCCGCTCCGGGGCACCCCAAGGGCGTTGCACCATGGAATGACGTCACAATCTGCGCGCGCAGGTGGTCGCAGCGGTAAGTTTTAGCGCCGCCGCACAATCTCAAGTTAAGTTCTCGAGCGGCGCAAACAGCGCTGCGCCCGGGCGTTAGCGGCTTAACGCCCCATTAGCGCCCTCTTAAGGCGCTAACGGGAGGCGCAACCAAGTGAATTTTTACCCCATAGAGATTTCTTTAGCTTGCAAGTGTTTAGAGGCAACTGTATGTTCAGTACCACCTCATTGGAACAACCTCTCTCACCATTGACAGATCGCTTCTGTCATCGCACCTGCAGCTGCCATCTATTGCAGCAACATCGGTGCCCTTGAAAAAATCAGACCTTGGTCCTCTGAATCCTTCCACGATCAGCCCCAACACCAACATCACCAGGCACACCAACATCACCAACAACATCACCAACCTTCTCTGCCATCACCTGATGCTACACAGGACACAGGGCATCAGCCCCTGACAACATTCCTGCCCGGGAGGCCAGCGATGGCATCACCATGGCCAGATTTACTTCACTTGATGCTGTTAACCCTGGCTGCCACATGATGCGCCAGGTTGACACCATCCCACACCAGCACCAAAAAGTATCCCTTTAATGTCCAAGCCATTCCATGCACACTCATCACTATAGCGGGGGTGGGGGGGGGAGTTATGTCTCAACATTCACTGGAACTCAGGTGCGCACAGATCTGTCTACTAACAGGCTGTGATGAAAATATAGATTTCACTGTGTGACGACACATTACCAGAAACTTCACATGGACATTGGCTAAACCTCTCAAGTGCCTACCCTTGGGTGTTGTTAGTTGGTATGCTTGTAGTAGGATGAGGGTGAGTGTGAGGGGTGGCTAGTGAGATGGGGAAGTGATAAAGTAGATAGAGAGGTTTAGGTGGAGGTGTAAGGTAAGTTGGTGTGAGTAAGGATGTGCAGGAGAAGGGTATGGAAGGCAGAGTGATGGGGATGTGTTGAGTGGCACAGCAGGGTGAGTTTGAGTGTGGCTTTGCAGTAACATTTCGTGATCCACTGTGATCATTGAAAGGTTGGCTCCACTGTAGTCAGGGACCCCTGATGACATCCCTGCTTCTGCCCTCCTGTGCAATGTGCAACCAGGCTGCATTGGTGTCCTGGGAAGGTCTTTTCCACCCTTGGAAGTGAAGAGAACCTCCCTGCGTGCTGTGACTCCCTCCATAAGCATATGGAGGGAGTCATTGGAGAGCCTGGGTACAAGCGTCCACCTTTGTGCAGTGCTTGTCAGTGATTGCAGCACCTCAATGCTGTCAAACACTGACAGAACAACTGTCAAACTCCATGTGGCCATGGTCCCTTTAAGGAAACCGGCTGATGACGCGTCATCAAATGACCCGCTTCCTGTTAATTGGTCGGGAAGCCCGCTGGGCGGGCTTAACAAGGCCAATCAAGGGAAAATCCCTTTGACAGAGCGGCTGCAGCCAGGTTCGTGACTGGAACCCGGAAACCAGCTCTCCCGCCACCATCCCGCCTCCGCTGGGAAATTCACGGCCGTAGTCTTTTCAAGTATGTATTGATGTCACACCATTGGGTTTTCCGCCCCTTGATTTAAGTCTTAACTTTTTCTTTTCTCAGGTAGAACAGTCATAGGGCATGGATCCAACCTCCTTCGGGAACTGGAAGAAGAAGAACAAAGGCAGCATCAGCTTGAGGCTAATAAAATCAAACAAAGTCGGAGTTGAATCACCCGTAGTAGGCGTTACCCCATCTGGCAGGTGGATTGGCAACACTGAAGCTCCTTGAGTATGTCAGTGGAGCTGTGCAGCCACGCTTCACTGTGGCTGCCTGCAGCAGTTAAAATCACTACTGCTTTTATGCAACTGGCACCTATTGCCGATATCTACAACATTGGTCAGGTTACTGCCCACCACTGCATTAGCACCCTATTCCATCATGCAGCTTCCTACGGCAACTTTACCTTGGAGCCATTGAAGCATAAGAACATAAGAAATAGGAGCCTTGAACCTGCTCCACCATTGAATAAGATCATGGCTGATCTTCGGCCTCAACTCCACTTTCCCGCCCGATCCCCATATCCCTTGATAGAGTCAACGGGCTAGAAATTCGTTATAGCCAGACTCAAAATGGTGAATTAGCGCCAGGTGAAAATCGTCTAGACTGCACGCAAAATTTGTCCTCACTCCTCATTAAAATGATTGGAGCCATAAATCTAGTCTAAAAATCCAAGCTGATTGACGCTACACTAAAAAGATGGACCAATATCGGGCGTAGTCTAAACGCAAGTAATGATTGCCACAGGCTTTTTTCACTGCTTCAATGGGAGGTCCGTTGATGCTGCAGCATCTCATTCTCAGCATTGTTGGGTGTACAGCTGCCTCAACAACCATAAGAAGAAGGACAAAGAGAAGGAGCACTTATTTACGAATGCAGATCGCCGCCCCAGGGGGAGAGCCCGGGGGTTTGCCGAGGAAGTTTTGGAGGCATTGGTTTTAGAGGTGGAGAGAAGGCGGGCGGTCCTGTACCAACTGGCAGGAGGCCCTCACCACAAGTCTGCTGGACTATGTGGAGGGAGGTGGCACAACAGGTCATGGGGAGCACTGTGCTCCCCAGGACCACACCCAGTGCGGGAAGAAGTTTAACGAGCTCACAAAGGTGGTCAGGGTGAGTGAAGGCTTCAACAAATGCTACATACCACCATCTGTACCACAAGCTTCACACACTGCTCAATGTACCACACCCCCAGCACCCACCCACCAACAATCTCTACCTAGCAACACTCACACCCACATCTCACACCTTGCACACAATGGCAGCTATTCAACTATGGCAGGCACAAGGGTCATTAGTTATTAGAATTCGTGTGATATGTTTATAGATAAATTTACTAATGGTGTTTGGAATATTTTGTGGTCTCTCATCTCACCTTTGCGCCCAGGAGGACGCTGTGATATGCCATGAGACAGGGATTGTATGATGGGGATGTGGTGAGCTATGGGGATCTGGGGTTTCATTCATGTGAATCAGAGTCTGATGAGCCGGTCACGGACAGCCTGTCCTGAGGGCCGATTGCCTCGCTGCCTCCGCCCTCCCTCCTCTTCCACCTTCTCCTCGTCCTCCTCCTCCTCGTCCTCCTCCTCCTCGTCCTCCTCCTCCTCCTCCTCCTCGTCCTCCTCCTCCTCGCCCTCCTCCTCCTCCTCCTCCTCCTCCTCCTCGTCCTCCTCCTCCTCGCCCTCCTCCTCCTCCTCCCCCTCCCCCTCCTCCTCCTTGCCCTCCTCCTCCTCCTCCTCCTCCTCCTCCTCTTCCTCCTCCTCCTCGCCATCCTCCTCCTCCTCCTCCTCCTCCACCTCATCCTCCTCCTCCTCGTCCTCCTCCTCCTCCTCCTTTCCTCGTCCTCCTCCTCGTCCACCTCCTTCTCCTCCTCCTCCTCCTCCTCCTCGTCCTCCTCCTCCTCCTCTCCTTGTCCTCCTCCTCGTCCTCCTCCTCCTCCTCTCTTGGTCCTCCTCCTCCTCCTCGTCGTCCTCCTCCTCCTCCTCCTCCTCCTCCTCGTCCTCCTCCTTCACCTCATCCTCCTCCTCCTCGTCCTCCTCCTCATCCTCCCCCTCCTCCTACTCACCCTCCTCCTCCTCGCCCTCCTCCTCCTCGCCCTCCTCCTCCTCCTCCTCCTCATCCTCCTCCTCCGCGCCCTCCTCCTCCTCCTCCTCCTCCCCCTCCTCCTCCTCGCCCTCCTCCTCCTCCTCGTCCTCCTCCTCCTCCTCCTTTCCTCATCCTCCTCCTCGTCCACCTCCTTCTCCTCCTCCTCCTCCTCCTCCTCGTCCTCCTCCTCCTCCTCTCCTTGTCCTCCTCCTCGTCCTCCTCCTCCTCCTCTCTTGGTCCTCCTCCTCCTCCTCGTCGTCCTCCTCCTCCTCCTCCTCCTCCTCCTCCTCCTCGTCCTCCTCCTTCACCTCATCCTCCTCCTCCTCGTCCTCCTCCTCATCCTCCCCCTCCTCCTACTCACCCTCCTCCTCCTCGCCCTCCTCCTCCTCGCCCTCCTCCTCCTCCTCCTCCTCGTCCTCCTCCTCCGCGCCCTCCTCCTCCTCCTCCTCCTCCTCCCCCTCCTCCTCCTCGCCCTCCTCCTCCTCCTCGCCCTCCTCCTCCTCCTCCTCCTCCTCTTCCTCCTCCTCCTCGCCCTCCTCCTCCTCCTCCTCCTCCTCCTCCTCCACCTCATCCTCCTCCTCCTCGTCCTCCTCCTCCTCCTCCTCGTCCTCCTCCTCCTCCTTTCCTCGTCCTCCTCCTCGTCCTCCTCCTCCTCGTCCTCCTCCTCCTCCTCCTCCTCGTCCTCCTCCTCCTCCTCTCCTCGTCCTCCTCCTCGTCCTCCTCCTCCTCCTCCTCCTCGTCCTCCTCCTCCTCCTCCTCCTCCTCGTCCTCCTCCTCCTCCTCCTCATCCACCTCATCCTCCTCCTCCTCGTCTTCCTCCTCATCCTCCCTCTCCTCCTACTCGCCCTCCTCCTCCTCGCCCTCCTCCTCCTCGCCCTCCTCCTCCTCCTCCTCCTCCTCGTCCTCCTCCACCTCATCCTCCTCATCCTCCTCTGCCTTGTCATCGTCCTGAGGTAATGCCGTAATCCTGCAGCCACTATGACTGTGAGGAAGTGTTGTGAGCAGAAGCCTTTAACAAATAATGAGTGACTTCTGCACTTGAATGAACACTCCCTGTCACCAAAAAATCTTGGAATAACTAAAGAGAGCTGTTTCAGTTGCAGGAAGTAGCAAACAGGCACTGAAACTGCAAAACCCTGCCAGGTACAGCTGATTGGGGATGGTGCTTTTAAATAACGCTGCTGCAGCCTGCTTCCTGCTGGTAGACACCAGCTCTCCCTATCATTGTTCTGCGCTGCCTTTAAGGTAAATGACTAAATCCAATGTTGGAGATCAGGCAGCCAGTGAGCATTGCACACTCACTGACGTCATGATCTCCATGATGATGAGCTCCCTGGCACTAGGGTTTACCGGCAGCGGTACCGGCACCACCGATATGGTGTGCAGTGCTGGAACCGGCATCGGCTGTCATTACAGCTGTCAACGGCATTTCAGCACCATCTCCTGGCGCTAACATGTGACGCAAACCACACGAATTTTTCACCCAAAAAATCTATTGATCTCAGCCTTGAATATACTCAACAACTGAGCATCCACAGCCCTCTGGGGCAGAGAATTCCAAAGATTCACTACCCTCTAAGTGAAGAAATTTCTCCTCATCTCAGTCCTAAATGGCCGACACCTTATCCCGAGACTATGCCCCCTAGTTCTAGACTCCCCAGCCAGGGGAAAAAGCCACTCAGCATCTACCCTTTCAAGTCCTCTCAGAATCTTAAATGTTTCAATGAGATCACCTCTCATTCTTTTAAACTCCATTCTACTCAATCTCTCATCATAGGACAACCCTCTCATCCTGGGAATCAATCTAATGAACCTTTGTTGCACCGCCTCTAAGGCAGGTATATCCTTCCTTAGGTAAGGAGACCAAAACTGTACACAGCATTCCAGGTGTGGTTTCACCAAGGCCCTATATAATTGCAGCAAGACTTTCTTACTCTTGCACTCCAACCCCCTTGTAATAAAGGCATGCATGCCATTGCTGCAGAGGAAGGTTAGCTTCTATCACGTCAGGCTACTTGATGGTGCAGGGAGATATTGATTTCACCCACATAGCCATGAGAGATCCCACCAGCAATTCAGGCGGCTTACATCAACCACAAGGGATGTGATTTGTGACCACCAACAGGAACTTTCAATGCTGCGTTCCCTAGCTGTTCACATGACATCTTTATTTTGTGACAGTATCGTGTACTCCTTCAGTGGAGTTAGCAGGGGACAAGGGTTCTGCTGTATTAACATGTTTCCACTGAGCAGTCCTCATATTGAGGTGGAACATTGAAAAGTACATGAATGGAAAAGACTGTTGTCCATCTGGTCAGTATTGAAAAGTAATATGCACTCAATCGCTCACTCCTTCAAATATTTATCCAATTCCCCCTTAAATGTTTCCGCAGCAGTTGTCTCTGTGGCAGCCCATTCCATGCACAATGCCTAAAGTAATTAATAGATACAATGAGGTGCAGATCGCAGTAAGGACTGTCATAAAACAGATGGTTGGGGTCCTGAAGTAATGCTTCTGGGTCGGGCAGTTAGCACTGCATAGTATACCCAGAATGTGCCAGAATAACCATGGTAGTCTGGTGCAAAGAGAAGCGTCCCCTTTGGTAAGGCACCTCACCTAGAGCTGGACACAGGTAAAGAAGATTCTGTTGAAGAGCAAGCAGCTACAGAGGATGATGTGGCACAGGGATTGTGTATCAGCAAGCCTCGATCTATGGTTACTTGGCTCATTGAATTACAAGTTTTGTATAGTACAGCATAACTGAGAAGCAATAAGACACATCAGCTATTAATAGTAACATAGTATACACCTTCCCGATTGCTGTTGTACTTTTCCCGGTTGTCAACCTTTTCTAAATATTCGACTATCCAACCTGAGTTTCACATTCTACCTGAACTCCACATTTTATGCAATGGTCCTGGAAGGACGTCTTTCATACAAGAAAAGCAGGAATTAACATCCAGGTAGCCACAAACCCCCCTGTCAGTGCCTCATTACATCGCTCAGAAACATCCCAAAGCAATTCACAGCCAACGCATTACTTTTGCACTCATTTTACACATAACAATGTCCCACAAAGACTAATGTTTGGAATATTAGCCTGGATACTGGGAGAACCTCCTGCTCTTTGAAGAGTACTACGGGCTCTGTAACCACATGAACCACCAGGCAGGGGCCTACTTTAGTGACTCATCTGAAGAACGGCACCTTTGACAATGCAGCACTCCCTCGGTACTGCACTGACGGTTCAGCCTAGATTTTGTGCTGAAGTCCTGTTGTGGGGTTTGAACCTAGAATAGTCAGACTCAGAGCCGAGACTTGTAAGATATTTGTCCAATTATGTATAGTCCTGATAAGATGCATGGAAACACTAAATATGCCTATGATGTAGGGTACAGAGGCCTAAATATGGCCACGTGCAAATGAGTCCGAACAACATTTCTTGAGAGAAGTTATATGGTTTACAGTGGAGTAGATGCAACATATTCAGAGTAAAGGTGCAGCGCACTTTATGAACAGCACTTAAACTGTATGATGTAGGGAGGTGCTAGCATTGTTGATCTACTTCAACCAAAGTAGTTTTAACATTGGCAATGACGATCTCCTCCCTTATTCAATATGTTGACAATTGAATGGCTGGTAAAGTTAGCATACCTGTATGCCAATCTATGAAGTATCATAAATATACCCTTGGTATGGCTGCTCACCTTGGTCAAAATGCATCTTCCACACTTCACTCCTGGTGCATGTGGCGACCCTGGACACAGCGACCATTTTTTTCGCCATCTTGAGCCATACCTAACAAAATAAGTTGGACTTTTTGGCTTGCCCCTGTGAGTGAAAAATCGCACCTCTCTCATGAATGTGCTTTACCAATAAGTGCCTGCAGGACGTCATGCTGAAATCCTCCTTATATTTTTAATACTACAAAAAAGAAAAAAAGAAAGACTTGCATTTATATAGCGCCTTTCACGACCTCAGGATGTCCCAAAGCACTTTACAGCCAATGAAGTACTTTTGAAGTGTAGTCATTGTTGTACATATCCGCACCTTCACCAAGACCGCCTATTTCCACCTCCGGAACGTCACACATCTCCGCCTCTGCCTCAGCTCATCCGCTGCTGAAACCTTCATCCATGCCTTTGTTACCTCTAGACTTGACTATTCCAACGCAGGGACAAAATGGCTAACAGCAGCTGTTTGCAATTGGTTGCGCAGGCCTGCGATATTTTAAATGGATGTAAGATCCAGGAAAGGAAGAAATCTCCCAAAAAACTGCTTAATGAAGGTGCGTACACTAAGCAGGATTCAGAGCCCGTAGCAACAAAATATTCAAACTAGACTCGAACGGAACGTCAATGGAGCACAGGTTGACCGAAGGTGCAATTGAGAGTTCAGTGGCCAAGAAGTCTGTCAAATAATAATGCACTAACAGATAGTGCTTTTACTTCCTCAAGAACTCTATTGCCATTAAAAGATTAGTACTAGTTATAATGAGGCAGAAATTCTGATCCCTACGGGTGAGTACGCGCTGTGTACTCACCCGTAGGGACATCAGAAATGCCGGTTTCAGGCATGCACTGCGCATGCTCTGGAAACCGGCATTTCTGATCTGTCAAGAAAGCTCTTGACAGATCCTCCGGCTGCCCGGGAGAAGGGCCTCTGCAGGTGGACAGTTCCGTTTTTTGGAGACCCTCCGCCCGCAGAAAACACTTACAATTCTTGCGCCTGGTAAAAGCAGGCATAAGGCTTGCTTTTACCAGGATAAGAGTTGAAAAAAAGTAAAAAAAAACATTTCCATTGATTTATCATTTAAAAATACTTTAAAGAAAGGTAAGTTTATTTTTAGCCCTGTTAAAAACTTTAATTATTTTGTTGAAAAAATAAATTTTTTGTTTAAAATACTTAATTTATAGTAATTTAAAGTCATTTTAAAAATGTGATTTAAAAAAAAAAATTATTAAAGTTTTACTATGTTTTGGGGGTGATCTCCATTCATATATTTGACAGGTCTTCCTGTCAAATGTATGACGGGAGATTCCCTTCTCTGATTGGCTCCCCATGGCCCACGTGATCCCAGGGACGCTGCGAACCGCCTGCGCCTCTGGGATACGTGGGCCCTGCGCACCGGCAGTTTGGAGAGGCCCAGCAACGGAACTCTGCGCCTCCTGGGAGCCCTCTGGTCTAGGCGCAGATTTTTCCAGATCGCAGCCCTCTGCCCGCGGGAGGCCTGCGAACGGAATTTCTGGGCCAATGAATGGTTTAATTTGCCTGACCGTTATCATTCAATACTTCTTATGCAGTTTTCAGTTATTTAATGTATACCGCTTCCAATTTTTTGTTGCTTTTATTATATAAAATTACATAGAATATACAGCACAGAAACAGGCCATTTGGCCCAACTAGTCTGTGCTGGTGTTTATAGTCCATACAAGTCTCCTCCCATTCTATCTGCCTCATCACAGCCTTTCAGCATATCTTTCTATTCCTTTTTCTCTCATGTATCTGCCTAGTTTCCTCTTGAATGCATCTAAGCTATTTGTCTTAACCACTTCCTGTGCTAGCAAGTTCCACATTCTAACCATTCTCTGAGTAAAGAAATTTCTCCTTATTTCCCTATTGGATTTATTGGTAACTATCTTGTATTTGTGGCCCCTAGTTTTGGATTCTCCCACAAGTGGAAACATTCTCTCCACATCTGCCCTGTCCAATCCACTCCTAATTTTAAAGACTTCTATCAGATCACCTCTAAGTCTTCTCTTTTCTAAAGAAAAAAGCCCCAACCTGTTCAATCTTTCCCGATAGCTGTAATCTCTCAGTTCTGGTACCATCCTTGTAAATCTTCTATGCACTTTCTCCAGTGTTTCTACGTCCTTTTTATAGTATAGCGATCAGAACTGTACTCTAAAGTGCGGCCTGACCATGCTCCTATACAAGCTTAATATAACTTCACTACTTTTGAATTCCATACCCCTAGAAATAAATCCCAGTGCTTTTTTAGCTATTTTAATTGCTTTGATGACTTGCGATGCTGCTTTGAATGATTTGCTCACCTGTATCCCTAGGCCCTTTGCTCTTCTACCCCTTTCAGTTTCTTATTTTTTAAGGTGTAGATGATCTTTTTATTTTTCCTACCGAACCTCACATTTATCTATGTTAAAGTTCACTTGTCACTTAACTGCCCAGTCCATAAGTTTTCCAATATCTTCTTGTATTGTGTTGCATTCTTCCTCAGTGTTAGCTATAGCCCCCACTTTGGTATCATCTGTAATTTTTGATATTGAATTACTTGTTCCTAAGTCCAAGTCATTAATGCATGGGGTATGGTGGCATAGTGGCTATGTTACTGGACTAGTAATCCAGAGGCCTGAACTAATAATCCGGAGATATGAGTTCAAATACCCACCACGGCAGCTGGGGAGTTTAAATTCAGTTAATTATTAAATCTGGAATAAAAAGCTAGTATTAGTAATGATTGTCATAAAAACCCCTCTGGTCTCTGCTGTCCTTACCTGGTCTGGCAGCAATGTGGTTGACTCTTAACTGCCCTCTGTGGTTCAAGAAGACAGCTCACCACCACCTTCTCAAGAGCAATAAATGCTGGTCTTGCCAGCAATGCCCACATCCCAGGAATAAATAAAAAGAAATTATGAATAACTATGGTCCCAGCACTGATTCTTGTGGAACACTGCTTTCTACCTTCTTCCAATCTGAATAATTATCCCTACTCTCTGCTTTTTATTTTTTAGTCAATTTGCTATCCATTCAGCTATTTGTCCCCTGACTCCACATGCCCTAACCTTTGTTGTGAGCCTACCATGTGGTACCTTATCGAAAGCCTTTTTTAAATGAAACGTAATATTCGTTGCTTGCTACCAATAAGTGTTTTTATAAGTCTATCCCAGGGTAATGTATGCACTTAAATTAAGTATGGTTAACTGCCCACATGATCAGTTAACAAATCATTAACCACTGCACCTCTTCTAATTGGGTTCATGCAGCACCAAGGTCAGTCAGGAGGATCTTTATGAATTATTATCGAAACAAAAAATGTGGCCAATGCACCGAGCATCAATTGAAAAATTAGCAAAATTCAGCATGGCGACTAAATCAGCAGCAATCAGTAATGGAATTAATTGAAACCATTATTTGTATAAATGCAACCAGGTAATCTGCCAAAAATGGCATTAAATGCTGCAGAGTTATTTAATTACAAGCAGTTGATTTTGTATTCCAGAAATAAATTATTATTACGATGAGTTTGCCCGATCTGTGCTTCAAGCATTCAGCTAGATTCACTCTATCTGAGCAATGCACAGATATATGCAGCTCATATTACAATTTTGTATGTTTATTGAGCAACCTGGGTGGGGTTGGAGATGTCTGACCAAAACTAATGGCAGTTAACAAGCTGCCAGATGTACGGTAGTGTAGTGGTTATGCTACTGGACTAGTAATCTAGAGATAACAACAGAAAATGCTGCAAACACTCAGCAGGTCAGGCAGCATCGTGGAGAGAGAAACAGAGTTAACGTTTCAGGTTGACGACCCTTCGTCAGATCCGCAGCATCTGCAGTATTTTGCTATTGTATTAGTAATCTAGAGGCTTGGGGCTAGAAATTTCGTAGCGCCCCGTTTGGGGTGATAACTTTTGCGGGAGCGCAAAAGTATCGCCGGGCGAAGAACATTTGAATCTTCCGGGAACTTCCGCTTTAGCGCCCCAAGAGGGATGTGGAGCGCTAAATCAAGCGCTACCACTTCCCTTAGAGCGCTAAAGGGAGCGAGAGGGGCGGTAGCGGCAGAGCGCTGAGCAATGTTCCGTGCAGCGCTGCTGGTTTTACAGGCTCCTTCCCTCCCTTAAAGGGAAGGGCCAATGCTGCGTTGAATGAATCTTCAGGCTGTGTCTGTTGGGCGAAGGCACCTGCGCAATGTGCATAGCAGCCCCAAGCACTCTAAGAGAGTGCAGGGCTGAGCAATCGCAGGGTACAAAAAAATCAAAAAACACCAGAATGGGGACATAAATAAATTTTGTTCTACCTGACCGCCACTGCCTTTAATTACCGCTCCCCAAGCGGCCATCCATGGTGACAACACCTCCTGCAGCTGCCGCTGTTGACGTCCGGCGATGCTGCAGGGGGTGGAAGCAAATTAACAATCCGGGACGATAACGGGGCGCTGCGCATCGGATGATGTCACGCTCTACGGGGCTCAACAGAGCGAGGCGGTATGTGTTAGCGCCAGTGCAAAACCACCAGGAAAGCTCGCGGGCGTCGGTGAATTCGCCACGCCCGGTCGGTAACCCCTTAGCGCCCCATTACCGCACCCGCCCCCTCCCCCCGCCCCCCCCCCCCACAGGCGCTAACGGGAGGCGCAAAGCAGCAGAATTTCTAGCCCTTGGACTAATAACCCAGAAGAATGTGAGTTCAGATCTCACTATAGCAGTTTGAGAATTTGATTTCAGTTTTAATAAAAAGCTGGTATCAGTAAAAAAGTGACCTTGAAGCTGTCGGATTTGCATAATAACCAACTGGTTCACTGGTGTCCTTATGGGATGGAAACCTGCCATCCTTACCCGGTTTGGTCTAGATGTGACTCCAGTCTCACACAAACTGGTTGACTCTTAACTGCCCTCTGAAGTGGCCCAGCAAGCCACTCAATTGTATAAAACCCCTATTGCAGATGTTCAAGTAGAAGGCCCACCACCACAATCTCAGGGCAACTAGGGATGGGCAATAGGCCAGTGACGTATAGATCCCGAGAATGAATTTTAAAAAAGACCAACCGAACAGTATCAGCAAGTTTATTATGGATTATTTCATTGTTATCCATTGACCTGGGCACATGTTGCAAAGAACAGTGACTCACCTAACTAATACCCACAAAGCAGTATGCATTGACAGCCAGTCAGGAATATACATCCTGTACACCGGTCGCACTGTCTTCTTCAATTGTACCTTTTTACCACTTTACCTCGACTCTTGTAGAAAATGTTGCACCTGGATCCTGGTAACCACCAACAGAGCACAAACTGTCACGTTCTTTGAGATTCTTTTAGGTGTCCCTCAAGAACAAGATTAGAAAGCATTCTTATTTTGATCATCAAGGCAAAAATACATCAAGATATTGTACTTCTAGTGACAAGAGTTTAATCTAGTCTGATTGTTCATTACTGAGAAGTCGCACAACACCAGGTTATAGTCCAACAGCTTTATTTGAAATCACAAGCTTTCGGAGCGGCTGCTCCTTCGTCAGGTGAAGTGAAGAAATACAAATGGGCACAGCATATATAGACAGAGAACAATGCCTGTGCAGAGAACAATGCCAGACGACTACAGTTAATCTTTCTAACTGCCTTTTATCACACCTCAGCAGAGAGACAATCACGGCAATCAAATCCAACCAGGTCAGTCAGGAAGACATTACATCAAAGACGATAGCAAAATACAACAAAGACAATGAGGTGGGGTCACAGGGGGTCTAATGTGTCAGATGCTGCAGTCTGTATGGAAAACCAAAAACTTTTAACTTTTTACTTTTTTTACTGGAAATCACATCTGTGAACAAGCCAACGACGACTCGAGTCTGGATGACTCTACGTCAGGTGGCGTTACATGTAGCGTGACATGAACCCAAGATCCCGGTTGAGGCCGTCCTCATGGGTGCGGAACTTGGCTATCAGTTTCTGCTTGATGATTTTGCGTTGTCGTGTGTCTCGAAGGCCGCCTTGGAGAACGCTTACCCGAAGATCCGAGGCTGAATATCCTTGACTGCTGAAGTGTTCCCCGACTGGGAGGTAACACTCCTGCCTGGCGATTGTTGCGTGGTGTCCGTTCATACGTTGTCGCAGTGTATGCATGGTCTCACCGATGTACCATGCTCCGGCGCATCCTTTCCTGCAACGTATGAGGTAGACAACGTTGGCCGAGTCACATGAGTATGTACCATGTACCTGGTGGGTAGTGTCCTCATGTGTGATGATGGTATCTGTGTTGATGATCTGGCATGTCTTGCAGAGGTTGCTGTGGCAGGGTTGTGTGGTGTCGTGGTCGCTGTTCTCCTGAAAGCTGGGTAATTTGCTGCGAACGATGGTACTTTTGAGGTTAGGCGGCTGTTTGAAGGCGAGTAGTGGAGGCGTGGGGATGGACTTAGCGAGGTATTCATCGTCATCGATGACATGTTGAAGGCTGCGAAGAACATGGCGTAGTTTCTCCGCTCCGGGGAAGTACTGAACGACGTAGGGTACTCTGTTGGTTGTGTCCCGTGTTCGCCTTCTGAGGAGGTCTATGCGATTTTTCGCTGTGGCCCGTCGGAACTGTCGATCGACGAGTCGAGCGTCATATCCCGTTCTTACGAGGGCGTCTTTCAGCGTCCATAGGTGTCCATCGCGTTCCTCCTCATCTGAGCAGATCCTGTGTATTCGCAGGGCTTGTCCATAGGGGATGGCTTCTTTAACGTGGTTAGGGTGGAAGCTGGAGAAGTGGAGCATCGTGAGGGTGTCCGTGGGCTTGCGGTAGAGTGAAGTGCTGAGGTGTCCGTCTTTGATGGAGATTCGTGTGTCCAAGAATGAAACCGATTCTGAGGAGTAGTCCATGGTGAGTTTGATGGTGGGATGGAACTTGTTGATGTTATCATGTAGTCTTTTCAGTGATCCTTTGCCGTGGGTCCAAAGGAAGAAAATGTCGTCGATGTATCTGGTGTACAGCGTTGGCTGGAGGTCCTGTGCAGCGAAGAAGTCTTGCTCGAACTTGTGCATGAAGATGTTGGCGTATTGGGGTGTGAATTTGGTCCCCATGGCTTGACATGTATGCTCAAGCTGTCAGGAGATGCATCAACGCCAGATTCATCAGCCGCAATCACAAGACAGTCCAGAATGTCACCCGAGCACAACGCAACGCTCTCAAGACCAACCGCAACATCGTCATCAAACCAGCGGACAAAGGAGGAGCCATCGTCATACAGAACAGAATGGACTATTGCAAAGAAGCATACCGACAACTGGACAACCAGGAACACTACAGACAGTTACCCGCAGATCCGACCAAAGAACACACCCGCCAACTCAATAGACTGATCAAGACCTTCGATCCAGACCTTCAAAGCATCCTACGCGCTCTCATCCCACGTACTCCCACGTGGGAGACTTCTACTGCCTCCCAAAGATACACAAAGCCAACACACCCGGACGTCCTATCGTATCAGGCAATGGAACCCTGTGTGAGAACCTCTCTGGATACGTCGAGGGCATCCTGAAACCCATCGTACAGGGAACCCCCAGCTTCTGTCGTGACACTACAGACTTCTTACAGAAACTCAGCACCCACGGACCAGTTGAACCAGGAACACTCCTCGCCACGATGGACGTATCGGCACTCTACACCAGTAACCCCCACGATGACGGCATCGCTGCGACAGCCTCAGTACTCAACACCAACAACAGCCAATCTCCAGACGCTGTCCTACAACTCATCCGCTTCATCCTTGACCACAATGTCTTCACCTTCGACAACCAGTTTTTTACCCAAACATACGGAACAGCCATGGGGACCAAATTCGCACCCCAATACGCCAACATCATCATGCACAAGTTCGAGCAAGACTTCTTCGCTGCACAGGACCTCCAACCAACGCTGTACACCAGATACATCGACGACATTTTCTTCCTTTGGACCCACGGCAAAGGATCACTGAAAAGACTACAAGATAAAATCAACAAGTTCCATCCCACCATCAAACTCACCATGGACTACTCCTCAGAATCGGTTTCATTCTTGGACACACGAATCTCCATCAAAGACGGACACCTCAGCACTTCACTCTACCGCAAGCCCACGGACAACCTCACGATGCTCCACTTCTCCAGCTTCCACCCTAACCACGTTAAAGAAGCCATCCCCTATGGACAAGCCCTGCGAATACACAGGATCTGCTCAGACGAGGAGGAACGCAATGGACACCTACGGACGCTGAAAGACGCCCTCGTAAGAACGGGATATGACGCTCGACTCGTCGATCGACAGTTCCGACAGGCCACAGCGAAAAATCGCATAGACCTCCTCAGAAGGCGAACACGGGACACAACCAACAGAGTACCCTACGTCGTCCAGTACTTCCCCGGAGCGGAGAAACTACGCCATGTTCTTCGCAGTCTTCAACATGTCATTGATGACGATGAACACCTCGCTAATGCCATCCCCATGTTTTCTGTTAGTTAGCCAATCCCCTATCCATGCCAAAATATTACCCCAACCCCGTGCGCTCTTATCTTGTGCAGTAACCTTTTATGTGGCACCTTATCGAATGCTTTCTGGAAATCCAAATGCACCACATCCACTGGTTCCCCTTTATCCACCTTGCTTGTTACATCCTCAAAGAACTCTAGCAAATTTGTCAAACATGATTTCCCTTTCATAAAACCATGTTGACTCTGCTTGATTGTCTTATGATTTTCTAAATGTCCTGCTATTACCTCCTTAATAATGGATTCCAGCATTTTCCCAATGACAGATGTTAGGCTAACTGGCCTATAGTTTCCTGCTTTCTGTCTCCCTCCTTTCTTGAATAGTGGCGTTACATTTGCGGTTTTCCATCCGCTAGGACCTCTCCAGAATCCAGGGAATTTTGGTAGATTACAACCAACGCATCCACTATCTCTGCCGCCACTTCTTTTAAGACCCTAGGATGCAGGCCATCGGGTCCAGGGGACTTGTCGGCCTTTAGCCCCATTAGTTTGCCTAGTACTTTTTCTCTAGTGATAGAGATTGTTTTAAGTTTCTCCCTCCCTATAGCCCCTTGATTATCTATTATTATTGGAATGTTTTTAGTGTCTTCTACCGTGAAGACCGATCCAAAATAATTGTTTAGAGTCTCTGCCATTTCTCTATTTCCCATTATTCATTCCCCAGTCTCAACCTCTAAGGGACCAATGTTTACTTTAGTTACTCTCTTCCTTTTTATATACCTGAAGAAGTTCCTACTGTCTGTTTTTATATTATTTGCTAGTTTACTCTCATACTCTATCTTCTCCCTCTTTATAATTTTTTTAGTCATCCTTTGCTGGTTTCTAAAAATTTCCCAATCCTCTGGCCTACCACTAATCTTCGCAACATTGTATGCCTTTTCTTTCAATTTGATACCATCCTTAATTTCCTTAATTAGCCATGGATGGTGCATCCTTCTCATAGAGCCTTTCTTTCTCACTGGAATACACCTTTGCTGAGATTTATGAAATATCTCCTTAAATGTCTGCCACTGCTGATCTACCATCTTACCCTTTAATGTATTTTCCCAGTCCACTTTAGCCAACTCTGTCCTCATACCCTTGTAATTGCCTTTATTTAAGTTTAGGACACTAGTTTCAGACCCAAGTTTCTCACCCTCAAACTGAATTTGAAATTCTACCATGCTATGATCACTCTTTCCTAGGGGATCCTTTACTATGAGATCATTAATTAATCCTGTCTCATTACACATTACCAGATCTAAAATAGCTTGCTCCCTGGTTGGTTCCTCAACGTATTGCTCTAAGAAACCATCCCGAATACATTCTATGAGCTCGTCCTCAAGGCTACCCTTGCCAATTTGATTTGTGCAATCTATATGATGATTAAAATCGCCCATGATTATTGCAGTACCTTTCTTATAAGCCCCCATTATTTCTTGATTTATACTCTGTCCTACAGTATAGCTACTGTTAGGGGGCCTAAATACTACTCCCACCAGTGACTTCTTTCCCTTACTATTTCTTATCTCCACCCAAACTGATTCTACATCTTGAGCTTCTGAGCCAATATCATTCCTCACCACTGCAGTGATCTCATCCTTTATTAACAAAGCTACCCCACCTCCTTTTCCTTTCTGCCTATCCTTCTGAAATGTCAAATACCCCTGAATATTCAGTTCCCAGCCTTGGTCACCTTGCAACCCTGTCTCTGTAATAGCTATCAGATCATACCCATTTATTTCTATTTGTGCCGTCAACTCATCTATCTTGTTACGAATGCTGCGTGCATTCAGATAAAGAGCCTTTAATTTTACCTTATAATTTTTCCTTACTCTGACTCTATTTTCTGCTGCACTCTTATGCTTGTACACTCTGCCCCTTCCTGATACATTCTGGTTATCATTACCCCTGTCGTTGCTCTGCTCTGTTGCCTTCTCCTTTCTCTTTGCCTTCCTAAATACCCCTTTACCTGAACCCCTATCATCTATTTCCAGCTTAGCTTTTCTCCTTTCTGCTTCTACCCTCAGGTTCCCATCCCCCTGCCAAGCTAGTTTAAACCCTCCCCAACAGCACTAGCAAACCCTCCCGCGAGGATATTGGTCCCGTTCCCGTTGAGGTGCAACCCGTCTGGCTTGTAGAGGTCCCAACTCCCCCAGAAACGGTTCCAATTCCTCAGGAATCTAAAGCCCTCCCTCCTACATCATCTCTCCAGCCACGCATTCATCTGCTCTATCTTCCTATTTCTGTACTCACTAGCACGTGGCACTGGTAGTAATCCGGAGATTACTACCTTTGAGGTCCTGCTTTTTAACCTCGTTCCTAACTCCCTAAACTCTGCCTGCAGGACCTGATCCCTCTTTCTACCTATGTCATTGGTACCGATATGGACCACGACCTCTGGCTGTTCACCCTCCCCCCTCAGAATGCCCTGCAGCCGTTCAGTGACTTCCTTGACCCTGGAACCAGGGAGGCAACATACCATCCTGGAGTCACATCTGCAGCCGCAGAAACGCCTGTCTGCTCCCCTAACTATTGAATCCCCTATCACTATTGCTCTCCCTCTCCTCTTAGTCCCCCCCCCTGTGCAGCTGAGCCTTCCATGGTGCTGTGGACTTGACTCTGGCTGCACTCCCCAGAGGAACCATCACCCTCACCAGTACTCAGCACCGAATACTGGTTGGTGAGCAAGATGCGCTCAGGGGACTCCTGCACTACCTGCCTGGTCCTCCTCTTCTGTCTGGTGGTCACCCATTCCCTCTCTGCCTGCACACTCTTAAGCTGCGGGGTGACCACCTCCCAAAACGTACTATCCACGTAACTCTCAGCCTCGCGGATGCACAGCAGTGACTGCAGCCGCCGCTCAAGCTCCGAAACCCGGTGCTTGAGCTACTGTAGCTGGCGACACTTCCCGCACATGTGGTCGTCCAGACCACGGGAGGTGTCCAGGATTTCCCACATGGCACAGGATGTGCATTCCACAGGTGTGAGCTGCCCTGCCATACCTCTAATTAACAGACTATTTACTAACCTAGCTGGAATAAACTTAAAACATTAAGAAAGTGTATTGGTGCTCTGAGATCTCTTTGTTCCTTCACCCCACCCTCCAGGTGATAAGATTCTTCCTACCAAAATGTAATAGCTCACATTTGTCTGTGTTGAACTTCATTTGCCAATTATTTGCCCATTCTGCAAGTTTATTAATGTCCTCCTGTAAATTGTTGCAGTCCTCCTCAGTATTGACTATCCCCCCCAATTTGGTATCATCCGCAAATTTAGAAATTGTGTTTTTGATTCCAAAGTCTAAATCGTTAATGTAAATTGTGAACAGCAGAGCACTGATCCTTGTGGAACACTACTACCCACCTTCTGCCATTGTGAATAGCTACCCTTTACTCCCACTCTCTGCTCTCTGTCTTGAAGCCAGCTAGCTATCCATTTATGTTTCTGTATTAACAGATCTGTTACCAATATCAAACTGTGCGATTTCAACCCGAATGTGTTGCTTGATCTCTAAGTCATATCTTGTTCATTATAATGTTTTTTTCTCTCTATTTCTTACATTGAGGTTGATCTGGAGATACTTCCGGTCGTACAATTGTATTCCATCTATGCCCCATGTGCAATGTTTTTGCAACAAATGTTCTCTTCACACTTTTCAGCGTAGGTGCTTGGCGTGTACTTACCTAATGCCGAATCCATCAAAAGCAATGTCTAAATGACAGAATTGTATAAATCTTCAGGGCCTGGTTTTTATCCTTAAATTTAACATAAATACCTACATGGAAATTTCAATGACAGAAACCCAAGGCAACAAAGGAAAGATACGGAATTGTGTAATGAAGTTGGTGAGAACTTGGATTCCCAGTAGGAATATTTCCACACTGGGCAGGCACCAGCAATTGAAACGGTTTTATACAATTGGAACAATTTATTAGAGGCAAAAACTCCAGCTTTTGATTCAGGGTTGTTGGGGCAAGAGAAGAGATTGGACAGCAGCTGTATGTGGTAAATTTTAGATTTACCAGCCGCTGGCTTGAACAAGGCATGCATCATACTTACATTAATTTTATTTCTAGACCTTTTCCAATTTTGAACTATGGGTCAAAGTCCAGCACTTCTGGGTCATGTATGTGGGTGATATGTAGAGTAAGGACTGCACTGGATTCCATTTTCCTACTGGGGGCAGTAGTGTTTGGTTTACCTTCCTAGCAATAATTTGGCAGGAACACCATTGAGTTACTAACTTAGTCATCAGGTGATATTTTCCTGTGTGATGTGGCGGTAATGTTCCATACCAGCAGCCAATGAAAACAAAATGAAACATTCCATTAATAAGCTTCAGTAGGCATACATTACGCCACTGACTTTTTTGAGTAGGGTCATGGGAATACTCTGAGTGTGGAACGTGTCGCCTCAGCAAGAAACAAAGCCAAGGATGCAGTAACTATATAAAAGGAAGTTTGATTTGTCAGTGGATGGAGCTCTAAAGCACTGGGAGTGCATCTTCAGGGCCAAGCTCCGAGCTTGTACTCCCACTGATAGAACCAAGGATCAGCCCCACCCAATAGGATGGACAGTTTCATTTGGAGGTAACTATCTTCATCCTGGAACATTTGGGTGCTTTTAATACCCTGAGGAATGCATACAGATCCAGAGGCAGGGAAACCAACTTAGGCAATGATTCCACCTCTTCAAGAAATCTCTGAAGAAGGGCCACATCCAAAACATCTGCTTTTCTTTCTCTTTCAGACCCTGGTCAACATGCAATGCACTTCCAGCATTTCAGGGTACATAAATCTCTCTGACTAGACTAAAAGAAGAAAGAAAGACAGGCATTTGTATAGCGCCTTTCACAACCACCAGACCTCCCAAAGTGCTTTACAGCTTTACAGCTTTTTGAAATGTAGTCACTGTTGTGATGAAGACTAATTCTTAGACTATAGGGATCTAGAGTTGAAAACAATACTAAATAGCTTAAGAATAATAGACTGAACATGGACTTGACCTTCATTACACTTATACTCCAGAATAGTTAGACCTAAGAACCTGTCTAAAACATGTGTCAAACTGTCATCAATCCTTCAGTAAGTAGCGTAACCATCTAAGTGGGATTTGAACCTGAGACCCTTCTGTTCTGAACCTTGAACCTGGGACCCTCCTGGTCTGTATAGCAGTGCATTAATCCACTAAACCCACTGGGGAGCATTTCTTATTCTTAATATAATAAAGCAAAATTAGTGAAGGTTTTAACCAATAGAAATACTTTCCCCTTTTTAAGTTCAAAGTATAACCCATTGTCTAGATAAACGCCTAATTTGATCTAATTAGGATAGAGGATTGGTTAAAGGACAGAAAGCAGAGAGTAGGAATAAATGAGTAATTTTCAGGTTGACAGGCTGTTACTAGTGGGTTGCCGCAAGGATCAGTGCTGGGGCCTCAGCTAATTACACTCTATATTAATGACTTAGATGAAGGGACTGAGTGTAATGTATCAAAGTTTGCTAACGATACAAAGCTAGGTGGAAAAGTAAGCTGTGAGGAGGACAAGAGCCTGCAAAGGGATATAGACAGGTTATGTGAGTGGGCAATTAGGTGGTAGATGGAGTATAATGTGGGGAAATGTGAGGTTATTCACTTTGGTAGGAAGAATAGAAAAACAGAATATTTTTTAAATGGTGAGAAACTAGTAAATGTTGTTGTTCAGAGGGATTTGGGTGTCCTTGTACACAAAACACAGAAAGTTAGCATGCAGGTACAGCAAGCAATTAGGAAGGCACATGGCATGTTGGCCTTTATTGCAAGGGGGTTGGAGTATTAGAGTAAGGAAGTCTTGCTACAACTGTACAGGGTTTTGTTGAGACCACACCTGGAGTACTGTTGTACAGTTTTGGTCTCCGTACCTAAGGAAGAATATATTTGTCTTAGAGGGGGTGCAACGATTCCTGATTCCTGGGATGAGAGGGTTTTCTTATAAGTAGAGATTGAGTAGAATGGGCCTATACTCTCTTGGGTTTAGAAGAATGAGAGGTGATCTCATTGAAACATACAAGATTCTGAAGGGGATTGACAGGGTAAATGCTGTGAGGTTGTTTCCCCTGGCTGGAGAGTCTAGAACTAGGGGGCATAGTCTCAGGATAAGGGGTTGGCCATTTAGGACTGAGATGAGGAGAAATTTCTTCACTCAGAGGGTTTTGAGTCTATGGAACTCTCTACCCCAGAGGGCTGTGGATGCTCAATCGTTGAGTCTCAAAGCTGAAATAGATAGATTTTTTGGACTCTAAGGGAATCAAAGGATATGGGGATCGGGTGGGAAAGTGGAGTTGAGGTCAAAGATCAGCTGTGATCTTACTGAATGTCAGGGCAGGCTCGAGGGGCTGTATGGCCTCCTCCTGCTCCTATTTCTTATGTTCTTATCTCTTGAAATGTGCATCCACACCTCTTTCGTTATTGAAATTTAATGACACTTTCAGTGCCTAATCAAAAGCATTCATTATAAGCTTCCTATCTTATCAGACATGTTTCTACTTGGCTACTTGTTTTTATTTCGATTGAATTTTATTGATTTATTGGCCTTGCAAAAGTTTACCCAAGCATATACAATGGAGGACAAATGAAGGCAAGGGGTGAGACTTATATCAATTGTTAACTAGTGATATGGTGCATATTTAAATCTAAGTCCTTTCATAAAAGCGGATCATTCATCGACGTAGACAAAATAGACGACCTTCGAGTGCGATAATGAAGGCATTGAAAGTGTGCTGTTGATGGAGCACCGCGCTCCCCCAGCATCAACTCAAAAGCAGGAGAAACCTGCAGCACTGCTGGCACCTTAGACCTAACGTTTGGGGGTCTTGAAAGAAATTAGTCCTTCTTTACTGCGTATTGTTGTGCCACTTTGGCTCAGTTTGCAGCATGTTCAATTCTGGTCAGAAAGTTGCAGGTTCAAGTCCTACACCAAGAGTTTGGATTCACAATGTAAGCTGATATTTCATAGAATCATAGAATCATAGAAGATAGGAGCAGGAGTAGGCCATTCGGCCCCTCGAGCCTGCTCCGCCATTCAATGAGATCATGGCTGATCATCCAAATTCAGTACCCTGTCCCTGCTTTCTCCCCATATCCCTTGATCCCTTTAGCCTTAAGAAATATATCTAACTCCTTCTTGAATATATTTAATGAGTTGGCCTCAACTGCTTTCTGTGGTAGAGAATTCCACAGGTTCACCACTCTTTGGGTGAAGAAATTCCTCCTCATCTCTGTCCTAAATGGCTTACCCCTTATCCTTAGACTGTGACCCCTGGTTCTGGACTCCCTGACCATCGGGAACATCCTTCCTGCATCTAGTCTGTCCAGTCCTGTTAGAATTTTATAAGTTTCAATGAGATCCCCTCTCATTCTTCTAAACTCCAGCGAGTATAAGCCCAATTGACCCAATCTCTCCTCATACGTCATTCCTGCCATCCCAGGTATCAGTCTGGTGAATCTTCGCTGCACTCCCTCCATGGCAAGAACATCCTTCCTCAGATAAGGCGACCAAAACTACACACAATACTCAAGATGTGGTCTCACCAAGGCTCTGTACAACTGCAGCAAGACACCCTTGTTCCTGTACTCAAACCCTCTCGCTATGAAGGCCAACATACCATTTGCCTTCTTAACCGCCTGCTGCACCTGCATGCTTACCTTCAGCGACTGGTGCACAAGGACACCTAGGTCTCGTTGCACTTCCCCTTCTCCCAATCTATTGCCATTCAGAAAATAATCTGCCTTCCTGGTTTTGCCACCAAAGTGGATAACCTCGCATTTATCCACATTGTTCTGCATTTGCCATGCATCTGCCCAATCACCCAACCTATCCAAATCATACTGGAGTTTCTCGGCATCCTCCTCACAGCACACAAGCCCACCCAGCTTTGTGTCGTCTGCAAACTTGGAGATATTACATCTAGTTCCCTCGTCTAGATCATTAATATATATTGTGAATAGCTGGGGTCCTAGGACCGATCCCTGCGGTACCCCACTAGTCACTGCCTGCCACTCGGAAAAAGACCCATTTATTCCAACTCTTTGCTTCCTGTCTGCCAACCAGTTCTCTATCCAAGTCAGTACCCTGCCCCCAATCCCATGTGCCTTAACTTTACACGCTAATCTCTTATGCGGGACCTTATCGAAAGCCTTCTGAAAGTCCAAATACACCACATCCACTGGTTCTCCCTTATCTATTTTACCAGTTACATCCTCAAAAAATTCCAGTAGATTAGTCAAGCACGATTTACCTTTTGTAAATCCATGTTGACTTTGACCGATCCTGTCACTGTTTTCCAAGTGCTCTGCTATTACATCTTTTATAATGGACTCTAGCATTTTCCCCACTACTGATGTCAGGCTTACCGGTCTATAATTCCCCGTTTTCTCTCTACCACCCTTTTTGAATAGTGGGGTAACATTAGCTACCCTCCAATCCATGGGAACTGTTCCAGAGTCTATAGAATTTTGGAAGATGACCAGCAATGCATCTACTATTTCTAGGGCCACTTCCTTAAGTACCCTAGGATGTAGATTATCAGGCCCTGGGGATTTATTGGCCTTCAATCCCGTCAATTTCCCGAACATTTCCCTACAAATACTGATTTCTTTCAGTTCCTTCCTCTCATTAGACCCTATGTTCCCCGACATCTCTGGGAGGTTATTTGTGTCCTCCTTTGTGAAGACAGAACCAAAGTATGCATTTAATTGGTCTGCCATTTCTTTGTTCCCCATTATAAATTCCCCTGATTCTGACTGCAAGGGACCTACGCTTGACTTCACCAATCTTTTTCTCTTCACATATCTATAGAAGCTTTTACAGTCAGTTTTTTATGTTCCCTGAAAGCTTACTCTCATACTCTATTTCCCCCCTCTTAATTAATCCCTTTGTCCTCCTTTGCTGAATCCTAAACTGCTCCCAATCCTCAGGTTTGCTGCTTTTTCTGGCCAATTTATATGTCCTCTCCTTGGATCTTATGCTATCCCTAATTTCCCTTGTTAGCCACGGTTGATTCACATTTTTTGTTTTATTTTTATGCCAAACAGGGATGAACAAATTCTGTAGTTCATCCATGCGATCTTTAAATGTTTGCCATTGCCTATCCACCGTCAACCCTTTGAGTAACATTCCCCAATCAATCCTACCCAATTCGCGCCTCATACCATCGTAGTTTCAGTGCTGTACTGATGGGTTACCGCATTGTCCTTTGATGTGATGTTAGGGCAAGGTCCCATTAGTTTGTTACGTAGATATTGATACGCCTTTCATAGATAGCAGTGAGTCTCCCTAACTAATATTCCTCATCAATCATTATTGCCAAAAATTGATTGGCTTGGTTTTAACTATTTCTGCACTTGGCAGCCTATGAGTTTCCATCCATCCATTTTAATAGATGGGAAATTGCAGGCTGCTGAGCATGGGAGTGTGTAAGAATATTGGACATAGGAGTAAAATGAACATCTTTTGCTTGGCAATATTAACCATGCTGCATTGGGAGTGGAACATTTCAGCTGTTATCTAATTTCAGGATGTGGGATCTTGCTGTCCAAAATGGCTGCTCACAACAGCACAGCACTTTAAAATAATTCACTGGATGTGAATTGGATTGGGGTGATGCTGAGATGTGAAAATACGCTGTATAAATGCAGCTCTTTCCTGCTTTCCCCTATTGGACCTTGAACAGGGAAAGACAAGAGACAATTAGGGACAATAAAAGGAGAAAGCAACACATGGAGGCAGGGTTGCCAACCCTTCAGGATTGTCTTGGAATCTCCGGGAATTAAAGATGAATCTCCTGGACACTGCTGCAAGCAACCCAGGAGAAAATTCATATGGGGACATTAAAAAAAAGTGATGTGCTTTTTTTTCATTTTCACTGAACAATTTTGGATATTAGTTATAAAAATATTGGCGATGGGGGAAAAAAAGGGGAGTTTGACTGGGCGGGGCTGGGCGGTTGGAGGTGGGAGGTCAATGTGATGAACCCTCCAGGAATAAGTCCAACCAAAGGTGGCAACCCGACATGGAGGTCATTACTCTTTGCTTCTCCCAAGGCGCCAACAGCAAGATAAAAGTGCCTTAAGAGCCTCAGTATTATTAGAACATGGGAGCCAGCGTTAGGTTTTACCACACCCAAAATCAACATCTTATCCCAGACTAAGGTTTTTTCTTCCTTTCTGCAGGATTTTACATTTTTAAATTGTCTCCCAAGGAAACTGATAATTTAATATGTAAACACTGGAAGCCTGAAAAATACCTGAAATTGTTGCAGACTTAACGTTGTCTGAAATTGTATCAGCAAAACTGACGACACATTAAACCATGCTGCAGCTGTGAGTCATTAGTGCAACCCCAATTGGAATAGAAATTGAGAGAACAAAAGCAGGTAATAATGTGAACAGCACATTTATTGGTGTTGTATTCTTACCAAACCAAGCAAGAATCAACGGTAACTTCCAAATTCAGATTCAATAACTGGTTCGAGATTTCAATGATACTGAACAAAAAATCTTGATAAGAGAAATATAGAAACATAGAAACATAGAAAATAGGTACAGGAGTAGACCATTCGGTCCTTCGAGCCTGCACCGCCATTCAATGCGTTCATGGCTGAACATGCTACCTCAGTACCCCATTCCTGCTTTCTCGCCATACCCCTTGATCCCCCTAGTTGTGAGTGTTATATCTAACTCCCTTTTGAATATATTTAGCGAACTGGCCTCAACAACCTTCTGTGGAAGAGAATTCCATAGATTCACCACTCTCTGGGTGAAGAAGTTCCTCCTCAGCTCAGTCCTAAATGGCTTCCCCTTAATCCTTAGACTGTGACCCCTGGTTCCAGTTTTCCCTACCATTGGGAACATTCTGCCCGCATCTAATTTGTCTAAACCAGTCAGGATTTTAAATGTCTCTATAAGATCCCCCCTCATTCTTCTGAACTCCAGAGGATACAAGTTCAGTTGACCCAATCTTTCTTGATATGTCAGTCCGGCCATCCCAGGAATCAATCTAGTGAACCTTCACTGCACTCCCTCAATAGCAAGAATGTCCTTCCTTAAGTTAGGAGACCAAAACTGCGCACAATACTCCAGGTGTGGCCTCACCAAGGCCCTGTACAACTGCAGCATCACCTCCCTACTCCTGTACTCAAATCCCCTTACTATGAAGGCCATCATTCCGTTTGCTTTCTTGACTGCCTGCTGCACTTGCATTCCCACCTTCAATGACTGATGTACCATGATGCCCAGGTCTCGTTGCACCTCCCCTTTCCCTAATCTGCCACCATTCAGGTAATAGTCCGCCTCTCTATTTTTACCACCAAAGTGGATAACCTCACATTTATCCACATTGTACTTCATCTGCCATACATTTGCCCATTATATAATTAATGCACGTAACCTTGTGTGCTAAAACCAAGATGATAAACACTTTTGAGTTCATTTGTGGTGTTACGGTAAATCTATGAATCCTCAGAGGGGATATTTGGATTGTGGTTTCATTTTACCGTTCCATTACCTGCAGGCAGATATACCACTTTGGATGCTGTTGGGGGGGATGACTTATCAGGGGAAGGCAGCAGCAGCCAACTTCCTGGCACCATGGGTGGCTCTGCTGCACAGGCTGGGAGGAAAAAGTGTGGAAGAGCTATAGTGATAGGGGATTCTATTGTAAGGGGAATAGATAGGCGTTTCTGCGGCCGCAAACGAGACTCCAGGATGGTGTGTTGCCTCCCTGGTGCAAGGGTCAAGGACGTCTCGGAGCGGCTACAGAACATTTTGGAGGGGGAGGGTGAACAGCCAGTTGTCGTGGTGCGCATAGGCATCAACGATATAGGTAAACAATGGGATGAGGTCCTAAAAGCAGAATATAGGGAGTTAGGAGGTAAATTAAAAAATAGGACCTCAAAGGTAGTAATCTCAGGATTGCTACCAGTGCCACGTGCTAGTCAGAGTAGAAATAGAAGGATATTTCAAATGAATACGTGGCTAGAGGAATGGTGCAAGGGGGAGGGATTCAAATTCCTTGGACATTGGAACCGGTTCTGGGGGAGGTGGGACCAGTACAAACGGGACGGTCTGCACCTGGGCAGGGCCGGGACCGATGTCCTAGGGGGAGTGTTTGCTAGTGCTGTTGGGGAGGGTTTAAACTAAAGTGGCAGGGGGTTGGGAACCTGAGCAGGGAGACAGAGGAAAGGGAAACAAGGATAAAAGCAAAAGACAGGAAGGAGAAAAACAAAAGTAGAAGGCAAAGAACGCAACGGTTTAAATCAAACATGGTCACAGTAAATAATAATTCATATAGGTCTGAGAGCGTTAAAAAAACAAGCTTGAAGGCTTTGTGTCTTAATGCAAGGAGCATTCGGAACAAGGTGGATGAATTAGCTGCGCAAATAGGGGTAAATGAATATGAATTGATTGGGATTACAGAAACATGGCTCCAGGGTGGCCAAGGCTGGGAACTCAACATCCAGGGTTATTCAATATTTAGGAAAGATAGGCAAAAAAGAAAGGGAGGTGGGGTAGCATTGATGGTTAAAGAGGGGATTAACACAATTGAAAGGAAGGATATTAGCTCTGATGATGCGGAATCTGTATGGGTAGAACTGAGAAATAACAAGGGGCAGAAAACGTTAGTGGGAGTGGTATATAGACCTCCAAACAATAATACGGAGGTTGGGGATGGCATTAAAAGGGTAATTAGAGAAGCATGCAGTAAGGGCACAGCAGTCATCATGGGTGACTTTAATTTACATATAGATTGGGCTAACCAAATTAGTAAAAATACTGTGGAGGAGGAATTCCTAGAATGTTTACGGAATGGTTTTCTGGAACAATATGTTGAGGAACCAACTAGAGATCAGGCCATCTTAGACTGGGTATTATGTAACGAGAAAGGATTAATTAGCAATCTTGTTGTACGAGGCCCCTTGGGTCAGAGTGATCATAATATGATAGAATTCTTCATTAGGATGGAGAGTGAAGTGGTTGAATCAGAGACTAGGGTCCTGAATTTAAATAAAGGAAACTACGATGGTATGAGGCGCGAATTGAGTAGGATTGATTGGGGAATGTCACTCAAGGGGTTGACGGTGGATAGGCAATGGCAAACATTCAAAGACTGCATGGATGAACTACAGAATTTGTTCATCCCAGTGTGGCATAAGAATAAAACAAAAAGGGTGACTCAACCGTGGCTAACAAGGGAAATTAGGGATAGCATAAGATCCAAGGAGAGGACATATAAATTGGCCAGAAAAAGCGGTAACCCTGAGGATTGGGAGCAGTTTAGGATTCAACAAAGGAGGACAAAGGGATTAATTAAGAAGGGGAAAATAGAATATGAAAGTAAGCTTGCTGGGAACATAAAAACTGAATGTAAGAGCTTTTATAGATATGTGAAGAGGAAATGATTAGTGAAATCAAGTGTAGGTCCCTTGCAGTCAGAAGCGGGGGAAGTTATAATGGGGAACAAAGAAATGGCAGACCAATTAAATGCATATTTTGGTTCTGTCTTCACAAAGGAGGACACAAATAACCTCCCAGAGATGTTGGAGAACATACGGTCTGATGAAAGGGAGGAACTGAAAGAAATCGGTATTTGCAGGGAAATGGTGTTAGGGAAATTGACGGGATTGAAGGCCAATAAATCCCCAGGGCCTGATAATCTACATCCTAGGGTACTTAAGGAAGTGGCCCTAGAAATAGTACATGCATTGCTGATCATCTTCCAACATTCAATGGAATCTGGAACTGTACCCATGGATTGGAGGGTAGCTAATGTTAATGAAAATAGATAAGGGAGAACCAGTGGATGTGGTGTATTTGTACTTTCAAAAGGCTTTCGATAAGGTCCCGCATAAGAGATTAGTGTGTAAAGTTAAGGCACATGGGATTGGGGGCAAGGTATTGACTTGGATAGAGAACTGGTTGGCGGACAGAAAGCAGAGAGTAGGAATGAATGGGTCTTTTTCCGAGTGGCAAGCAGTGACTAGTGGGGTACCGCAGGGATCGGTCCTTGGACCCCAGCTATTCACAATATACATTAATGATCTAGATAAGGGAACTAAATGTAATATCTCCAAGTTTGCAGATGACACAAAGCTGGGTGGGAGTGTATGCTGCGAGGAGGATACCGAGAAACTCCAGGATGATTTGGACAGGTTGGGTGAGTGGGCAGAGGCGTGGCAGATGCAATATAACATGGATAAATGCGAGGTTATCCACTTTGGTGTCAAAAACAGAAAGGCAGACTATTATCTGAATGGCAATAGATTGGGAGAAGGGGAAGTGCAACGAGACCTGGGTGTCCTTGTGCACCAGTCGCTGAAGGTAAGCATGCAGGTGCAGCAGGCGGTTAAGAAGGCAAATGGTATGTTGGCCTTCACAGCGAGAGGGTTTGAGTACAGGAACAAGGATGTCCTGCTGCAGTTGTACAGGGCCTTGGTGAGACCACACCTTGAGTACTGTGTTCAGTTTTGGTCGCCTTATCTGAGGAAGGATGTTCTTACCATGGAAGGAGTTAAGCGAAGATTCACAAGGCTGATACCTGGGATGGCAGGAATGACATATGAGGAGAGATTGGGTCGATTGGGCTTATACTCGCTGGAGTATAGAAGAATGAGAGGGGATCTCATCGAAACATATAAAATTCTGACAGGTCTGGACAAACTAGATGCAGGAAGAATGTTCCCGATGGTCGGAGAGTCCAGAACCAGGGGTCAAAATCTAAGGATAAGGGGTAAGTCATTTAGGACAGAAATGAGGAAGAATTTCTTCACCCAGAGAGTGGTGAACCTGTGGAATTCTCTACCACAGAAGGTAGTTGAGGCCAAGTCATTAAATATATTCAAGAATGAGTTAGATATATTTCTTAAAGCTAAAGGTATCAAGAGATATGGGGAGAAGGCAGGTACGGGGTACTGAGTTTGGATGATCAGCCATGATCTCATCGAATGGCGGAGCAGGCTCGAGGGGCCAAATGGCCTACTCCTGCTCCTATCTTCTATGTTACTCTAGATTTAAGGGGTGCATTTAAAGGCGTTTGAGTCACTCCTTTATTGTCCGAAATGGATTAATCGCAGCGGGGTCTTCCAATCTCCGACCGTAACTTCAGTAGAAACCCTGGAAAAATGGCAGAAATGGGTAGGTTTTTTTTGGGGTCATTTCCGCGGGGATTCTGTCGATCTTCCGCCAAAGTAGATCAGGTGAACCCCCGCAGAAATTGCAGGGAAGGCGCAGCGAAGGGGTGGGAGGGGTGGGGAGGGGTGGTAACTTTTGGCGGGAGTGTAAAATGGGCAATATAGATTCAGCTGCCCGTTACACGGCTCTCGCGATTTTCACTTACAATGGGCCAGTCGTCTGTGAAAAGAATACGAACCTACCTGATGGCGGACCTCCTGCGAAAATTTGCAGTCTGACACTACGTGCTGGAGGGCAGCGTAATGACCCACGGATCCCAGAGACGCAGCCTGTGTGGAAACCTACCTGGATCGCGTGGCCTGGTCCTCCAATCAGAAATAAAATTCGATTTTACATATTTCAGAAGGGAATCCCGTAATCAGATTTAATGGAATCCCATAATCAGATTTAGTTACAATTTACAGGATTGGAATTTAATTCCTAATTAGCTTCATTTAACCAACTTCACTAAAAATTTAATTTTGCTGATAATTTTATGGATAGCATTAAAACTCAATTTTTGCATAAACAAGAAAAACACATTTGATACAGTTAAACGATCTGATTTTCGAGATGAAAATGTTTAAATCATGCCTGAGGTATCCCCTTGCGCTGTGCAAACAGGCTCTGCGCCTGCTTGCATCAACCGTAACATTTCCATACGCAATTGCTGTACAGTCGGTGGGCAAATAGCCCAACTCCTCGCCAGCAATTGCTTTCTCATAGAATCATAGAATCATAGAAGATAGGAGCAGGAGTAGGCCATTCGGCCCCTCGAGCCTGCTCCGCCATTCAATGCGATCATGGCTGATCATCCAAATACAGTACCCTGTCCCTGCTTTCTCCCCATATCCCTTGATCCCTTTAGCCTTAAGAAATATATCCAACTCCTTCTTGAATCTATTTAATGAATTGGCCTCTACTGCCTTCTGTGGCAGAGAATTCCACAGGTTCACCACTCTCTGGGTGAAGAAATTCCTCCTCATTTCTGTCCTAAATGGCTTACCCCTTATCCTTAGACTGTGACCCCTGGTTCTGGACTCCCCGACCATCGGGAACATCCTTCCTGCATCTAGTTTTCCTGTCCTGTCAGAATTTTATAAGTTTCAATGAGATCCCCTCTCATTCTTCTAAACTCCAGCAAGTATAAGCCCAATCGACCCAATCTCTCTTCATACGTCATTCCTGCCATCCCAGGTATCAGCCTTGTGAATCTTCGCTGAACTCCTTCCATGGTAAGAACATCCTTCCTCAGATAAGGCGACCAAAACTGCACACAGTACTCAAGGTGTGGTCTCACCAAGGCCCTGTACAACTGCAGCAAGACATCCTTGTTCCTGTACTCAAACCCTCTCGCTATGAAGGCCAACATACCATTTGCCTTCTTAACCGCCTGCTGCACCTGCATGCTTACCTTCAGCGACTGGTGCACAAGGACATTCCCCTTCTCCCAATCTATTGCCATTCAGATAATAATCTGCCTTTCTGTTTTTGACACCAAAGTGGATAACCTCGCATTTATCCACGTTATATTGCATCTGCCACGCCTCTGCCCAATCACCCAACCTGTCCAAATCATCCTGGAGTTTCTCGGCATCCTCCTCGCAGCACACACGCCCACCCAGTTTTGTGTTGTCTGCAAACTTGGAGATATTACATCTAGTTCCCTTGTCTAGATCATTAATATATATTGTGAATAGCTGGGGTCCAAGGACCGATCCCTGCGGTACCCCACTAGTCACTGCCTGCCACTCGGAAAAAGACCCCTTTATTGCAACTCATTGCTTCCTGTCTGCCAACCAGTTCTCTATCCAAGGCAATACCTTGCCCCCAATCCCATGTGCCTTAACTTTACACGCTAATCTCTTATGCGGGACCTTATCAAAAGCCTTTTGGAAGTCCAATACACCACATCCACTGGTTCTCCCTTATCTATTTTACCAGTTACATCCTCAAAAAATTCCAGTAGATTAGTGGGCCATGTGGATGGCCTGTCATCGCATACCTCGACAGACCGCAAGTTCGGGATTTAGCGCATTCTCTGACAGTATGCCGCCATACCCACCGCAAAATCCGGGCCATTGACTCGGACGAGGGAGAGGTCTGCAACAGGTGGCTGAATCGATAGTGCCTGTTTTACACTCCTGCCCAAAGCCAAAATTAGCCCCAACCTTTCTCCCGCTGGTGAGCTATTATATAGGCAATTATTAAATGGACAGATACAATTGTCCTAGGCCCAACCATCTTCAGCTGCTTCATCACTGACCTTCCCTCCATCATAAGGTCAGAAGTGGGGATGTTTGCTGATGACTGCGCAGTTTTCAGTGCCATTCGCAACTCCTCAGATAATGATGCAGTCCGTGCCCGCATGCAGCAAGACCTGTACAAAATTCAGGTTTGAGCTGATAAGTGGCAAGTAACTTTCGTGCCACACAAGTGCCAGGCAATGAATATCTCCAAAAAGCGAGCGTCTAACCACCGCCCCTTGACATTCAACGGCATTACCATCGCTGAAACCCCCACCATCAACATCCCGAGGGTCACCATTGACCAGAAACTTAACTGGACCAGCCACATAAATACTATGGCAACAAGAGCAGGTTAGAGGCTGGGTATTCTGCGGCGAGTATCTAACTTCCTGACTCCCCAAAGCCTTTCCACCGTCTACAAGGCACAAGTCAGGAGTGTGATGGAATACTCTCCACTTGCCTGGATGAGTGCAGCTCCAACAATACTCAAGAAGCTCGACACCATCCAGGACAAAGCAGCCCGCTTGATTGGCAACCCATCCACCACCTTAAACATTCACTCCCTCCACCACCGGCACACCGTGTCTGCAGTGTGTACCATCTATAAGATGCACTGCAGCAACTCGCCAAGGCTTCTTCGGCAGCACCTCCCAAACCCGCGACCTCTACCACATAGAAGGACAAGGGCAGCAGACGCATGGGAACACCACCACCTCCAAGTTCCCCTCCAAGTCACACACCATCCTGACTTGGAAGTATATCGCCGATCCTTCATCGTCGCTGGGTCAAAATCCTGGAACTCCCTCCCTAACAGCACTGTGGGAGTACCTTCACCACACGGACTGCAGCGGTTCAAGAAGGCGGCTCACCACCAACTTTTCAAGGGGCAACTAGGGATGGGCAATAAATACTGGCCTTGCCAGCGATGCCCACATCCCAGGAATGAATAATAAAAAAATTAAGAAATAATTCATTCCGTTGCAATGTAGCTAACTTCTTGAACCAAGGTTAATACTCATTTGGACCAAGATCAATAAACACCTTTGAGTCCACTATTGCTTAGGGTAAAGATATGTGATCTTAGAGTGAATATTTTGGATTAAATGTTTTACTGCTTCCAGTATGATGCAGTTGCTTTTTATACGTGGCATATTTTCCAATATAAAGTGAGTGTTTTAACATTACTGACCCATTGCAGCGCTTCATGAAACAATGCAAGTGAGTTACTCCAAAACTATGTAGTGCAGTAAACCTCTGTCAATTACACTGAGGGTAATTTTAGTCTAACCTGCCTGGCGGGTAACTGATGAGATTGAATTGCAGATGCTCAGGGGTGAGTTACAGGCTGCAGTCTAACGGAGGGGTTCAACTCGTTTATATATAAATAACAGATACCCTGAAGAAAGCTAAAAGTTGGAATCTCATCAAAGGATTCGAGTGGTTCGTACATAGAGTAATGGTTATCCATAAATGAGTTGCAGGCTGGAATCTAATCGAGGGTTTTGAATGGTTTATGTGGAGAATAAAAGATACCTGGGAGTGAGTTACAGCTGGAATCGAACAAAGGCACTGAGATGGCATATATATAGAATAACAGATACCCGGGAATGAGTTACATAAGAACATAAGAAATGGGAGCAGGAGTAGGCCATTTGGCCCTTCGAGCCTGCTCCGCCATTCAATAAGATCATGGCTGATCTTCTAGTTCATCTCCACTTTCCTGTACTATCCCCATATCCCTTGATTCCCTTAATATTCAAAAATCTATCGATCTCTGTCTTGAATATACTCATCAACTGAGCCTCCACAGCCCTCTACGGTAGAGAACTCCAAAGATTCACCACTCACTGAGTGAAGAAATTTCTCCTCATCTCAGTCCTAAATGGCCGACCCCTTATTCTGAGACTGTGACCCCTGGTTCTAGACTTCCCAGCCAGGGGAAACATCCTCCCTGCATCTACCCTGTCAATCCCTGTAAGAATTTTGTATGTTTCAATGAGATCACCTCTCATTCTTCTAAACTCTAGAGAATATAGGCCTAGTCTACTCAATCTCTCCTCATAGGACAATCCCCTCATCCCAGGAACCAGTCTGGCGAACTTCCGTTGCACTCCCTCTATGGCAAGTATATCCTTCCTTAGGTAAGGAGACCAAAACTGTACACAATACTCCAGGTGTGGTCTCACCAGGGCCCTATATAAGTGCAGTAAGACGTCTTTACTCTTATACTCAAATCCTCTTGTAATAAAGAGTTAAAGTTTGGAATCTAATCGAGGTGTTTGGGTAGTTCATGTATAAAATGACAGATACCTGAGAGTGAATTACAGAGTGGAATTTCATCAAGGTGTGGGATAATTTATAAATAAAAAATCAGATACCTGGGGGTGAGATACAGCTGGAATTTAATCAAGAATTTCGGGTGGTGCATGTACAGAATAATGGATATTCAGGAGTGAGTTACAGGCTGAAGTCTAAACAGCTATATGAGAATACATCAGTCGAAGAATCCTCCATAGAGGCTGCATTTTGGATGTGGAGTAGGGGTGAAGCATCTGTCCAAGGTGATTCCGTGATGGCCTCCGCAGCTTGTGAGGCTTTATCCAGAAATGGTACACAATTGCTACCAAAGTCGGGGCTGCCGTTAGCAATAAAACACCTCTTGCACACGGCACCCCAAACATTCAGCCGATTATCGATCGTAGCTTCTGTTATCTGCAATCCTTTTAGATTCACAGCAAGAGTTCAATCTTCTCATGTTTGTTTTCAAATCCCTCCACGGCCTCGCGCCTCCCTATCTCTATAATCTCCTTCAGCCCCACAACCCCCCCGAGATATCTGCGTTCCTCTAATTCTGCCCTCTTGAGGATCCCTGATTATAATCGCTCAGCCATTGGTGGCCGTGCCTTCAGCTGTCCAGGCCCGAAGCTCTGGAATTCCCCGCCTAAACCTCTCCGCCTCGCTACCTCTCTTTCCTCCTTTAAGACGCTCCTTAAAACCTACCTCTTTGACCAAGCTTTTGGTCACCTGCCCTAATTTCTCCTTATGTGGCTCGGTGTCAAATTTTTTTTGTCTTTTAATACTCCTGTGAATATATAAATACAAGTTGTTGTTGTTGAGTGAAAGAACCTGAAATCATAGGTCTACGAAAAACCTCATCAAAATCCCCATCCTATCAGAGCCCTACTTTAGGCCAACTCATAATTCAATGATAAATCATAATGTTATTAGGGGGCCAGGCACAGGTAAAGCTGTGTTCTGAAGCGTGGACTTCAATGTTTTATTTACGACATGACCAAAGCACTTTCGGATTCACTTTTTGCCCTGGTATTGCATATCCCAGAGCAGTCAACGCCAATTCGTATTTTTTGTTTTAAAAAGTTGCGCCTTCATAAATGTGCCAGCGTGGGATTTGATATAATTGTCTGATAAAGCACACCCTTCAGCCAACTGCACTTCAGTAAATGAACCATGACATTATATAACAGGGAATAACTTGTATTGCTTTATCGTCAAGATCAGTCAAAACGCATGCGGCTTAATTTGGTTCGACAGCCCGACGATGTTTTCTGCTGTAGCTGTTCCCTGCAAAGTACTCTTAAAATGCATTCATAGTTTATTCATCTGTTCTTCTTTAATCCAGTCCTTGCAAACATCTGGCCCATCATAAGTTTGTTTAATATATAATTAATACATAAAACAAGCTTAGATCGGGCCAGATTTTTGCAAGTTCTGGATTAAAGAAGAACAGTTAAATAAACGATGAATGCATTTTAAGAGTACTTTGAAGAGATAACTATATATATATATATATATAAAACATAATTTGTGGATATGTGTGTATCATTAATATGTATCAAACTAAATTTGCTGCAGATTGAACGTACCATACTGAGCAATGTACAGCTGTGAAATAAAGCATTTCCCAGTTGAGCAGGTACCCAGAACATTTTCCTTGCTCCCCTTCCAATTTTGTCCCCGTTGCTCCTGGACATAACAACAACGTGAAGTCTGGAGTGACAAAAGGTAATTTGGCCGACTCCATCTAGAGTCAGCCTCTTTGGTTATTCCCCTCCACCTCCTGTCGATCTCTTCACTTTAAGGAGCACTGAATTCTTTCCACGACCTCTGCTGAGAAAAAAAAATCAATCGATGCTATTAATATCTCTAATCCTCAATTCCCCTTCTCAACAGCTATCAATCCAGCTCCCTCTTAAAGGTGTCAATTGACACGTGAATCAATTATTTTCTCTGGAGTTCTGTCCGGCATTTCTGCTGCCCTGTGGGGGCGGGAGTGTGGCGGGGGGGGCGTTGGGGGAAATGTTTTTTTTCTTATCAGTGGTTTTGTCCTCCAGCCTTGTGCTCATTGTCCAAGTTAAACAGTTTGCTTATTTGAACCTTTCATTAGTTTGAAGGTCTGTATCAGGTAAGGTGCTTGCTGAGATACAGTTCCACAGGCACCAGCTGCCATCTGTTAGCTCACTTGGGCAGCCATTTTTATGTGTGTGAATGTAGGTGTTGAGGCTCCACACTCCACAGGCTCTTTGGTGATTCGAGCTATCGAAGTGCAGCCCGATTCTGTCCTCGCCTGCTGTCCAAGCAGAGTTTCCAGCAGAGCTGACTGGATAGTGACCAGGAGCAGGGGCCCTGACTGATTTTCCACTTCCTACTCCAGGCAGGTTGAAGCCAATTGCAGCACCTGATCTGCTGGGACTGAACTTGGAGACTCAGGCTATTTGAGGGGCCGTTTAATGCACACAAACCCCTCAAGAGATCGCCTGCTAGTTGAAAAAGGAGTAAAATAAAAGTGTAATTTTCAATATTTAAAGCAACTCAGAAGCTGTGTGAGTCACCTGCGGAATCTGTCTCAAGTTGTACATAAACAGAACATTAGTCTTAGAGAATTACAGTACTATTTTGGAACATGACCAAAAACAACACAAAGCAGAGCATTATAGTCTCCATCACTGTACTATTAACAGAGATATGTGACACATCGCCCAGATTATACCTGTTTCTTAAGCTGTGTTTCTCAAAGTGTTAGTCCATCTCCTTGCTTCTGTTTTCTTTTGCAATAGGGAGGCACAGAGGCCCACGATACCCATAATGTACTCATTAAATGAATTGGGTTTGAAATCATATATGTCCTAAACGACTGTGGGCCACGACCCCGGCAGTAACGCCACGACCTTAGGATCATAGGAACAGGCGTAGGCTATTCAACCGCTCGAGCCTGTTCCACTATTCAATTATGAGAAGTCGCACAACACCAGGTTATAGTCCAACAGGTTTATTTGAAATCACAAGCTTTCGGAGCGCTGCTCCTTCGTCAGGTGAAGTGAAGAGATACATATAGACACAGCATATATAGTCAGAGAACACAGCCAGATGATTACAGTTAATCTTTCCAACTGCCCTTTATCACACCTCGGCAGAGAGACAATCACGGGAATCAAAGGTGTGGACACCATCCACGCCTTTGATTGCCGTGATTATCTCTCTGCCGAGGTGTGATAAAGGGCAGTTAGAAAGATTAACTGTAATCATCTGGCAGTGTTCTCTGACTATATATGCTGTGCCTATATGTATCTCTTCACTTCACCTGACGAAGGAGCAGCGCTCCGAAAGCTTGTGATTTCAAATAAACCTGTTGGACTATAACCTGGTGTTGTGCGACTTCTCACATTTGTCCACCCCAGTCCAACACCGGCATCTCCACATCATGACTATTCAATTAGATCATGGCTGATCTGTATCTTAACTCCATCTACTCATCTACTCATCTTGGCTCTGTAACCCTTAATACCCTTGCCAAACAAAAAAGTGCACCTTATGTGCACGTCAAGCACCCGGCTACCCTATGTCCCCAGCAATTTTAGTGTCTAAGCACCATTGGGGGTGGGGGGGGGGGGGGTTGCCCAGGCACCCCCCCCCCCCCCCCCCGCCTCTGGCGATACCATCTATTCTCCCCTTCACCCTCTACGTAAGGAGGATGATCCATAAAACATGAAACAAAGTCTCCCCATTTTCATCGGTCCAGATTGCTTACCTAGCCTGGATCCTTCCTTCCTGTGGTGCCCACTTCCATCCATCTAACTCTCACCAGGCATACCAGCCTCCAATCTTAAGCTTAGACCTTACTGGGCCAGAGAAGCAGCAACTCCCAGTGTAGGGAGTGCCTGCCCTTGGCCCCATGGCCTCCGGGTAAGTGGCCTTTGTAAGGGACTGGTTGAGGCCAAGCAGGAATTCCCAAATAAGGTTGGGATTTGGCGCTTCCAGGTCCCTGCCTTTTTCCAAGCTGTTCTTCCGGACTTCCAATGGAGGCACAGTGAGTGACAGGTGAAATGGCCAGGTGAATTGATGCCTAAAGTATAGAAAATAAAATGACTGGAAGTGTGCTACAAGGTTGCACAATAAGATAGCTGTGAAGACATCAGAAACATGAGTTGATAGCTCAGTTGGCTCATACATTCAACAAAGCCAGAGATTGTATTAGAGTCGCTAATAAACTTTTGCTTGTTTACTCATAAGCATTTTCAGTTATAGGTCTTTGCCGATTTGGTTGAACAAAAATCTCAAAATTCTGGTAAAGTCAGACAGGGTTTGATCTGAAATTTTGCACACGATTATTTTAAATAATTTTTTTAAATCATGATTTAACCAGTGGGTAACATGCACCTGTAAGAATCTTAAATATTGTAATCAGCTAATCAGAGTGCAGTACTCCCCGCCCCACTCCCACTCTGACATCTCTGTCCTTGGCCTCCTACACTGTTCCAATGAAGCTCAACGTAAGCTCGAGAACCAGCACCTCATCTTTCTATTAGGCACTTTACAGCCTTCTGGACTCAACATTCAGTTCAACAATTTCAGACTCTCACCTCTGCTCCTATTTTTCCAGACGGCAGCTGTTGCTGATGATTCTGATATTCTCATTTACGCCTCCTCTAAACCCATCTTTTGTTTCTTTACTTGTCCCATTACCATCTCCTTTCGCCTTGCACCATCATCCCTTTTGTCATTTAATCTCTTTTACCTTCCACCCTATCACAGACCATCCCTTTTATTCTTTCCCTTCCCCTTTCCCTGCCCCTGGACTTGCTTAAAACCTGTTACATCTGTAACTTTTTCCAGTTCTGATGAAGGGTAATCGATTTGAAACGCTAACTCTGTTTCTCTCTCCGCAGACGCTGCCTGACCTACTGAGTATTTCCGGCATTTTCTGTTTTTATTTCAGATTTCCAGCATCTGCAGTATTTTGCTTTTGCACTACTGAAGAAGTGCTGTACTGTCGGTGGGGCTGTCTTTGAGATGAGACATTAAACCAAGGCCTCGGTTACCTGTTTAAGTGGATGTAATGGATCCTATGATATGATTTGAAGAAGAGCAGGGAGTTCATCCCTCAACCACACTATCAAAACAGATGAATTGGTCCTTTATCTCATTTACCTTTTGTGGGACCTTGCTGTGTGCAAATTGATTATCACTTTGGCCCACAAAATAACAACACAGAAACAGGCCATTTGCCCCAACTGGTCTATGCCAGTGTTTATGCTCCACACAAGCCTCTTCCCACCCTACTTCATCTCACCCTACCAACATATCCTTCTATTCCTTTTCCTCTCATGTACTTATCTAGCTTCCCCTTAAATGCATCTTAGCTATTTGCCTTAACTACTCCCTGTGGTAGCAGGTTTCACATTCTAACTATTCTCTGGGTAAAGAAGTTTCTCCTGAAATTCCTTATTGGATTTATAAGTGACTATCTTATATTTATGGCCCCTAGTTCTGGTCTCCCCCACAAGTGACAACATCTTCCCTACATCTACCCTATCAAACCTCTTCATAATCTTAAAGACCTCTATCAGGACACCTCTCAGCCTTCTCTTTTCTAGAGAAAAGAGACCCAGCCTGTTCAGTCTTTCTTGATAGTTATAACCCCCCCAGTTCTGGTATCATCCTTGGAAATCATTTTTGCACCTTCTCCAGTGCCTCTAATTATATCATAGTTCTAAATAATTAGATAAACAAAGAGCAGTTTAATATCGGTTCAAAATAATTAGATAAGCGCAGAGAGCAATTTCATATCAATTCTAAATAAATTGATAGCCCTGAAGAATAGTTCAATATCAGATCAAAAAATGATCTAAGCAGAATTCAAAATAATTTGATAAACACGGACAGCAGCTTAATATCAGTTGCAAATAATTTGATAAGCACAGAGTGCGTTTTAGTATAGCTTCCTAATTAATCATCAAGATAAAAGCACAGATCACTTTCTTTTACGGGAAACACCGGCTGAATTGAAGCAAGTTGATGCAACAGCCGTACATCTCTGCTGGTGAAAAGCTGACACACACTGTTTAACCAGGCGACAATGTTAACGGGCAGCACAGATTTCTGTTTCCAGGTGTAACGCAAATTTTTAACTTGAGATCAATGAAATACATTCAAAATATATATAGCCTTGATTTTTTTTTTCCCAATGGTGAGATTTCTTACTTAATATTTGTTGTGGATTTTCATACTGTACATTACCACTCACAATTCTTCCATAGACATCACCAACTGAGCTGCCATTTTGGCCACCACCTTTAGTCACCCAGCTACGGCTGACGTGCCAGTATGAGGAAGTTTGATTGGGAATTAAAATGTACGGTGTCCTTGCGTAGTGAGAGGGACAGCTTTACTGTTGTTCTAATAAATGTTCCAGCGTGTTTTATACTGGAAGATGAAATTACCGAGTGCTTTAAGAAGTTGGAGGTCACCTATCCCAACATAAAACATGCCGCAACATTCATTATGACCATTAGCTGGAGGACAAAATGTAACTGTGATGTAACCATTCAGCCATGACCATCGGGGTCATTTCAGGAATGCAAGCTTTTACCAAAGATTGATATTTGCTCCTTCAGAGAACAGGACTGCAAGGATTCAGTAATTTGCCTGCTAATGAAATATAATCCTACATTACAACAGTGACTACACTTCAAAGGTACTTTATTGGTTGTAAAGCGCTTTGGGACATCCTGAGGTCGTGAAAGGCGCTATATAAATGCAAGTCTTTTTTTCTTTATAATACTTCACTTTTTCTCATAATCACAGATAGATACAGATGAGGGAAGCTGTTTGACACGTCCTTAGCACATCCATCCACAAAAAAACAACTGTTCCCTCTTCACAGCATCCAACTGTGTCTCAAATTATTCCGGTGTTTTTTCCTTTACTACCGAGAGGTCCATACACGTATTGATCAATCCTAATTTTGGTTTTGCCAGGTTGAACCTGTTCCAGCCCCACCCGCAGCCCCCCCCACCCCCCCCCCCCCACCCCGCCCCCTTGTCCTAAGATCAAAGTTCTAGACTGACCTTTCCTAAAGCATTGGTCAACATCTATATAGTACAATTCACTAGTAATGATCATACAGATGTGAGACTCAAATACTTTCCGGCTTGTGCCTTCAAGAGGTAGCTGGATCGGGTCTTGGCTGGGGCACAGATCTCATCATATAGAAGCCATGATGCGGCGATGCCGGTGCTGGACTGGGGTGGACAAAAGTGAGAAGTCGCACAACACCAGGTTATAGTCTAACAGTTTTATTTGAAATCACAAGCTTTCGGAGCTGCTGCCCCTTCGTCAGGTGAAGTGAAGGAATACGAATCGGCAAAGCATATATAGACAGAGAACAATGCCTGTGTAGCGTACAATGTCAGACGACTACAGTTAATCTTTCTGACTGCCTTTTATCACACCTCGCCTTCAAACAGCCGCCTAACCTCAAAAGTACCATCGTTCGCAGCAAATTACCCAGCTTTCAGGAGAACAGCGACCACGACACCACACAACCCTGCCACGGCAACCTCTGCAAGACATGCCAGATCATCAACACAGATACCATCATCACACGTGAGGACACTACCCACCAGGTACATGGTACATACTCATGTGACTCGGCCAACGTTGTCTACCTCATACGTTGCAGGAAAGGATGCGCCGTAGCATGGTACATCGGCGAGACCATGCAGACACTGAGACAACGTATGAATTGGACATCGTGCAACAATCGCCAGGTAGGATTGTTACCTCCCAGTCGGGGAACACTTCAGCAGTCAAGGACATTCAGCCTCGGATCTGCGGGTAAGCATTCTCCAAGGCGGCCTTCGAGACACACGACAACGCAAAATCATCAAGCAGAAACTGATAGCCAAGTTCCGCACCCATGAGGACAGCCTCAACCGGGATCTTGGGTTCATGTCACGCTACATGACGTAGAGTCATCCAGACTCGAGTCGTCGTTGGCTTGTTCACAGATGTGATTTCCAGTAAAAAAAAAGTAAAACTTTTAAAGTTTATGGTTTTCCATACAGACTGCATTTGATACATTAGACCCCCTGTGACCCCACCTCATTGTCTTAGTTGTATCTTGCTATGTCTTTGATATAATGCCTTCCTGACTGACCCTGATTGTTTCTCTGCCGAGGTATGATAAAAGGACAGTCAGAAAGATTAACTGTAGTCGTCTGACATTGTACGCTACACAGGCATTGTTCTCTGTCTATATATGCTTTGCCTGATTCGTATTCCTTCACTTCACCTGACGAAGGGGCAGCAGCTCCGAAAGCTTGTGATTTCAAATAAAACTGTTGGACTATAACCTGGTGTTGTGCGACTTCTCAATCATATAGACGGTAAGTGGATTCACAGCTAACATACGCACGGTCAATGCGATCTCCTGGACTGGTTCCGAGTTTGTACTGGATTCCTGGGTTTATCAAAGGGGCTGCTCAGCACTGCTGAACATTTTAATCAGCTGATTAATCAACGGCTTTCCTTCTCCTCTCCTCTTATTTAGTCAAATTAGAGGGGGGGTGGGGGGTTAGAAAAATATTGTTTGCACAAAGGCAGGGTTTGGAATTTGGAATTCTCAACCATTATTGAAGCAGAAAGCCATGAATTAATTCATAAAGAATTACATAATTGCTTGAAAAGGAGGAATATTAAAGGGTAAGGAGACCGAGCAACAGAGTGGGATAGGAACAGAGGAGTCCATTCAGCCCCTCCAGCCTGTTCTGCCATTCAATGGGATCACGGCTGATCTGTATATTAACTCCATCCACCCACCTTGGCTCTATATAGCTTAATACCCTTGGCTAGCAAACATCTGTCGATCTCAGATTTAAAATTATTAATTAAGCTCGCATCTACTGCTTTTTGTGGGAGAGTTTCGCACTTCTACCACCCTTTGCATGAAGAAGTGTTTCCTAACTTCTCTCCTGAATGGCCTGGCTCTGAATTTAAGGTTATGCCCGCTTGTCCTAGACTCCCCCACCAGCGGAAAGCTACCCTATCAATTCCTCTCAAAATCCTAAAAACCTCAATCAAACCACCCCTCAATCTTCTCTATTCCAGGGAATACAAGCCTAGTTTGTGTAATCTATCCTCATAATCTAACCACTGGAGTACTGGTAACATTCTGGTGAATCTGCGCTGCATTTCTTCCAAGGCCAATATATCCTTTCCAAGGTACGGTGCCCGGAACTGTCCGCAGGATTAGACTAGGTGATTCATGTGGAGATTAAACTCGGGCAGAGACTTAATGAGCTAAACGCTTGGCTTCTGGGCTTTAACACTGCATGGTTCTACACACTTCACTTAGTTCCATTGATCTAGTGCAAACTGGCTCATCTGAGTGACTTGACCCTTTAAACTAGTGGATGGCGTCGAGCAGTGTCCTATTCCAAGTGCCAGTTTGGAACTAAATGAATGGTGCTGAATAAGAGGAGAGGATGATAGGAGAAGGAAAACAGCTGATTCATCATCAGCTGTTATAAAGTGGCCAGCAGCTGCGAGCAGCATAATGCGCACAAAAAATTGATTTTAAGCATCAGTAGGTTATAGTGATCATTTGGGCTACTAGCTAAATCGATCACTGTTGATTGGTTCGATTGGCAGGAGGCAGAGGGTGATGGTCGAAGGTTGCTTTTGTGACTGGAAGCCTGTGTCCAGTGGTGAACCGCAGGGATTGGTGCTGGGTACTTTGCTGTTTGTAGTGTACATTAATGATTTAGATATGAATGTAGGAGGTATGATCAGTAAGTTCGCAGATGACACGAAAATTGGTGGAGTGGTAAATAACGAGGAGGGAAGCCTCAGGCTACAGGACGATATAGACGGGTTGGTCAGATGGGCAGAACAGTGGCAAATGAAATTTAACCCTGAAAAGTGTGAGGTGATGCATTTTGGGAGGACTAACAAGGCAAGGGAATACACAATGAATGGTAGGACCCTAGGAAGGACAGAGGATCAGAGGGACCTTGGTGTGCATGTACATAGATCCCTGAAGGCAGCAGGACAGGTAGATAAGGTGGTTAAAAGGGCATATGGGATACTTGCCTTCATTAGCCGAGGCATAGAATATAAGAGCAGGGAGGTTATGATGGAGCTGTACAAAACGCTAGTTAGGCCACAGCTGGAATACTGTGTGCAGTTCTGGTCGCCACACTATAGGAAGGATGTGATTGCATTGGATAGGGTGCAGAGGAGATTCACCAGGATGGTAGCTGGGCTGGAGCGCTTCAGCTATGAAGAGAGACTGGACAGGCTGGGGTGGTTTTCCTTAGAGCAGAGAAGGCTGAGGGGGGACCTGATTGAGATGTACAAAATTATGAGGGGCATAGATAGGGTAGATAGAAAGGAACTTTTCCCCTTAGTAATGGGGTCAATAACCAGGGGGCATAGTTTCAAGGTAAGCGGCAGGAGGTTTAGAGGGGATTTGAGGAAAAACATTTTCACCCAGAGGGTGGTTGGAATCTGGAACTCACTGCCTGAAAGGGTGGTAGAGGCAGGAACCCTCACAACATTCAAGAAGCATTTAGATGAGCACTTGAAACGCCATAGCATACAAGGCTACAGACCAAGTGCTGGAAAATGGGATTAGAATAGACAGGGCTTGATGGCCGGCGCGGACACGATGGGCCGAAGGGACTCTTTCTGTGCTGTATAACTCTATGGGGGAGAAATTCAGTATCGCCCCATTTGGGGCGCAATTATCGGCCGGGCGCAAAGATTAGCGCCTGTCGCTAATTATCGCCACCGACTGCAAACTTGACTTTTATCGCCCCTGGAGGTGATTAGAGCACTAAATCAGGCGCTTCACACCTGTCTTAAGGCGCAAAGGCCGAGGAGCGAGGCGCTACCTCAGAGCGCTGGCGAAGCTCATGTGATGTCAGTCAGCAATGGAACACACACACAATGGCATGGGCCAGTTCTTAAAGGGGATGGTTGATCTTGCTTTCCATCCACATCCTGCTCATTGCAGCCTTGAATCTCGGCCTGGAGAGACCTGCACATCAAATCTGCTGGGAAGAACAATAGAGAGTACTAGGGAAAGAGCTCAGAGTGCAGCCCCACAGTCTCTTCTAAATCGATACAAGGAAGGGCTAATCAAAATGAACCTGCAAAGTGCTGCTCAGTACCCAAAACTCCTTCACACAGCGTTGAATCTCTCCAGAAGTCTCTCTCTCTCTCTCAGAATGCGTGGTTCAAAAATGGCACCAACAATAAAAGGATGGAAGCGGTCGCCTTTAAATAGCGCTCCCCCAGTCCCTTCATGACTGCAAAACGCTTCCCTCAACCTGTCGTTGTTAGCGTCAGGCGGTAAGGCAGGGGGCGCCACTCAATTTCTGCTCCAGGGGCGATACCGGGGCGTTGCGCACTCGACTGACGTCACGATCTGCCTGCGCAGGAGATCGTGGCGGTAGTGTTTAGCGCCGCCGCAAAATGTCTAGTTAATTTCGCGAGCAGCGCAAACATCGCCACGCCTGGGCGCTAGATGCTTTGCGCCCCATTAGCGCCCTCTTAAGGCGCTAACGGGAGGCGCAACCAACTGAATTTTTCCCCCAATGACTCTAACTAAATTGGCTGCCGCGATTCCTATATTACAACAGTGACTTCCAAAGTACTTCATTGGCTGTAAAGGCTGGCAGTTATTAATGACATCCTGAGACCGTGAAAAGCGCTATATAAATGCTCGTTCGTTCTTTCTTTCTTATACCTCTCCGAGGTCCCAACTTAGTTGTCTTTTGTCAAGGCTGAAGAGCCCAAGTGGTGTGGTTTGCAGCTGGCAGAATCATTCAGCCGGGAGGGCCTGGCACGTAATGCGGCCTAGTCCCGTCTGGAATGCCACTCCTCCTGTTTGGGCTTAACGCCAGCTTAGATTGTTCTCACACATTTTGATTTTAATATTTCTATCAGCCCTGAATACATATCAATGTGTGTGTGTGTGTGTGTGTGTGTGTGTGTGTGCGGACCCAATTTCTCGTCTTTCCCCACTTCCCCAGGAGTTTTTCGTCCTTCACTACATTTATGTTTAGCTCTCTTACTATACTTGTAGTTGTGAGAGATCAGTTACTCTATAGTCTACGTAATATTGCTTTTAAACTTACCTGAGAGAAAAATGAAGCGCTCACACTTTACCTTTCTTCTGATGTTTTATAATTTTAAAAATTACTTTCACTGTTCTTAAAAAGTTGTTCCTCTCGGGGCTTCGTCAGTAACTTTCTATTGAACCATAGGAGTGGAGGAAAGGGTGAGGCTTACAAATGTTCTGTAAATTATCTTACTGTCAATCAGTAGAAATTTCTGAAACTTGTAGTGACAGGTGCATGCTGGGAGTTGTTACCTTACGTCTGATTAGCTGACAATGATGTGTCTGGCAGCTCCATGAACTTGAGGCTGAAGGTTCTCCCATAGGCACTGCTGCAAGAATATCAAACAGAAAATGCTATTGTATAAGTTTAATCATTTTCTCGTCAATAAAAACTTACCTGTCTGGGCCTCTTCTGGCCCCGGATCCTCTTCCCGCTATCTTCACCTGGTGGGAAAGCTACAACTTTTGCATTCGGAATTGCAGTCAGGGCCCGATTTGCGTATTTAAAGCATGATCCGGCCGGCTTCAGACTGTCACCTTTGCCTCCTGCCCCAAAGAGCAGCTTAAAATAGAAGACCGCGGGAATGGTGCGTGACCTCAGCGGTTAAGTCTCCCGGGTAATTTTAACTACCAGCCCACCTGGCAGGTACGGTTACGATCATCCCTTGTATGTTATCTCTTCATCCATGAAGGAAACATAGAAGGAACTGTAAACCAAAATATTCATGTTTAAAGTATGTTTAGCAAAACTTTTAGTTAAAACCAGGAGCCATATCCTGGTTTGTTTGCTTTCATTTATGTCATACAAGGCTTTACAAGCGTAGACTTTTATATCATAACTTTGACTTATTGCCAGCTTGATATTCAAACTGGCATTGATGGGCTGGCCTCGATGAACTCATCGCTATGGTTAAATAAAAGTAAAGGGCCTGAAATTCTGATGCATCACGCCAAAGGCATGGCATCGTCACTGTGTGCCATGGAACACTGGAGTGGAGGTCAAGCTATGCTGGCGCACAACCAATGGAAACAGATTATGCTTTACACATTGACCTTGATTTTGAGTTTGGTGACGTTGGGGAGAATTTTTCCGGGGGAAACACCGATTTCCTGAGAGCAAAGGTCAGGTAAGCAGATCTCTGTTCTCCTTGCAATAGCCAAATACTGCGGATGCTGGAAATCTGAAACAACAACAGAAAATGCTGAAAACACTCAGCAGGTCAGGCAGCATCGAGGAGAGAGAAACAGAGTCAACGTTTCCTTGAGTTCTGACAAAGGGTCCCCGACTCGAAACGTTGACTCTGTTTCTCTCTCCTCGATGCTGCCTGACCTGCTGAGTGTTTCCAGCATTTTCTGTTGTTATTTCTGTTCTCCTTATGTTGCCCTGAGATTTCCTGAGGTTCCCCAGAGGGGTGGACCTGGGCCTGCTCCTGCAATTGGTGCAAGCAGAATGTACCAATGATAAGGCGGGTAGGGACATTCCTGGCCTTCCCGCCTCAATTTCCTGTGGTTTCATCTGAGGGCCACCCACTTCCAGTGGCTACTACCTTCAGCTGGCTCTGGGAATCTTCATGAACGCACGACTCGTGCTCCTGAAACAGGCACAGACCTCTGGCAGAAAACATTAGACACATTTTGAACACAGAAAATTCTATTTTATTTGTAATTTTAACAATTTTCTTGCAATTGTTTTGTAATATTTTATATCTTTATTATATTACAAATCTTATTTCAATGGTAAGTCCTCAGTTTAGAGGAGAAACAAAATGGATGGCCAAAATGATTTTCGAAAATATCAAAGCAAAATAACATGCGAAAACCTCTTCAAAAAATATTTTGAGTGATTTCACTGATTCGCCTCTGTTTTGGTAGTGTTTGCTGACTGATTGTTTTCATACATCCCTTAGTTTTACATTGGAAGTTTATCGACCTGCTTCTTCCATGTTTAATTGGTACATTGCCGACCACTTCAATTGTGATTTGTCACTGTTTTAGGAATTCAAACTTCAGCCAATCAGATGCGAGTTTGGTGCAAAATTTGCATATATAAAAGTGTGACACCCAAAGTGTGACACCCAAAGTATGATGCCTGAAGTGGACAAACCATGTGTTAGACTCAAGCTTTTTTGTGAATATATCGCGACAAACACAAATTGCATTTATATAGTCCCTTTAACATAGAAAAATGTCTCAAGTCGCTTCACAGAAGTGCAATCAGACAAAGATCGACAGATTGGATTCCATGAGAAATCAGGCAACACCCAGCCTGTGAAGCTATCATTTGAAGTGAAATGAACAAACAGATCATTAATAACTGCTAGCCGTTATTTCATCAGAAAGTCGATATATTCCATTTGCAGCAACAATTTCTTTAAGAAATTTAAACAGTAGGCCCATGATTAAATGGATCTGCCCAATGCATTTGCCATGGTACACGTTCAGGGTACTATTTCCCTCAGTCATGATTCAGGTTGTAGCTTCATCAGACTGGGTATTACCATGGCAACCACAGCTTCTGCTCAAGTACAGAGTCGTGTAATATTCCACAAGGTAAATGAAAAACCCTGAATCATGTACAAAGATAGCTGTGGGGGAGGGGAGGGGAGGGGGGGGGGGTGGTGGCGGAGGTAAAAATGACTCCGTATTGTGCAGGAGGCTGGAAAACTAGTGGTACTGGTAGTGGCCACTGCTCTTTATATTTGATTTAGACACATTTTAAAGAGTTATTTCTCCTCCCTTCCCCCACCTCTCAACACACACACATTTCTTCCCTTCTTCTGAAAGCACTGATTTATGCTGGGACCTTGTTCCCTGGATGTCTTGCCCCAAATGGCCGCTCCTCATCTGTGAGCATAGACAGTGAGTGTGTCAGCAGGCTATTCAGCTGTGAGGGGCATCACACCCAAAGCTGACTCTTGTCCTCATCTGACATTCACGCACACACGTTTTTCAGCAGATACCATTGGACAGCAGTCAGAAGCAAGAACACCAGCTGAATTTTTTCCCCCCTTCCTTAACCCAGAGACAGTCAGTTGCTCCGCTGGTTGAAAGCATTCAACTCAACGCAGACCAGGAATCGTACCCAAGCCCCTCAGGTCTGTATTGTGGTATCTTGAGTCACAGCATATATATGCAACAGCACAACATGGCTTCCGGTAAGAACTGTACTGCATATGGCTTTATTATTATAAACATCAGTAGTCCACCAGGTGGCTCTATTACACTTCTCCCTCCTTATTGAAGAAGTTAATCATAGCAAATAACCATTGTACCTGACTTGCATGGTATACACAACTCTTGGTATACATTTCTATAATGGAACCCATTTTATGTTTCCAAATTCTACTATAGAATTCTGTAACACAAACAAAAGATATGAACTTATTTTTCATATTTACAGATTAAACTTAACCACTGGTTTTCTGTTTCGAAGAGGATACCTTCTTTCTTGAACAGAACTTTCAGATCTTGTTGTAGGACTTTGTATCATTCTAGGCTGAGCCTGCGGAGAATGTTTCTCCAAGGGCTGACCTTGATCTACATTTGGACTGTCTACACTTTCAGACTGTTTGTCTGCCTGACTCGGGCTCAGACTTAAATTCTGACTTTGTCTTGGACTTGTTTCTGGTACGTCTGATGTAGGATTTGCTACTGGTACTCTACTTGTAACAAGACTATCTGACTCTGACTCATCAGAATAAATTGAATCATCCCAGCTTTCAACTCCTTCCACATCTGTAGGTAAGATATGATCAATGTGAACAAACCTAACCTTTCCATGATCAAACATCTTGACCAAATATGTGCGAGGGCCACATATCTTCACTACTCTTCCTGGTAACCATTTAAACCATTTATGGTGATGGTTCTTCACTCTAACCTTCTGGTTCAACTTCACACTTCTCTCTCTAACTCTACCTTTATCATGACTCTCCATCTGCCTTGATTGTTTCTCTTCTACAGACTGTGCCAAGTTTGGCTTTAACAACGAGAACCTGGTTTGTGGCTGTCGTTTGAGAAACAACTCTGCTGGTTTTCTACCAGTAGTGGTATGAGGTAATCAGAAAATTTGCCCGTTTGTGGTCCAACGACAACTGACGTTTCTTTGGATTTGGATCCAACATTTGCTTGATGAGGGCACGTTTGACAATTTGTACTGTGCGCTCTGCTGTACCATTTGAAGCAGGGTGGTACGGTCGAACTTTGGTATGTTTCACACCGTTTCTTCTCATGAACTGTGTGAACTCTTCTGAACAAAATTGCGGCCCATTATCAGACACAATTTCTTCTGGGAGGCCGTATGAAGAAAACAATCTTCGCAAATTGTCTAGTGTTTTGCTTATTGTTATTATCCGCATCAGAAACACCTCTACCCACTTCGAGTGACTATCTATCACTAGGAACAATTGCTGTCCTTCTAGCTCAGCAAAATCTACATGTAACCTTTGCCACACTCTGTAATGGTACTGATGGTGGTTTCTTGCTCACCGATTGACATGTTGTATGCTGACTGACTATGTACTCTATCTCTTTATTAAACCTGGCCACCATAAGTAACTGCGTGCAAAGCTCTTGGTCAAGCACATTCCCAGGTGCTGGTCATGAAGATCTCCTAACAATTTAGACCTGAACCTATTTGGGATAACCACTCTTGCTTCCCACATGATACAATCTTTATCTGCTGACAATTCATTCCTACGAATGGATATCTTCTTCTGGTACCTGGTTTGGCCATCCATTTGCTATGTAATCATGCACCTTTGACATAATTGGGTCACGTTTGGTTGCCCTACCAATCTCTTCAGCTGTGACTGGCAGCTCATCAATGTATGAGAAATAGAACACTTCTTCCTTATTTGGTGTAACTTGTGATGAGGATGGCAACCTGGACATAGCATCAGCATTACTGTGACCAGCTGATCGTCTGTACTCAATGTCATACGTATACGCTGACAAAAATCAAAGCCCATCTCTGCAACTGGGTTGCAGCTAAGATTGAAACAGGGGCTTTGGATGGAGGATTGCTGTCAGTGGCTTATGGTCAGTAACTATGGTAAACTTACAGCCAAACAAGTATTTGTGAAACTTCTTGACCCCAAAAATCAATGACAAAGCTTCCCTTTCGATCTGCGCATAATTCCGCTCACTGGCACTGAGAGTGCGTGAAGCAAAAGCAATTGATCTCTCCTCCTCACTATCTAGTACATGAGAGATCACTGCCCCAACTCCGTACGGAGAGGCATCACACGCTAGCTTGATCTCCTTAGATACATCATCGTGAACTAACATGGTACTCTCTACTAACTGGCTTTTACACTCTTTGAATGCTATGTCGCATTCTTTTGACCACTTCCAAGGGACCTGTTTTCTCAACAGCTCATTCAGTGGATGTAACAATGTAGCCAAGTTTGGGAGGAACTTTCCGTAATAATTCAAAAGATCCAAAAATGATCGAAGTTCAGAGACATTCTTGGGAGTGGCTGCATTTCTGATTGCATCCAGCTTTCCCTTGGTTGGATGTAAACCATCTTTGTCTACTCTGTGCCTTAAGTACTCCACTGAGTTTTGAAACAACTCACACTTGTGAGCTGTCACTCGTACTCCGTGCTTCTCTAGCCGTTTGAGCACTTCATTCAACACCTCATCATGGATTTGCCTGTTTGGTGCTGAAATGAGTATGTCATCCAAATAACACACTACCCCTTCAATCTCTTGCAAAATTTGGTTCATCACCCCGTGGAATATATTGGGGGCAGAAGACACTCCAAATGGTAGCCTATTGAACTGATATAGGCCTCGCTGAGTATTTATAGTCAAGCATGACTTGGACTCTTCATCTAACTCAAGTTGTAGGTAGGCGTTTGTTAGATCCTAACTTTGAAAAGATCTGGCCACCTGTCAGCGTTGTGAACAAATCTTCTACATTTGGCAACGTATTGGGTAGATTACACTCCAGAACCTGGTTTACGGTTACCTTATAATCACCACACAACCTTACCTTACCATCTGACTTAGGTACAACAACAATGAGTGTAGCCCAATTACTCAGATCTACCTTAGAGATAATGTTCTCAGTTTCTAGTCTTTTGAGTTCTTGCTCAACTTTCTCCTTGAGTGCGTATGGTACAGGACGTGGCTTGCAGTAAACTAGTCTTGCATCCTTCTGCACTCTGGCACTCACCTTGAAGTCTTGGGTCGGACTGCCCGTGTCACTGAACACCTTCGGATACTGCTTGATGACATCATCTTTCGATGCAAATTTCGCTTCCACACGAAAAAGCTCATTCCAATCCAGCTTCAGTGATCCCAACCAATTTCTACCTATCAAGGCAGGCTTGTCTCCTGCCACTACTATGAGAGGCAAGCTCTGACACTGATCCTTGTATTTCACTGGTATGATGACACTTCCTACTACAGGGATTTGCTCTCCTGAGTAGCCTCGCAGCTCTACCTTCGATTTCCCTACTCTATAATCACGCAACTTGTTGCGATAGTGATTCCGGTACTACGCTCACAGGTGCACCAGTGTCGATTTCCATGGGTATCCTGGTTCCTGCGACATATACTTGGATGACGATACCTCGCGAATCGCTGTTAGATACCTTCGTGCTCCGGATGACGTGAATCTCCAGAAACTCCTCGTCCTGCTGCTTCGCTTCAACGGTATGTAGTGTCTAGGCGATTTCTACTTCTAGCATTGCCAGTCGGTTTACTCTTCTGTCAGCATGCCTTTGCAAGATGCCCAGTTTTCTTGCAGTAGAAACATTCTGCCTTCATATATGGACAGCCTTGAGCGATGTGTTGTCCCAGGCACCAATAGCACAACTGCAATGCATTGTTACCTTGGCCAGTTGCTGAGGCCTTGCGGCCCAACTGCCTTTTACTTTTAGCCTGCAGCCAATTCACCTCGGTTGTCTGATGACTGGAAATGGCGCGGAACTCTCGGGAGTATCGGTCGGCCTATATCCATCGACATAGCTGTCTGACAAGCTAAGTCAAAAGTCAAGTTAGGGGTTGTCAACAATTTACTTCTGATACGTTCATTTTTCAACCCACAAAGCGGTCACGCAAAGCTCGGTCCTGAAAGTTTCCGAAATGACAGTGAATGGACAATGTACTCACTGATACCCTGGTCATTTAATTGATCACGTGTTCCAAAGCTTTCAGCAATTTCCAGGGGCTCAGACTGTAGTGCTGTTTTAACTTGGTTAGGATCTCCTTCAGTGGCGTGTCCTTCGGCTTGGCAAGAACAAGTACATTTTTCAGGGTTTCATACACCTCGGGGCCTGCTTCAGTCAAAAAAATAGCCCGTTTCACTTCTAAAACTGCCCGGTAACGGTTTACATCATCGGGGACTTCAACAATACTATTCGCGGTGAAAAACATTTCTAGCCGCTCCACATACGTTCCAAAAGTCTCTCGGTCACGATAGAACTCACCCAAGCGCCCTATTATTCCCAGAGGCATGGCGATCTGGACTCTGGCAACATCGACAGTTCAGCCACGTGTGCTCGAAATTCACCTTGGATTTTTAAGTTTTTCTGCAAAACGAAGAACCTCTAACAGTCGGTTGGCAGGATTATCCTCCAACGAAAATTTCAGCTAGGGAATCTGCAATTGCATCCTCATCGCCAATTCTGTAATATCTTGAGACACAACATATATATACAGTAAGAACAGTACTGCATATGGCTTTATTATTATATACATCAGTAGTCCACCAGGTGGCTCTATTACATGTATAATTTAATGCCACGCCAGGCAGTGCATTTACCTGCTGAGCCCCAACTGACTGCTGAAGCTCCAAACAAGGCATTGTGAAACTGTCGATAAAACATTCCCGAAAGGTATCTTGAAAAGACTCCTCATTAAATTTAACTTGAAGAATTTCTCAGTTCTCAGTTGATCTACTTCTGGGAATCCAACATATTGAAACAGATCTGTACATGTAATTTAAAAAAATCCAAACAAAAAGTTAAAAAAACACACTGTACTATAAAAAGATTTTTTAAGTGTTTTTTAAAAAGAAAAACTAGTTTGCTTTGTTTACATAAGAAATTGCTACTGACAAAATAAATAATGTAAAAAATGACATACTGTGTAAAAATATAACTGGTCCGGTGCCAAGGTTTATTTGCCTGCTGAGTGCATGTGGGGCCCTATTTTGTTCTCCATAAGACGAACACCACAATATTTTGCCCCAGTAAACTTTTATCATGCCTTAATGTCAAACTTGTTTTACATTTCATTTTACGTGGTGCCTGTGTTAACAGCATCTGCTGAGGCACATTTGGAATGTCACGACAGCACATAAAGCAGCGCGAGTGATTGGATTAAACAAAGGCAAAGACGAGCATGGTCCTGATACAATACTGTCTATTTTTTTTGCTTCATTTTATAGTTTGAATTAAACAAAAAAAGTTCTGAGAACTTTTGAAATAAAAGATGAATTGCAAGGATTAGTCCTGTTGTGAGTAATCTTTCATCCCTGAGGACTGGGCAAAATGGTGTCTCTGGTGCCTGTTAGTAGCAAAACCCATTCTGTAATATTAAAAGAAAGCAAAAAAGGGTCAAGATCTACCCCAGTGTCTTTCCTCACCTTAATTAGATTTTTTTTAAGTGGAATTTTGAAAGCAAGCAAAGCCTTTTTAAGGAAACTCCCAAGAGGGAAGGATTGAAGTTAGCGAAGAGAAGGGTTAAGGATGAGGGCAGGGAAAGTGATTTGGCATCTCAGAATCCAGCCTGAGGGAAGCATGTGGGATTGAGAGAGGGAGTGAATTGTGCTCTCTGCATGAGACGAGTGACAGTGGAGCAATGGGTGAGGGGAGAAAAATATTAGGCTTGCGCAAGTAGTTCAAAGATGAAGCAGCAGGGGTAGAAATGGGAGTGAGTAGAAGTAGCAATAGGAGCGAAGGTGTGGCAGGAAGGGGAGTGGGGAGTGAGACAGTAAAGAGGTCGGAGATGTGATGGTATTGAGGGGGTGAGGGCGGGGAATGGGGTAAGCGCTGCTAGGGCTCAATTTGGTTTCAACCTCTCCCCCTGCCCACCCCCAGAAAACAGCCATTGGTGGATCCTTCCGTTGCTACATCATGTCACCCACTGCCACTCCTACCCAAGAGGAAAGAAAAAAAGATTAAAAAAGAGAAGCGGAAGGTGGCAGTGAAGCAACAAAAAGAGAGAGAAAGAGTATAAAGGAGAAAGTGAGAAGCAGAAACAGAAGAGGAGAAATAGAGAAACACAACTACGCAGAAACAACAGAGACAGGTAAGCAAGACCATGGGGTTGAATTCTCGTGGAGGATCATCCAACATAACTTTGGCGGAAGATCCACAGAAACCTCAGAGAAATGGCGTGGATGTCATTTACTCCTTTTCTCCAGGATTTCCATAGATCTTCCACCAAAGTTACTGCAGAAGATCAAGCGAACCCCCACTGAAATTTAACCCCCATATTCTTTGACTGGCTATGTGCAGCCACGGGAGATTGACTCATACTTCGCAATTATAACTTTGAAGTGATCAATGTTTCCACATTTATATCATTGGTAAGGAAAACTTTGCTCAAAACCACTGAAAATGAACCATCAAAACCACACTACCACCTTCTGTTGCATAGCATGGACGTATTGTGTGGAGCTGCACAGGCATCAGTGGCTGGAGCTCTGTTGTTCCTTTTCTACATAAATGATCTGGATACTGAAAGTAACTTTCACTGCCAATACTAAAATAGGAAGGGCAGGGGTTGCAGCTAAAGACTTGCAGAATAATTAGATCGTTTATGTAATTGGGCAGATAAATGGCAGATGAAAGTTGACGCAGACAAATGCAAAATTGTGCGCAGTGACTGAATAAATGTGGATCATAAATATAAAATTTGGGAGACTTATTTTGCGATTTAGACAATTTGAAAGTGCTTGCAGTTGCAGTAGAACGCTCTGAACTTATAAGGGCTTCTTGCATCGCACATTTTCTTCACGAAGACCCCGCTGGGAATTCCACTACAGCACGAGGAGCAGCAGCAGGTGAAAGGAGAAAACAGAGCTGTAGCTGGAGGGTCAGACTCTTAACTCTCCCGATAGAGTTTATAGGCCCAGGACAACATACCTGCAATTTTCTCAGCAGCAGCACGTAAGGAGGCTGTGCTTCTCCAGGGAGACTGCTACAGAGTTGTCTCACATAGAATTACATAGAATGCACAGTACAGAAACAGACCATTCGGCCCAACTGGTCCGTGCCAGCGTTTATGCTCGACATGTGCCTCTTCCCACCCTCTACCTCTAACCCTATCAGCATATTCCTTTTTCCCTCATGTGTTTATCTAGCTTCCCCTTAACTGCATCTAAGCTATTAGCCTCAACTACTCCTTGTGGTAGCGAGTTCCACATTCTAACCACTCTCCGGGTAAAGAAGTTTCTCCTGAATTCCCTATTTGATTTATTAGTGATTATCTTATATTTATGGCCCCCAGTTCTGGTCTCCCCCACAAGTGGAAACATCTTCTCTACGTCTACCCTATCGAACCCTTTCATAATCTTAAAGACCTCGATCAGCTTATCCGTCAGACTTATCTTTTCTAGAGAAATGACCCATAGCCTGTTCAATCCCTCCCTGATAAGTATATCCCTTCAGTTCTGGTATCATCCTTGTAAAACTTTTTTGCATCTTCTCCAGTGCCTCTGTATTTTTTTTTATAATATGGAGACCAGAACTGTGCGCAGTATTCCAAGTGTGGTCTAACCAAGGTTCTATACAAGTTTAACATAACATCTCTACTTTTCAATTCTATCCCTCTAGAAATGAACCCCAGTTTGCTTTTTTATGGCCTTATTAACCTGTGTCTCTACTTTTAGTGATTTGTGCATCTGTCCCCCTAGATCCCTTTCCTCTACGCCACTCACTTCCTGCAACGAGACCCACAAGAAACTGCCAGATCGAGCACAGCATTGCCTGTTGCAGTCAAGGTCACCGCAGCTCTGAGCCTCTTTGCCTCCGGCTCGTACCAGGCTGCTGCAGGAGGTATTAGTAACATCAGTCAGTCTGCTTGCATTAACCGGGTGACATGTTTGCTGGAGCAAACACTTTCATTACTTTCCCCATGGACAACTGGAAAGCAGCAAGATAGGGCTCTGGGGTTCGCACAGATTGCTGGATTCTCCCGAGTCCAGGGCCTCATTGACTGCACCCTCATCATCCTGTAGGCTCCTTCTCACGACCCCGCCGCCTTCATGAATCACAAGGACTTCCACTCCATTAATGTGCAACTGGTGTAGGAACATAGGAAGAGGAGTAGGTCATTCAGCCCCTTGAGCCTGTTCCTCCATTCAGTTAGAGCATGGCTGATCTGTACCTTAACTCCATTTGCCTGCCTTGGTTCCCTAACCCTTCATACCCTTGCCGAAGAAAATTTTGGCAATCTGTGGGAGCCCCAGAGCCCTATCCTTGTGTGTGATCACCAGCAGAATGTCATGCAGGTCTGTGCCAGTTTTACTGGTAGCTGCCATGACAGATTTATATGGCAGGAATCCTCCATCTCCCCACTCTTTGCCCCTGCGCAACACGAGAGGCTGGCTACATGGGGACAAGGACTATCTCCTGCACACTTGCCTCATGACTCCTCTCAGGAACCTGTGCTTGACTGGCTAATCTGCGCTACAATTGGATCCATTGGTTAACTAGAGCCTTCATCGAGCAGACAATTGGAGCCCTCAAGCAACAATTCCAACACCTGGACAGGTCCTGGTGGCTTCCTGCCCACAAATTGTGTCCTGTATGATAGTGACTTGCCGTATGCTGCATAACTTTGCTCTGCAACAGGGACAGCACATGGAGCCATCATTGGAGGAGGATCATCAAAATAATGAAGGTGACCACACCCACGGCATAGAGGATGGCGAGGAAGCGGAAGGGCTCCAACACCAGCTTGCAGCTAGAGCTCTTGGGCAGCGGCTAATTGAAGAGTGCTTCAGCTGTACAATTTCTGCTCCCCTGCATTAACTGTCATGTCTAACATCTCTCCCAGTCTAAATGGGGTACAGGCATAAAGGGCTAGAAATTCACGTGTTGAGCGCTACTCTGTAGCACCATAAAATGGCGATAAAATGGCGGCCGCCGCTCTTTCGCCAGCTGGTGGCGGGTCCCACAGCGGCCACCAAATTCCTCTCCCCTTTGCACTGCCGGTAACTGGCAGCGCCCTGCCAAAACAATCGGCGACGTTGGTGACGTCAATCGGCGTGCAACACCGACTTAACATCACCAACGCAAACTTCGACTCTAGCGTCTGCAGCTCTTAAAGGGACACACGCATCATTCAGGTGAGTTTGAATTTAAGAGTTTGGACTGGACTTTTTTGATTTTATTGAAGTGGTGGCTTGCTGCAATAGATTTGAAAAGTTTTTTAAGTGTGTAGGGAGTGCTGCTGGATGCTTGCAAGGGCTCAGATGGTAAATGAAGGCCTTTGAGAAGACAGAACATGCTGCGAGTACTCAGCAGGTCACGCAACATCCGTGGAGAGAAAAACAGAGTTCACATCTCAGGTCTACACGCTGCCTGACCAACTGAGTATTTCCAGCATTTTATGCTGTCATTTCACATTTACAGCACCTGCTTGCAGAGGGAAGAGGAAGACACAGAAGAGGAGGAATCAGATGGAAGGATGCATCCCAGAAAGCCCCTTTGTGGCTGGGATATCTGGGATGGAATCATCTGTCTGCGGTCCCACTGGTTGGGCAGGCTGCCTCTTCTTGTTGACCCACTGGCTGGGCAGGCTGCATTTCTTGGGTGTGTGAAATGAGGAAGGCACAAGGGCGGAGTTGTGCTGATGGGAGGGCAGGAAAGCAAGAGGTGCATGCCAAAAGGAGGATAACGTACGAGGATACCCGCATCTTGTATCCTTTCAACCCCGCCGCTGGCCAAGGGCTCTACCATGCCCCTGCCAAGAATGGCCTGCACAGTTTCCTCCAAGGGGGTGAGGTGAGGCTAGGAATGGAGATGTGCCTCGTCATTGGTGCAGATTGTTGGTAGGTGAGTGATTGGGGGTCGTGCATTGAGCAGTGTGTGAGGCTAGTGGTGCAGTTGGTAGGTGATGGCTTTTGAGGATGCATTCACTGACCTTGACCAGTGGTCTGAGGTCATGCAGCTTCTTTGGGCACTGGAGCCAGGTGGTGGGGGCGACACTGCTGGCAGTGATGGCCTTAATGATGTACTCCCACATCGTTCTTTCTGGAGAGTCTCCTGGCCCCTGTGGGTAGAGGGCCGCTCTTGCAATGTTGACCCCCTGCACCAAGCTGGAGTGCTGTGTGTGCCCCTTCCCTGGCTGGCTGAGCCATTTGTGCTAGTGCTGAGGCAGTTTTCCCATTTGTTGAGGTTAGAAGGAAATTCAGCTTTAACAGTTGAATATTCACATTTGGAACTTCTTTTAAATATTGAATATTTCTTAAAAGGCAGAAAGGGCTGAAAAATGTATTGATTCACTGCATTTTATTTTGTATTGCTTCAGTGTGCAGGGCTCCTTTAATTCTCAGACCTCTTCATTGCCCACAATTCCCTGCGAGCTCCACCTCTTCGCTCACAGATGCTGTGGGAAGCTGCAACGTCGCACCTAGACAGGAACTTCGTCCCGGATCCCTCCAGCAATGCCACCAGGGCGACGTTGCACGGAAGATGAGTGCTCCACCACCTGTCTCCATGTCCCCCCAGACCAATTTCACTCGGTTCGCGTTGCGGCCATTTCCAGCAGGCCTTTAACTTTAGTTGCCGGTGCTCCGGCAACTTTGCTGGCAAACATGAATTTTTCCCCCAACGGGATCTAGGGGTTCAGATACACAAATCATTAAAAGGAGCAACACGTGTTAACAAAGCCATAAAAAGTACCAACAAAGCACTGGGGTTCATTTCTAGTGGAATAGAATTCAAAAGCAGAGAAGTTATGTTGAACTCATATCGAACCATGGTTAGACCACACTTGAGAATAGTTGTGAAAATGTGGAACTCATGATCACATGGAGTGGTTGAGGTGAACAGCATAGATGCATTTAAGGTGAAACTAGATATGTACATGAGGGAGAAAGGGATAGAAGGATATGTTGATAGGGTGAGATGAAGTAAACAGAGTGGGAGGAGGCTCGTGTGGAGCATAAACACTGGCATAGACCAGTTGGGCCGAATGGCCAGTTTCTGTGCTGTAAATTCTATGCAGTCCTTCTACGTTCAAATAAACCTGTTCTGCCCAAAGACCAATGCTGACATTCATGTCACCTAATAATGCAGGCTTACCAGCTACTCCAGGAACACTCTTTGCACACAAAGATTTCAAAAGGATTATCATTTTAATGGCTTATAGAAGTGCCTACACATTAATTATCACCCTGTGTGAGCCCCTAGTGCCTGTCCTAAGTGCTCTGTTACCTACTCTAGTGCTTCTATGAGCTGCCCCCCAGTGGCTGTAGCATGGGCGGCGGAAGGCTGCTGTGGCTCAGTCAAGGGCTGGTGAGACGCTTGTGGTTGGCGACTTCCAGGAGCTCGGGCCTGAGAGGGCATGGCTGCACGCCACGGCAACTTGGCAGCTGAGGCAGTCTGCGCGAGCTGGCTTTCTAGCACTAGGGTGGGCATTTGATCAGGGGTCTCCGGCATTCAGATGTACAATCATCAAGAGAGATCGCAACATATTCCATTCCCCATTGTACAACTGCCTCTGCTGCAGGTCAACGCTCTCACTGAGTTGTGGGAGAGCAGACCGTAGGACATCCATGAGCCGACTGAAGTGCTTATCTATTCGATTCCCCAGGCTAAAATAATGTCCTTCAGGGCTGTGCAGACAGTATGAGAGATGTGAAGGGGAGCCTTACCTTGGCAGTCCTGGTCAAATCATTACATTTTTTCCTGCACTGCAACCAGGTCCTGTGGACAATGCTGAGTGATGGCATTTACAGTTTCTGCCACCTCTCTCCATGCCTGTTGACTACTTTGTCTTGGAAACCGTCACCCATCGGAGGTGAGGAAGACCTCCTTCCTGCTGCTCACTTGTTCAATCAGCATCTCCGCCACTCCATCAACCCAGGGAGAGATTCATCTTGGGCGGTAGAGAATCCGAGGGCCCTGGTCAAAGCCTTGCCTGCTGTTGCACAATCTCACTGTCCGTTATCCACCACTGTAAAAAGCACTTCCCCTTTAAGCTGCTGCAGGGTGCCTTTATGCAGCAGCCGCCCACCAGTTTTCCCTCCTATAGTGGGGGTATGTTTTATGCTGGCAACTAACAGATTTAATTTAAATAAACAATGGCATGGGCCCCTTCGAGCGGGCACAGAGCAAACCCTGACTACTGCCCAACCGATATGTGCTTCAGACAAAGATCGTCTCCAACATCACAGAAATGGTGCGTATGTATTGGAGAGAAGAGTTACAAGACGAATTGTAAGTGTAAGATGGAGAAGCTATGAGGAAGGATTAAAATGTAAGCTAGGAAAGTAAGTGTATTAATTTAAATAAGTGACAAGTAGATTTAACGCACAGCGCTTGTACTCGAGGGATGAACTTCCATTGGCCAAAATAAACTTCCTTTGGTCCTTGATGTCTTCTTAAGTTGTTATGTTAACTCTTTTTGGTTTTTTTTAGTTATCCTTGAGGATAGTCGCAGCATTTTCATACCAAAATCTAAAGATTTTAATATAATCAATTAAGTATTGGCTTAGTAATCCACACGTTTTCACATTTGTACATTTAACATTCATAAAAAGTAGTAAATCAGGCTGCGATTTCCCCTACCTCGACAGGGTCCAGTGCGGGCGACGTTGGTGACGGGTCGCGGCCCACTGCCAGCTCTCAGCCCGCTGTCCAATGTGATTTTACGCTGATTGGGCTTGTTAAGCCCGCCCAGTGCGTTTGCTGGCCAATTGAAAGGAAGCGGGTTTGGTGACATCATTTGATGACACGTCATCAGCCGGTTTCCTTAAAGGGACCATGCACAAATTGATTTTGACATTTGTGCTGTCAGTGTTCTACAGCATTGAGGTGCTGCAAACACGGACAAGCACTGCACAGAGGTGCCCGGCTGCACTCAGGCTCTCCCATTACGCCATATGCTTATGGAGGTAGTCACAGCACGCAGGGAGGTTCTCTACCCTTCCAATGGGTGGAAGAGACCTCCCCAGGACACCAATGCAGCCTGGTTGCACATTGCACAGGAGGACACAAGCAGGGATGTCGTCAGGAGGACCAGGCTGTAGTGGCGCAAACCTTTCAATGATCTCAGTAGATCACGAAACATTACTGCAAAGCCACCCTCAACCTCATCCTGCTTTGCCACTCATCACATCTCCATCACTCTACCTTCCCTACCCTACTCCTGCACATCCTTACTCACACCAAATTACCTTGCACCTCCACCCATCCCTCTCTCTCTATATTATCACATCCCCATCTCACTAGCCACCCCTCACACTCACCCTCATCCTAGCCCAATCATACCAATTAACAACACACAAGGGTAGGCACTTGGGTGATTTAGCCAATGTTCATGTAAAGTTTCTGTTAATGTGGTGTCAAACATTGAAACCTTTATTTTCAACACTTTGCGTTCTTGGACAGATCTGTGTGCACCTTTGGAAGTGGCTTAGTGAGTTGCAGTGAATAGTGATACATAACAGTACCCCCCACAATGGTGATGAGTGTGACAGGAATGGCTTGGGCATTGTAGGGATGCTTTATGGTATTGGTGTGGGGTGGTGCCAACCTGGTGCATCATGTGGCAGCCAGGGTGTACAGCGTCAAGTAAAGCAAATATGGTGAGGCCATCCCTGGCCTCCCGGGCAGCAATGTGGCCGGTGCTGATGCCCTGTATCCTGTGCAGCATCAGTTGATTGCGGAGAAGGCTGGTGTTGCTGTTGGTGCTGCTGGTGTGCCTTGTGCTGCTGGTGTTAGGGCTGATCGTGGTAGGATTCTGAGGACCAAGGTGAGATAGTTTCAAGGGCACCTGATGCTAATGTAATAGATGGCAGGTGAACTTGAGATGACAGAAGCGATCTGTCAATAGAGGGAGAGGATGTTCCAATGAGGTTACACTGGCTAGAGAGTTTACTCCAAACACTTGCAACCTGCATAAAGCTCAATCTGTCTTCCAAATGCAGTAAGCAACAGCTTCTGAGCTTGGAAAGTGAACAGCTGTGAGATGGGAGCTTTTATAGCACATTTTCAGCTGTCAAGTAATGAGATGATTCCATGGTCATAAAACTCCCGACCTCCTTACCTAATGTGATCCCCGAGCAGCGTAGACCCCGTGGGCGACCTCGTAAAATGTAAAGGTGAGCTCAAAATACTTATTAATCATCTGTTAACAAGGTCATAATGACCTGAATTGCCTCCCCCGCCACTGAGTGTTGGGTCTGTTCAGCGTTGATAGACCCGACATCTGGGAAAGGCGTGTGGCAGCGGGTTGACAGCGGGATCCCGACCTACTGTCAAAAAAAAAATTCCCACCCGACCCGCCACCCCGCAAAAAATTCTCCCCTCATTTTTGCAGGACTTTATAGGAAGGGGAGTGAAATTCGTTTTTAGGCGCTAGCACAAAACGGGCAATAGCGACTCGGCAGCCCGCTTTACACTCCACCCGATAATGAAGAAGAAAATCAGGCGGAGTGCAAAACAAGCCGACCGATTCGCCGTCTCCCGTTTCGCGCTGTGAATCTCGCCCCCCTGTGCATTTTGCAAAGTAATAAAGGAAAGGTCATGGGGAAATTGCGCCCAAAATGCACTTGAAATTGCACTGGTTGGGTTACGCTTCAAGTTTCTGCGAAAATTAATTTGCATAATCACAAACGTAAAATCTTCCGTGAACCAGCGCAATCGGACAACGCAATAGAACGTAATCATTTCGTTTTTTTTCTTTCCAGCTAAAAGTATTCCTTAATGCAGTTAAGAGTGATAGCCTGATGCAGTTTTATTAATACAGCTGAAAATGGGTTTCTCACCAAAAATACCTGTGAGTAACCTGATTTAAAATCACTGAAAGTGACTGAAAATAAACTATACTGAACCATTTAACAGTTTCATAGGTGTACACTCGTCAGTCAGTGGCTTTGGGCTTAACTCACCAAAATTTTAAATTCCCCGAACTATTGCGCTGCTTCAGCCGATTGCGTGGAATCTGGGCGCAAAACTAGTGGAAACAAGCGGAAACGTCCCCCTTACTTTGTTTTTTGTTATTCACAATAACAGAAAGACCTGAGCAGAGTTTTAGGCTGCGTGTTGCGTAAAGCAGATGGTCAGAAATAAAGCGGTAAAGAACATACAGAGAGTGTACTGTGAATGAGAGACATCATTACACGTGTGTATCTAAAAACAAGGCACACAAAGAGTCGCCTCGGAGAACCTCCCTTTGTCCGTGTCCTTTTATTATGGACAGTCACAGTTAGTTTACAGAAAAGCTTCTAGGGAGATCCTACGTGAATGCTTTGTACTTTGAAATGCTTTCTGTAATCAGAATGAAGACCGCCGTTGAATCTCAGAAAGGTGGTTTCTCTTTAGGTGTGATGGAAGCGAAATTTAACGTACTGCTGATGTGGGCAGTAGTCTCATTTGTTACACGTTGCCAACTCTCATAAAGTCGGCCCCTGCTCTATAAGTTGTAACACTGTTGAGATATTTTTTTTAAACTGCTGCATGATGCAATTAAGGGACCAAAGTTTAAAAAAAAATCTAACTCAGGTTTTATTTTGCTGAGGGATCCGGTTGGCAACAAAAGTAGTAAAGATTGAATTGTGGAAGAATTATACCATGGCAACTTCTAATTTGAAATGAAGTTAGCCTGTTCAAGGAAGGAAAATTGTCCTTTTAATTAGCACGCCGCAGTTGTCTTTATTTTACTTTGGGGCTTTGCATATGTTCTGATAGCTGGTTTTAAAATAATATATTTCTGTGAAAGATAAAATATATTCAGTTATGCTTTATTGCTTTTTTTTTTAACATCCTTGTTAATATGGTTAAAATCTGGTGTTAATCCTCCATTCTTCAGCTGCCTGGGTGCGTGTGAAATGCATCATGTGGACAAAATAAACCGCCAGCAGCCGCAATATTCCATTGTACGCTAAGCTTCCTTAAGGGGCCTCTTCACAGGTACTGCAAGAGCCACTCCAGCCACTTCACATATTTTCTGAAGATCTTCCCTTTATATGCACAGCACATTACTCACTAGTTGGGGAGTAGTAGAAGAAAGAAAAAAAAAGGCGCAAAATGAAGGGGAGGCTGAAGTAGGCCAAACTCATTTCTCCACACACAGGGAGATAATTGGCGCTGAGGCAATTTTCCAAACCTGAATTCGCTGAATACCTCGTGACATGGGAAAGAAAAACCCTGAAAGGCCTGCGTACATTCAGAGGGTTTTTTTTGGCTCGCACATAATCATTACATCGGGTAGCATTTTTTCTTCTTTCGAATGATTGACGGGAACGAAGACAAAACAATTTTTTTTCTCTTAACTGTGCTGCAAATGCTTTTAAAACTACCTCTGAGCGCTTCTCTTTGCTGAAGAAGAGGGGGGGAAAAGGATGAATTGTACCCTTGTTTCCCCCCCTGAAGACTACATAAAATATGAAGGAAAGGGAATCAGCAGTATGGTTTGAAGACCAAACCATTCTCCCGTGTTTATCAGACATATAAGAACAAACACTTCACTGAGGTAATTAGAGAACTGGCAATGTTCAGTGAAACAACCTGTTAATCATCAATGGTGTTGCGACATCAAAGCTCCATATAACATACCATCCCGCGTTAACCTGAGTTGGATTTTTAATATAAAAGATTGCACTTTAGCATACCTTATCTACTTAAAACTCAAAAAAAAATCTTCATGACAGAGTTTGAATTCCATTAATGGCCACTGTATTTTACCTGGCCAATGTAAAAACAGAAACTCGAGTCCAGCAACTCGCCAAGGCTTCTTCGACAGCACCTCCCAAACCCGCGACCTCTACCACCTAGAAGGACAAGGGCAGCAGGCGCATGGGAACACCACCACCTCCAAGTTCCCCTCCAAGTTACACACCATCCTGACGTTCCTTCATCGTCGCTGGGTCAAATCCCTGAAACTCCCTCCCTAACAGCACTGTGGGAGTACCTTCATCGCAAGGACTGCAGCGGTTCAAGAAGGCCGCTCACCACCACCTTCTCCAGGGCAATTAGGGATGGGCAATAAATGCTGGCCTTGACAACAATGCCCACATCCCATGAACAAATTTTAAAAAATTAAATGAAATAGATCTTTTTAAAAATCAATTGCATAAATTGATCATTGTAACACGATCACTGTGGATCAATGAAGACATTATCTGGGTTTCAACTCCTCTTTCTCATCAAACCCAACACCATTCATCCTCCTCCATAGGTCCCCACTGATGGGTACCATTCTTTAACTGAGAAGGTGGGCATACTACAACCTTGTCCTATCCTCTGCCAGTGCTGCAACTAGCAGCCAGGAGGTGTTCCACAGATTCTATTGTGTGTCACTCCTATACTGTCGAACTGAAAGCACAATCACAAGAGCCAAATTTTCCCATTTGCACTCGACAATTGTATGGCTCTGCTGGCCCATGTAGAATTGAGGTTCATGGTCTCTGGTACAATCCAAAGTGGTTTCACTGTGGATGGTATCAATTTCCACTCGTGGGGGAGTCCAAAACTCAGCTTTAATATAAGATAGTCACTAATAAATCCAATAAGGAATTTAGGAGAAGCTTTTTTATCCAGAAAGTGGTAAGAATGTGGAACTTGCTATCACATGGAGTGGTTGAGGCGAATAGTATAAGGGGAAGCTAGATAAGTACATGAGGGAGAAAGGAATAGTAAGATATGCTGATGGAGTTAGCTGAAGTAGAGAGGGAAGAGGCTCACATAGAGCATAAAAAACAGCATGGACCAGTTGGGCTGAATGGCCTGTTTCTGTGCTGTAAATTCTATGTAATATTTTGGTTTGAATTATATTTATATCACACATAAGAACATAAGAAATAGGAGCAATAAGATCATGGCTGATCTTCTACCTCAACTCCACCTTCCTGCACTATCCCCATATCCCTTGATTCCCTTAATATGCAAAAATATACGCAACGACTGAGCCTCCACAGCCCTCTGTGGTAGAGAATTCCAAAGATTCACCACCCTCAGAGCGAAGAAATTCCTCCTCATCTCAGTCCTAAATGGCCGACCCCTTATTCTGAGACTGCGACCCCTGGTTCTAGACACCCCCAGTCAGGGGAAACATCGTCCCAGCATCTACCCTGTCAAGCCATGTAAGAATTTGATATATTTCCATGAGATCCCCTCTCATTCTTCTTAATTCTAAAAAAAATAACACGGCAACACCATAGCTGCCCCAGCGACAGCGTAAACAGAATATCATCAGGTCGGTGAAGGGGTTAATTTGCAGCCTATGTAGGTCAGTCAGCACTACTGCCTTTAAAACTGTAACTCAGCAATTTTATTAAATCTGGCTATGTGGTCCCTGCCTCATAATTATCTTTCAAGTAAGGAGAAAAGGAAGAGACATTTACACAGAAGCAGTCTGCCCCCATTAAATACATAAGCACGAAATTAGCAGGGAATGGAAGCACATAGCACGCCTCATTTTTCAAAAAGCAGCGGTTTAGGTGAAATAGATTGGAAGCAGTTAAGTGGATTTATGTAATACACTGCTTTAGCCAGTAGCAGAAAGAGGATTGAGACAGCTGCTATTGACTATAATGCCCCCTTGACTGATCTAAAATTAAAGCCAAGTATTCTGAGCTGGTGCTGAGTGATTTAACCGTATCATCATTAGTCGGGATTTATAGAAGTCAATTTATATGAGTATTACTTCAGCCATTTTATGGTTAGTGGATTATAAGTGTTCAGTTCTGCCTTCTCTATGTATTATCAAGTTAAAGCTTATATTCCAAAGGTCCTATTGCTTCACTGTTTAACTAATACCGCCAGAATAATTCCATATCTCGTTTGCTACTGCGCTTTGCTTGGTACACGTTTAAAGGTTACCAACAGACTGCTTTCAGTTATAGATCTGCATTATGATGTGTGCGCGTGTGTGTTTATATGTACACATATAAAAAATGTCCCCAACCAGATACCTGAAGTAATAGTTCTTGTGCTGATGATCTTTGTATTTGATGGATTACCCCCTTTCACAATGAGGGCTAGTTCTGACTAATCTTTATTAGATTTGATCATGGTTGTGGAGATTGTGTTACTTAAAGTGATAGCTTCCGCTTGTCTGGAGCGTATAAGGCAATAAAAAAAGCCCCTGTGCTCATTAAATGCAGAGGCTGCAGGCTTAATTCAGCAAGAGAGCAAAGGAAGATTTAATGTGACGAGTCAAAACATCCTGCAAGAAGTTTCAGCATGAAGTTAAAGAGAAAAACTCAATTAAGACCCCTATATATAATCCCGTCCGCCCTCAGTTAAAACGGTGATCACAATTAGCATTGGGTAGGAAACAATAGTAATGAGAGGCTTAATATACTGGGACCATTTCCATTGGAGGAGAGAAGGCTAAGAGGAGATTTAATAGAAGTTTTTATTTTAAATGATAAAGAGTTTTTAAAGGCCGAACTGGGAAAAATTGATTCCTCTGGTTGGGGAGTCAGTGATGAGGGGGGTCACAGGGAATAATTGAGGCAGAGGCCATTGCATCTTTTAAGGGAAAAGTGGATAAATATTTGATGCAGAGGGAAGTACAGGACCAAGGGGAGAGAGCAGGGCAGTGGGAATTAGGTTTGAATTACTCTAGCAAAAGATGGAATGGTCTCCTTCTGTGCTGTATAGTTCTGTTGTTCTAATTAGTTGAAATGCCAATTTATGTTAGAAATGATTTCACTACTACCCACTTTTAGTCTATAATTGTTCAACTAAGGGTGTCGTGGGTTGATGGCGTGGGTTGCACCATGTTGGCTGGATGGACTAGTTAATTTTTGCCTGTCCTTTCCCGTATGCTCGTAACTATTGACGCTAGATTTTGAGAGGAGACTTCAAATATACTAAACTATCCTCTGCATTGAACCCTATCTTTAGTATTCTAAAAGGTTGTGTTAATCGGGTTAGATGAAGTAGGTTGGGAGAAGGTTCGTGTGGAGCATAAACACCGGCATAGACCAGTTAGGCCGAATGGCCTGTTTCTGCAGTAGATTCTATGTAATTCTATGCAAGTATTCAGCATTAGGTACTGTAATACATACCAAGCACTTCACTAACTCTGTTTACTGTAGTGTTATTCTAGCACAGAATTAGAGCAGGCAAAATTCCTCACCAACTTCTACTGAAAAAAGTCAGCATAAGTCAAAAATGGGATTTTCTATTTTATTTTTTCTCACAGATATCTTTCAGTAAAATTATCAATAGGAGGAATTTCACCCTGTTTTCATAAAGTATTTATTTGTGTTTGCATTTTATATCTCGGTAAATTGTAGTATCTGGTATAAGTGCATCAGGCATCAGCCAGTCTTGTATGTACATGTAGCGTGTCTTTTGACTGGCTCAGTTCAGGTATCATACTCGGATATGGTTCTGTATGCAAATTGTGCAACATACTGACACCTGATTGGCTGAAATGGCATATTCTAAAATAGTAACAAATCACAACCATAAAGGGATAAAGGGTCGGCAATGTACCAACTGAACAAAGAAACAGTGTTTACAATGAAGAACTAGTGAGAACATATAAAAACAACCAACCCTGCATGAGTAATCAGCCAAGGCTATAATTTTCTTTTAAAAAAAGGGAAAGTGAGCCAATGAACAGTCATCACCTTCTGGAGCAAACTATCTAAACTTGTCGTGGATATGAATTGGCTGCCGTCCTTTAAAAGTTCTTGAGTGAAGAGGATGTTTCCAGTTATTGAGAATAATTATGAGTTAGCTGCAAGTATGAGGAGTTATGAGCTACCACGGTCTCTTGGAGCCTTGCCTTAGGGACTCGAAGAGGAATCTCCCAGAGATTTTTCCTGAGCACAGTTTCTTATTCTTTCGGTTTAGCCTCTTTTGGGCGATGGCATTGTTAGGAGGTGGTTAATGGTGTACTTGGTTGTCCCATTGTCTGAATGAAGAGGGAATTTTATAGGCCTGATGCTGACTTTTTGTACGTTTGTATGTAATGAAACTGCTCAAAATATTTTTGGAACATCCCATCAGTCACTATTTTGGTTTCTCTACTAAGTTTTCTCCTCAGCTGTGTTACAGAGGTCTAGGGGGTGCTGGCTAAATGGTAACGTCTTCAATTGCTGATCAGGTTTAATGATAAAGAGCGAGGAGTGTGACTGCGAGAATGGGAGGAGTTGGTCTCGTGACAGTAAAGAAACACATATTGCTTTAATAAACATAAATTTAAATAAATAATCCTTTGTATATAAATTGCTAGGTTTTTTTCTGTCAAAAAATACTTTACAAAAAGCCTATGCTTTAGATGATTTTGACGTTTTTATACAAAACAATGGAGGAGACTTTCGGTTTGGATGGCAAGTGGGTGCGATGCACCAGCGGTGCCCGCCCAACGCCGCAGTCGGGAGGCAAGAACGTTCTCTGTTGGAGGCCTTCCCATGCCTGTGAAGCCTGAGTTTTTTGAAATCGTAGGGATTCCCAGAGACCCTATTCTCAGCTGAAGAGCTTCAACAAGGTAACAGGCGACATCTACCAGCATGTGTAGTGCCCACAACTCCCAGAATGCTTTTCTCTAATGATTAACAACAAAAATCGATCGATCTCAGTCTTGAAAGTTTCAATTGTCCCAGCATCCACAGTCTTTTGGGGGAGAGAGGTCCACAATTCGCGACCCTTTGGATGAAAAAGTACTTCCTGATTTCACTCCTGAATGACCTAGCTCTAATTTTATGGTTGTGCCCTCTTGTTCTAGAATCCCACATTGTGTATTACATGGTGTAATGCTCCTGTCTTATAAAACTGCATATCCTCCAACATACCATGATCTAAGCCGTGGGTTAATTTAAGGTAAACTTTTCTTTGAAAAAGGAGTTGTTATCAGATCAGCTCTAATAAAAAAAAACTTGCATTTATATAGCGACTTTAATGAACTCAGGAAGTCCCAAAGCGCTTTACAGCCAATGAAGTACTTTTGAAGCGTAGTCACTGTTGTACTATAGGAAACTCAGCAGCCAATTTGCGCACAGCAAGCTCTCACAAACAGCAATGTGATGATGACCAGATAATCTGTTTTTTCATGATGTTGATTGAGAGATAAATATTGGTTAGAACTCCCCTGCTCTTCTTCAAAATAGGGCCATGAGATCTTTTATGCCCACCTGAGAGGGCAGACAAGACCTTGGTTTAACATCTCCCATCTGAAAGATGGCATCTTTTGACAGTGCTGCATTCCCTCAGCACAACACTGGAGTGTCAGCCTAGAATTATATGTTCAAGTCTCATCTAGGGTGGGATTTGAACCCACAACCCTTCTGACTCAGAAGAAGGATGAGAGTGCTACCACCTGAGCCACGGCAAACACCCAGTCCTTTCGCTATCAGATGCTGATGAGGCTGCTGCATAATTCCAGCATTTCTGTATTTTTATTTCGGATTTCCAGTTTTTCTTTTAATCGCTGATCTTCCCAGCCTTTCTTTCAACAGAAGTTTTCAACTGAGAGGATATTTAATAACTTGTCTGTGATGAAAATATACCTTTCCTGCTCTACAGTACCGTCTACATTCAAAGGTTATAAGAAGTCGTGTCTCAACAGCGACACAGATTGGCTTTCAAAACTGGTGCTGTTTCTCTGCAAACTGTTAAAATACCTTCCAAACATCCAAATCTTACGCTGCAAATGTTTTTAAAGGTGCAGGATTAAAAATGACCTGTTATTAGTGGGACATGCCCATGCAACTTTTATTTTTTATCCATACTGAAATATGTTGCTTTACGTGAGATCAAAGTGTGACTTTTTAATCTTTTTGTGGAGTTCTTTAGACTGCCAGACATAATAACGTCCTTTTTTTTCTTCCTGAAATACCAGGTATTGATGATGTACTAATAACTATTTTTAGTTTGCAAAAGTCTGGTTATTCTCTTTATGGATTTATTTCACTAAATTCATTTTAGCGGCTGTATGATTTGAATGTAGATTGTGCCGGGGTCTCTCGTTTTTTAATGCAGCCACCAGCTATACAATGACAGACCTTGTTAGTCCTCCTCCATCTATCAATGTCACCTCAATGCATTTATTTACCAGGAGACCATTTCATAGGTTTCCATAGTAAGGATCTAAACCTTGTTTAACCGGGTCACAAGTAACAAGTGAGAACAGTACACAAACTCAGATCTCAGACACAAAATAGCCGCTTAATTAGAGGATGTATGCAGTTCAGAGGCCTTCGCTAATGCCTGAACGTTGAGCTTTTTCCTTTAGAAATGCCTCATCTGCTCGACCAGGATAGGACGGAACCTGGCCTTTGTGTCTCCTGACCTTTATTCCTTACTAAAATTGATATATTCTGCCTTTTTGAAGTAAATTAGTGTTTCATTATGGTAAAACGGTTGGATCAAAGTTGTTAATTATTGGAGTATTTTAACATCTTTGGCAGGGTGGTTTTAAAGCGCAGTGTTGTGATGACAGGTCTGCAGCCTACTACAGACAAGTATTTTTTTTTTATTCCCTTATGGGATCTGGGCGTCGCTGGCAACGCCAGCATTTATTGCCCATCCCTAGTTGCCCTTGAGAAGATTTTGATAAACTGGATTTCATCTGGACGTCTCTGCATATTAATACTTCTGGAGTTAATGCTGCAACGGTAAGGCCCCCCCCCAGAACTTTGCTTTAGGAAATCCATCAAAGAAAGACTTGTATTTATGTAGCTACTTTCGTGACATTAGGAACTCCCAAAGCACCTTATAGCCAATTACATACTTTTGAGGTGTAGATACTGCTGTAGTATAGGAAACGCGGCAGCCAATTTGTGCCCAGCAAGCTCCCACAAACAGCAATGTGATAATGACCGTTTTTTTAATGACACTGGTTGAGGGATAAATATTGGTCAGGACAATGGGGAGAGCTCCCCTGCTCTTAGAATCGTAGAATAGTACAGCACAGAATGAGGCCATTCAGCCCATCGGGTCTGCGCCGGCTCTTTCGAAGAGCAATCCAGTTAGTCCCACTCCCCCGCTCTTTCCCCGTATCCCTGCAATTTTTTCTCCTTCAAGTATTTATCCAATTCCCTTTTGAAGGCTACTATTGAATCTGTATCCACCACTCTATCAGGCAATGCGCTCCAAAGCCTAATCGTTGCGTAAAAAAGTTTTTCCTCATGTCGCCTCTGGTTCTTTTGCCAATCACCTTAAATCTTCTTTGAAATAGTGCCATGGGATCTTTTATGTCCACCTAAAAGGGTAGACGGGCCTTCGGTTTAACATCTCACCTGGAAAGTGGAGCTTCCGGCAGCGTCGCACTCACTGAGTGGAGTGACAGCCTAGATTTTTTCCTCAAGTCTCCTGGGGTGGGACTTGAACCCATGACTTTCCAACGCAGAAGTGAGAATGTTACCCACTGAGCCACAGCTGAGTCAAGTCGCAATAAGATACAGCAATGCAGGTAGAAAAAACAGAGATGGTATTTTCCCATGAGTTAATTCCTGAGGAGAACAATAATAAATTGGCCAGGAATTTCTTCCGAGCTGCTCCCACTCCGCTGCTGTAATGAGGGGCGGTCGCTGCCATATTTTGGCTGACATTACGACGGCGGAGTGGGAGTCGCTCTGAGGAAACCCCTGGCCATAATGTTTTGGGCAGAATAAGCGCATTGGTCCATCCAGCCTACAATAGCCAACAAAGAGAGCAAGCATTCCGCTCATTAACCTGCATTGGATTCAAGCTCTAGTCCCAGAGTTAATAAAAAGATCACAAAAGAATTAAGGATGAGAAATGATCATGTGGCCCATCGACTCTCATCTCTCCGGTACCCCAACTCTTTGCATATTGTAATATTCTATTCTCCAAGTCATTTATAAACGGAATCCCCAACATGAACCTGTTGAGCTCCACTTACACTTTGACACCTTTCACACACCATTGCTTGTTGCTGTCTACCTTTCAGCTGTGCACCAGTTCAATTATACTATCTATCCCAAGATACATGTCATTTGAGTCAGTTTGTTATGAGGAACAGTGTCAATTGCCTTTCTGATATGGAGGTAGATAACATCCACAGCCTCATCCCCATCGAGCAGATCTGTAGCCTCCTCCTCAAAAAAGTGCAGTAAATTGGTAAAACATGAACTGCACCTTCAGAATCCATGGTGGCTCTCTCTAATTAATCCCATCCTTCCAGATGATCCCATAAACTATCTCGTATCTAAATCTCAAACACTTTCCCTACGATGGAAGTGAAATTAACAGGTCTATAATTTGAAGGTTCATCCCTTGTCCCTTTTCTAAAGCTGGGCTCACACTCGCTACTTTCCAAACCATAGAGATGTTACCTTATTCCAATATGCTTTGGAAGATAGCGACAAGAAAGAAAGACTTGTATTTACGAGGCACCTTTCACGACCTCAGGACATCCCAAAGCGCTTTACAGCCAATGAAGTACAGTCTCTGCTGTAATGTAGGAAACACAGCAGCCAATTTGTACATAGCAAGCTCCCATAAACAGCAATGTGATAATGATCAGATAATCTGTTTTTGTTACATTTATGAGGGGTAAATATTCACCAGGATACCAGGGATAACTCCCCTATACTCTTCTTTGAAATAGTGCTATGGGATCTTTTACATCCACCTGAGAGAGCAAACAGGGACTTAGTTTAACATCTCATCTGAAAGATGGCACCTCCACAGTGCTAGCACGCCACTGGAGCATCAGCCTAGATTTTTGGACTGCAAGTGTCTGGGGTGAGACTTGAACTCACAACCTTCTGACTGAGCAGGATGAGAGTGCTACCCACTGAGCCACAGCAAGGGGATCAACAATCGGTCCAACAACTCCACCAGCATCATCGGGCAGAAATTGTCAGAGCTTTTTTAACCTAATATTCCTTCTCTTGTACTGCTCCCTCAATTCAGATATCTCTCTCTCTCTATCGGTGGTAAAAATGGTCACAAAATAATGATTTAGCAACTCTGCCATTTTCTTGTCCTCAGACACAAATTCCACACCGCCTCTGGTAAATGGTCCAACGCTCCCTGCACCCTTTACTTTTTCTTGACACACTTCTTTATGATAAACAATGGTATTCAGCTATTCTTACTTCTTATTAGTCAATTTGAAAATGCTTATATATTTTATATACAGAGTTTCTGATGAAATTCCAAATAATTTTCGTTATCTCCAATATCCTTAACACATTTACTGCTGCAGGAGTCAAGGGAATCTTTTCATTTAATAAATAATTCCCTGAAAGTGCGAGTGCAGGTAGATAAATCCACAAAAAAGACCAACAGCATTTTGGGTTTTACAAATGAGGCATAAGAGTAAAGGAGCATTGATAACTTTACAAAGCGTTGGTAAGGCCACAGTTGGAGTGCTATGTGCAGTTTTGGGCGTCCCATTTTAAAAAGGACATTAAAAGCATAGAGAGCGTACAATGCAGTTTCATCGGGATGGTGCCGGGGATGGGAAGCTATATTTAGGAGGAAAGCTAACCAGCGGGCATGAGCAGAAGCTCGGGCACTCCTGCCCCTCCTGTGGGTCTCAGAGAGGCACTCCTGCCCCTCCTGCGGGTCTCGGAGAGGCACTCCTGCCCCTCCTGCGGGTCTCGGAGAGGCACTCCTGCTCCTCCTGTGGGTCTCAGAGAGGCACTCCTGCCCCTCTGCCCCTCCTGTGGGTCTCGGAGAGGCACTCCTGCTCCTCCTAGCCCCACACAAAGGAATTCTTCATTTACCTCAGACAGCCTCTTCTGTCTGAAGAGTAGCTGTATACCTGCTTCGGCCTGGCGGGAAAGTGGCATGCCCCACCCCACCCCCCATCCCAGTTCAAATGCAGTCTTTTTTTTTATGTCATTGGACCCCGATTCGCATAAAATCATGAGGCCCCCGCCTGCTTTAGGTGGGTGCCTCATCCAACTGCAGAGCCCTGCAGGTTAAAACCAGCCACGTCAGGAAAGGGTAAGTAACCCCCCCCTCGCTTCGACCAGCCCACCAGTTTGTGCTGGGCGGGTATGGTGAAAATCCACCCCTGGCTCTATTCTTCATTCAGTGCCATCAGACCTGATGTATATCCAGCTGAATTTGGAATGCCCTAAATGTTTTTGTCTCCACTACCCAGCCCAGCCGGTTACTCCAAACAGTTATGACCCTTTGAGTAAAGAAATTCTTCCTAAATTTGCTTTCCGCTATTTTAAATTTATGTCTCTGGTCCTACTTTTGTTGTTTAATTTGATGTAATATTCCAGGAATCGATACCATTTAACATTCTGAGCTTCTTTAATCTCTCACCACGGCTCATTCCTTTTACATTGAAGATCAGTCTTATGGCTCTTCTCTGCATCCTCTGCGATGCTAGTATATAATCTTTGTGGACAGAGGAAAGGTCATGTGCTAACCCAGTTACCTAGTCCCTCGCTCAATTAAAGTTTATGCCCAACGACCAAACACTTTCCCGTTTTCTCTCTCCCCCCGCCCCCCCACCCCCAGCCCCCCATCCTCTCCCGAAGGCAGTGATTCACGCTGAGTAACAAGAAGAAACAACTTGGCATTTATATAACGCCTTTCATCAGGACATCCTTCAAGCGCCTCCCAGCCAATGAAGTACTTTTTGGAATGTAGTCACTGTTGTAATGCAGGAAATGGTTCCATGGACCCAGGCAGCCCTCTGGTACATTAGCCAAGCATCCGTTCTTCATGTGCGAATCGTTACAATATGTGTTGGCATCTATTTGACTGTAAGAGGCATCACATCCCAATCCAATCCTGTCCTCACCCAAAGCGCATTTTATAAGAACATAAGAACATAAGAAATAGGAGCAGGAATAGGCCACTTGGCCCCTCAAGCCTGCTCCGTCATTCAATAAGATCATGGCTGATCTTGGGCTCAAAGCCACTTCCCAGCCCGCTCCCCATAACCCTTCACTCCCTTATCTTGCAAAAATCTGTCTATCTCCACCTTAAATGTAATTAATGACCCAGCCTCCACGGCTCTCTGGGGCAGAGAATTCCACAGATTTACGACCCTCTGAGAGAAGAAATTCCTCCTCATCTCAGTTCTAAAAGGGCGACCCTTTATTCTGAAACTATGCCCCCGAGTTCTAGATTTCCCCACGAGGGGAAACATCCTCTCTGCATCTACCTTGTCGAGCCCCCTCAGTATCTTATACGTTTCAATAAGATCACCTCTCATTCTTCTAAATTCCAATGAGTATAGGCCCAACCTGCTCAATCTTTCCTCATAAGTCAACCCCCTCATCTCTGGAATTAACCTCGTGAATCGTCTCTGAACTGCCTCCAATGCAATTTTGAACCGAGGTCACTAGCTAATGATCAAGAGGAGGAATGCCGTTTTCTTTTTTTCTTCCCTAGCAAGGTGTGCTGAGGCCAATTATAAAGCTACCATCGTTGCCTTGGCTGAGATCAGCTAACTCAGCACAGAGCGAGGATCAGACCTGGGATCTTCCTGAGCTGTGTACCAAATCATGGTGCATTTATTCACTGAGCCAGCAGGGGAGATCAATGATCTTTTACTTAAGCATTATTAATCTTGACTCTTAGTAAATTACACTGATTTTGCTTAGAAAATCGACGAAGATCATTGTCTGCATCAGGATGCAGGGGCTGTAGCCATTTGTGATATGTTCAAATTATCTTCCTACCACTGAAATCATTGAAAATGGTGTATCAATTTAAAATACCGAATATAATGCCTTGGAGAGGGTGCTGTGGAGATTTACTTGACTGGTACCAGGGTTGAGGGACTTCAGTTATGTGGAGAGACAATAGAGAAGCCGGGGTTGCTCTCCTTAGAGCAGAGAAGGCTAAGAGGAGATTTAATAGAGGTCAAAAATTATGAAGCTTTTTGATAGAGTAAATAAGGAAAAACTGTTTCCACTGACAGGAGGGTCGGTAACCAGAGGACACGGATTTAAGATAATTGGCAAAAGAAGCCGGGGGGAGATGAGGGGAAAATGATTTACGCAGCGAGTTGTTACGATCTGGAATGCACTGCCTGAAAGGGTGCTGGAAGCAGATTCAATGGTAACTTTCAAAAGGGAACTGGATATATACTTGAAAAGGAAACAAAATTGCAGGGCTATGCCGAATGGCCTTCTTACATGCTGAGTGACTCTATATCAAATTTTTTGACAGAAATTATGCTGATACTATTAGTAAATGAACTTTGCTTATTGTGATTGCTCAAAAATAGGAGCAGAGACAGTAACCTGGGGGAAAGAAAAAAGAGTAAAAAATTATATTTTCATAAAGCACTGGTATTTAAGAAATCTGAAGGTCTGGGTTGTGGATGGGGCAAAAGGGCACTGCCACCTCTGCTCCGCTCAACTTCGCTCTCTCGCCCAGTGGGGCCCAGGTGCAATGCGGCCTTTGCACTACCTGGAACAATACATCTGAAAGAAATTGTAAAGGGAACAATCATAGTGCTCTTGGCATTAGTCTCTGGCACTGTGAAGTGTTTGTCCACGTACTCAATAATTTAGAGCGTTGTATGAAGCAAGCAAAACACGGTGCCTTTTGTAAACATTACCCTGGGACTAAATATGTAAGATATGTCAGTTCAAAAAACCCACCTGTGGGAATTCAACTAATTTATGCCATATTGTGAAAAAAACTAATACTAAGAATCTTTTGTCAACATTAGTGTAAAATACTCTCGGCCCAAAGCACAATACAGACGAGGTTTGATCCTAAAGACAACATTTTAAAGAATTAGCCGTCTTTGACATGGAATTTCTTGGGAAAGGTAAGACTGTGCCTGCGTGAAAAGAAAAAAAGAACCCACAGTTCATTTAGTGCTTTTAGGTACATGTACAAAGAAAGAAAAACAAGTGACTTCACTCGAACATAGTCTTCTGTATGAATGCATAGTAGCGAGCTTGGGGACCAAAGGGGAAGTAGCTGTTTTTTTCACATGTAAAGAACAAAGAAATAGTTCAAGTTTTAATGACACTTCTACACACAACAAAAACCATAGTTAAAAAGAGAAGAAAAAAAATCTTCCCGATGCCCTGAACAAAGATTAGCTATGTAAGTTACTGGTCTTTCTCCTTTCATTTTTTGCGTTCCAATTGTAGCACTCCTGCAATAAGATGAAAAGGTTTTCCCCCTTCTCCTTTGTCAATTGCTAATTTGAAAAGCTCGGTCTGCACTAATTAGGCCAGCTCAGTTTAGCTCTGTTGGCAGATTTAGAAATGGCCAAACATTCATTTTGTGGCATCTTAGTCGTATATGTACCTTCTTGTTGCTGCAATAAATAACGCCAAAAAGTACATTAACCGTCTCCTTTTTTTAAACAACTTGATTTTGAACCAGTTAAGTTTCAGAGGAAATGTAGTTGAGAAGGACATAAATGGCTTGCAAAGTTTTCATGTTGTCCCTCTAACTTAAAATGTCGCCATTTCATAACCGCCATGAAACAGCACCGACCTACAAAAAAGAAACCGCAGTTTCATAGATTCAATTGACATATACTTCTGTCTCTTCTGGGGAAACTTGTACATTGACGAGTGGTGTAATAATTGCACTGAATATGAGTGGACTATTCAGTCTGATGGTTTATGCACAGTCGTATCATCCCGAAGAAGAAGTAAGATTCACTAAGATGAGACCAGGGAGGAGAAGCTTTAGGTAAAAAACGGGACTGGAGAAACTGGGGATCTTTACATCAGAACAGAGAAGGTCAAGAGGATAGAAATGGGGAAGATTATATGAGGTTTTGATAAAGCAAGTCGGGAAAAGCGTTCCACCACTCACCGAGTTGGCATAAATTTAAGATTATCACCAAATGAATGAAGGGAGAGGTTAGGAGGATTTAGTTTTTGTGTGCAGCGGGGTTGTTAGCACATGGAATGCCCTACCAGAAACAGTGATGGAAGCACAATCTACAATAGGCTTTAAAAGGGAAATATTTGAGAAAGAAAATCTTTATGGGGAAAGGGTCAAAGAATGGGACCAGGTGGTAGCTCTTTCAGAGAGCCAGTGCAGGTGAATGGGAGGGGGGGGGGGGGTCGTGAGATGGTGAGTCTACCCCTATGATTTCATGATTCAATAATGTATATTAAATAAATCCTAATATAAGAACATGAACAAAGTACAATAGGGATAATTAATAACCTGTTTATGATTTTATTATAGATGAGGATTTCTGAAGTTTCATGATCATAGTGACAAAGTAACTTAATGGAAGACGAGTGCCCTACATCTTGCCATATCTCTCCCCATCTTCAAAAACGTCCTCAAAGCCAACCTCTTGAATCACGCCTTCAGTCATCTCCCCCAACTGTTCTCCCACTTCCTGCTCGATGTCCGATTTCCCCCAGCCCCCACCTGCCTGTGAAATGCCATGGGCCATTTTGTTGGGTTAAGGGTTGAAATGAGGCTCTTGCACTAATTTCTGACCCGGATTGGTAAATTCGTTTACACGAGTCGAAGCTTGCGATGCAGGTCTTGAGCAGCCTAACCAGCGGTCCTTAAAGAGACTGCAGGAGACCGCTCAAAAAAAAAGGCCCCAAAACGTCCACAGTTTTGTTTTTTGTGATGTCGGAAGGAGCAGAAGTGATCCTCCTGGCTCCACAAAACAATTGCGGGCCACTATCGGCCCACCCGCCCCAGAGTCTCCAATCTTTCACAGAATCACAGAATCACAGAATCCCCACAGTGCAGATAGAGGCCATTTCGGCCCATCGAGCCTGCACCGACACATATCCCACCCTATCCCCGTAACCCCACGTATTTAATCCCCCTAACACTAAGGGTCAATTTTTTATCATAGCCAAATCAACCTAACCCGCACATCTTTGGACTCACAACTCAATCCTTTGCTGCCAGGGATCAGCCTTGTGGTACTTCTCTGTGCCATGTCCATGTTTTCCTTATGTCTTGGTGACCAAAACTGAACCCAGTACTCAAGGTGAGGAACTGGCCAGGGCACTGTACAGTTTTATCATGGTATCCTCCCACTTACACCCAGCTCACCTAACAATCTAATTAAGCATTCTATTTGCTCTGTTTAATGAAGCTTCAATTTCCGTTTTATCTGTATGTACATCATCCATTGTATACTTATGGAATCCATTTTCCTTCCATTGTGTAGTTCCCTGCATTGTCTCTACTGAATGTCATCTGCCACTGATCTGCTCATTTACACTTGAGGGAGTAATACTGGTGGATGGTTTCATATTGAGCTGTTGAGCTGCAGGAGATATGGAAGACCCTCTACCTGTAACTTGGACTATCCCTGACAGACCTGCATTCATGTTAAGGGTCCCAGTTGTTATAGTTGCTGTGGCATCAGCATTTTCAGACGTAGTGTCCAATGTTATTTGTGCAGAGCTACTTGCTGGATCAGAACTGCTACTAACATGACTGCTAGCTTGCTGCTCCAGTGCTACAATTATTTTTTTTAATTGTTCATGGGATCTGGACGTCGCTGGCAAGGCCAGCATTTATTGCCCATCCCTACTTGCCCTTGAGAAGGTGGTGGTGAGCTGTCTTCTTGAACCGCTGCAGTCCATGTGGTGAAGGTACTCCCACAGTGCTGTTAGGTAGGGAGTTCCAGGATTTTGACCCAGCGACGATGAGGGATCAGCGATATACTTCCAAAACAGGATGGTGTGTGACTTAGAGGGGAACTTGGAGGTGGTGGTGTTCCCATGTGCCTGCTGCCCTTGTCCTTCTAGGTGGTAGAGGTCGCGGGTTTGGGAGGTGCTGCCGAAGGAGCCTTGGCGAGTTGCTGCAGTGCATCTTGTAGATGGTACACACTGCAGCCACGGTACGCTGGTGGTGGAGGAAGTGAATGTTTAAGGTGGTGGATGGGGTGCCAATCAAGCAGGCTGCTTTGTCCTGGATGGTGTCGAGCTTCTTGAGTGTTGTTGGAGCTGCACGCATCCAGTCAAGTGGAGAGTATTCCATCACACTCCTTACTTGTGCCTTGTAGATGGTGGAAAGGCTTTGGGGAGTCAGGAGGTGAGACACTCGCCGCAGAATACTCAGCCTCTGACCTGCTCTTGTTGCCACAGTATTTATGTGGCTGGTCCAGTTAAGTTTCTGGTCAATGGTGACCCCCAGGATGTTGATGGTGGGGGATTCGGCGATGGTAATGCCATTGAATGTCAAAGGGCGGTGGTTAGACTCTCGCTTGTTGGAGATAGTCATTGCCTGGCACTTGTGTGGTGCGAATGTTACCTGCCACTTATCAGCCCAAGCCTGAATGTTGTCCAAGTCTTGTTGCATGCGGGTATGGACTGCTTCATTATCTGAGGAGTTGCAAATGGCACTGAACACTGTGCAGTCATCAGCGAACATCCCCATTTTTAACCTTATGTTGGATGGAAGGTCATTGATGAAGCAGCTGAAGATGGTTGGGCCTAGGACACCGCCCTGAGGAACTCCTGCAGCAATGTCCTGGGGCTGTGATGATTGACCTTCAACCACCACAACCATCTTCCTTATGCAAGTCACTGCTTTAGGACATCAGAGTCCATTCAGCCATGCGACCATAGGTATCACTCAGAATTTGGAACGGTATCATCCTGATTGCCTGTAACCATTCTCCAAATGATTTGAAGCAGCCTTGACTGAATCTTGGATTTTGGACCTCAAAGCTTCCAAAGCACCAATGGGAGCATTCATGAGGAAAGTTCCCATTGCACATATGGCCTATGTAACTGAGTACGCGACAGGAATATATATGGTAGGCTACAGGGCAGATAACCCTGAGAGCTCCAAGACACCAGTTGTCTGGCTATTGGACCCCCTACACGAGCCAGACCACCATCATCCAATAATATGCAAGGAAGCAAGTAAGTGCTTATTACGGTTCTACTGCTGTATCAGTCTCTGTTTCAAATTAAGGCCACAGAGGTCAAGATTCCCAGATACTTTAGTAGGTATAGTCAGCATAGAAACATAGAAACTAGGAGCAGGAGTAGGCCATTCGGCCCGTCGAGCCTGCTCCACCATTCAATACGATCATGGCTGATCATCCAAATCCAGTACCCTGTCCCTGCCCCCTCACACAGAATCCCCATCGAGCCTGCACCGACACATATCCCACCCTATCCCCGTAACCCCACGTATTTAATTCCCCCTAACATATCCCATCCTATCCCTGTAACCCCACATATTTAATCCCCCCCTAACGCTAAGGGTCAATTTATCATAGCCAAATCACCTAACCCGCACATTTTTGGACTGTGGGAGGAAACCGGAGCACCCAGAGGAAACCCACGCAGGCACGGGGAGAATGTGCAAACTCCACACAGACAATCACCCGAGGCCAGATTCGAACCCGGGTCTCTGGCGCTGTGAGGCACCAGTGCTAACCACTATGCCACCGTGTTGCTGGGCTTCCACCCTGGACCAGCTGGACCATCATCAACCATCATCACTCCTATCCCAGTACCCAGCACATGGTGCACTGGGAGTGCACCAAGATTGCGGGGGGCGGGGGAGAGGGGTGCGGGCGGGGGGTGGTGCGAGGGAGATTTTCTTAAAGGATTACTGACTGTCCTAAAATGTCTGCATCTTTTTAGCCTAAAACAATATTGGGGAAAGAAAGGCCCCATTGAGCAGCCAGGCTTTGGGGGTCCTGTTGCAGGATCGGTGGGTCTATTCGGATGGGAGGGCCAGAGCAGCATGGATGGCATTGACAGACTGCGTAAGTGCAGTCGCACCTGTGGCTTGTACTTGGGAAGTGGTGCACAAGAAATGTTTTGGCCTACGCAAGATTGCCACGGTAAGTGTGCAAACATGTTAGAATCTTAATAGGTTATCTTCTTTATTGCTCGTCGCTGTAAACGTGATACACTATCACAGCAAACTGTGCCAAATGTTCACCATTCTAGATGCTCATGTTCTTACCTTGCACTGTGCACTGTTGCCATGTTAAAGTGCTAACTGTGTTGTAAGACAAAATGTAGCAAATAAAAGCACCAAGTACTATGCCAGCATAAGGCTGTTTGATGCTGTATGTTCATAGGGGGAGAAATTCGGTGGCGCCCCCTTTTGGGGCGCTCACTTCACCGGGGCGCTACATTTAGCGCCTCGAAAAAGTTAGCACCCCTGTGCCGTAAATTCAGTGGTAGTGCCTCAAGCAAGAGGCAGGGCGCTACTGGAAGCGTTCCCCCTCCTTCCTGGGGCGCTACCAGTGAATATCGCGGCGCTATGTGCAACAGCGCCACGCGCGTCGGCACGTAGCGCCGCGGTACTGCAGGCCTCCCTCCCCTGATTAAAGGGGAGGGGCACCGGGCCCCTGCTGGACCACCGGGAAGCGGGGTGCCGGGAAAGCCGCAGGGCGCTACTGGCTACCGGCTACCACCGCCGCTAACCTCACGCTGAATTTCGTGGGAGGTGTTAGCGGTGCCACGCCCGGGCGCTAGGGGCTTTGCGCCCCGTTCGCGCCCCCCGCAAAGCAACCAAATTTCGCCCCCTTAAGGTGGCAAATGTCTTTGGCAGTTGGGTAGCTCTCATCTTCTCTCACAATCACTTGGACAAACATCACCGTTCCTTCATCAGTGCTGGTTCACTTTCCCGGAAATTCCTACCTAACATCATCGTGGGAGTGCCATCAGCACAAGGACTGCACCAGTTTCTATGAGTTTAAGGAGAAGGCCTCCTGCCACCTTCTCAAGGCAAGTAGGGATGGCCTAAAGATGTGGCCAAACAGAAAAAACAAATAATGGAACTTTATACAAAATTAAAAATGATACATAACAATACTTAATGCACTCCTGACATTTCAGGCATTGAACTCAATTTAAAAATGAGTCTCCTATTAAAAAAAGCTTGCGTAAATGTAGAGGCATCTTACCTGTTTCAATTACTTACACTGAATTTGTTTTTTTTTTAAAGGCGCTAGGTAACTGTATGAAGCAAAAAGAGCTACCTTTTTAATTTTGTTATGAAAGATGTGTAGCCCTATCAGCCCACTCCCAATCACCAGGAAAGTGATGGAAGGAGTCGTCCACAGTGCTATTGAGCGGTACTTACTCACCAATAGCCTGCTCACAGATGCTCAGTTTGAGTTCCACTAGACAGAATGTGTGCTGGCTCTTTTGCGTGCGTAGCGCTTCAATACTGCATAGAATGCTCTTTGGACATGGAGCTGGACATGACAGGGCTCTGGTACCAGAAACACCATTGCTTTACAGGTACATCAACTGCCCCATGCAACAATACGGTAGTAACAACAAGTTTTGACATCTCTTTCACAGTCTCAATCTCTTTGAAACTCAAACATTGCTTCCTGGTATGGAGTGAGTTGCTTCTGGGTGGTTGGTCGAGCACCTGTTTCACACAGTGTCCTATCACTTCAAAGAGTACTTCATTGGCTGTAAAGCACTTTGGGATCTCCTGAGGTCGTGAAAGGCGCTCTATAAATGCGATTCTATATTAATTCATCCTAAAGAACTGTGGGGATTGAGATGCTGAGCTGAAGCAGTACATCCTCTTTCTCAGCATGGCATCTCTAATATAATTTGCATAACCCTTATATTTTCACTTCTAATACCTTACTTGCTACATTCGTGCTAACACATCCCTGCATCTGCACAATAGCTTTTGCCCATATCTTTTTTCGACTACTACTTCCCTTAATGTGCTGCTACTTTACAGTAATATTCATTCTAGACCCTCATTGTCTTTCTTTAAATTTTGCACGTTCAGTTGAAACACTGGCCAGGTCCCCTGATTGGGAGACACAGCTTTGACCCTGTCTGTCAAGTATTGCCAAGCTTCAAGTCTTCTTTGCTTGTTCGGAGGGTGCCCTACCCCACCAAAAATGTGTTTGCATTGCTCCATTCCTGTGCTTACTGGCATTTGCTGGGGCCTCATCACTAAATCAGCTTTTTCCTTGTAGACGCTCAGACATTTTCTCCAACAGTTGCACACCGCACAGCAGCATTATCAAACTTTATGACATTTCGTCCTGCTTTAGACGCATTAAAGCTTCATGCTTGTAGGTGTATCATGATTGGCTGCTACTTTTTTGCCACCGCTATTGACAATCCATTTTCACAAGTTTAAAGCCATTCCTTTTCAAAGTATTACAAAGTATTTACAGCACAGAAACATGGAGCTGTTGGGCCGAATGGCCTGTTTCTGTGCTGTGAATACTTGTAATACTTTGAAAAGTAATAGTTAGAACCTCTCAGTTCTGGTATCATTCTAGTAAATCTTTTTTGCACCTTTTCCAGTGCCTCTATATCCTTTTTATAATATGGAGACCAGAACTGTTCACAGTACTCCAAGTGTGGTCTAACCAAGGTTCTCTACTAGTTTAACATAACTTTGCTGCTTTTTAATTCTATCCCTCTAGAAATGAACCCCAGTGCTGTGTTTGCTTTTCTATGGCCTTATTAACCTGCATCGCTACTCTTAGTGATTTGTTTATCTGTACCTCCAGGTCACTCTGTTCCTCTACCCCATTTAGACACGTAGGGCTGGATTTTGATACTGGGGCGGGTTGGGGTCGTGTCATCCGCATTTCGTATTATCCACCCGACTGCATTTGGATGTGGGAGATTGATGCAATTTTCACTTAATTGGGCAATTGAGTTCCAGCATGTGGGAACCCATGAACTAATTAGTGGTTTCAGTCTGAAAGTCGCCTCTGATGATGTCATCATTGCTGCAGCATTGCAGGTCAGGTCAGAGACTGCCTGGCTTTTGGTGTGAGAGGACCTGGATGCAAAATGAGCAGCAGCTCTAAGGACAGAGAGAGAGAGAGAGAGAGAGAGAGAGAATTAATTTTTTTTGCATCCAGGTCCTCTCACAGCAAAGGCCATGCAGTCTCTGAAGACATTCAATGCAGCAGCATCAGAGGCGACTTTCAGACCTAATACTACTACTACCTTCATCACATCTCCGTTGTAATAGTGGACCTGCAGCTGATAGTCAGCTATCCACTTGTGCTCCCGCATCAGGCGTGCTTCACGTCGGAAAAGGGTTAAACTAGCTAAAATGTTTCAAAATAGCATTAGAGAGACAATTTAGGGCTTGTTAAGGGCTTTAATGGCCTCTCCCGCCTCTTGGAGACGGGACGGAGTCGGGAACACCGCACACGATTTTATCAAAATTGCGTGGAGGCGGGTTGGAGGTGGGATGGGGTCGGGACCCCCGAATCTGCAACTTTAACCCCCCACACACCTCCAAACCCGACTCCACGGGTCATTGAAAATCCAGCCCTTATTTTCCAAGGAGTAGGTGGCCTCTTTATTCTTCCCACCAAAATGTATTACCTCGCACTTACCCATATTGAAGTTCATTTAACATTTTCATTTTCTTTTTCATTGATAGTGGTGAAAAACGTGCTTTAAGATGCCGGTCTTGGCTCAGTGGTAGCACTCTCACCTCTGAGTGAGAAGGTCATGAGTTCAAACCCCACTCCAGAAACTTGAGCACACATCTAGGCTGGCACTTCACTGCAGTTACTGAGGGAGTCCTGCATTGTCGGGAGGTGAGGTCTTTTCAGGTGAGATATGAAACTAAGGCCCCATTTGCCCTCTGAGTTATAAAAGATTCCATGGCACTATTTGAAGAAGTGCCGGGGAGTTCACATGTAGGCCAGGCCAGGCCAGGTAGGGGTGGCAGGTTCCCTTCCCTGAAGGACATGAGTGCACCGTTTGGGTTTTTATGACAATCTGGTAGGATTCATGGCCATTTTCTGGTGCTAGCCCACAAATAACCAGATTAATTAAATTCAAATTACGTAAATGAGGCTTCCGCTGCACTTCCGGTGAAATTATGATGTCAGAGAGGGAGCTGCTCTGTGGAAATTCCCAACCCTTGTTTGCCTGTTCCAATATCCTGATCAATATTTCTCTAAGAGAACCTCCCTATTCCCCCAATCCTCAAAGGTCCACACAAATGGTGCAATCGCATTAAACATTGTCAAATAAATAATTAAATTCATCTCGTTACACAACTCTTGCACTCAGTTTGACAGTTCAGTTCTTTCCTTTGGATTGCATTAGCATTCAGAACCTGTGACTGTACTGTAGAGAGGGTGCTACTTTCTGAATTGTGACAACTTAATCAGGATGTGGTCAGATTTGTTCAATGCTGACCTGTCCAATCTCTATCCCAAATATCCCTCATTGTGGCCTAAAGCTGGAACTATCAAGGAAGCCAGTTATCTATTTTATTGATTTAGTTTTTCTGTTGATACTATTGAACTCTGTAGAATCATAGAATCATAGAATGGTTACTGCACGGAAGAAGGCCATTCGGTCCGTCGAGCCCATGCCGACTCAGCTAGTCCCACTCCCCCGCCCTTTCCCCGTATCAGCACATATGTTGTTGCTTTTATCTGAGGTAGCAATAAGCAAGAGCCATTCGGATCATCTGACTTCACCTTCCCGTTTAGATTCATGTAGAATTTGCTCAGCCTACTCTCCTCCCTTTTGCCTTCCTCTGCAACTGTGTTGAATCAGGAATCTACCAATGGTTTCTTGAAAGATCAAACCAACTCTGCATCCACTGAACTCAGTGGCAATTTATCCCGAAAGTAAACACCTCTGAAAGTGAAGTAATGACAACTTTGAATAATGTCCTTTTCTCTCTTTTTGTTTTAAACTCAGCACATCCGCTCCACCAGTGTCTTTCATAATTTAAGAAGGCTGGGTCACATTCTGTTCAGATCGTGCGTGAATTTGAATTGTTCCGCTTCTTCCCGATGGAGCCGGTGAAGAACTTTTCAAATGGGATTTTAAGGATTATGGCTAGAGGTTCTGCAAATGACCACAAATGTTCAAAGATGTAGTTTGATACAGATTAAGCCCTTGAACTTGATATTGCGTAAAACTCATTGGAATCAATTTTTTTTGTGTCTCCGGCGCATAATGAATGAGCAGTGGGCAAGGGTGAGCACTCTATCTGCCTAACGACGTCGGTGTGAGGTCCAATTAATTTGGTTCATCAGGCCTCACTGACATTCAAGAGGCGAGTTTCTAGTGCGAATCGCGCTGCTTATAAGTCGCTCGCATTTGGAAAAGTGGGAAGTTCGGTCGGGAAAACGTTCTTCGTGAATCTGCACATTAAAGGGGAGGGGTGGAAGTATCGGGAATGAAACAGAGCCGCTGATTACAGCAGCTGCAGGAAAATTGTAGCAGCCCCCACAGCAGTAAAAACGGCGGCGCATTGGCGGGTGAGTCACTCTGCGGATTTTCATTGCTGAGCCTGCCGAGCGGGTAGGGTTAAAATTCACCCCAGTGGGTTTTTTTTTTACACAGATTTAACTTGAGTTCAGGAAGAGGTCAGTTGAGATCAAAAGCTGTTATTACAGTCAACAACTGCAGCCAGATTCACATTTTATTAAATAAAAAGATAGAATGCTGGACCTACAGAGCATGTTTGTCAGCATCTGAAAGAGAAAAGACAGGTTAGCATTTTGGGTGGCCATTCTCCATCAGCTTTGATGAAATGGCTCCCTCGAGAAACATTTAACCCACTTTCTCTCGATTGAAATACTGACGCAGCTGCTGTGATCTTCCAGCATATTCTGTTTTTACTTCAAATATCCAGCAGTTGCAGTTTCTCTATTGGTTTCACATGGCCATGGCTCAGTGGATAGCACTCTCGCCTCTGGGTCAGAAGGTTGAAGGTGCAGGTCCCACTCCAGGGAACTTGAGCACAAAACCGAGGCTGTCACCCCAGCTGCACTGTCGGAGGTGCTATCTTTCGGATGAGATGTTAAACCGCTAAAGGGCCCCCCCGCCTGCCCTCTCAGGTGGGCGTAAAAGATCCCATAGCACTATTTCGAAAAAGAGCAGGAGAGTTCTCACCGGTGTCCTGGCCAATATTCAGCCCTCAACCAACACCTAAAACAAATTATCTGGTCATTATCACATTGCTGCTTGCGGGTCCTTGCTGTGCGCAAATTGGCTGCCACGTTTCCTGCATTGTGACAGTGACTACACTTCAAAAGTACTTAATTGGCTGTAAAGCACTTTGGGACATTCTGAGGTCGTGAAAGGCCCTATGTAAATACAAGTTATTTTGTTCTTTACTTAAGCGTGCACTGTGTGTGTAGACCTGAACAGTACACTTATTATACACCATGGGATGAAGAAACCTCCACAATAGCACATAAAAAAGTTCACCATCAGGGCTTCCATTTGAAATACAACTGTTTAGTTCAAAAGAATCACATTGCTTGTTAATATTTTTTTAATATAACCATTCCATTCTAATTCTGTCTGGAGGAGTTGCAGAGGTTTAACAGTGAGGAAGAATTGAACCAACCGGCACGTGGTCCAAATGGTAGAATTTATGAAGCTCTCCGAGTTAATAACTGAAATTAATTAAGCTCCAGGACTCTCTGAGGATGACTAACTCACCCTAGCCAGAACCTCCATGATACCATCAACACTCATAGGAAAAGAGGAACAGGAGTAGGTCATTCAACCGCTCGAGCCTGTTCCTCCATTAAATTAGATCTGTGTCTGAACTCCATCTACCTGCCTTTGTTCCGTAACCCTTAATACCCTTGCCTAACAAAAATCTATCAATCTCAGTTTTGAAATTTTCAATGGACCTCGCCTCAACAGCTTTTTGGGGAAAGACAGTTCCTGATTTCCACTACCCATTGTGTGAAGAAGTGCTTTCTGATATCACCCTTCAACAGTCTAGCTCTAATTTTAAGGTTATGCCACCTTGTTCTGGACTCCCCCACCAGAGGAAATAGTTTCTCTCCATCTACCCTATCGAATCCTGTAATCATCTTAAACACCTCAATTTGATCACCTCTTAATCTTTTATTCTCATGGGAATACAAGCCTAGTCTATGCAACCTATCCTCATAATTTAACTCTTTTAGCCCGGATATCATTCTGGTATACTCACGCTTTAAACAAAAACATTTAAAATCGTGGTTGAGATAGATAGAAATAAATCAAAACACATAGGGGTGAAATTGGTCTTTGGCAGTAGCTCAAAACATATGATAGCTAGTGGGCAGCCCGATTTACAGCCCAGACCCCACCCGACTTCAATGGGAACGAAAATCAGGTCAACATTTTGCGCTGATGACCAATTTCACCCCCTTAATTCTTTGCAACCCTTGGGGGAAAAATTCAGTTGGTTGCGCCTCCCATTAGCGCCTTAAGAGGGCGCTAATGGGGCGCAAAGCAACTAGCACTTGGGCACGGCGATGTTTGCGCCGCTCGCGAAATTAACTAGCCATTTTGCGGCAGCGCTAAACACTACCGCCACGATCTCCTGCGCCGGCAGATCGTGACGTCAGTCGAGTGCGCAACGCCCCAGTAGCGCCCCGGAGCGGATATTGAGTGGCGCCCCCTGCCTTACCGCCTGCCACTAGCAACGACAGGTTGAGGGGAGCGTTTTGCAGTCAGGAAGGGACTGGGGGAACGCTATTTAAAGGCGACCACTTCCTGCCTTTTTTTGATGGTGACATTTTTGAACCACGCATTCTGAGAGAGAGAGAGACTTCTGGAGAGATTCAACGCTGTGGGTACTGAGCAGCACTTTGCAGGTTCATTTTGATTTGCCTTTCCTTGTATCGATTTAGAAGAGACTGTGGGGGTTGCACTCTGAGCTCTTTCCCTTGTTCTCTCCATTGTTCTTTCCAGCAGATTTGATGTACAGTTATCTCCAGGCCGAGATTAAAGGCTGCAATGAGTAGGATGTGGATGGAAAGCAAGATCAACCTATCCCTTTAAGAACTGGCCGGCGCCATTATGTCTGTGTTCCATTGCTGACTGACATCACATGAGCTTCGCCAGCGCTCTGAGGTAGCGCCCGCTCCTCGGCCTTTGCGCCTTAAGACAGATATGTAGCGCCTGATTTAGCGCTCCAATCACCTCCAGGGGCGATAAAAGTCAAGTTTGCAGTCGGACGCGATAATTAGCGCCAGACGCTAATCTTTGCGCTCGGCCGATATTTGCGCCCCAATCGGGCCGATACTTAATTTTTCCCCCCTTATCTTTAAACACTGCCCCAACGCTAGTGAAATCGCTTGTCATTATGTGCGTAATACAAGGAGTCAGCTGTCCTGGATGCCCCAGTAGGCCACGCCTCAGTATGTCATGCCCCAGTTTGTCACGCCTCAGTATGTCATGCCCCAGTATGTCACACCTCAGTATGCCACGCCTCAGTATGTCACGCCCCAGTATGTCACACCTCAGTATGTCATGCCCCAGTATGTCACACCTCAGTATGGCACGCCTCAGTATGTCACGCCCCAGTATGCCACGCCCCAGTATGTCACGCCTCAGTATGTCACGCCCCAGTATGTCACACTTCAGTATGTCATGCCCCAGTATGTCACACCTCAGTATGCCACGCCTCAGTATGCCACGCCCCAGTAGGTCACACCTCAGTATGTCATGCCTCAGTATGACACACCTCAGTATGTCATGCCCCAGTAGGTCACGCCTCAGTACGTCATGCCTCAGTATGTCACACCTCAGTATGCCACGCCCCAGTAGGTCACACCTCAGTACGTCATGCCTCAGTATGTCACACCTCAGTATGCCACGCCTCAGTATGTCATACCTCAGTAAGCCACGCCTCAGTAGGTCATGCCCCAGTATGTCATGTCTCAGTGTGTCACACCTCAGTATGTCACGCCCCAGTATGTCATGCCTCAGTATGTCACGCCCCAGTATGTCACACCTCAGTAAGCCACGCCTCAGTATGTCATGCCTCAGTATGTCAAGCCCCAGTATGTCGTGCCCCAGTATGTCGTGCCCCAGTATGTCACACCTCAGTATGTCATGCCTCAGTAAGCCACGCCTCAGTATGTCATGCCCCAGTATGTCATGCCCCAGTATGTCACTCCTCAGTATGTCACGCCTCAGTATGTCACGCCCCAGTATGTCACGCCTCAGTATGTCACACCTCAGTATGTCACGCCCCAGTATGTCATGCCTCAGTATGTCGTGCCCCAGTATGTCACACCTCAGTATGCCACGCCTCAGTATGCCACGCCTTAGTATGCCACGCCTCAGTATGTCACGCCTTAGTATGCCACGCCTCAGTATGTCACACCTCAGTATGGCACGCCTCAGTATGCCACGCCCCAGTATGTCGGTCCTCAGTATATCACGCCCCAGTATGTCACGTCTCAGTACATCACACCTCAGTATGCCACGCCTCAGTATGGCACGCCCCAGTAGGTCACACCTCAGTATGTCATGCCTCAGTACGTTATGCCTCAGTATGACACACCTCAGTATGTCATGCCCCAGTAGGTCACGCCTCAGTATGTCACGCCTCAGTATGTCACGCCCCAGTGTGTCACGCCTCAGTATGTCACACCTCAGTATGTCACGCCTCAGTAAGCCACGCCTCAGTATGTCATGCCCCAGTATGTCATGCCCCAGTATGTCACTCCTCAGTATGTCACGCCTCAGTATGTCACGCCCCAGTATGTCACGCCTCAGTATGTCACACCTCAGTATGTCACACCCCAGTATGTCATGCCTCAGTATGTCACGCCCCAGTATGTCACACCTCAGTAAGCCACGCCTCAGTATGTCATGCCTCAGTATGTCACGCCCCAGTATGTTGTGCCCCAGTATGTCGTGCCCCAGTATGTCACACCTCAGTATGTCATGCCTCAGTAAGCCACGCCTCAGTATGTCATGCCCCAGTATGTCACGTCTCAGTATGTCATGCCTCAGAATGTCACGCCCCAGTATGTCACGCCCCAGTATGTCGTGCCCCAGTATGTCACACCTCAGTATGCCACGCCTCAGTATGCCACGCCTTAGTATGCCACGCCTCAGTATGTCACTCCTTAGTATGCCACGCCTCAGTGTGTCACGCCTTAGTATGCCACGCCTCAGTATGTCACGCCTTTGGATGCCACGCCTCAGTATGTCAAGCCCCAGTATGTCACATCCCAGTATGCCACGCCTCAGTATGTCACGCCCCAGTATGTCACACCTCAGTATGTCATGCCCCAGTATGTCACACCTCAGTATGGCACGCCTCAGTATGCCACGCCCCAGTATGTCGGTCCTCAGTATATCACGCCCCAGTATGTCACGTCTCAGTATGTCACACCTCAGTATGCCACGCCTCAGTATGGCACGCCCCAGTAGGTCACACCTCAGTATGTCATGCCTCAGTACGTCATGCCTCAGTATGACACACCTCAGTATGTCATGCCCCAGTAGGTCACGCCTCAGTACGTCATGCCTCAGTATGTCACACCTCAGTATGCCACGCCCCAGTAGGTCACACTTCAGTACGTCATGCCTCAGTATGTCACACCCCAGTATGTCACACCCCAGTATGTCACACCTCAGTATGCCACGCCTCAGTATGTCACACCTCAGTAAGCCACGCCTCAGTAGGTCATGCCCCAGTATGTCATGTCTCAGTGTGTCACCCCTCAGTATGTCACGCCCCAGTATGTCATGCCTCAGTAAGTCACGCCCCAGTATGTCACACCTCAGTAAGCCACGCCTCAGTATGTCATGCCTCAGTATGTCACGCCCCAGTATGTCGTGCCCCAGTATGTCGTGCCCCAGTATGTCACACCTCAGTATGTCATGCCTCAGTAAGCCACGCCTCAGTATGTCATGCCCCAGTATGTCACATCTCAGTATGTCATGCCTCAGAATGTCATGCCCCAGTATGTCACGCCCCAGTATGTCGTGCCCCAGTATGTCACACCTCAGTATGCCACGCCTCAGTATGCCACGCCTTAGTATGCCACGCCTCAGTATGTCACGCCTTAGTATGCCACGCCTCAGTGTGTCACGCCTTAGTATGCCACGCCTCAGTATGTCACGCCTTTGGATGCCACGCCTCAGTATGTCAAGCCCCAGTATGTCACATCCCGGTATGCCACGCCTCAGTATGTCACGCCCCAGTATGTCACACCTCAGTATGTCATGCCCCAGTATGTCACACCTCAGTATGGCACGCCTCAGTATATCACGCCCCAGTATGTCACGTCTCAGTACGTCATGCCTCAGTATGACACACCTCAGTATGTCATGCCCCAGTAGGTCACGCCTCAGTACGTCATGCCTCAGTATGTCACACCTCAGTATGCCACGCCCCAGTAGGTCACACTTCAGTACGTCATGCCTCAGTATGTCACACCCCAGTATGTCACGCCCCAGTATGTCACACCTCAGTATGCCACGCCTCAGTATGTCACACCTCAGTAAGCCACGCCTCAGTAGGTCATGCCCCAGTATGTCATGTCTCAGTGTGTCACCCCTCAGTATGTCACGCCCCAGTATGTCATGCCTCAGTAAGTCACGCCTCAGTATGCCACACCTCAGTAAGCCACGCCTCAGTATGTCATGCCTCAGTATGTCACGCCCCAGTATGTCGTGCCCCAGTATGTCGTGCCCCAGTATGTCACACCTCAGTATGTCATGCCTCAGTAAGCCACGCCTCAGTATGTCATGCCCCAGTATGTCATGCCCCAGTATGTCACTCCTCAGTATGTCATGCCTCAGTATGTCACGCCCCAGTATGTCACGCCTCAGTATGTCACACCTCAGTATGTCACGCCCCAGTATGTCATGCCTCAGTATGTCACGCCCCAGTATGTCACACCTCAGTAAGCCACGCCTCAGTATGTCATGCCTCAGTATGTCACGCCCCAGTATGTCGTGCCCCAGTATGTCGTTCCCCAGTATGTCACACCTCAGTATGTCACGCCTTAGTATGCCACGCCTCAGTGTGTCACGCCTTAGTATGCCACGCCTCAGTATGTCACGCCTTAGTATGCCACGCCTCAGTATGTCACGCCTTAGTATGCCACGCCTCAGTATGTCACGCCTTAGTATGCCACGCCTCAGTGTGTCACGACTTAGTATGCCACGCCTCAGTATGTCATGCCCCAGTATGTCACACCTCTGTATGCCGCGCCTCAGTATGCCACGCCTCAGTATGTCACGCCCCAGTATGTCATGCACCGGTGTGTCATGCCTCAGTATGCCACGCCTCAGTATATCACGCCCCAGTACGTCACGCCCCAGTATGTCACACCTCAGTATGCCACGCCCCAGTATGTCACGTCTCAGTATGCCACGCCTCAGTATGTCACGCCTCAGTATGTCACGCCCCAGTATGTCACGCCTCAGTATGCCACACCTCAGTATGTCACGCCTCAGTATGTCACGCCCCAGTATGTCATGCACCAGTATGTCACGCCTCAGTATGCCACACCTCAGTATGTCAAGCCCCAGTATGTCACGCCCCAGTATGTCTCGCCCCAGTATACCACGCCTCAGTATGCTGCGTCTCAGTAGGTCATGTCCCAGTATGTCACGCCCCAGTATGTCAGGCCCCAGTATGTCATGCCTCAGTATGCCACGCCTCAGTATGTCACGCCTCAGTATGCCACGCTTCAGTATGCCACGCCTCAGTATATCACGCCCCAGTATGTCACGCCCCAGTATGTCACACCTCAGTATGCGACGCCCCAGTATGTCACACCTCAGTATGCCACACCTCAGTATGTCACGCCCCAGTATGTCGCACCTCAGTATGCCACGCCTCAGTATTTCATGCCTCAGTATGTCACACCCCAGTATGTCACGTCTCAGTATGCCACGCCTCAGTATGTCACGCCTCAGTATGTCATGCCCCAGTATGTCACACCTGAGTATGTCACGCCCCAGTATGTAATTCCTCAGTATGCCACGCCTCAGTATGCCACGCCTCAGTATGTCATGCCCCAGTATGTCACGTCTCAGTATGTCACACCTCAGTATATCATGCCCCAGTATTTCATGCCTCAGTATGTCACACCCCAGTATGTCACGTCTTAGTATGCCACGCCTCAGTATGTCACGCCTCAGTATGTCACGCCCCAGTATGTCATGCCTCAGTATGTCACGCCCCAGTATGCCACGCCTCAGTATGTCATGCCTCAGTATGTCACGTCTCAGTATGCCACGCCTCAGTATGTCACGCCCCAGTATGTCACGTCTCAGTATGCCACACCTCAGTATGCCACGCCTCAGTATGTCACGCCTCAGTATGTCATGCCCCAGTATGTCATGCCTCAGTATGTCACGTCTCAGTATGCCACGCTTCAGTATGTCACACCTCAGTATGTCAAGCCCCAGTATGCCACGCCTCAGTAAGTCACGTCTCAGTATGCCACGCCTCAGTATGTCACGCCTCAGTATGTCACATCTCAGTATGCCACGCCTCAGTATGTCACGCCCCAGTATGTCACATCTCAGTATGCCACGCCTCAGTATGTCACTCCTCAGTATGTCACGCCTCAGTATGTCACGCCCCAGTATGTCACGCCTCAGTATGTCACACCTCAGTATGTCACACCCCAGTATGTCACGTCTCAGTATGTCATGCCTCAGTATGCCACACCCCAGTATGTCACGCCCCAGTATGTAATGCCCCAGTATGTCACACCTCAGTATGTCACATCTCAGTATGCCACGCCTCAGTATGTCACGCCCCAGTATGTCACGTCTCAGTATGTCACACCCCAGTATGTCATGCCCTAGTATGTCACGTCTCAGTATGTGACGCCCCAGTATGTCATGCCCCAGTATGTCATGCCTCAATATGCCACGCCTCAGTATGCCACGCCTCAGTATGTCACACCTCAGTATGTCACGCCCCAGTATACCACGCCCTAGTATGTCGTGCCCCAGTATATCACACCTCAGTATGCCATGCCTCAGTTTGCCATGCCTCAGTATGTCACGCCTTAGTATGCCAAGCCTCAGTATGTCACGCCCCAGTATGCCACGCCTCAGTATGTCACACCTCAGTATGTCATGCCTCAGTTTGCCACGCCTCAGTTTGCCACGCCTCAGTATGTCACGCCCCAGTATGTCACACCTCAGTATGTCATGCCTCAGTTTGCCACGCCTCAGTTTGCCACGCCTCAGTATGTCACACCCCAGTATGTCACACCTCAGTATGTCACACATCAGTATATCACGCCCCAGTATGTCACACCTCAGTATGTCACGCCCCAGCATGTCACAACTCAGGATGCCACGCCTCAGTATGCCACGCCTTAGTATGTCACGCCCCAGTATGTCATGCCCCAGTATGTCACGTCTCAGTATGTCATGCCTCAGTATGTCACGCCCCAGTATGTCATGCCCCGTATGTCACGCCTCAGTATGCCACGCCTCAGTATGTCACGCCCCAGTATGTCATGCCCCAGTAAGTCACATCTCAGTATGCCATGCCTCAGTATGTCACACCCCAGTATGTCACGCCTCAGTTTGCCACGCCTCAGTATGTCACGCCCCAGTATGTCACAACTCAGTATGTCACAACTCAGTATGCCACGCCCCAGTATGTCATGCCCCAGTATGTCACGTCTCAGTATGTCATGCCTCAGTATGTCACGTCCCAGTATGTCATGCCCCAGTATGTCACGCCTCAGTATGCCACGCCTCAGTATGTCACGCCCCAGTATGTCATGCCCCAGTATGTCACGTCTCAGTATGCCACACCTCAGTATGTCACGCCCCAGTATGTCACATCTCAGTATGCCACGCCTCAGTAAGTCACGTCTCAGTATGCCACGCCTCAGTATGTCACGCCCCAGTATGTCATGCCCCAGTATGTCACGTCTCAGTATGCCACACCTCAGTATCTCAAGCCTCAGTATGTCACACCTCAGTATGTCACGCCCAGTATGTCACTCCTCAGTATGTCACTCCTCAGTATGTCATGCCCCAGTATGTCACGTCTCAGTATGCCACGCCCCAGTATCTCAAGCCTCAGTATGTCACACCTCAGTATGTCATGCCCCAGTATGTCACATCTCAGTATGCCACGCCTCAGTATGTGACGCCCCAGTATGTCACGCCTCAGTATGCCACACCTCAGTATATCACGCCCCAGTATGTCACATCTCAGTATGTCACACATCAGTATATCACGCCCCAGTATGTCACACCTCAGTATGTCACGCCCCAGCATGTCACAACTCAGGATGCCACGCCTCAGTATGCCACGCCTTAGTATGTCACGCCCCAGTATGTCATGCCCCAGTATGTCACGTCTCAGTATGTCATGCCTCAGTATGTCACGCCCCAGTATGTCATGCCCCGTATGTCACGCCTCAGTATGCCACGCCTCAGTATGTCACGCCCCAGTATGTCATGCCCCAGTAAGTCACATCTCAGTATGCCATGCCTCAGTATGTCACACCTCAGTATGTCACACCCCAGTATGTCACGTCTCAGTATGCCACGCCTCAGTAATTCACGCCCCAGTATCCCAAGCCTCAGTATGTCACACCTCAGTATGTCACGCCCCAGTATGTCACATCTCAGTATGCCACACCTCAGTATGTCACGCCCCAGTATGGCACTCCTCAGTATGTCACACCTCAGTATGTCATGCCCCAGTATGCCACACCTCAGTATGTCACACATCAGTATGTCACGCCTCAGTATGTCATGCCTCAGTATGTCACACCTCAGTATGTCACGCCCCAGTATGTCACATCTTAGTATGCCACGCCTCAGTATGTCCCACCCCAGTATGTCACGCCCCAGTATGTCACATCTCAGTATGCCACACCTCAGTATATCACGCCCCAGTATGTCACTCCTCAGTATGTCACGCCCCAGTATGTCACATCTCAGTATGCCACGCCTCAGTATTTCACGCCCCAGTATGTCACTCCTCAGTATGTCACACCTCAGTATGTGACGCCCCAGTATGTCACGCCGCTGTATGTCACACCTCAGTATGTCACATCTCAGTATGCCACGCCTCAGTATTTCACGCCCCAGTATGTCACTCCTCAGTATCCGAAGCCTCAGTATGTCACACCTCAGTATGTCACACCCCAGTATGTCACTCCTCAGTATCCGAAGCCTCAGTATGTCACGCCCCAGTATGTCACATCTCAGTATGCCACGCCTCAGTATGTCTCACCCCAGTATGTCACTCCTCAGTATGTGACGCCTCAGTATGTGACGCCCCAGTATGTCATGCCTCATTATGTCACACCTCAGTATGTCATGCCCCAGTATGCCACGCCTCAGTATATCACACATCAGTATGTCACGCCTCAGTATGTCACGCCTCAGTATGTCACACATCAGTATGTTATGCCTCAGTATGTCATGTACAGTATGTCTCGCCCCAGTATACCACGCCTCAGTATGTCACACCTCAGTATGTCACGCCTCAGTATGTCACGCCTCAGTATGTCGCGCCTCAGTATGCCACGACCAAGTATGCTACGCCCCTTATGCCACGCCTCAGTATGCCACGCCTCAGTATGTCACACCTCAGTATGTCACGCCTCAGTATGTCACGTCCCAGTATGTCACGCCCCAGTATGTCACACCCCAGTATGCGTGCCTCAGTATGCCATGCCACTGTCATAGTAACCCGATTTGCATATTAAATGGGCGTACTGCCTGACTCAGGTGGACAGTCCCGCCTGCTCAGGGGAAGGCCTGGGGAAGCTTGCGGCAACCACGGGTCGGCAGGAACGAGGCGGTAAGTCATGCCCCTCCTATTCCAGCGTGCTAGCACCCCGAGAGGTCGCGGGGGGAAGCTCAAAATGGACACATTGCCACATTTGATTTGATATGTGTGATATTAACCAGCGTTGTTGCTTGGCTGTTCATTCCTTTTCATGGCCTTTGTTCCTTACCAGAATATCGTACATAATTGAATAATACCAATGACTTTGAGTGGCAATAATGAGCTTTTTCAAATGATTATCCTGCCTCTCTGCTGTTCTCCGAGATGAGTGACTAATGGATTCGCTGATACTTGCTTCCGAGCTACTTGTCTGTAATGCATTTCATGCGATTACAGATCTGGTGAATATTACTGAGGCTGAGTATTTTCATCTGTGTCAAACTATCATTATAAACTAATAACAGTTTAGTAAAGCAGGTGAGGGAGATATTTCTGTGTGTGTGTGTGTGTGTGTGTGTGTTCAAACAACATTAAAACATAAAGTAGTTCCCTTATATTAATATTTGCACAAAACTGTTAAAATGTCTACATTTTAAGTGTAAGGGCAGCGGGAAAAGGCTAAGAAATATCCTCCATTAAAAAAGAACTCGCCACATTGAGCTTAACACGTAAATAATATAAAAATCAAATTCTGGGCATGGGGCAAGTTGGCTGGGAAGCTGTAAAGTTTTCAACTGATTGAGAGAAAGAAATCTTTTGAGACTTTCAAACCTCATTTCTCACAGTCTGTATAGAAGGAAGGCAGGGAACTCAAACAAGGAGGTTAAATCCAAAACAAACAGGCAAAAAAAAAAGGACAGGCCCAATCTTATGGGTAAACACTGGTTAAAAAAAAAATTGGAAATCCTGAAATTAAGTGGATTGCTGAGTTTGAACACGGCCGTCAGAATTGTCTCAGGCCTTCAGATGAGGGGTTACATGAAGGAGTTTAAATTAAAAAAGATGCTTCAGAGACGAACACATAAAAGGAATTCTTCTTGGAATTCCGATTCTTTTTGTGGCCACCCCTGCAAAGATGGACAGTGAGTTGAAAGGTCAAAGGAGTGAGTTTGCTGAGGCCCAGCTCGGCTGTTTGAATGCTACCTTGAGAAAAAAAAAAGCAGCGCCGTTTCAAGGACCGACCAGTTCTCTTAACACCGAGGCGGTACTTAAAAAATAATGGATAAAGAAACGATTCCTTATGCTCTGCATTCAGGCTATCGATGTTGTCCTCAGCTATTGTAATCTCCAGCAACAGGTCTCTAAAGCACCAGCAGCTAATAAAAAGACTTTGTGCAGTATCGGCTGACTACAAAACGCAAGGACTGAAAGCTACAGTAACTCAGCGTTCCTGAAAAAATGTCTTGTTAAAACATCCAACAGCTTAACACCATACTTGGAGGTTTTTTAAGTATGTATACCCAGCCCATGACTGCAATAAAAAAGCATTCACTTGCCTGGGATTATGGAAGCAACAATTAAAGCAGAACTTTAAGAACCTGACCTTTCTACAAAAAAAAACCTCAGGCCATTACTGTGCAAGAAACTATTTCATACTTAGGTGCCAATTTTTACATAAGCCCTAAGCCTCGCATAAGCAAACAAAGCCCGGAGTAAAATTCATCTCTTACAAACAGTGGTGGCAAACATAAACATGGGTGTTTTGTGTATCTGGCGAGAGAGGGCTTGGGAATGGGACTATAATTCATGCTGATTGCGAGCTTGTCCTGGCTTCAAGATTCAACAGTTAATTTTAGTCTTTTGGTCAGCGGCAGTTCACAGGGTCCCTTTTCACACACATCTGCGACGTCTCAAAGTTCAAAGTACGTCTTACAGGCTTGCACGCAAGATTAAAGGCATTGGCGGATATTTAACGGGTGGCAATATTGATTTCTTCTGATATGCGATAATTCCACGAAAACGATTGCATGCTGGGATTTTAAAACTAATTACTAAAGAGGAGGAGGCGCGGTCTGAAGAAGGCCACCAGAATTTAAGCAGTTCGACTTTTTTACGATCCGGAAATATATAACGTAGCAGTCCCTGCCCGTGTAATTCTGTTTCTTTAAATATTAAAGGTTTTATCTTCTTGCCCCACTGCTGTTACTAACAAACTTTGTACTGGCACAAGGAACCCGTGCACCTGTTTTCAAGTGCTGCGTGCAGTTTTAATATGCATTCTTTGCATCGGTGCTGAAGCTCTGTACCAGTTGTTCCCCATGAATGTGTTAATTAGCGGGTCGACGAGCACAAACAGTCAAATTTTATTACCGGTTTCCACGTTGGAATCAGGGTTCTTCCCCGGCCTTGTTGAGGCCAGATTTCACCTGGCATTAATGAAGTGCAAAACCGTACATAAAACACAATAATCCCAAATATTATAAATCTTCGCAATGGCTAAATTCCATGTCTTGAAAGAAGCTCTGGGAATAGAAGGCAACAAAAAAAAAATGGAGAGGCTCTTTGGAACAGAGATTGGCTCCATGTTAGCGTTCTGGATTTTTAAGGACATCGGGGGAGAAATTGCTGTGGTTGCCATGTGCAGTGACATCATAGTGAGCACACAAACAACATGCTGACCATTTTGCTACGCAGCAAGCAGAGTAATTCTTCCCTCATGGTAGGTGCATCCTGTTTGTCAGTAATTTTTAAACGCAGTGCGACCACTAGGTAGAAAATGACGTCTTGGTCTAAGATTACTTTGGGTAGGTTTAATGGCCATTCTCAAGTTTCAACATAACGGGAAACCCTTTCAAATGGTGGGTTAAAAATATCAATGAAGCCAATTTATTTGTGGGGTTGTATCCAATGCTGTAAAATCGGAATCGTTACACGGCATTCTCTGCTGGTGTGATTAACTAAACACTTACAACAATTGTTGTTTGTGAATGGTTGTGATGATTAATCTCAAACTCCTACAATGCGCACTGCACAAAATGTTGAGTCCTTTGTGTCCTTTCACAGGTAACCACTGCATCTTTCCTTAAGCGGGTTGTTGCCCATTATAACTGCGCAGGTCATTTGTGATGTGAACTCCCTCTCATGCACTTACAAACTACCCTTGATTATACCATGGTTCGTTGTGATTGTCTCAATCTTCTCTTTATAGGAAGTTACATCGAGTTACATCGAATCTACACACAGAAACAGGCCAGTCGGCCCAACTGATCTGTGCTGGTCTAGCCACAGGAGCCGACTCCCACCCCTCTTCCTCTAACCCCATCAACATATCCGTCTATCCCTTTGTCCCTCATGTGCTTATCCAGCTTCCCCTTAAATGCATCTATGCTATTCGCCTCAACTACTCCTTGTGATAGCATATAGCACATTCTTACTACTCTCTGGGTAAAGATGTTTCTCATGAATTCCCTATTGGATTTATTAGTGTCTATCTTATACTGATGATCTCTAGTTTTGGTCTCCCCCACAATTGAAACATTTTCTCCACATCTACCCTATCAAAACCTTTCAGTACCTTACAGGCCTCTATCAGGTCACCCCTCAGCCTTCTCTTTTCTAGAGAAAAGAGCCCCAGCCTGTTCAGTCTTTCCTGATAGTTATAACCTCTCAGTTCTGGTACCATCCTTGTGAATCTCCTCTGTACCCTCTCCAAGTTGGTGTCTGTGGAAGTGCTACAGGCCTGATGAGGGGTTGAGTGTTAACTCTGGATGATAATCTTTTTGTTTTTGCTGTGGTGTTTAATATCTTTTGCTTATTTAAGGTATAGTCTCAAACCATAACTGAATCTGATGACTCATGGCTATGGGTAGCAAAGTCACAAACATGTCTCTAAAGAATCTGTTTATGATTTAGCTGTATATAGAGCGCAAAGGAATTGTTTCAATGCAGTGAATCTAAATATATTGAGGGCCATCAACTCCCTGGGTTTGTACTAAAATAGCATTTTAAGTGCCTAGACTATATTAGGTATCTGCTACGGTACACTCTACTGAGGGTTAGTCAGATCTTTGTGGCTTATTGTTTCTGCACAATATTATTACATGCTTTGGGATTCTGCTTGAATTAAGTGATGGATTTAATACTGATGTAAGCAAGATGCTGCAAAAATATCAGCCAACTGTGGCAGGTCAGGTCTTGAAAGAATCAGAGCCAGAAGACCTTATTTAATAGATCAACACTTAATTAAATCTCAGAATAAATAGGTCCCAAGAATATCATATAATAAGGTTTTAGAGGCCGCATTGGAATAATCAACTTTGAGAGTTTGAGGCCAATGTGGAACGAAGCAGAGGGAGTCCATCCACCTTATAACTTAAATCTGAGGTCAATTGAATGACCTATCAAACTCCTCTTGCTGAAGCTGCAATAGCTGGCAAGCAAAAAAACCACCTGGTTCAGCTCTTTGCAATGGAGGAGGCTTTCTCGGGTGAGGCACAGGTCAAACTGTTTGGCATATGCTGCAGAGGAAGGATTATGAAGGAGCGGAGATGATGGTCCAATTTTTATGCCCCTCCATTTATTGGATTTAAGCAGCAATATTGGTATTGCTCACTGATGGATGGAAGAATGGATGTGGTGGAGTAGCATAATTATCATGAATGATATAATGATCATTGATATTCTCTCCTTGTACCTCACATCTGCGGCTACAAAAAAAATGAAACAAAATTGGCATCACTGAACATATGATACATACCAGTTAATTGGGCAAATTTGGCTTCTTTCAGTTTTGTTTTACAATTTAATAGACCAGAGACTTAGCATCATGGCACTTCATAGCATCATGAAAAATATAAGCAGAATATTGTTTTATCAAATATATGTATATATACGTTACATATCTTGTGCTTATGTCAGAATTTTACTTTAATAATATTCTTTGGCATATTTCTTTTGTTTTAAGGAATGACTTACCACTGTGCTTTCCAGAATCCAAGCCAGCAGTATCCACATCTGCTGCAGCAGATGTAGCAACCTCCTGCGCGGTGAATGGTTTTGCGACTCTCTCGCCAGCAGGGTGAGTTTCTCCATTAAGTTTTGGGGGCGTTTCGCTTGAGAATTGCCTCAATATAATATTTGGCAATGCTTCACTGTTGGCGCGCCTCCAATCGTTAACTTGTTTCTGAGTGTCTTTTTTAATCAAAGCTTTGTACAAGGGTTTTCCTTGCAAGAAACTGTTGGTAGAAGCAGTCTCGAGCTATTTAGTTGCATCACATTGCTTCTAGTTCAACATCACGCACACTGAGCCCTATCCACTCCTTACTTGCATTTGCAGACTTCTCAAGTGCAAAATCATGAGGGGTCTGGACAGAGTAGATAGAGAGAAACTGTTCCCATTGGCAGAAGGGTTGGGAACCAGAGGACACAGATTTAAGGTGATTGGCAAAAGAACCAAAGGCGACATGAGGAAAAACTTTTTTATGCAGCGAGTGGTTAGGATCTGGAATGTACTGCCTGAAAGGGTGGTGGAGGCAGATTCAATCATGGCTTTCAAAAGGGAATTGGATAAGTAACGGAAGAAAAAAAATTTGCAGGGCTACGGGGAAAGGGCGAGGGAGTGGGACTAGCTGAAGTGCTCTTGCAGAGAGCCGGCACGGGCTCGACGGGCCGAATGGCCTCCTTCTGTGCTGTAACCAATCTATGATTCTATGATTCTATGTTTTGAGCTGTCATTTCTCTCTGGCTTGTAAAAGTACAACGCATGGAATGAAAAAAGCCCATTCAGCACATCAAGCCTGTTCCTCCACGGACCTGTTATGTTAACCTCTGTAACAATTTCTTCCCATGTTGTTTTCCTTTTCGTAGCAGCTGGACCATAATGATTTGTCGGGCCACTTTTAATAAACACTAAATTGGCTCAGAAAATCGCCACCATCTTTGCTCTCTCCTGTGTCTTCTTGGATCTCAGGGATGCTGGGATGAGTGGCACATGAGTGGTTTAGATTCACGTTCCAATTGGTGGCTCTTGAGCCATCAGCAATGTGTTGGGAGACAACTCGGATGCAATTTAGATTAATTTGGACTGTTGGCTAAAATTAGCTCTTCAAGTTTCAATTTGAATTGGAAATTTTTCGACCTAATAGGTCTTTTTACACATGGTTCGTAATACTTGCTGCTTCCTGCTCCGAAGCACTATACCACTCCAATTTATTTTATAATTCTAGATAGTGTGACATTTGTAGGATAGGCATTTTCCAATGGTCAACATGAGGACTTTCATTCACTGATAAAAGGAAGCAACAACCTTTGCAGAAAAACGCCTCCGAACTTTGAAGAAGTAACAGAAAGAGTACAAAGGGGCAATGCAGTGGTTGTGGTATACATGAACTTTCAGAAGGCCTTCAATAAGGTGACATAAGAGACTCACGGCAAAGGTCAGGGTATGTAAGACCAGGGGCCAAGCAGCAGAATGGATTTAAAGATGGCTAGAAAACAGAAGGTAGGAGTTAAGGGAAGGTTCTCGGACTGGCAGAAAGTGGGAAGTAGGGTCCCACAGCGATCCATGCTGGGACCACTGTTGTTCACCATATACAGAAATGATTTGGACTCAGAAATTGGAGGCATGGTGTTGAAATGTACAGATGGTATCAAATTGGGGCTATAGCTAATAATACTGGAAGACATAAATAGGCTTGCACATTGGGCGGATAAATGGCAAATGGAATTCAATGTAGCGAAGTGTGAGGTGGTTCATTTTGGTAGGAGTAACAAGGAGGCCACTTATTCCTTGGAATGTAAGAAACAAAGGAGGTCATTTTGACTTTGGACGATAGTGGAAAGTGAGTGATATCAAATCAGTCGCCTATTATATATCTCTCCCGATTTTCATTTCAAGTCTTCTCCAACTTCAGGACCATACATTGGTATAACTCATCACTATAGGAACTGCTTAAATCCTTACAGTAGCTGTTTCCCTAAAATTGATTGGTTAACACTTAAGTTGATTAAGGAGTGCTTGTGAAATATGGGTCACATCTAGCTAATGTAATAGAGTTCTATGACAGGATCGCTGAGATGGTGGCTAGAGGAACAATGAATGATATATTCATATATTTTTCGGAAGACATTTGATAAGGATCTACGTAAGAGCTGGCTAAAACTGAAGTGCATGAAACTGGAGGCAACCTTGTGGTATGGATAGGAAACTGGTTAGGAGGCAGGGAGTGGCACTTGGTGACCTCAGGATATGAGGTGATGCTCCAGCTTTTAACTCTACATAGAAATGACCTGGATTTGTGAATAGAGAGAAGTATATCCAAGCTTGCACATCATGCTAAGCAAAGAAGTATAGTGAACTATGAAGAAGGTGGCAGAACACTGTAAAAGAGCATAGAATAAGCAAGAAGGCATAACAACGGCAGATGTGGGTTATCACAACAAGCTGGGAGGTCATACACTTTGAATACAAGAACCGTTGACGGAAATACAGTTTAAATAAGGAAGTTTTTGATAGGCATAGATAAACAAAGGGATTTAGGGGTCCAGGTACGTGCGTCATTAATAGCTAGCACACAGGTGCAAAAAGCAATCAAAAGCAATGATGTTGGGTTTTATCACAAGAGGAATACAAAAGTAAAGAAATACTACTGCAGTTATACTGAGTGCTAATCAGACCTAATCTCGAATATTGTGCCAAGTTTTGAGTGACCCACCTTAGGAAGGATATATTAGACTTGGAGGAAGTCAGTGATGATTTGCCAAGATGACACCTGGGATGAAGGGACTTGGTTAATGCAGAGATATTGGGTCAACTTGGGTTCCATTCCTTGGCGATGAGGACATTAGGTGCTTAAAATAATGAAGGAATTATAAGGGTAGACAGGGCATGGCTCTTCCCTTTAGTAAGAGATGCAGAGGGATCACAATCTTAAAATTCAGAGTTTTTGGTGGTATTGGCTGAGGGATGAATGTTGGCCGAGACATCAGGAGAACTCCCTCCTCTTTTTCAAATAGTGGAACGGTATCTTTTACTTCCTACTGAATAGTCAGATAAGGTCTCGGTGTAACATCTCAACTGAATGATGACATCTCCAACAGTGCAGCACTCCATCGGTTCTGCACTGAAGTGCCAGCCTAAATTATGTGCTGAAAGAAAAGAAAAAAAAGAAAGACTTGCATTTCTATAGCACCTTTCACGATCACCGGACATCTCAAAGCGCTTTACAGCCAATGAAGTACTTTTGAAGTGCAGTCACTGTTGTAATGTAGGAAACGCTGCAGCCAATTTTGTGCACAGCAAGCTTCCACAAAGAGCAATGTGATATTACCAGATAATCTGGTTTTTTGTTATGTTGATTGAGGGATAAATATTGGCCAGGACACCAGGGATAACTCCCCTGCTCTTCTTCGAAATAGTGCCATGGGATCTTTTATGTCTACCTGAGAGAGCAGACCTTGGTTTAATGTCTCATCCAAAAGGTGGCACCTCCGACAGTGCAGCACTCCCCCAGCACTGTACTGGAGTGTCAGCCTAGACTTTTTGTGCTCAAATCTCTGGAGAGGGACTTAGAACCCACAACCTTCTGACCTCAGAGGCAAGAGTGCTACCAACTGAGCCATAGCTGACATAACTCAACACCAATTCTGTTTAACAACAATAGAAAAAGTTTAATTCAATCATCTAATTAATTCTTAGACAACAACAGGCAACAACGATACAAGTTTTTTTTTGTGTTACTGCATGTATGCTAAAACAATTGTACAAGTCTCTGATTTCCTTGTTAGCTTTAAAGTGGGTTTACATGGTGTTTAGTTAACATAATAGTGGAAAGAGAGTAACCAGATGCTAAAACTAAAATGTTTTTGCCAGGAAACAACACTCAAAGCGTTGGAAACGTTAGATCTGGATGGAAAGCTTACACAAAGTTCTCAATGCATCGTGGACGTAATTTTAAAATAGAATTGAAAATTTTTCACCTCAAAGAGCCAAATTTTTGCTCTTAGACGGGAGAAAAAAAATCCATCCCCACTTAGCTCAAATGGATTTTTAAAATAGTTCTTTAATCATTTATATTATGATTCAGTTAACTGAGAGTATAGAAACTCTCACGTCTGTGGGTGGAAGGTACAGAGGTTTCTGCTCAGTTGGTGAAGCCCACAAGCCTATCTGTACTGATGGCCATCTTCAACTTTTCCTCAACAACAACAACTTGCATTTATATAGCACCTTTAACGTAGTAAAATATCTCAAGGTGCTTCACAGGAGCGTAATCAAACAAAATTTGACATCGAGCCACATAAGGTGATATTAGGACAGATGATCAAAAGCTTGGTCTAAGGGGTAGGTTTTTAGGAGCATCTTAAAGAAGGAGACAGAGGTAGAGAGGTGGAGAGGTTTAGGGAGCGAATCCCAGAGCTTAGGGCCTAGGGAGATGAAGGCACGGCTGCTAATGGTGGAGCGATTAAAATCAGGGATGCTCAAGAACTGAAGGATCGCAGAGATCTCGGAGGGTTGTAGGGTCTAGAGGAGGTTACAGAGGTGGGGGTGGAGGGATTTGAAAACAAGGATGAGAATTTGAAAATCGAGGCGTTGCCGGACCGAGGGAAGATGTTAGGATGTCAGATACGTTGGGAGAGTAAGCATTTGAAGAAACCTCCTTGTAAAATTGTTCTAACATTTAGCAAGACTTGTCTCACTAGAGAAAGGAGCTTTCTTTCCGCGGTTCCCAACTCTCAGACAATCACACGAGCTCTCGCCCAACAATGATACCATTTACTGAGGGGAAATTGGGGAATTGTAGCTCGAGAGAGAGAGAGAAACTGCCTCTCTCCTACATAGAAACATAGAAACATAGAATCTAGGAGCAGGAGTAGGCCATTCGGCCCGTCGAGCCTGCTCCGCCATTCAATACGATCATGGCTGATCATCCAAATCCAGTACCCTGTCCCTGCTTTAATCCCCACAGTACACATATCCCACCCTACCCCCGTAACCCCACGTATTTAATTCCCCCCTAACATATCCCATCCTATCCCCATAACCCCACATATTTAATCCCCCCTAACACTAAGGGTCAATTTATCATAGCCAAATCAACCTAACCCACACATTTTTGGGTTCTCCTGACCAGGCCCCGCCCTTCAAAAGAGGAGATTCTGTGGACACAATGGCAGCTGCAGTCCTTCCACTCGTACCACTGAAGGCCCAAATACCTTTGTACCATTGTGCCAAAGAAAAGTGTTGCCCAAATGTCTGTAGTGGAAATTAGATTGTACTGCTCACAAGTTCAAACTTGCGTTTTGGGTTTGAATAAAAGAAGCACAAAAAAAAACCTGCAGCTGGTTTGTCATGCTGTGGTTTTACACCTAAGCAGAGCACTGTACAATGAACTGAAGTGCATGTCAAACAAATGCAGCACAAAAAAAAAATTCCACCAAGAATTCAAAAGTGACCAGCCATAAAAAACCCAACTAAAGTGAAGCTCACATTGACAGACTTTATGATGTGATGCCATAGTAACGGCCAGAGTATAGCTTGAAACAAAAACAGAAAATACTGGAAACACAGAGAATCTGCGGAGAGAACAGACGGGTCAAGCTGAGCCCTTCTTCAGAACTGAAAAGTGAAAGATGAACGAGCATTTTAATAGAATCATAAAAAAAGAGGGGGGCGCGGGGGAACAAACAAACGAACAAACACAAGAGAGGGAAAATATCAGTGGAATGACTGGTAGATGCCGTATCAGTCAGGCAATGGCAAGAAGCATTAAAGAAATTAAACACATTAGAGAAACAAAGGAAAATGTGAGTACTTCACGCAGCGAGAGGCACGTTCAATGGAAAACTGAGAAAATGCTGACAAACCAGTCGCCGGGATTCTCTATCTAGTGCACATCGGGAGTGCAATCTGGGAATTCTCACACCCCTAGGATTCGACTCCCACCCCCCGGCCACCAATTTTAGAGGTCATAAATGTCACAGGCTGGTATGTCCTGAACCCCTGCAATAAGCATCCCCAATGTGCACCAGAAGAGCCAAGGTGGTAAATCTCAGCCAGTGGGTCTGCCAGTTCCCAAAAGAGAAAAGAAATGACCGACATCAAAGGAGCAGACCTCCGACCACCATCCTGCCAGCACTGTGTTCTGAAGAAGGTTCCCCATCCCAAATGTCAACATGCCTCCCCTCCCCCCCCAGACATCAACAGACCCATCCCACATCAATAGCGCCCCCTGCTTCATGCTTATCTTTCTAAGCGTAACCAGAGAATCACCTGCAATGGCTTCTCTTCCCGCTCCCGCATCATCATCTCTGGTGTCCCCCAAGGATCTATCCTTGGCCTCCTCGTTTTTCTCATCTACATGTTGCCCCTTGGCGACATCATCGAAAACACAGCGTCAGTTTCCACATATACGCTGATGACACCCAGCTCTACCTCACCGCCACTTCTCTCGACCCCTCCACTTTCTCTAAACTGTCAGACTGCTTGGCCGACATCCAGTACTGGATGAGCAGAAATTTCCTCCAACTAAATATTGGAAAGACCAAAGCCATTGTCTTCGGTCCCCGCTACAAACTCCGTTCCCTAGCCGCCGACTCCATCCTTCTCCTTAGCATCTGTTTGAGGCTGAACCAGACGGTTTGCAATCTTGGTGTCATATTTGACGCTGAAATGAGCTTCCAACCACATATCCGCACCATAACTAAGTCCGCCTATTTCCACCTCCATAGCATCGCCTGACTCCACCCTGCCTCAGGCTCATCTGCTGCTGAAACCCTCATCCATGCCTTTGTTACCTCTCAACTTGACTATTCCAATGCACTCCTGGCTGGCCTCCCACATTCTACCCTACGTAAACTTGAGGTCATCCAAAACTCTGCTGTTCGTGTGCTAACTTGCACCAACTCCCGTTCGTCCATCTCCCCTGTGCTAGCTGACCTACATTGGCTCCCGGTTAAGCAATGCCTCGTTTTTAAAATTCTCATCCTTGTTTTCAAATCCCTCCATGGCCTCGGCCCTCCCTATCTCTGTAATAGCTCCTCTAATTGTGGCCTCTTGAGCATCCCTGATTATAATCGCTCAACCATTGGTGGCCGTGCCTTCAGTTGCCTAGGCTGTAAGCTCTGGAATTCCCTCACTAAACCTCTCCGCCTCCCTACCTCTCTTTCCTCCTTTAGGACTCTCCTTAAAACCTACCTCTTTGACCAAGATTTTGGTCATCTGCCCTAATTTCTCCATATGTGGCTCGGCGTCAAATTTTGATTGATAACGCTCCTGTGAAGCGCCTTGGGATGTTTTACTACGTTAAAGGCGCTATATAAATACAAGTTGTTCTAATTGCTGTAAAGAAAGTAGCTAAGGTCAATATTCGGACCAGAGTACCCAGAAGAAAGATAAGAAATTGTTTCTGAAGTTTGCGTGAGATTCTTTTGAAGATTGTAAGAAGCCAAAGATGGCGAGGTCAGAGTGGAAATGGGAAGGAGAGTTCAAGTGGTGAGCTCAGGGTGGCGCTTGTGGACAGAAGGCAGGTGTTCAACACAGTGGTCCCTCATCTCCATTTGGTCTCCGCCTTGTAGACAGCACAGTGAGCAGTGGATACAATATATTAGACTGGAGGCAGCTTACATAAATTGCACTCTCATATGGAAAGGAGTGTTTGGGCCCATGCTCAATGGTGTGGGAGGAAGTGAATGAATACGTTGCATCTCTTTGGAAGTTGGGATGACGCAAGAATGAATCAGCATGTTTCAAACAGAACAGTCCCTCCAGAAAGTGGATAGGGAGGGGAAGGGAAGAAGTGTTTGGTAGTGAGACCCTGTTAGAGAATGGTGGATGATGATCTAGTTAGTGTGGAGGTTTGAATACAATTTGAATTTGTTTTCAAAAGGTTTGAACTACGCTAAGGGATCAATTTTCTATTGCCTAGTTTAAAGGTGGATCATAGCAGAACTTATTTTTACTAATGCAAATTAGTAATGCAGGAAAAAAATTCATATACTGCATATTTAACATATATTTCACTGTTTAACACCCTTCCAGTCATCGTGATATCCAACTAATCTTCACTAACTGAGTCACATTATGCATTATCGAAAAGGTGTTATGCCTTATCGTAAGTTTATGTTTAATTAGCCTTATCAGTACCACAATGAAATGTCCGCCTCTAAGCACCTATATCAGTCTGAAGCCAATGGCCTTCCTAACAGAAAGGTTTAAACAGCTGGCTCCCTCACTGCCAGTGCCAAAATAAGCAGCTCCTTTCAACATAATACTATGCAAAAAAAAAGGACTTTTCTCAATGATGTGGTAACCCATTTTAAGAGAGTGCAAGATAATTTAAACATCAACATTTGGCTTCTGTTGTTTCTTTTAGCATCTAAAATGATGTACAGCACGATTATGTTAACAGAGGCTTTTTGGCTCAAGGCTGTGATACATACAGAAGCAGCTCCTATCTCTGTGCGGAAACTCGAATGACTGAGCTGGAGATAAGAGAATTCTCAGTTCTGTAAAGTTCACAAGCTGATCTTTTTCTTTAACCAAAAAGAGCACCGTGTTAAAAAAAAAAAGATTTGGATGTTTCCTTTTATATTTAACGAATGTTGTTCAGAAATAAACACTCTTTATGAGATATTCAATAGCTTTATCAACAATTCATTGTTACATTCTCATTATATGTTGCAGGAAAACAGCAGCCAGGAGTTTGTTGGCAGAGGTGGGCTCTAGAAAAGCAATTGGTTTTGAGGTTGGTTCCTAACGTTGCCCCCCGCACTGTCAAAACTGGGAACAGACTGCAGGCAGAAAGAAAGGAAAACTATACAGCAACTCGGAAACCGAAACAGGCATTTTTGATTATTTTTGATTACCTCATTCAGCTGCCCATCCAGCGTTTAATTCAGCACACTTCTCAAACAAAATCCTTAGGAATTATTTTATTTTTAAGAATCTCTTGTGATTGTTATTATTCTTCGCAGTGAAATATGAGAGAAACCTCCGTGTACCCCCCCCCCCCCAAAAGAAAATAGTTTTACACATTGTGGCGGCTTTTCGAAAAAATCCTGTGATCTCAGAGAAATATAAAGCAAAATTATCATAAGTTGTTAGACTAAAGCAAAGGGCATATGAGTAAAAGCACTTGGATAATACGTGACCCTCTTGCTGTATAAATAAATACCTTTTGAGAACCAAAACAAAGCCTTTGCAAAATCCCTGGCTACCTTTTCATGCCATAATAATTAGAATATAAATAGACATTATCAGAAGCGAAAACTTCCAAATTACAATTTAAATTAAATTCCTCTCTTTCATTTGCTACCAAAATTGAGAAGCTGTTTAAAAACCAGGATTAAAAAAAATAAGATCTAACACTTTAGAAGATATGTGCTTGTCAGTTCGATTTAAATATTAGCCAGCATTAGCTGAGATTCTATTGCATGATATCATTTGGATTTAAGACATGTTTAATGCATACCTTCTGAAGTGTAAAAGAGCTCTGTGCTACAGGTTCTTTGTACTAGTGAGTTCTACATACAAGGTACTGTTAAATCAAAGGCAATAGAAGACAGTTCAAATCTCTTGTTAGGCAGTAATTGCCTTTTTAAGTAACACCTTCCTCTTTGGGTTCCTTTATGTCTCATCCAGCTAGTTTGCTTTAAACAACAACCCGATGGTCCCTGAGACATCTTCCCACAACTCCAATTACCCTGGGAAACCTCTATTATCGGCGAACACTTAGCAAGTCTCTCAAAACAGACTGAAAACGCACCATCTTGTCCAGCTTTACAAAAGCTGGGTTGTCTAGGAACAAGCCGGTAGTCTAGGCAGAAAGAAGTGCTTGACCGTAGTACTAACAAACCATCATGAACGATGCTGGCTCAAAGACTTAACGCCATCGCAAAGACATGATAAACACTTCTTTCAATGCCAAAGGGAAAGTTAATTAGAATCTAGCAAAGAAAATGGTATTTTGTTCATTTACTCCAACACTGTGATTGGTACCAGGTGGGGTTCATTTCTGGCACACTTGCACGGGCTGGAAACTGGAGTATCTCCACGTTTGGAAGTGTATCGCCACGGCTGAGTGGCATCCAATGAATTGGATAAATACTTGAAGGGGAAAATGACAGGGCTATGGGGAAAGAACATGGGAGTGGGGCTAATTGGAGAGCTCTTTCAAAGAGCCAGCACAAGCACGATGGGTCAAATGGCCTCCTTCTGTACTGTATGGTTCTATGATTCTATGATCACTGAACAATGCATGACCATTTCTCTTTTTATGTCCTTAAAATTGAATAAAAATATTAGAAAAATAAATGTTTCAGAAACACATATTAGAACTACTTTGATAAAATCCTTCTTCGTGAAATATATTTTTTCTGTCCACTCGTGATACTGACTATAACTCATTCATGCAAATAACTCACTCCCACAAATTGTTCGGTCAGCCTCACTTTCAGAAATAAAGATGAGATTTCACGCAGAGCAGCTAAGTCCGTTCTGCTCACAGATTTAGACAATATTTGGAAATCCTCCAGTTTGCACCATGCGCGTTGTGTTTCATTTTCATTGTTCTTTCTAATATTTATCGCTGACTTTTGGAATAGAACTCTGATCAAGGATTCAGTAATTCCAAACATAGCGAATTGTGACCTCTTGGTCACCTAATTATGTTACTGACAGTATCATTTCTGAATTCCCATTCTGTAAAAGTCAATCTGTACTTGCTGCCAACCGACTTACCATGTTGGATAGTAACAGAAATCCTGTGACCCCTGAACTCTATGACCCAGAAATTACTGTTTGTGATATTAGTGTGTAAACGCTAGATACATTTGTATGACATCCCTTTGCTATTTTAACAGAGGCATTAATCAGCTTTTTTTTTAATGGGTTGATGGCTCCATTAGAATGGCAAACAATGGAATGTCATATGATTATGCTGTGTGTTTGTGCACTAATATTGTAAAGTTACCTCCAGGCTTAGATTATGAGTCTGCTTTGCAGTAAGGGTGCCAATAAGGACATTTTTGATGCTTGTCAAGATGAAAGATATCACTGTTCAGAAATGGAACAGTGATTTCCACCTGTTCCACCCAGTCTTAGTATAAAGCAGTCACAAGCCACTTTTAGCACATCCAATTTATCTTTATAAGGTATCTAAAATTGCATGTAGTATTCTAATTGTAGCTTCGACAGTGAAGTATACAAGGGTTATAATAACTTGCTATGCCCCGGGATGTATTCTAGTATCTGATTAGCTTTGCGTGACTAGAAAATTTCAGTGAATGATCAATAATCACAGCCAAATTCCTTTGCTATTCCAAAGTATGAATCCATCATCACGTATATATGTTTGCTGGTTCCTGTTACAATATGCATTACCTTACATGTAGATGCCTACATTAAAATCCATGTGCTGTTCCTTAGCCCCTCTACTTACTTGGTGCAGATATTTTTGAACGTTATTTATCTCCCTTATATTTGTCAGCTGCCCGTGTAGTTTAGTTTCATCAACATAGTGTGAGCAGCAGTGGGGCCAGAGCAGACACCAGCAGAACTCCAATAGTCCCTGGGCTTCAGACAGACCATTTTCTATTCATCATCATCTTTTCTATTGCAAAATTAGTTTTCAATCCAGCTGGCTATGTTTCTGTAGAATACCCCAGTTAAAATGTTCAAGTCATATAATTTTACAGCACAGAAGGAGGCCATTAGGCCCAATGCACCAGTGCTGGCTCTCTGAAAGAAACATCCACTTAGTTCCATTCTCCTGCCCTTTCCCCATACCCATTGAAATTTTTCTTTTCCAAATATTTATCTGCTTCCTTTTAAAAAGCTAGCGTGCATTCTGCCTCTGTTTCTGGTAGGGCATTCCACAACCCAACATCCCCCTGTGTAAAGTAACATCCCTTAACCTCTCCCTTCATTCTTTTGGTGATGATCTTAAATTTGTGCCCTCTAGCTACAGACTTGCCGACTAATGGGAAATAGTTCTTTTCCTGTCAGCTGTGTCTCAGTGGGTAGCACGCTCGCCTTTGAGTCAGAAGGTTGTGGGTTCAAGTCCCACTCCAGGGACTTGAGCACATAAAGCTAGGCTGACACTCCAGTGCAGTGCTGAGGGAGTACTGCAGTGTGAGAGGTGCCACCTTTCGGATGAGACGTTAAACCGAGGCCCCGTCTGCTCTCTCAGATGGACGTAAAAGATCCCATGGCATTATTTGGAAGAAGAGTAGGGGAGTTATCCCCGGTGTCCTGGCCAATAGTTATCCCTCAACCAACATAACAAAAACAGTTTATCTGGTCATTATCACATTGCTGTTTGTGGGATCTTTGCTGTGTGCAAATTGGCTGCCACGTTTCCTACATTGCAACAGTGACTCCACTTCAAAAGTACATCTGGCATTGGCTGTAAAGCGCTTTGAGATGTCCGGTGGTCGTGAAAGGCGCTATATAAATGCAAGTCTTTCTTTTCTTTTCTGATTTACCTTACTAAAGCCCTTCACAATTTTGAACTTCTCTATCAGATCTGCTCTATCCCTTCTCTATTCTAATGCTTGTAACAATTCCTAACATAACACACAAAATTAGAAGAAATGGAATCAACAAAAACCCTCTGGAAAATATGCTGGGACTGAAATTCCAGTCCCGAAACCTGGAGGATTTTTAAAATTCATTCTCGGGATGTGGGCATCGCCGGCAAGGCCGGCATTTATTGCTCATCCCTAGTTGCGCTGAGAAGGTGGTGGTGGGCTTTCTTCTTAAACCATTGGTAGCGGTTTGATGCAATTGAGTGCCTTGCTAGCCCACTTCAGAGGGTAGTTAAGAATCAACTATGTTGGTGTGGGACTGGAGCTGCATATAGACCAGACCGGGTAAGGACGGCAGGCTTCCTTCCCTAAAGGACATTAGTGAACCAGTTGAGTTTTTATGACAATCCTACAGCTTCATGGTCACTTTTACTGATACCAGCTTTCAAAATTTCCAAATTTCTTATTAACTAATTCAAATTCTCAAACTGCCGCGGTAGGATCTGCACTTACGTTTTCTGGATTATTAGTTCAGGCTTCTGGATTATAGAGTCATAGAGATATACAGCACAGAAAGAGGCCCTTCGGCCCATCGTGTCCACGCCGGCCATCAAGCCCTGTCTATTCTAATCCCATTTTCCAGCACTTGGTCCGTAGCCTTGCATGCTATGGCATTTCAAATGCTCATCTAAATGCTTCTTGAATGTTGTGAGGGTTCCTGCCTCTACCACCCTTTCAGGCAGTGAGTTCCAGATTCCAACCGCCCTCTGGGTGAAAATGTTTTTCCTCAAATCCCCTCTAAACCTCCTGCCCCTTACCTTGAAACTATGCCCCCTGCTTATTGATCCCTCTACTAAGGGGAAATGTTCCTTTCTATCTACCCTATCTATGCCCCTCATAATTTTGTACACCTCAATCAGGTCCCCCCTCAACCTTCTCTGCTCTAAGGAAAACAACCCCAGTCTGTCCAGTCTCTCTTCATAGCTGAAGCGTTCCAGCTAAGGTAACATCCTGGTGAATCTCCTCTGCACCCTCTCCAATGCAATAACATCCTTCCTATAGTGTGGCGACCAGAACTGCACACAGTATTCCAGTTGTGGCCTAACTAGCGTTTTGTACAGCTCCATCATAACCTCCCTGCTCTTATATTCTATGCCTCGGCTAATGAAGGCAAGTATCCCATATGCCTTTTTAACCACCTTATCTACCTGTCCTGCTGCAGTAACATAGCCTCAGGATCATTTCAATGTTAAGGGCAGACGCCAATGCCCTTTTCAGATCAACTGGGTACCTGCATGAGCATGAGGTAGGCGGTGGGGTCGAGGGGAAGAATTTCACTGTGGTACCTTTACACCATCTTCACAGATCTGGAAGGGAGGGAAAAGCTTTTCAAAGCAGCCAGTTTCTTTCTTATGCAGGTTTGGCAATGCAGTAAAATAATTGTGACATTTTTCAGAAAGAATCTAAAATTCCTTGAAACGAACTGTCAAAACTGGTCACGCAGAATATCGGCTTCAGAAACTTCTGCTTATATAGGGGAATATGTTAAGTGATCGATAGTCAAATACATTGGTGTTTTACTAAATTGTGAAGCCGATTACAATTCGGCGCGTGGATTTAGAATTACCACTGGATGAATGAAGAAAGTTATTAGAACATGGAATGCTTTACTAAAGGTAGCTATTGAGGCAGAGATTATAACATTATTTAAAAGAGAATTGGATAAGCAATTTAAAAAGGGGAATATAAAAGGACATGAGGAAAGAGCAGAGAAATGTGAATAGAATAGATACCTCCAGTGTAGTAGCACCTGCACAGACACAATGGGCTGAATTTAGAGAAACTATTTCCACTGGTTGGGGATTCTGGCACAGCCTAAAAATTAGAGCCAGGCGTTTCTGGAGTGAAATGAGAAAACACTTCTACACACAAAGGGTGGCAGAAGTTTGGAACTCTCTTCCGTAAACGGCAATTGATGCTAGAGCAATTGTTAATTTTAATTCTGAGATTCGTCGATTTTTGTTAACCAAAGGTATTAAGGGAAATGAGGCAAAGGTTGAATGGCGGAACAAGCTGGAGGGGCTGAGTGGCCTACTTCCGTTCCTATGTTCTATGAATGGCTGTAATTTCCAGGATTTTGTACCTAGGGAGTCGGCCCAAGTCCCATATTGCAGGCCATCACCACGGTTGCAATAGTCAGTGATGGTTGTATGAATAAATTTACTTGCCATGTCAGAATGTCTTACTCACATTATAGTGCAGTGTCAGCTTGACTCAACTGGCAGTGCTCTTGCTTCTGGTTTCAAGCCCCACTATGGACTTGAGCACATAGTCTAGCTTCACTGCAGGGTGGCACTGAGGGAGCACTGCATTGTCGGAGGTGCAGTCTTCAGATGAGACAATAAGCCGAGGCCCCGACTGCCTACTCGGGTGGGACATAAAAGATATCGTGGCAGATGAGATATCAAGATATCTGAAAAAGAGCCAGTCTTCTGGCCAACATTCATCTCTCAACCAGCGCCAGATTAACTGGGCATTTTCGGTTTGTGCGCAAATTGCCGACAAAACAACACTTTGCCTACACTTGAAGAGTAATTAATAGGCTGCAAAGTACTTTGGATCGTACCGAGGAAGCGAAACGTGCTATTTAAATGCATGATTGTTTGCTCTTTCTTTCTTTAACAGTAACACTATGTACTCTGCTACAGCCAAAAGTGCCACATCCTGATTGTGCAGTGCACTGGGTTCAAGTCAACAGAACACAAGAGCAGCAAAAATAATTTTATCTGATAAAAGTCCTAAAACACATGCAAACACATGCCTTTGTCCTGCTACATTTATTACAATAATTTTCCTTCCAAAGACCATTAAGATTGATATATCATTATCAAACCACCCCCTTCATTGATTACTTTGGGCAGTGTATGCTTTAAAGTTGATCAATATTCTGTAAATAATGTGTTGGTTTAGTGCATGAGTCACTGTTATACCAACAAAAAGTGTTTGTATTTTCTCTGCACCTGACAGCTATTCACCATTAAATTTGAATTAGCTCCATTAGTCATATAGCAGGCTTCAGAACAGAAAATAACTGTCAAGGCTTTTATTTTCCAATAATCTTCAAAGGGCAACAAAGATAATAGAGTCCACGCAGCAATCCTGGTACTCTGGCTCCTGCGTAGCACAGACAGAAAACTAGTGCCCCATTTTCTTATGCTTTTAATGCACCTCATTTGACGCAGAATATTTCCCCCCTCAGTTTTCTCTCCTCTCCTGTAGAGGCTGACTCGCACTGGGTTATAAAAAACTGAAAAGAAAGACTTGCATTTATATAGCGCCTTTCATAACTTCAGGACGTCCCAAAGCGCTTTACAGCCAGTGAAGTACTTTTTGGAGTGTAGTCACCGTTGTAATGTGGGAAACGCGGCAGCCAATTTGCGCACAGCAAGCTCCCACAAACAGCAATGTGAAATGACCAGCTCATCTGTTTCAAGTGATGTTGGTTGAGGGATAAATATTGGCCAGGACACCAGGGATAACTCCCCCACTCTTCTTCGAAATAGTGCCATGGGATTTTTTACGTCCACCTGAGAGGACAGTTTAACGTGTTATCCAAAGGACGGCACCTCCCACAGTGCAGCACTCCCTCAGCACTGCATTGGAGTGTCAGCCTAGAGTTTGTGCTCCCAAGTCTCTGGAGTGCGGCTTGAACCCACAACCTTCTGTCTCAGAGGCAATAGTGCGACCACTGTGTTATAGTGCCACAGGTGCCAACTGCCCTCCAATACCTTGCTCAAGTGGACATTTTTCATGTCTGAGTATAGAGACTGAGGCCTTCATTTTTACGGAGGTGGTGGTGGGTGCAGGGGAGCCTGGTAGCGAGTGGGAGCGGGAATCTGGCCACAGGTGCTAGCAGTCGGTAGGTGGAGGTGCTCCAGGGCAGTCGTGATCAGGGCTGGGGATGCCTACGAACTCCTTGAGGGGCCTGGGGGGAAGCACTCCTGCTCCTACTGCCCCTCAAGGAGTTCAAGGAAAAGGATTTTTCCCCCTAGTAGAGGAGTCAATAACCAGGGAGCATAGTTTCAAAGTAAGGGGCAGGAGGTTTAGAGGGGATTTGAGGAAAAACTTTTTCACCCAGAGGGTGGTTGGAATCTGGAACTCACTGCCTGAAAGGGTGGTAGAGGCAGGAACCCTCACAACATTCAAGAAGCATTTATATGAGCACTTGAAACGCCATAGCATACAAGGCTACGGACCAAGTGCTGGAAAATGGGATTAAAATAGACAGGGCTTGATGGCCAGCGTGGACACGATGGGCTGGATTTTCATTGACCCGTGGAGGTGGGTTTGGAGGCGTGTGGGGGGTTAAAATTGCAAAAACTGGTGGGCGGGCACAAGCCCGTCTCCATCCCGCCTCCACGCAATTTTCATTAAATCGTGTCTGCTGGTCCCGCCTCTAAGAGGCGGGATAGGCTGTTAAGGCCCTTAACAAGCACTAAATTGCCTCTATAACGCCATTTTGAAAGGCCTTTCTGATTTTAACCCTTTTTCTACGTGAAGCACGCCTGTTCTGAACCACGAATGTGAAACCTGGCGGGAGGACATTTGGATCGCTGATGCTGGAGCACATTTGGAGCTGGCTGGCTGGCTGTGGGGATGCATATATGGATGGCTATGTGGAGGAGACATATCTGGGAGTAGTGGTGTAAAAATATCTGAGAGCAGACTTAGGGCTGCTGCTGTTCATTTTGCAGGTCCTCTCACAGCAAAGGCCAGGCAGTCTTTGAAGACCTTCAATGCAGCAGCAATGATGACATCATCAGAGGTGACTTTCAGACTGAAAACACTAATTGGTTCATGGGTTCCCACATGCTGGAACTCAATTGCCCAATTAGGTGAAAATTGTATCAATCTCCCACATCCAATTGCAGTCGGGTGGATAACACGAAAAGTGGATAACACGACCCCAACCCGCCCCAGTATCAAAATCCAGCCCATGACTCTATGACATTTTTGAAACATACCTTGGCCTCTTCTGGCCACTCGACTCCTCCTGCCGTGGTTCTTCTGCCAGGTGGCAGATAGTATGGCACTCCCTCAGGCTTCCGTTAATATTACTTTGCATCATTAATAAGCCCCCGCGTGTTTTTAGCAGGAGCCTCGTAGATTTTAATCGCTCCACCATTGGCATCCGTGCCTTCAGCTGCCTAGGCCCTAAGCTCTGGAAATCGCTCCTTGCACCTCTCCTCCATTAATACGCTTCTTAAAACCTATCTCTTTGACCAAGCTTTTGGTCACCGGTCCTAATATCTCCTTATGTGGCTCGGTGTCAAATTTTGTCTGATAACGCTCCTGTGAAGCACTTTGGAACGTTTTACTACGTTAATGGTGCTATATAAATACAAGTTGTTGTTCTTGTGATGCAGCAGGGCGCCATCCATATACAAGTGACAATGCGGTACTCAAGAGAATTCAAGCGTGTCAAGGTAAGTGTAACAATTCTGCTGTTTTTCAAATGAACCCAAATTCAACCGCATGAGACACAACCTGGTGACAGAACTCACCCAGTGTACCAATCTGCAGCATCTGGAGCAGCAGAGCATATCCTCGTGTCTGCCAGTTCTATGTTATTTCTCAACAAGTTTCTTCCCTCCTCTCCTGAAGGCATTAACTTCTTGCTAATGGTATGGTTCCATGGGCACCGGGTGCACTTTGCCCAAGTGACCATTATTGCACCACGGGGGGAAGCATCGCAGCCGAGCCCAACCTTGCGCAGGCCCGACATTCACTCATACACACACACACACGCAGGAGGGGTTGGTCACTGGATGGCGATGAGGAGCAGCAATCCTAGCTAATCTCCTCTCAACCCCAGGGACACCCGGGGGAATTGTAGTGCCCCAATGCCACGTTGGCCGAGATCAGCTAACTCACCACAGACCGGAGCCTGGGGCCTTCCTGGTCTCTGAGACTCAGGTACTCATTGGATAGCCTCACTGAGCCATCGAGAGAGCCGCCCACTGCTCCTTACATGGTGACTTCTTGGTTTTAGCTGGGAGTGGCGAGGGGGAGGCACGGAGGGTTCCACTCTCACACCTCCTTGTGGGAATTTATGGAATGGCTTTGGCAGAAGCTTAGAGCAGATTGTCTGCCCCCCCTTACTAACCCCGCCACCACCGCCCCCCCCCCCACCCGATCAAGAAACATGATAAAGGTGGAATCAAATTAGGGTGGGGGGGGAAACACTTAAAAAAATACATTGATGATATAAGTGATGTACAAGTGCCTTGGGAGGTTTTACTACGTTAAAGGTGCTATATAAATGCAAGTTGTTGTTGATATTGTCCAACACTGCCTGTAACAATTGCTTCGTTAGGAGATTTTTTGGTAACTAGGTCCCCTGTCTTAGCAAGTAACAGAGAGAATTTTTTTAAACAGACATGTAATTCAACATTTTCAAATTCTCAGAGAAGGAAAATAAAGCACCGTGAGGAGAATCTGTTGTTCTCTACATGTGCTTGAATGGCGCAATATGTTTTCCAGAATTTCTGTGGTAAAATTCGGTTAAATATACCTAAGTTACTGTGATGTCACCAGTGTGTAAGTATGACTTTAATTTCCACACTGATAAAGAATATTGCACTGACACCAGTGTGAAAAATGTGCCCTTCACAACTGCTCACTCTCGTGATGTGACTAGAGCACGATGATCGAGATGATTTTCACTGATCTGGAAATAGCAGCACAGGAGATTGAATAAATACCACTAGTGTCCTCAGAACAATGTGCGCACGTTCCCTACTTGGTGCTTTTGTAAAAGCTGCAAATTCCAGTCACTGCTCAAAGCGTTAAACTAGACTATCATCGTGACTGATGCTCGCAGCAGAGTCAGCATTATTCAAGGATAAATTCTGTTTTGACAAGGCTCACAGACCATTTGTTTAATCTTCAGGTAAGGCTGGGTCTCGCCATTAGTCAGCAAGGTATTCGAAAAAAAGAATACGCTTTGTTTTCTTATTTGAGAATTGTCTATGCTGGAAAGCAAGTCTTTCCTGCTCGCCTTTTAAGTGCTGGGCTAATTTATGGCTCGGCAATCTGGGGGAAATAAAAAGCAGGCCCAAACCTCCTCACCTCGACAACACTTTAAAGAGGGAGACAAACGACATCTCCTTCTCTTTCTCTCTGCATTTTGTCTCCTGTTCCTTCTCTCTGTCTCGTTCTCTCTTTTTGTCTGGTTCTTTCTGTCGCATTCTCTCTCTGTCTGGTTTCTGTCTCGGCCTTGTTCTCTCTCTCTCTCTCTCAGTCTATTCAAAGACGCCAACAGCAAATACATCATTTCTTTGTCCAATTTTGTATTAGAAAAAAGCTATGCTGTGCTAATCAGTCTGTTGTTGAGCAGCTCCATGGTTAGTGGGGGGAGGGATGTGCGGGGCAAAATGCTAGGTCATTAGTTAAAAGGGATATAATGGGCAGAGTGGTTTATTTGCTAATTAATAACAGAACGTAGGCGTGGAAGTTTTTAAGTGGAGCCACCAATCCAGTGAATTATTGAGCAAAAAAAAAACTAAATAACGTAATGGTCCAATGCTGCGTTGGCTGATCTTTAATCTACAATGCAAAGCCTCAACATTTAGTAGCGCTGCAATTATATGGCGTGCCTCTCATTGGCTCAATCATCTATCGGCGGGCAGAAGCTTCAGTGAAATGCATTTAGAAAATGCCAAAGGTCTAGATCAGCCCCAGATTCATTAGGAGACAAGCCCGTAGAGATAGAGTGGGGAAGGGGGTAGGGGCAAGATTTCCCCGCGGTCCAAAGCAGAGATGGAAAGACCGAGCTACGTGAGAATGTTTTACTTGTTAGCTAGACTAACGCGCTGAGTAGTTGCATGAACTACCTGTCCTCAGGCATTTAGCCCCTGTATCACCTCCTGGCCCGAATGTTGCCGCCAGAAACTATTGACCAAGTCAGCGGTTTCCCGTGCAAATCAGGCCCTGCCGTTAAATTCCGTTCTCCCGGGTTTCCCGACCACTTCGGAGCCTCCCCCACCCCACTCCCAATCTGCCTTCCCCATTAAAATTCAGCCCATAGAGCAGAAAAGGCGAACAAAAATGGTGCGTCTCTTGCTCAATGGGCTGATGGCTACTGCGGTTCCTATGCAATGTTGCATCTGTGCTTGAAGCAGTGCAGTGATACTTTGGCCCCGATATTTCTGGAGAGGCGAGAGGTATCCCGCAAAATCCGGGAACACGCAGGTCCTGCCGAATTTAATGGCCTCATTCTCATTTTTTTTACTCCGTTTCCCACCCGCCAGCCGGCTGGCCAGAGTCAGACCTACAATCGGGTGGGGGCGGGGGGCAGGGGGCAGCGGGGGAAGAGGGAGAGATCCTGGGGTTGTGTGGGGGGGGAGGTCGGACCAGCTGTCGGTAGGGAAGGGAGACCGGGAGAGACCGCTGGTTTGGGAGGGGGGATGGGGGTGGGTGGTTGGCTGATCACGGTGGAGGATTTGTTTGAGGGGCCAGGGGGAAGCACACCTGCTCCTCTCAGCTCACAAGCCGTGCTATAAAAAGTACTTACCTGCTGGTTCCGCCTCCCTTTCGCAACTGGGTTTCCCGAGCCCTGGGAAACCCGGCCTGCCAGCATTAAATTCAAATGGCTGCCAAAGTCTGGGGAACGGAGCCTCATTGACATATTATAATGACAGACACCCCCAAACCCGGCGCGGTTAAACCGGAAGTAGACGTGTTCGTGGCGGGTTAGCGTTGGGTTTTGCATATTTGTAGATTTAACCCCCCCCCCCTCAACTTCCCCGGCCCTCTGCTGCCCATCGTGGGTAGGTTAAAATTACCCCCCTTGTGTCTAACCTCTGTTATATCTGATCTCAAATGGCGAAAGTCAAGCAATGAATCCTTTCCCAGCACCGATCTTCCTCACCAGCACAGAAACCACCATAAAATTATTTTGGTTTCAAAAGCAAATTTAAAGACATAAGCCTAGAAGCCCAGTGCAGTTTTTGGCGTGGAATTAGCATAATATGGGCGGAAGGATTAATTTTAGGGCAGGGCCTGTTTCCACCAGTTTCTACAACTTTCTGACAAGAGTGGAGAGGAGGAGGGGGGAGTGAAAGGGCCCTTTTTCCACCTGCTCCCCCACTGTCCCGACATCACTTTTCGAGATGGGACTGGCAGGATGCCAACCCTATCCAGAAATTCCGCCTGCTCTTCCCAGCTTACTGCCAGTGCATGAGGGCCGTAAGTGGGCACCACAAAATAAACTTGCTTTCATAGAGCACCTTTCTCAACCTCAGGGCATCCCAAAGTGCTTTACAGCCAATGAAGTGTAGTCACTGTTGTAGTGTAGGAAGCGCGGCAGCCAATTTGCACACAGCAAGGTCCCACAAACACTAATGTGATAAATGACCAGATAATCTGTTTTAGTGATGTTGAGGGATAAGTATTGGCCAGAACTCCTCTACTCTTCTTCGCATTAGTGCCATGGGATCTGTTGCATCCACCTGAGAGGGCAGACGGGGTAACAACTCACCCGAAAGACGGCATCTCCAACAGTGCAGCACTCCTTCACTATTGCACTGGAGTGTCAGCCTAGACTTTGTGCTCAAGTCCCTGGAATGGGACGGTGAACCCACAACCTTCTGACTCAGAGGCGAGAGTGCTACCCACTGAGCTACAGCTGACACTGACACGCCAGATGATGCCGTATCCCAATCTGTGAGAGTTCAATTGATGTCAGGTGAGTGGTAGAAGAATCCCAGAGGCGGCAGCTTACCATTTGAAGACTAAAACCAGACCAGCCTGCACTCCTCTCCCTCCCCGAGGAAGTGGTAAGGCGCCACTCTGAAATCCCGCTACTTCTGCAGGGCGGATGCCCCAATAGCAGCTTTACCAGCTTGAGCGCCCACCCCTATTATTCAAATGACCTTGTCCCCTGGGTATGGGATGAGGTCAGGGTGAGATCACAAGGGCAAGTGTTAGCCCCACCCCATTGCTCTTCCAGCAGTGAAACGGGCTTCCCGGCAGTAAACAACATACTCGAAAGTACGGAGTGCAACTCCTTTAAAGAACCAAATTAAACCACTGAGGTGTGGGTTTTACAAATTAATGTTGGAGGCACAGAGCTTTGCAGGATGAAAGAGTATATCAGGCAGAGGGAAACAGGAACAGGAGTAGGCCATTCAATTAGATCCTGGCTGAGCTGTATCTCAACTCCATTTACCTGCCTTGATTCTGTAACCGTTAATACCCTTGCCTAACAAAAATCTATCAATCTAAGTTTTGAAACTTTCAATTGACATAGCCTCAACAGCTTTTTGGGGGAGAGTTCCAGATTTCCACTACACTTTGTGTTTTTTTTTATTTGTTCCTGGGATGTGGGCGTCGCTGGCAAGGCCAGAATTTATTGCCCATCCCTAATTGCCCTTGAGAAGATGGTGGTGAGCCGCCTTCTTGAACCGCTGCAGTCTGTGTGGTGAAGGTGCTCCCACAGTGCTGTTAGGGAGGGAGTTCCAGGATTTTGACCCAGCGACGATGAAGGAATGGTGATATATTTCCGAGTCAGGATAGTGTGTAACTTGGAGGGGAACTTGGAGGTGATGGTGTTTCCATGCGCCTGCTGCCCTTGTCCTTCTAGGTGGTAGAGGTCACGGGTTTGGGAGGAGCTACCGAAGAAACCTTGGCGAGTTGCTGCAGTACATCTTGTAGATGGTACACACTGCAGCCACGGTGGAGGGAGTGAATGTTTAAGGTGGTGGATGGAGTGCCGATCAAGCGGGCTGCTTTGTCCTGGATGGTGTCGAGCTTATTGAGTGTTGCTGGAGCTGCACTCATCCAGGCAAATGGAGAGTATTCCATCACACTCCTGACTTGTGCCTTGTAGATGGTAGAAAGGCTTTGGGGAGTCAGGAGGTGAGACACTCGCCGCAGAAGACCCAGCCTCTGACCTGCTTTTGTAGCCATATTATTTATGTGGCTGGTCCAGTTGAGTTTCTGGTCAACATCCTGACACCATCCCTGAACAGCCTAGCTCTACCTTCAAGGTTATGTCCTCTTGTTCTGGACTCCCCCACCAGAGGAAATAGTTTCTCTCCATCTGCCCTAGCAACTCCGTTGATCATCTTAAACACCTAATTAGATCACCCCTTAATCTTCTATACTCAAGGGAATACAAGCCTAGTCTATGCAACCTGCTGTCATAATGTAGATCAGCACCTCCCGCACGATTATCTGCCCATGGGTGAAAGCGATGTGGGGCGCGGTGACCTTAACACCTGAACCCCCAAATATTCTACGCTGCCATGCGAGGCTAAAATCCACCCGTAAAGATAACCCGTACGACTTGACTATCGACAACACAGCCGCAGCAAGCTGATCAAACAAGGTTACTGTACCTTTGTAAGTGCGCGTAATAAATAAATAAATGATTGCTGACCGGGAGTGGGGGGGGGGGGGAGGGCGGGGAATGGCTGGCGACAAAGCTTTCTAACTCCTGTAGGAAAAAAATAGCTTACTCAATTTGAATGAACCATGAACCAGATTCAAAACACTATATCAGAATGCCCGATCGCCACTGAAAACTTGCAACTGAATGGCTGTGTTCAACTGACTGCTTATTTGGAAGGAGAATTTCTCAGTTCAGTCTCACGTAATGAAGGTAATGAAATTTGACCCCAGTTTTCAGGGCGAAAACCTGCCATTTTGTGGAAATGGTGATTTTTTTGTTTTGTTTCTTGCAGTGTTTCCTGCTTCTGTCCTGTTCATTTTCTTGACTTTCCTCCTAATTATAGTGCCAGTTATAACACAGGTACCAGCTTCAGTCACCAGAGCCGAGTTATACTGCCAGTTCTTGTATCCTTCTCAGCCTGCACACGCTGCAGTTCTATGCACGTATGTCTACAAGTCCAAATGCCAGTAAAATGTAATGTTCGGACTGGCCGTTTGGGAGATCAGGAGAACGGTGCATGGTTCCATAGTGCTGTATTGTTCATGTTTCCCCCTCTTTTTTTCTCCCGTGAGAATCCCACATCCTTTCGAGGGAGCCAGTCTGCCTCTGCTTGACTGTCAGCTAATGTTAAAATTAAGCTTCAACTTGGCTTTGCACCAAACTGCGGTTCTACTGCAGTGAATGCAAAGCCCCAGTGGTGTGGGGTTACCTCACCGAAATGGGCTCGCACCTTCACGTCACAATGTAACTACACGGTTTGCATTGAAGTGAAGGTGAAGCAGCTTCATGTTGTTGGCAGCCTATCTGGCCTATTAAACAAGGACCTCCCTGCCCTCCTAACGTAACACATTAAGAAAGAAAGAAAGATTATACCTTTGCATCACAACTGACACTGAAAGACTTGCATTTATATAGCACCTTTCACAACCACCGGACGTCTCAAAGCGCTTTACAGCCAATGAAGTACTTTTTTGGAGTGTAGTCACTGTTGTAATGTGGGAAACGTGGCAGCCAATTTGCACACAGCAAGCTCCCACAAACAGCAATGCGATAATGACCAGATAATCTGTTTTTGTTATGTTGATTGAGGGATAATTATTGGCCAGGACACCGGGGAATAACTCCCCCGCTCTTCTTCAAAATAGTCCCGTGGTATCTTTTACATCCACCTGAGAGAGCAGACGGGGCCTCGGTTTAACGTCTCATCTGAAACATGGCGCCTCCAACACTGCAGCACTCCACTGGTGTGTCAGTCTAGATTTATGTGCTTAAGTCCCTGGAGTGGGATTTGAACCCACAACCTTTGGACTTCCAGAGGCAAGTGTGCTACCCACTGAGCCACAGCATGAAGTCACAATGATAGGTATAGGAAAAGGAGGCCATTTGGTCCATCTTGAATAAAAACCTACAGCTCTCCCCATGACAGCAGCTAACCACCTCTTGAATGATTGCAGAGTTTTTGCATCAATTACCCCGCCTGGAAGATAGGCTCCTGGTACTGATAAAAGAAAGACTTGCATTTATATAGCGCCTTTCATGACCACCAGACATCTCAAAGCGCTTTACAGCCAGTGAAGTACTTTTGAAGTGTAGTCACTGTTGTAATGTGGGAAATGCGCCAGCCAATTTGCGCACAGCAAGCTCCCACAAACAGCAATGTGAAAATGACCAGATAATCTGTTTTTGTTATGTTGGTTGAGGGAGAAATATTGTCCAGGACACCGGGAATAACTCCCCTACTCTTCTCGAAATAGTGCCATGGGATCTTTTACGTCCACCTGAGAGAGCAGACGAGGCCTCGGTTTAACGTCTCATCCGAAAGACAGCACCTCCGACAGTGCAGCACTCCCTCAGCACTGCACTGGAGTGTCAGCCTAGCTCTCTGTGCTCAATTACACATTACATGTAGGAATGCTTCCTGATAGCAGTCCTGCACTAATTTATACCTATTCCCCTTGTCCTACAGTTGTGGTTAAAATTAAAATAGTGCTCGGTATTAACCGTTTCTATTCTGTTCAGTAAAGTTCCTTAATGTTTCGACTTCTCTTATAACGATCCCTCATTTTTTCACCTTATAGATGTAAAACTGATTGGGGGTATTTAATCTTTTAAAGTGCATTCGCTGATTTTCTCTGAACAACGCAGTGCGTTAGATTTTGCTTGCTGCATTTGTTCTTTTCAACAGAAGGCGCCGAGTGGGTCTGTTAAACTCGCAAATAATGCAACCACACAAGGAAGTGGGAGGGCAAAGAAATGATAACCTCCCCGAACAGAGGGGGGATGGAATATCAAGTCGTAGGAATTGCATGATCGCAAGCCTCACAGCGAGTTGTTATGATCTGCGATGCACTGTCTGAAATGGTGGTGGAAGCGGATTCAAGAGCAACTTTCAAAAGGGAAGTGGATAAGGAAATATTTGCAGGGAAAGAGCAGGGGATCGGGGCTTACTGGAGAGCTCTTTCAAAGAGCTGGCACAGGCACGATGGGCCGAATGGCCTCCTTCTGTGCTGTATGATTCTAAACTGAGTCAACCTCCTGCTCAAGCAAAGTCCAGTTTGTGGCATAAATTATTTGCGAAGTTCCACGCATTTCATCATGGTTGATACAAGAAATCTCTGGCTGTGTAATACCTAGTGACAGATACTGACATATCAAAGGAGGTGCGGGAATATAAACAAAAAATAAATCACCACGGCACAGCCCCTTCTGAAAACCAAATTCCTTGTTTCACGAAGACCATATAATCCTTTTATTTTCAAATACGTACCATTGCGTCTTTGTTATTTTAACGTAATCTGGCATAATTCTTACAACAAGGATGATGTTAAATGTGCTCTGCGGCAGAAGATTTTTAACTGGCATCATACCATTGAGCAACCAGAAAGGATTAAAAGTGTCAGCTCCAATCAATTGTGGGTAATTGTTGCACAAAGGAGCAGTCTGACTCCTGCCACAGCCGCAGTAAACCACACAGTGTTTGTGTTTACATTGAAGTATAAATTGTTATTATACCGAGTGGGTCTCTGAAAAGCTCTGCAAGGTAGCGGTGGAGCAACAGAGAGAGAAAAAAAAATCATTATTTGATATCTTCACTTTACAACGTAATGAAATGGCCTTGAGTCTTTGCACGTCCACAGGTTAAAAGATAGGAATCAGGTGATCTGGTAGCAGCAGGTTAACCCACATACCAAGCCCATGTTCACAGACACCTGTGCTGTAATCTCACCTTCTATTCAATCAGCTGTATGCTGTCCACACCACTGCTTATCTCTAGAATCACTAATATTGCGACTCCGCCAGCAATATTCTGAGGGACAGGATTTCTTCTGTAGTAAAAGCAAATGATAAACCCATTAGTAAAGAATGGGTTTACAATTTTTCTTACACAAAACGCAGAAAGGACATCGCCTCTCCTTCCCCTACCATGATAAAAAAAATCTATAATTAATTGTTTCACTTATAGTAAAGTTACTGATAACCGCCAGGGCTGATTTAAATGCATCTTTTGTCTAGACTTGACTATTCCAACGCACTCCTGGCTGGCCTCCCACATTCTACCCTACGTAAACTTGAGGTCATCCAAAATTCGGCTGCCCGTGTCCTAACTCGCACCAAGTCCCGTTCGCCCATCTCCCCTGTGCTCGCTGACCTACATTGGCTCCCGGTTCAGCAGCGCCTCGATTTCAAAATTCTCATCCTTGTTTTCAAATCCCTCTGTGGCCTTGTCCCTTCCTATCTGTGTAATCTCCTTCAGCCCCACAACTCCATCCCCCCCCACCCCACCTCCCCCGAGATATCTGCGCTCCTCTAATTCAGCCCTCTTGAGCATCCCTGATTATAATCGCTCAACCTTTGGTGGCCGTGCCTTCTGTTGCCTAGGCCCTAAGCTCTGGAATACCCTCCTTAAAACTCTCCGCCTCGCTACCTCTCTTTCCTCCTTTAAGACGCTCCTTAAAACCTTCTCAATGGCATCTAGGGATGGGCAATAAATGCCGGCATTGCCAGCGATGTCCATATCCCAAGAATTAATTTTTTAAAAGAAGAAATGTGATTGATAGCCTCTTTTCTTTAAAAAAAAAGAAGTGCGATTAAGTACGCATACCAAGATTTCCTTATCTTTCATTCTGCTTCCCTGTTATTTTGCCCTCCTGTGAATCATGTGACTACTATTTTGTAATGAGACATTATAATAATCACACACATCTTCACGCAAGATAGTGTTACATTTAGCATTATTTTAATATTATTTTGACTATATTCTCTAAGTGGGTGTGCATGTTTATGTAGATATCAGTATCTCAATGTTCATCAATGCCTGGGTTCTCCCTATTTCTCCCTGTGTCAGAGCTGAGTGCTGTCAAGTCATGTATGTGACTGGCCAGCTGGAAGTTTCCCTGTGTTTTATTTTAAATTGAAATGTTCTTTTCTTTTAAAAAAAAGGGGGGAGAAGGTAACACTTTCGTCCTTTTTGAAATAGTTTCTAGGGCAGTTTCAAATTGAGGGACATTGCAAGGACCCATTTTGGTTTTGCAAGAACCAATCGCACAGAACACTTTCTGTAAGGACAAATGATACCAAATTCACTTGGATGATTTATATTGGCTGGTTCCTGAACTATATTCACAAAGCTCGCATCTACTCATACCCACTAATAGATTTTAGCCCTGACTTACCTTTCCCAGCTTGTACTGCTTAAAAAGGAGGAGCCATTAATCACCTTGATCACTCACTGTGAGTGTACAGTAATACCATCTGGCTCCCTTTATTATGTACACAGCATCACTATGCACACAGTGACGAATTATTTGGAGAAGACCTTGTGATTTTCGGTTCCATCTAAGGCCCTGTTTTTTTGTAATATTTATATTTGTTTTGGCAAAGATCTAATTCCAGTGATTGCTCACACGGGGACGCATACTTAATTTTGAATGTAAATCCTGATTTGTTTTTTTTCCACAGTCTGTATTAGTTTGGCTGCTCAGAAGCTACGACGCATGTAAGGCGTTTGGATTCTACGTACCATCTGAACAAAAGTTGCATTTAACGCTGTCTTGTGCGCTGTCACCTTGCCACACGGTGACAGTCAAACATGTTCGACCCCAAGTTAATCCTAACGACCTGTATGCAAATACAACAACAACAACTTGTATTTATATAGCACCTTTGACGTAGTAAAATGGCCCAAGACGCTTCACAGGAGTGCTATCAAACAAAATTTGACACCGAGCCACATAAAGAGATATTAGGACGTGACCAAAAGCTTGGTCAAAGAGGAAGGCTCTCTTTCCTCCTTTTAGACGCTCCTTAAAACCTACCTCTTTCACCTGCCCTACTTTCTCCTTCTGTGGCTCGGTCTCAAATTTCCTGTCTTAAAATACTCCTGTGAAGTGCCTTGGGACGTTTTACTACGTTAAAGGCGCTATATAAATACAAGTTGTTGTTGTTTTACGGAGCGTCTTAAAGGAGGAGAGAGAGGTGGAGAGGCGGAGAGGTTTAAGGAGGGAATTCCAGAGCTTAGGGCCTAGTCAGCTGAAGGCACGGCCGCCAATGGTGGAGCGAAGAAAATCGGGGATGCGCAAGAGGCCAGAATTGCAGAACAGAGATCTCGGAGGGCTGTATGTAAGGAAACATAATGATGTCCCACTATACAGTTACACACATTTGTTTAAAAATAAAGCTGTAAAAGTAATAATGACAATGAAATATTTTCATTATTTTCATTTTTTACATCCTTTTAGACCCCCTCCCCCTCCTGTTTCATACTCTTCCCTTACCAAGATGGTGGCATAGAATCAGCCCTCTCCAGATAAGCTGCTTTTGAGATGACTCCAGGAGCTGTACAATGGGCCTGACCCACTACCATTTCACTTTCTTCCTGTGGGATATTGGGAGTGGGAGGGTGTGTCTCAAAACCGTCCAGCACCTGTCCACCTGTGAGATATAAAGCACCATCCTGAGGCAGCTCTGGACACCCAGACTATCTAAGCTGGTACACAGCTGATATTGTGGATTTTGTTCAATTTTTTAAATTAACGAACTAATTTATGGCAAATATATCTGTTTGTCAAGATGACTGCTATGGAAATGGAACACATTTACACATTTGCCACTCAGTGACAGAAAGAAAGCTTCGTCCATTCTGCCTCAACAACAGACCGTAACCACAACCTCAGAAATTCATCATTGTGTATTTTCCACTTCCCACCCCAATTTCCGACTGCCAATTCAATGTCAAACTGTTCTCAATTATGGGCAATTATGTGTTGGGGTCCTTCACCCACTGAGAACTGGCCCAACACATTTCAAATAGGACCTGCAACGAGAAGCTGTTGAAGCAGCCCGCCAGCCCAAGGCCGCCTTCGGCAGCACCTCCCAAACCCGCGACCTCTACCACCGAGAAGGACAAGGGCAGCAGGCGCATGGGAACACCACCACCTCCAAGTTCCCCTCCAAGCCACACACCATCCTGACTTGGAAGTATATCGCCGTTCCTTCATCGTCGCTGGGTCAAAATCCTGGAACTCCGTCCCTAACAGCACTGTGGGAGTACCCTCACCACACGGACTGTAGCGGTTCGAGAAGGCAGCTCACCACCACCTTCTCAAGGGCAATTAGGGATGGGCAATAAATGCTGGCCTTACCAGCGACGCCCAGATCCCAGGAATTAATTTTAAAAAATATCGAGCCACCCAGCCAGTCTCCAGGCCTGGGAAGACATCAGATCCAGGTTGTTTCTGCGGAGTCCCGAGGAATACTCTTATTCCTCCTGATCCCACAAAAATGAATTATAAATTGCCTGCTGAGCTCCTCTTCGCCTGGACCACCAGCAGATACTGTGCAAAGCGTGCACAACGCTGTTCCAAAATGGAGCTTACATATATAGTAGAATTCCAATTTGCATATTGAAAGGGCCTGCCAGCAACTCAGGTGGGCCCTCCAAGCCTCCCGGCGGTCGGCCCGGGGGATGTAGTGGCAGGCACACCGTCGGTGGGAATGAGGCGGTGCGTTACAACTCACCATTTTTGAGGCACTATTTCCACTGGGCGGGGGTGGGGGAGGGGGGTGGGGGGCCTCAAAATCTCCCCCGTACACTGAGATGCTTTTCTCCATTCTCCCCTCTCTAGCTCTCTTGGGTTTTCCTCTGGGTGTGTATACGTACACGAGAAAGTAGGTGTGAGCAAACTGTTGCGCTAAACGACTTTTCTTCCATTACTCCTACTCCTCTCAGTTTTGCTCACGGCCTTAACTGGGTGTAAGGACGAGGCTTAGTCATACAAGCAAAGTGCAAGATCGACATGTCAATGACGGATTTCAGAATGACGCAGTTGGATATTTCTTATAAACTCAGCTGCCGCTGCAGTCCCCGCCCACCCAACACCCGTCAGCAGTCGGAGAGTCATTGGCCATTCATACAGGTTCATTCCCTCATTTCTCAGTGTCAGTTTCTTTTTTTGGAAACAAATCAACTTTATTAATAACTCCACTAACAAACTCACATTAAATACTATACTCTAGTGGAAAATCAGGTTAATTACAATACAGACTACAATAAATCATAACCTCTGCACAGAACATCAACCATCCCAGAAGATAGGTTGTGATCACCTGAAAATCATTTAGCTTGAAACTAATTATCTATTTAAATAACATTATTAACTGCAAATTAGTTGTTTTATTCGTTGTTTCCTTTTATGCTTTGTGTCAATTGTAATTAGGCCTGATTTCTCAGTCCTACTTATTCAATAGTTTCTCCCACTCAGATTCTCCCACTCTACTTCCATTTGACTCCCTTTCTCCCAGATTCTTTAGTGCTTCTCCTATTAGTGTGTTTGTCTCCATCTTAATCCTTCACAGCCGTAAGCTCTTCTCTTTGCTTATCTCTCCCTTGTTTCTTCAGATTCTCTGGATTAATTGCGGGTTTATTATATCACTCTTTGTCCTTCAAAATCTCCAGCTCTGCTCCTCAGTGGTTGTTCCCTTCAAACATCAGATTTTCTGACTTCTCTTTGTTTCTCTCTCTTCCTGCTTCAGAAGGTCCACCACACTGACTTTCTCTTTCTTGGTCCTTTGGAAATGGCAGTTCACCTCTCCTATGCATTCCCTCTTTCTCTCTCTCCTTCTCCTTCGCTCTCTCTCACACACACAGACCACACGAACTGCAGCGGTACAAGAAGGCAGCTCACCACCACCTTCTCGAGGGCAACTAGGGATGGGCAATAAATGCTGGTCATGCCAGCGATGCCCACGTCCCATAAACGAATTAAAAAAAACACCCTTTTCAATCTTTCGGGAAATCCATCTCAGCTCCGCTATGATTTTTCTCTCCTTTGTTCCTTCAGACTCTCCAGTATTTGCTCTTCTCAGTTCACCCTTCTCTTGATCATTCACAACTTCTAGTTTCATTCCTCTTTCTTTTTCCCAACTCCTGGTCATTCACCTTAGAAACTGAGGCACTCCTCGAGATGTGGCTCATCATGGGTCAGCCACTTTGAGGGATATGGGCAGACAATTGGAAGGAGTAGATTTTATAGAAACATAGAAACATAGAATCTAGGAGCAGGAGTAGGCCATTCGGCCCGTCGAGCCTGCTCCGCCATTCAATACGATCATGGCTGATCATCCAAATCCAGTACCCTGTCCCTGCTTTAATCCCCACAGTACACATATCCCACCCTACCCCCGTAACCCCACGTATTTAATTCCCCCTAACATATCCCATCCTATCCCCATAACCCCACATATTTAATCCCCCCTAACACTAAGGGTCAATTTATCATCGCCAAATCAACCTAACCCACACATTTTTGGACTGTGGGAGGAAACCGGAGCACCCGGAGGAAACCCACGCAGACACGGGGAGAATGTGCAAACTCCACACAGACAGTCACCCGAGGTCAGATTTGAACCCGGGTCTCTGGCGCTGTGAGGCACCAGTGCTAACCACTATGCCACCGTGTTGTACAGTTAATCTTGGTGCTAATTACAAAGAATATAATTGGACAAATACTTGTCCCATTATCACCCACTTCTGCCTTGCACTATCATCCCTTTTGTCATTTAACCACCCCTACCCTTCACCCTATCACAGGCCTTTCCCTTTTGTTCTTTCCCTGCCTCCCTTTTCCCTGGTTTTATACTTGGTTAAAACTAATGAGAAACTAATGGGACTAAAAGCCGACAAATCCCCAGGACCTGATGGCCTACATCCTAGGGTTCTAAAAGAGGTGGCTGCAGAGATAGTGGATGCATTGGTTTTGATCTTCCAAAATGCCCTAGATTCAGGAACGGTCCCAGCGGATTGGAAGGTAGCAAATGTAACCCCGCTATTCAAGAAAGGAGGGAGAGAGAAAACAGGGAACTTCAGGAAAGCTAGCCGACATCGGTCGTCAGGAAAATGCTGGAATCCATTGTTAAGGAAGTGGGAACAGGGCACTTAGAAAATCATAATATGATTAGGCAGAGTCAACATGGTTTTATGAAAGAAAAATCGTGTCTGACAAATTTATTTGAGTTTTTTTAGAATGCAACTAGCAGGGTAGATAAAGGGGAACAAGTAGATGTAGTATATTTGGATTTCCAAAAGGCATTCAATAAGGTGCCACATAAAAGGTTGTTACGCAAGAGAAGGGCACATGGGATTGGGGGTAATGTATTAGCATGGATAGAGGATTGGTTAATGGACAGAAAACAGAGAGTAGGGATAAACGGGTCATTTTCAGGTTGGCAGGCTGTAACTGGTGGGTGCCACAAGGATCAGTGCTTGGGCCTCAGCTATTTACAATCTATATCAATGACTTAGATGAAGGGACCAAGTGCAATGTATCCAAGTTTGCTGACGATACAAAGCTAGGTGGGAAAGTAAGTTGTGAGGAGGACGCAAAGAGCCTGCAAAGGGATATAGACAGGTTAAGTGAGTGGGCAATAAGGTGGCAGATGGAGTATAATGCAGGGAACTATGAGGTTATCCAGTTTGATAGGAAGAATAGAAAAACAGAATATTTTTTAAATGGTGAGAAACTATTAAATGTTGGTGTTCAGAGAGATTTAGGTGTCCTAGCACAAGAAACACAGAGAGTTAGCATGCAGGTACAGCAAGCAATTAGGAAGGCAAATGGCATGTTGGCCTTTATTGCTAGAGGGTTGGAGTGTATAAGAATAAGGAAGTCTTGCTACAATTGTACAGGGCCTTGGTGAGACCACACCTGGACTACTGTGCACAGTTTTGGCCTCCTTACAGTGAGAGCAGGGGCAGCACAAACCTGCAAGGGGTCAGGACCGGAGGAGGCTGACCATAAATACAGGGGGAGGAGAGACAGCGCGGACCTGCGAGGGGTCAGGACCAGAGTAGTCTGACCATAAATACAGGGGGAGGAGAGACAGCGCGGACCTGCGAGGAGTCGGGACCGGAGGCTGACCATAAATACAGGGGGAGGAGAGACAGCGCGGACCTGCGAGGAGTCAGGACCTGAGGAGGCTGACCATAAATACAGGGGGAGGAGAGACAGCGCGGACCTGCGAGGGGTCAGGACCAGAGTAGTCTGACCATAAATACAGGGGGAGGAGAGACAGCGCGGACCTGCGAGGAGTCAGGACCAGAGTAGTCTGACCATAAATACAGGGGGAGGAGAGACAGCGCGGACCTGCGAGGAGTCAGGACCTGAGGAGGCTGACCATAAATACAGGGGGAGGAGAGACAGCGCGGACCTGCGAGGAGTCAGGACCGGAGGCAGTGTATCTCCGGCGAATCCTAAAATAACAAAAAAAAACAAGAAGTGACGTCACAGGACAGCAGGTAGGTGATTGGTTGGTGATTTAAACTAAGAGTGGGAAACTATAACGTACTTTATTAAATTAAGCACTTAACTGATAAACTAATTATATAACTTTATATAATCATTGAGTAAAGTTTTTAACTAATTAAATAAATAAAAGAAGGTTAGACTAAGATATGGCAGAGCAGGTTGTATGTCTGGACTGCATTATGTGGGAGTTTGTGGACAGCGAGACTGTCACAAGTGAGCACATCTGCAGTAGATGTCTCCGTCTCGAATCTCTCCGGCTCAGAGTCATTGAGCAGGAGTGCGAGTTGGAGACACTCCGACACATAAGGGAGAGGGAAGGATATCTGGACAGTTTGCTCCAGACTTCGGTCACACCTCGTAGAGAGGTGCAGGATCAGAACGGGGTTGGTGTGACCGATAGTGCGCAGAGTAAGGGGAACCCAGGTAAGAAAGAGAGCGAGGATCCACAGAAACTGATCCTATCCAACAGGTACAATGTACTTGCTACCTGTGAGGATAAGGATAAAGACTGTCGGAAGGACAGCCAGAATGCGAACCGTGACGCTTTGGAGCAGGAGGCTGTCCTAAGGGGGGAGAAGGACGAGGAGCATAATGTGGTAGTTGTAGGGGATTCTATAATTAGGGGGACAGATAGCCTCCTTTGTAAGCAGGATCGAGAGTCCCACATGGTATATTGCCTACCTGGTGTCAGGGTAAGGGACATCTCGAACCGGCTTGAAAGGATACTGGAGAGGGAGGGGGAGGATCCAGTCATTGTGGTCCATGTTGGGACCAACAACATAGGGAAGAGTAGGCAAGAGGTCCTGTTTGGGGAGTACCAGGAACTCGGAGCTAAATTAAGGAATAGGATCTCAAGGGTTATAATCTCTGGATTATTACCTGAGCCACGTGCAAATTGGCGTAGGAATAAGCTGATTAGGGAAGCGACCACGTGGCTGAAGGAGTGGTGTGGGAAAAAGGGGTTCCATTTCATGGGGCACTGGCACCAGTATTGGGACAGGAAGGAACTGTACCATTGGAATGGGCTCCACCTGAACCGGTCTGGGACCAGGGTCCTAGCGGAAGGGATAAATAGGACTTTAAATTAGTAAATGGGGGGAAGGGCTCAGGTGGAAATTGTAGTAAAAATAGTAGTTCAAAAACAAACGCAAGGGAAAAGAGTAGAGTAACAGTCAAAAATTGTGCTTTAAGCATTACAGGTACAGGGAAAACTAAAAGATATAAAGGCCCATATTTTCTGTTGCCTACGGGTGTGTACGAGGTGTGTACACACCCGTAGGGACATCGAAAATGCATGCGCTGAAAACTGGCATTTCCGATCTGTCAAGAATCCTCTTGACAGATCGGACGCCTGCCCTGAAGAGTTCCGCTTTCTGCAGAACCTCCGCCCGCTGAAATCACTTAAAAATCTTATGCCTGGTAAAAGTGTAAGGCCTGCTTTTACCAGCATAAGAGTTTTAAAAAGTTGTTTTTTTTAATTTCACTCATTTATAATTTTAAAATACTTTTAAAAGAGGTAAGTTTATTTTTAGCTCCTGTAAAAAACTTTAATTATTTTCTTCAAAAAATTAAATTTTGTTTAAAAAATTAAATTTTATGTAATTTTAACTCATTTTAAAAACATGATGGTTTTAAAAAATTTATTTAATGTTTTAATGTCTTTTTTCAGTGATCCCCATTCATACTTTTGACAGGTCTATCTGTCAAAAGTATGAAGGGGGATTCCCTTCTTTCATTGGCTCGCCAGGCCCATGTGATCCCAGGGACGCTTGTGAACCGCATGCGCCCCTGGGATAAGTGGGCCCTGCGCATTTCGACTGTGGAGAGGCCCAGGATCGGAAGTGTCCGGACCTCGGGAGCCCTCAGGTAAGGGCATAGATTTTTTCCCGATAGGAGGCATCCGCACGCAGGAAGCCTCCTATCGGAAATTACGGGCCAAAGTGATTAAACTGTGACAAATGGATTTCAGTGTAGGCAAATGTGAGGTCATCCACTTTGGACCTAAAAAGGATAGAACAGGGTACTTTCTAAATGGTGAAAGGCTAAAAACAGTGGAGGTCCAAAGAGACTTGGGTGTCCAGGTGCATAGATCATTAAAATGTCATGAACAGGTACAAAATATAATCAAAAAGGCTAATGGGATGCTGGCCTTTCTATCTAAAGGACTTGAATACAAGGGGGTAGAAGTTATGCTGCAGCTATACAAAACTCTGGTTAGACCACACCTGGAGTACTGTGTGCAGTTCTGGGCACTGCACCTTAGGAAGGATATATTGGCCTTGGAGGGAGTGCAGCGTAGGTTTACCAAAATGATACCCAGACTTCAAGGGTTAAGTTACAAGGAGAGATTACACAAAATAGGGTTGTATTCCATCAAATTTAGAAGGTTAACGGGTGATCTGATCGAAGTTTTCAAGATATTAAGGGGAACAGATAGGGTAGATATAGAGAGAAACTATTTCCACTGGTTGGGATTCTAGGACGAGGGGGCATAGTCTAAAAATTAGAGCCAGACCCTTCAGGAGTGAAATTAGGAAACACTTCTACACACAAAGGGTGGTAGAAGTTTGGAACTCTCTTCTGCAAACGGCAATTGATGCAAGATCAGTTGTAAATTTTAAATCGGAGACTGATAGCTTTCTGTTAACCAAAGGTATTAAGGGATATGGGCCAAAGGCGGGTATATGGAGTTAGGTCGCAGATCAGCCATGATCTGATTGAATGGAGGAGCAGGTTCGAGGGGCTGAATGACCTGTTCTTATGTTCCTATGTTCCTATGTAAGGAAGGGTATACTTGCCTTGGAGGAGGTGCAACAAAGGTTCACTAGATTGATTCCTGGGATGAGAGGGTAGTCCTATGAGGAGAGATTGAGTAGATTAGGCCTGTACTCTCTGGACTTTAGAAGAATGAGAAGTGATCTCATTGAAACATATAAGATTCTGAGGGGGATTGACAGGACAGATGCTGAGAGATTATTTCCCCTGGCTCGAGAGTCTAGAACTAGGGTTTATACTCTCAGGATAAGGGATTGGCCTTTTAAGACTGAGATGAGGAAGAATTTCTGCACTCAGAAGGATGTGAATCTTTGGAATTCTCTGCCCCAGAGGGCTGTGGCTGCTGAGTCTTTGAGTATATTCAAGGCTGAGATAGATAGATTTTTGGACTCATGGGGAATCAATGGATATGGGGATCGGGCGGGAAAGTAGAGTTGAGGTCGAAGATTAGCCATGATCTTATTGAATGGCGGAGCAGGCTCGAGAGGTCGTGTGGCCTACGCCTGCTCCTATTTCTTATTTTCTGATGTTCTTAAAAGCTGTTCATCTCTAACATCATTCAGTTCTGATGAAAGGTCATTGCCCTGAAACGTTAACTCTGTTTCTCTCTCCACAGATGCTTCCTGACCTGCTGAATATTTCCAGCATTTTCTGTTTTTATTTCAAATATAATTTACCGTCACCAGTTGGTGTTGCATGTGAGAGAGTCACAACCAAGTGTAGTCTTCAGGTGATGCAGAGTTAGAGGGCGGGGGATAATTGGAACAAGGTGTGCAGACGGAATTGAGTCTCCATTATAAAGTCATACATTCCATCCTTATTTTTATGATACGTTGATTTTATATTAGTATTTATAATTAAATAGCAACGTTTACATGAATTTGGAAAGCAATGAAGTAGATTTGGTTGGAATATAGAAATTTCTCTACAGGAGTTACAGGATTAAGATCTGGGAGATACAAAACTGAGATTTTACAGCACCACCACTGGCAGATCAATGCCATTACAGCATGACACGTTTACATAGGAGTTTCCATTATAAATCGGGACATAGGAATTCTTAATGGAAAAATACTAACACAAAAGTGTAGCAAAAATATGACAAGAAGGTTTTGTGGACAGAAAATGTACACAGATGTAAGATTTTGAATATATTGAGGACGCATGCTGTCAGCACACAGATACTTTATAAAAAATACTTTGTTAAGCCACAAATGTTGCATTTGCTCTTCAACACAAAATCTTGACTGACTCTTACAGGATTTTAGTTAATTTTGTTCAGTTAAAAATATGGTATTAGTTACATGAGCATTTTTGAATAAAATAATCATATTATATATAAATGTATAGATTATTGGGAAATTTTATACTCTTCAATCACTGGTTAGATCTCAGCTAGAGTATTGTGTCCAATTCTGGGCACTGCACTTTAGCAAGTATGTCAAGGTCTTGGAGAGGGTGCAGAGGAGATTTACTAGAATGGTACCAGGGATGAGGGGGATCAGTCATCTGGAGAGAATGGAGAAACTGAAGTGGTTCTCCTTAGAGCAGAGAAGGTTAAGGGGAGATTTAATAGAGGTGTTCAAAATCATGAGGGGTTTTGATACAGTAGGCAGGGAGAAACTGTTTCCAGTGGCAGGAAGGTTCGTAACCAGAGGACACATGTTTAAAATAATTGGCAAAAAGGTCAGGAGGGGAGATGAGGAGAATATTTTTTTCCTCAGCGAATTGTTATGGCCTGGAATGCTAGGGAACCAAGGGTCTCGTGCGAAGGAGGAATTAAAGGAAATTAGTATTAGTTAAAAAAAATAGTGCTGGAGAAATTAATGGGACTGAAAGCCAATAAATCCCCAGGGCCTGATAATCTGCATCCCAGAGTACTAAAAGAGGTGGCCATGGAAATAGTGGATGCATTGGTCATCATCTTCCAAAATTCTATAGATCATGGAACAGTTCCTGCAGATTGGAGGGTGGCAAATGTAACCCTACTATTTAAAAAAGGAGGGAGAGAGAAAATGGGGAACTACAGACCGGTTAGCCTAACATCAGTAGTAGGGAAAATGCTAGAGCCTATTATAAAGGATGTGATAACAGGACACTTAGAAAATATCAACGGGATTAGACAAAGTCAACATGGATTTATGAAAGGGAAATAGTGTTTGACAAACCTACTGGAGTTTTTTGAGGATGTAACTGGCAGAATAGATAAGGGAGAACCAGTGGATGTGGTGTATTTAGATTTTCAGAAGGCCTTTGATAAAGTCCCACATAAGAGGTTAGTGTGCAAAATTAAAGCACATGGGATTGGGGGTAATATACCGGCATGGAGTGAAAATTGGTTAACAGACAGGAAACAGAGAGTAGGAATAAATGGGTCTTTTTCGGGGTGGCAGGCGGTGACTAGTGGGGTACCGCAGGGATCAGTGCTTGGGCCCCAGCTATTCACAATATATATCAATGATTTGGATGAGGGAACCAAATGTAATATTTCCAAGTTTGCTGATGACACGAAACTAGGTGGGATTGTGAGTTGTGAGGAGGATGCAAAGAGGCTTCAAGGCGATTGAGACAAGTTGAGTGAGTGGGCAAATACATGGCAGATGCAGTATAACATGGATAAATGTGAAGTTATCCACTTCGGTAGGAAAAACAGAAAGGCAGAGTATTATTTAAATGGTGATAGATTGGGAAATGTTGATGTACAGAGGGACCTGGGTGTCCTTGTACACCAGTCACTGAAAGCAAACATGCAGGTGCAGCAAGCAGTTAGGAAGGCAAATGGTATGTTGGCCTTCATTGCAAGAGGATTTGAGTACAGGAGCAAGGATGTCTTACTACAGTTATACAGGGCCTTGGTGAGCCCACACCTGGAGTACTGTGTGCAGTTTTGGTCTCCTTACTTAAGAAAGGATATACTTGCCATAGAGGGAGTGCAGCGAAGGTTCACCAGACTGATTCCTGGGATGGCAGGACTGTCGTATGAGGAGAGATTGGGTCGACTAGGCCTGTATTCACTAGAGTTTAGAAGAATGAGAGGGGATCTCATTGAAACGTATACAATTCTGACAGGGTTAGACAGACTGGATGCAGGGAGGATGTTTCCCCTGGCTGGGGGGTCTAGAACGAGGGGTCACAGTCTCAGGATACGGGGTAGGACATTTAGGACTGAGATAAGGAGAAATTTCTTCACTCAGAGGGTGGTGAACCTGTGGAATTCTCTACCACAGAAGGCTGTGGAGGCCAAGTCACTGAATATATTTAAGAAGGAGATAGATAGATTTCTAGACATAAAAGGCATCAAGGGGTATGGGGAGAGAGCGGGAATATGGTATTGAGATAGAGGATCAGCCATGATCATATTGAATGGCGGAGCAGGCTCGAAGGGCCAAATGGCCTACTCCTGCTCCTATTTATCTATGTTTCTATGGAATGCACTGCCTGAAAGGGAGGTGGAAGTAGGTTCAATAGTAACTTTCAAAAGAGAATTGGATATATACTTAAAAAAGAACATTTCAGGGCTACGGGGAAAGAGCAGGGAGTAGGACTAATTAGTAGCTCTTTCAGAGAGCTGGCACAAACACGATGGGCTAAATGGCTTCCTTCTGTGCTGTATGATTCTATGATGCCATGATTTAAATGTCGTTTTGGGAATTTATGGAAATAAAAATAATCTCCAACAAGAAAAACTTAAATCATTTATGGCCTTCACCTCCATGTAAAGAGAGTAAGGTAATTTGTAAGTCATGGAGATTAATGTCTTTGTCTGTGTGAGTACCGCAGCTCCATGATGCCATATCATATACTATAGAAGATCAAGGGGTGATCTAATTGAGGTGTTTAAGATGATTAAAGGAGTTGATAGGGTAGATGGAGAGAAACGATTTCCTCTGGTGGGGGAAGTCCAGAACAAGGGGCCATAACCTTAAAATTAGAGCTAGGCAGTTCAGGGGTGATGGCAAGAGGCACTTCTTCACACAAAGGGTGGTGGAAATCTGGAACTTGCTCCCCCAAAAAGCTGTTGAGGCTGGGGGTCAATCGAAAATTTCAAAACTGAGATTGATAGATTTTCTGTTAGGCAATGGTATTAAGGGATATGGAACTAAGACGGGTAAATGGAGTTGAGATACAGATCAGCCATGATCTAATTGAATGTTGGTGCATGCTTGAAGGGCTGAATGGCCTACTCCTGTTCCTCTGGTCCTATCTCATTTCACCTTAATGACCTGATTTGTAAATAAGAGATTTTCAAATTTGGAAGCCAGCTAAAAGGACAATGGCCAGAATGTTCTCCAGGTAGGCAGGTTGGGGGCAGGGGGCCTCCGAGGCTGGCGGGAAACTCCCGCAGGCCCTGCTGATTTTAACGGCAGGGCCTGATTTGCATCTGAAGCCTCTGTTCCCCGCCCACAGCCAGCCAGATTGAGAGGCTGGCTAGTTGCGGGCGGGTAGGCCTGCAGATGCAGAGAGGGAGCAAGGGGTTGATCCGGGGAAGGGATCGCGGGGGGCTCGGTTGGGGATCGCCCAGGGGCGAGGGAATCGGGGATCAGCATGGGCTCGGTCGGGGATCGGTGGGGGGGTGCGGTTGGGGATCAGGGGGGTGGGTTAGGTAGGGACCCTGGATCCAGGAGATAGGTATAAAGTGACTTACCTCCTGGACGCAGCAGTCCCCACCTCGGTTTAACTGACGGGTTTCACGAATTGTGTGAATCCCGTCCACATGCAGTTAAATTCAAAATGGAGGTGAAAAAAGAGGCTTCCAGCCTTATTAATAATATTTACATTGATGCATCGCCCCCTGGGGGTGGGTTGGTCCCCTGCCCCCAGCTCGCCTCCATTAAAACCGGAAGTGGGCGGGTTGGAGGCGGGATCAGGTCGGGAATCCCATTTTAAAAAATTTAACTGCCCCCCCGCTCCAAACCCACCCTTTTTTTTTAGGGGAAAATGTTTTGCTCTTTCCTGCACACTTTCCAGCGGGTCGAACTAAACATTTATACCAATAAATTAACAGGTTGTGAAATGTGAAATCAGGATCATTACAGAAGTATCATTATTAAATTCATGTTTCACAAGTTCAATGGCAGAAAACGCATGATAATTTTTATACTTTTAAAACAAATTGTTGCAGCCTACAGTGTTTAAAATATAAATTTGTCTCATCTCATACTTAACCTGTCTTATATTAAAATTCTATCCTACATGTAAACAATTATTAAATAAAATATAATATATATATTCTGAGTTGCATCATTTTAATATTTATATATATAGTTTACTATTGCTTTAACAACTTTAAAGAATTTTAATTGACTTTAATATTCTTTGTGTGCTTCAGTCTACTCTATTTAAACAACTGATTTTCTCTCCCTAAACCTCTCCGCCTCTCTCTCCTGTCTTAAGGCCCTCCTTAAAACCTACCTCTTTGACCGAGCTTTTAAGTCAACGCTCCTAATATCTCCTTCTTTGGCTCGGTGACTGATTACGCTCCTGTGAAGCACCTTGGATGTTTTTCTACATTAAAGTTGTTTTTGTTGATTTAACTGGAAACATAACAGAAGAAGATGAGAAATAGGAGCAGGAGTCGGCCATACAGCCCCTCGAGCCAGCTCTGCCATTCAATGAGATCATGGCTGATCTTTGACCTCAACTCCACTTTCCTGCCCTATCCCCATATCTCTTGATTCCCTTAGTGCCCAAAAATCTATCGATCTCTGTCTTGAATATACTCAACGACTGAGCATCCACAGCCCTCTGGGGATAGAGAATCCCAAAGAGTCACAACCCTCTGAGTGAAGAAATTTCTTACTTACTATGTTCATGCAGCTCACATTTCATATGCTTTGAACTCAATAAGTTACCCAAGCCAGTATCCTGATTACATTATATTAATGCTTAAGCAAAACAGAAATAGATTTAAAAAAATTCGTCACACCTATATGAATTCTGAACTTATATTTTTCACGATACTATCAGATCTCCTTGGTATTGCTTACGGCAAGTCAAAGTTTATGCAGTTGCAAGAGGTAGGGAGAAGAAGGGAGACATTTAACATGTGGGAAAAAGGCAATCCAAGGGATAGCTGAGGACCTTGCTTCTTTTGTCTAGTAGAGTGGTATAGGGAATATGAGCAAAATGACAAGATGGAGAATTGCTGTCAGATTTACAGAGAGTTCAGGGGTCAGAATCTATAGTTATGAGGAGACACTTGAAATACTGGGACTATTTCCAATGGAGCAGCGAAGACGTAAGAAGAAATTTAATCAAGGTTTTTTAAAATAATTCTGAATAGTGTTGACAGAGCAAATAGGGAAAGACTATTTCCTCTGGTTGGGGAGTCAGTGACAAGGAGTCATCAAAATAAGATGATCACTAACAGAGTGAGGAGCGAGATTAGGAGAGTTATTGGCCCGGATTTTGCGGTGGGTATGACGGCGTACTCTGACAGCTCTTGCAGAGAGCTGGCACAGATATTATGGACCAAATGATTCTGTTCTATTCTATTCAATAAACAAATCCTATCAGACCCTAACTCTGTAACTGCCTCCAGCCCTATTTCCCAGTTTGCATCATGTGGTTTTCTAACTCTGGCTTACTGTGTGTTTCTCCTCCTTGCTCTTTACTATCAGTAGCAGAGCCATCACCCAGAACAAACCTGCAACCTGGGATTGTCTTCCTAAAGCTCCTCATTTGCTACGTCTCTCCACCTACAGAATCCTCCTCAAAACCTACCTATTAGGCCTTGCCTTCTCCTCTTCTAACTCTTCTCATTACTCCTGCTCATTGTCGGTCCCTTCCTTTTCCTAAATGCAGTTTACTTTTGAAAGTTTTAACCAAATCAGCCTTTACCAGACAATTCATTCCATGACTCTAAGTGAAAAGATAAAAGAACCAGGGGGGGATGTGAGTGAATTTTTTTATGCAGCGAGTTGTTATGATCTGGAATGCACTGCCTGAAAGGGTGATAGAAGCAGATTCAATAGTAACTTTCAAAAGGGAATTGGAGATATACCTGAAAAGGAAAAATTTGCAGGGCTATGGGGAAAGGGAGGAGGAGAGGTCCTAATTGGATAGCTCTTTCAAAGAGCCGGCACAGGCACAATGGGCTGAATGTACTCCTTCTGTGCCAAAACTTTCTATGATTCTAAGTATAAAGATATTATTCTTTTGAATTGGATCCAATTTTTTCAGCTTTAAAATTACAACCACTGGTTCTCTTCTCCTGTTTATGTGCAATGAACTTCCCCATAGTTATCTTATCGAGCTCTTCCATGATTTTAAGTGGATCATGTTGATTCATGTTCCTCTGTGCTTTTTTGCCCCAAAGTTTAAAAAACATTTTTATAAATAGATAAATATGCGTTGGATAAAAACATGACTTAACAATAATAATTATCTCAAAGTACAAATATTACTTTATGAACAGTCTAGACGACGACTCTATAGACTAATCCTGGCATGTTCACTGCATCGGCAACAGAGGGTTTAAGATCCCTCTTATTTAATAGTATTCCAAACTAATCAAATTTCATTATTGGCTTGGAAGACTGAAAACTAAAGTGAACTATTCTTATACAATTTTATAATGCTAATATTTTATATGTATAGGGTTAAATCCCTAAAGCAATGTTTAACATTTGAATACAAATGAGGTTTGTTTTTTGTTTTCGTTGGGCACTCGCTCTGTGTTCTGAACTCAGTTCGGTGTGCGATTCTGTCGTGTGATATTAGTTTAACTCATTTGTATGAATTTTTCCTGTCAGCTAATTTACCAAAGGCAATTAATCCATAGAATTACATAGAACTTACAGCACCAAAACAGGCCATTCGGCCCAACTGGTCTGTGCCGGTGTTTATGCTCCACACGAGCCTCCTCCCACCCCACTTCATCTCATCCTATCAGCACGTCCTTCTATTCCTTTCTTCCTCATCTACTTAGCTAGCTTCCCCTTAAATACATCTGTGCTCTTTGCCTCAACCACTCCCTGTGGTAGCGAGTGCCACATTCTAACAGAAGCATTAACCTGTTTATTTTAAGTGGATTAATACCTCTTGTAATAGCAGACAAGCGGAATTTCATATTAACGTGTATATTGCAGAGCGTGATTTTACTCAAGAGTAGGTGCCGCGCATTGTAATTTGTGTCTAAAAATGTTTAATAAACTAAAGAAGATTAGTCATTCGCTCTATTGACTCAGACCTTCTGTTGTAAGTAGGTGTAAAGTGTCTGTGAAGTGGACAAAACCCAAAGTGTTACGCTGTGTTGTGCCAAGACTGAAAAGCCTCTGATGCACAGAAGCATCTGACCTCAAAGCAGATGAGAGATGAAAGGTGCAATCCATCCTCCTCATCACGCATAGATCGAACATATTTTGGATCTTCCTTCCATCTTTCAGTAAAGCAGGTGGGAAATCAGGAAGGAGGGACCACGTTTAAAAGGCAGTGTCAGACCTCTGGATTATTAACTTTTTTTTCTCTCCTTTCTTTGATTCAAGACTACAATTAAGCAGAATGTTCAAAAAAAAAAGGAGTAGTACAGACTTGTTTTACACTTTAGGATGCACATTGTTTATTAATCCACGTTTTTAAAGAATAAATCCATCATCAGCTGGGGGCCTGTACAGTTATAATTACAATTTAGAAAGTCAGGACTGTCTGCCTTACAAGGGGCTTTAAGCTTTTTCATCTCATCTTTAAGCTCATACTACAGGTAGATAGAATGTTCAAAGGGAGACATTAGTTCAGACTTGTTTTACCCTATAGATGTCAATGCTCATTGTTTAATATGTCTTGTAATTACCTTATTATGTGGATTCCCCCAAACAGTTGTAGTTACATTTCAAAACAAGGATTAATACATACCTTAATTTTAATTAGAGCACAACACCGCATGGCTTTTTTGGCTGCTTAAAGCCAACCTGCCCCCTCTCGTATCGGTAAACAGTTCACCTCAAGTTAAGATAAAGCTACGAACCAGCAGCAATTTTCTTTTGGCTTCCAGCAAAAAACATATAGTTTCTAATGATTTTTGAAAACACACGCGACAGTGCTGGACTTAGGCCATGGACGTGCAGTGATGCAAACGTTTGAGAGGATATTATACTGTTAATCCATTGCTTGTGGAAAAAAAAATCTATAATTAATCTACTTCAGTCCATGAAAGCTATCCCATTACATAATATTAGCTGATCTGCCTGTCCAGGTTCGGCTGCCTTGGAAGCTGGGAAGACAGAGAGCACACCTGTGTGCTCTGGCATGAAGGTAAATTGGTAAAGTGACAGCAGGCTGGGAGCCAGTGAGCTGTCGAAATCGCAGCTCCGATACACAGAGAAAGGATTTAGGCGGCGTTTGCACAAGTGCGCTTCAACCAACACCGGCTTCATCCTGATGGATGAGTGAAATATTTGTAACAAAGTGCGTATCATTTGTAACGACAAGGGGGGAAAAGAATCAGGGAGATTTAGCAGCGAAAAGAATGATTACCTTACATCGCCAAGTTAAAAGACTGAGCCGGAGAGGTGATGTCATTAACAATGCTTCTTTTATGATAGTATTGTAGTGAAAGCTAACGGCGCCAGAGTGAAGAAGCACGGCAAAGTTCGCATCTTGCAGACAGGAGTACGGTGAGCTGTGAAAGGCTTTGAGGGGCTGCAGTTTGCAGTGGCTTTGTCCACAAATAGCCGCTGAAACATTTGTATGGCTTCTTCATTCTTAAGCGATAAAGCGGAGCGGATACAGCTTTCAAAACAGTGACGTGAAACCCCACTGGAAGCTGCACCTTCCTGTGATCCTCATCTTGTATTTCAGCAGCACTTAATAAAACACAATTTTTTTTTGAAACCGCCAAACCAGATTTCAAAACATAAAGGGGGAAAAAATTGGGTGTCGCCCATTTTGGGGCGCCAATATCGGCCGAGGGCAAATTTTAGCGCCCGGTGCTAATTATCGCTGCCGACCGCGAAATTCGCCTCCAGCGCCCCTGGAGGTGACTGGAGCGCTAAATCAAGCGCTACACACCTCTCTTAAGGCGCTAACTTCGGGGAGTGAGGCGCTACCTCAGAGCGCTACTCAAGCTCAGGCGATGTCAATCACCTTGTACTCAGACAGACTGGCGCCGTCCAGTTCTTAAAGGGGAGGGTCCATCTTGCTGCACAGCCACACCCTGCTCATTGTAGCGTTTGACATCGGCCTGCAAGCAGTTAAAAATCTTCATCCAAGATTTATGATGGATACTCAGAGGGCCAAAGACAGAGCTCGCCGGTTTAGCGACCAGGCATTGGTGGCTCTGGTTGGCGCTGTGGAACGCCGATGGGCAGTGCTGTTTCCAGAGACTGGCAGGAGGCCATTGCCCCGTGAGTTTACAAGGGTCTGGAGGGAGGCGGCCCAGCACGTGTCATCGAGGAGTCTGGTCCAAAGGACGCATACGCAGTGTTGTAAGAAGTTCAACGACCTCACTGGGGTGGTCAGGGTGAGTACCTGCTTTTCAAAACCTCTACATCCCTCCATCTCAACTTCACTCTGTGCACAGTCGGTGTAAATACCCAAATGCCCAACACTCACCCAACAACAATGGCCACCTCATAAAACTCACATGTACATCCCACACCTTGCATACATTAACGGCTATTCAACTATGGTAGGCACATCTGCCAAGCACATGGCTGCACACTCACTCACACGCTGTCCTTTTTCTTGCAGGCCAAGCATTCACATAATCGCAGAGAGCAACAACGGATGGGAGGAGGACAGGCGGAGCTGCACCCCCTCACACAATCGGGGGAGCGAGTTCACAGACTCATTGCCAGCCATGTAGTCAGTGCTGTGGCCGTTGAAGAGGTCGACCCCCTTGGGGACAGCAACGGTATGTTCACCATCTTTCTCTCCTCTCTCATACCACTTCCCCCTCACAACAACAGCCTTTTACACTTTCAATCTAACTATACTGTCTTCAGTCCTTGCTCCCTTCATGCCCTCACGTTAAAGCCAATCTTGTACCTTCCTGCTTTCAGATAGTGAACCACCAGCTGACCAGCCTGTCCCTCAGCCCCCCAGTGGCAGCGACATGGGAGAGGAGGAGGAAGACGAAGCCGGAGCCTCACCACCTGCGTCTCCCGAGGGCGACACTTCCGACACTGGGGCCACGCGTTCACTGGAGGGGAGCAGGGGAAATGGCTCTGATGTGGGTGAAGCTTCGGGACCCAGCGGCCTGCAGCACCGCCATGGGGGAAAGGAGGCTCGGGGGCCATCTCCCCGGAGGGTGAGTGCGCCCACGAGTTCTGCTGCACTGGACTCGGATGAGGACCTCGATATAGCGGCGATGAATACTCAGGCTGTGAGCATGCATACGGAGCTCATGGGTGCAATGGCAAGAGTGCCCGAGAGCATGGATGCACTGGCTCGGAGCGTGGAGCAGTCCGCCACCAGCACAGCTATGCGCAAACCCTTGAACCCATCCTTGCCTCGTTGCAGAGGACAGTTGAATTGCAGGGTGACCGTGGGGACCCAGAGCCCATGCCGCGTGTAATGGGTCAGGTGGCAGGATCCATTGCCGCACAGGCCGACGCAACGCAATGACTTAGTGCTGCAATCGAGTTATTGGCTGGTGCCATCCAATGTCAGACCGCTCGCATGCAGTCTCAGATTGATGGCACGCAAGCGTTGACTGCTGCCATCCTCGCTGGGTCGCTCACAGTCCACCGGGGATCTGACGGTGCCGCAGCAGGCCAGCAACCTGTGCTCGAGCAGATTGCTCCGGATGCTGAGGTACTGCCCCGGGGGAGTGGCAGTGTGTCGGTCGAGCAGGAAGGTGCTGTCCTCTCTCAGGATGACAGCATTCCTACTCCCACCACTGCCACTCCGCCATTGCACTTGGCATGGCCTGTAACCCAGCCAGCCCAGACTGCTGCCGCCCATGCAGAGTTGGTGCAGTCTGCAGCCGGGCCTTCCAGGCCCAGAGCTAGTCAAGGGCGTCCTTCAAGGCCATCTGCAGTCTCTGGATCCAACATTCAGCAGCCTTCCGCCAGCCTTGCTGCAGCCACTGGGGCCACATTACGGAGGAGCAGTAGGGTGGGAAGCGGGGAAGTGCGCAGGGGATGGAGATCACCCTCGAAGGGCGAAAAGTAAAAGTTCTCTGATAAATGGGGGAATGTTTATTCCAAAGTTGGATGTTTATGTTAATATATTGTTCACTCTGTTAATGCTTATCTCGATGCGGTAAGAACGAGTTTTGTTAGTTTATGAATTGTTGTGTTTGTTTGTTATTGGTTGCGCTGAATAAATAAGACACAGGTTGTCAGATAAATAAAAAATGTTATTGGGACTTTACAACTTTGCTCATTTGACTCATTGGAGCTTTGCCCGGCAATAGGGGCTGCGGGATGCTTGCGATGATGTGCTTGTTCATCCCAGAAGCCACTTTCTCTGTCATTCGTCAGAAGCGGTGTCTTATCAGGCGTTCACGGACAGCCCTTGCAGAAGCAACATTGAGCGCCTCCCTCCCACATTGGTGCTGCTCATCCTCCTCTTCATCCTCCTCCTCTGCCTCCTTCTCCTCCTCCTCTCCCTCTTCCTCCTCCTGAGGTGGTGCACCAATCCCTGGTGGCAATGGCTGGGTCCTCATAATTGCAAGGTTGTGAAGCATGCAGCACACAACAATGAAAAGCGAGACTCGATCAGGGGAGTACTGCAGGGCTCCTCCAGAGTGGTCAGGACACTGGAACCGTTGCTTCAGCACACCGATCGTCTGCTCAATGAGGTTCCTGGTGGCGCTATGGCTCTCATTATATGCAGGAGTGTTGGGGTTACGGAGCGGTGTCATCAGCCAGGTGCAGAGTGAATAACCCTTGTCCCCAAGAAGCCAGCCACAAGGTTGATGTGGTGGTTGGAACAGGTCTGGGCCACCAGTCTGGCGCAGGATGAATGCATCGTGGCTACTGCCAGGATAGCAGGCATTGACGGCGAGGATGCGCTGTCTGTGGTCGCAAACCAACTGGAAGTTCAGAGAGTGGAAGCCTTTGCGGTTTCAGAACACCTCTGCATTTTCATGAGGTGCCCGCAATGCCACGTGCATGCAGTCAATGATGCCCTGAACCATGGGGAAACCCGCTATCCTAGCTAAGCCACATGCGCGTTCATGCTGTTTGTCCTTGGTCATGGGGAAAATTATGTACTCCCTTCTCCTTTTGTAGAGAGCATTTGTGACCTCCCGGATGCAGCAATGGACAGCGAACTGGGAGATGTTCGCAATATCCCCAGGGGTTGAAGCCTGGAAGGAGCTGCTGGCATAGAAATTCAGAGCCACCGTCACCTTCACTGCCACCGACAGAGACGTCCTGGTCCTGAGCTGAGGCTGCAGATCTGGTTGCAGGAGGTGGCAGAGCTCAGTGACCACCTCCTTGCTGAAGCGCAGCCTGCGGAAACACTGCTCCTCAGACAAATGAATGTAGGAGAATTGCTTCCGGAATACCCTGGGAGGGTAAGGTCTCCTGTGCAGAGGCCTGCTGGCCCTCCTCCCTCTGGCATTGTTTGCCACTCTCTCTCTGCGTCTCTGCTGCCTCCGAAGGTGAAGCTGGAGGACGACGCCCCGAGTTAGTACATCCCCCATTTCATCTTGTAAATGTGGTAAATATGAAGCTCAGAGAAATAGGAACCTGAAAAGTGTTGCTCAGGAACAAAACTCCTTGTAGGACAGCGTTAAATGTCTCCAGACGCCTCTCTCCCTCTCTCAACCTGCGTATGCCAAATATTTTGCCGACAGGAAAAAGCAGGAAGCGCCCGCCTTTAAATAGCGCTCCCCCAGCAACTTGCCGACTGAAAAACGTCCCCCTCTACCTGTCATTCCCAGCGGCAGGCGCTAAGGCAGGGGGCGAGAATCAATTTCCGGTCCGGGCCGCTCCCAGGGCGTTGCACGCTTGGATGACGTCACGATCTCCGGGCGCAGGAGATCGTGGCGGTAGTGTTTAGCGCCACCGCAACACGCCAGGTCAATTTCGCGGGCAGCGCTAAAATCGCCGCGCTCGGGCGGTAAGTCGTTAGCGCCCCCTGGAGGCGCTAACAGGCGGCACTAACCAACCCAATTTTTCCCCCCAGAATTTTTTAAATTATATATAAGCAGGAGGCTAAAAGGAGCTGATTTCATCCAGACTAGTAGAATAAAGGTACTACAATTGGTTTTAGTGCCGCTGGCTAGGGAAAGCGTGATAAATTAACATAAGGGCCACTGGCCTAAAGGCAGCAAGACGACAATTGGTCTCTGCACCCCTGGGCTAGTGAAAGCAGGCTTCAATTAGCCTGGTTGCTGCTTGATTAAGGCGAACTAGTTGCAATTGGCCTCAGCAACTCTTTGCTAGCGATGGCCAGGGCGCCCGCTCCAGATTGCTATCCAGCGACTGCTGCTAGCAAGGACCATTTCTGGATATCAGAGGGTTTAACTTGTGTCTGGCAGTGCGCCGGTTAAATGGGCTGGAAGGCTGCATTAAAACAGCACACAAAGGAATTTTTGTACAAAAAAAAAATCACAGCATCAAAGAAAATTAAACCCCCAGCTGAGGACGGGGCTTGGCCGTGGCTGTGATGTCCTCATGATCAAACGGCCTGCCGTCTGCCCACACTCGCTATCTGGGGTTACACAGGTGCCCCGCTGCTCGTCGGATTACGGCTGGCCAATATCGGGCCGCCTCGGCAGACATCAGGGTGAGTGTGTGGGGGGGATTCGCCATCACTGAGTGGGGGTTGGGAGGGGAGGTGGGCAGGGGTGTCCCGGGCCAGCCGCGACCCAGATGATTTTTTGCGGGGCGCGAAGGAGAATTGCGGGCCCCGCAAAATTGAATGTGGAGCTTACATAAGAACAAAAGAACATAAGAAATAGGAGCAGGAGTAGGCCATTCGGCCCTTCGAGCCTGCTCCGCCATTCAACGAGATCATGGCTGATCTTCTGCCTCAACTCCATTCACCGGCCCTATCGCCATATCCTTTGATGCCCTTACTAGTCAGAAATCTTGCGTTCTTACCTTTGCTGGGCCTCTTTGCCTCCAGTGCCGTGGTCATGATCGGATCGGTGCAGGCCCAGACCATTCCCAACCTAAAATGGACCCTGATAGCTAGACTGCAATGAGCCTATCACCTGAAACAGGCAGGCGCTTTAGGCACCCAGTGGTAGGACCCTTTCAAAATGGCGCCGATCACTTTGTCTGGGTTCACGGGGGGCGGTAAACAACTGGCCTCATTAATGTTAGGCGAAACAAGTTCACTTTGACCCCATTGAGTGGCCTGCCCCTACAATTCTAATGTTTATCTCCAGCATAACTAAGACCGCCTATTTCCACCTCCGTAACATCGCCCGTCTCCGCCCTTGCCTCAGCTCATCCGCTGCTGAAACCCTCGTCCATGCCTTTATCACCTCTAGACTTGACTATTCCAACGCACTCCTGGCTGGCCTCCCACGTTCTACCCTATGTAAACTTGAGGTCATCCAAAACTCTGCAGCCTGTGTCCTAATTGGCACCAAGTCCAGTTCACCCATCACCCCTGTGCTCGCCGACCTACATTGGCTCCCGGTTAAGCAGCGCCTCAATTTTAAAATTCTCATCCTTGTTTTCAAATCCCTCCATGGCCTCGCCCCTTCCTATCTCTGTAATCTCCTTCAGCCCCACAACCCCCCCGAGATCTCTGCGCTCCTCTAATTCTGGCCTCTTGAGCATCCCTGATTATAATCGCTCCACCATTGGCGGCCGTGCCTTCAGCTGCCGAGGCCCGAAGCTCTGGAAATCCCCCCCTGAACCTCTCCTCCTCTCTACCTCACTCCTCTCTGTTAAGACGCTCCTTAAAACCTACCTCTTTGACCAAGCTGTTAGTCACCTGTCCTTACGCGGCTCGGTGTCAAGTTTTGTTTGATAACACTCCTGTGAAGCACCTTGGGACGTTTTACTACGTTCAAGGCGCTCTATAAATGCAAGTTGTTGTTGTTGTAGACTGCATATTGTGACTTCTGTCATTTCGTACATTAAACTTCGCCAATGCATGGTTGGCGCTATTTCTGTACAATTTTAGTGACTGAAAGGGCAGCTTCAATGCAACTTTTGGGAGTTTGTACCTTCAAGTTGTTAATGCAACCCAGCAGCATTCCTTTTTGGTTAAATGTGGCTTGCATGCAGCCTTACCATGCCTTGCAACTACCGCCCATGGAGGCTGGGGACGTTTTTCTATGTTGAAGGCGCTGTATAAATGCAAGTTGTTGTTGTTGTTATACATTACACACACACACACACACACACGCACACACACACAAAACTAGCAGCCACCACGCTAAAAGTCAGTATTTATAAGATATAAAAACTTTCCTGACCTAGATTCTTACTGATTCTTGCAGTGTGGGCAAGGCTTCTTATTAATAATAATGCTTAGTAAATGTGCGAGTAGTGCTTCAATCAGTGCCTTTCAGATGGACAGATCTGAAGGACGAGTAGAGTTTTTTTTTAATGTTACCATGGCGGTCAGTATGGAGGTGCCAGTTGACGACACAGCTGAGTTCATCTCACCCCATCCACTAGCCACTTGTGAAGACTCCATGATATGCTGGAAAGAAGAACCGGCAAAACTGAAAAAAGCATAATTTTTTTATAATTAAGATCAAATAGAATCATATCTGCTTTAAGAATTAGAAAGGCCAGTCGGTCTATGAAGTCTTCTCCTGCCATGAATCATGTGGAGTCTACCCGATCATGGGGGGCGATTTTGCCAGCCCTGGGGAGGCGGGTTTGGAGGCAGGACGGCCGGGAAAATGGTAGAATCTGGGGGCGGGTACCCATCCCGCCCCCAACCCCCCTCCGTGCCATCTTCCCAGGAGGCGGGTACCCGACCCGCGCCAGGTCCCAGCTCCTCGAGGCGGGAAGGGAATTAATGCCAATTAACTGCCTGTTAACAGGTAGTTAACAGGCAGTTTTTTGGCTAATCCCTATTTTGAGCCCTGAAGTGTGGGCTTCCCGATGGCTCCGAACCTCGCCAGGGTCAGGGAGGCGGGCCGTCGGTCTGCGGGGGTCGGAGGGGCTGAGATGTCCGGTGTGCAGGTGAGTGATGGGTGCATGTGTGCAGAGGTAAGTGTGTGAGGTGTGTATAAAGGGTTCGAATTTCCAAGCCCCGTGGAGGCGGGTTTGGAGGCGGGAGTGGTGGGAAAATTGCAGATTCGGGGGGCACGTACCCATCCCGCCCCCAACCCGCCTCCATGCCAATGTCCCAGGAGGCGGGTACCCGACCTGTGCTGGGAGCCGCCTCCCCGAGGCGGGAAGGGGATTAGTACCAATTAACTGCCTGTTAACAGGTAGTTAACAGACAGTTTTTTGGCTAATCCCTATTTTTAGCCCTGAAGTGTGGGCTGCCCGACAGCTCCAAACCACGCCAAGTTAGCGAGGCGGACCGTCGGTCTGCAGGGCTTGGAGGGGTCGAGATGTCCAGTGTACAGGTGAGTGATGGGTGCATGAGTGCAGAGGTAACTGTGTTTGGTGTGTGTAAAGTGTTTTAATAAGTTTTACTTACCTTTACTTTCTCCTCCAGGCTTCCTCCCTTCAGTTCTCGGGAGTCCCTCAGCTCACCGGCACAGAAAGCAGAATGGCCGCTGAGCTGTCAAAAGCTGCAGCCTCTGCTTTCTGGTCTGGAGAGCTCTCTAACTGAGTCTGAGTAGAAGGACTCAAGTTAGAAGACAGATTGTCAGTGTTTGACAGCTTCACAGAGCTGTCAAACGCTGATATTTCATCTGTCAAAAGCTCTTGACAGATGAAATGTCAATCGCTGATGTCACCAGTATCCAGGTGTCCCTTAATTGGCCTGCTGAGCCCGCTGGGCAGGCTTAACAAGATCAATCAAGAGAAAGTAGCGTGGGTTGGCCACAAATCGATGGAGGCGGGACTACAACCCAAAAAGTGGGAGTCCCGCCTCCATCACGTCCCCATTGACAAAATCGAGCCCAAAGTGTTTTAATAAGTTTTACTTACCTTTACTTCTTCCTGCAGGCTTCCTCCCTTCAGGTCTCGGGAGTCTCTCAGCTCACCGGCACAGAAAGCAGAATGGCCGCTGAACTGTCAAAAGCTGCAGCCTTCTGCTTTCTGCTCAGGAAGGCTTTCTAATTGAGTCTTGAGTAAAGACTCAACTTAGAAGACAGATTGTCAGTGTTTGACAGCTTCACAGAGCTGTCAAACGATGACATTTCATCTGTCAAAAGCTCTTGACAGATGAAACGTCACTTGCTGACGTCACCTGTAACCGGCTTTCCCTTAATTGGCCTGCTAAGCCCGCTGGGCGGGCTTAACAAAGTCAATCAAGGGAAAATAGCGTGGGTTGGCCACAAGTCGATGGAGGCGGGACTGAAACCCGAAAAGTGGGAGTCCCGCCTCCAAAAGCTCCCCATTGACAAAATCCAGCCCATGGACTCTATCCTATCAATTTACTGTTCTTAGGAAAGTTATTCAGATATACTCCCTGATCTTCAAAAGTAATCAACCAAATCTGGAATATTCGTCCACACATCTCCATTATTCAACACTGGCCATATGTTCTCCCAATGTTCTATTTACATAAAATTACATAGAATTTACAGCACAGAAACAGGCCATTTGGTCCATGCCGGTGTTCATGCTCCACACAAGCCTCAACTCCCACCCTACTTCATCTCACCCTATCAACACATCCTGCTGTTCCTTTCTCCCTCGTGTTTATCTAGCCTCCCCTTAAATGCATCTACGCTATTTAAAATACATTGATTAAAAAAATTGTTGGAGATTAGACCTCTTGTTAATATTAGCCCAGTGGGCTAAACAAGTTCAGTTGCCGCAACAATCCTGAAAGGTTTCAACAGCAAAAAAAAAATTCCCCAGACGAGTCAACGTTGTTCTTCCATATGTAACAAGCAGATTATCCTTGCACGACACTGTGTCGAAATTAACTCTAGGCTTGTGCTATAGCTAGCCAGAGGCTCATACAATGTATTACATCCTTACATCTCACTACAAAAATGTTACCAAGCTGAGCAGTGAGGTGTAGACGAGTAGTAATAGTTTTGATGTGGTGGAGGCCGGCCCTACCTGCCTGTACTCAAAGTCCAATGGGCTTGAAGGACTGAGATTGTATCAGAGCCAAGTTGGCAAGAGTTGAAGAAGGGTGTGGTTTACTCAGAATTAGTACCTGACAATCCAGAGCTGTTGTACACGAACTAAGAAGTGCAGAGTGAGGAACAGGACTTCAATCATTTCATGATTGCTACAATCAAACATTTCTTGCAACATTCGAATACTAGCCATATTTGAACAATCAGCTTCTCTTTTTACACTGGAGAGAACAGTGAATTCTAACACTACCTTATTAAAGAACGTGCAGTTTTGTGCATTGCCTGGACTCATGACTTTTATTGAAATGTTGAATCGTATATAGATAATAATGACAACAGATAATGCTGAAAATACACAGCAGGGTGAGGAGTATAGAGAGTTAGCGTGTCAGATGCAGACCGCTGGTCAGAATTGAAGAATGTGTGCAGATGAGGCAAAAGCAAAATACTGTGGGTGCAGGAAATCTGAAATAAGAACAGAAAATGCTGGATACACTCAGCAGGTCAGGCAGCATCTGTGGAGAGAGAAACAGAGCTAACAGCCCCGATATTTAAGGGGAGAGAACAGGGGCGCCTGTCAGCGGCCAGGAAATCAGGAAATGCCGGGAACGCGGAGGTCCTGCTGAAGTTAACGGCAGATTAAAAAGCATCCAGCCAGATTGAGAGGCAAGCCAGCTGCCGGCGGGAAAGCCAGCGGTAGAAGGCCGCAGCCAGGAACCACTGGAGGCAATCCTCGGCAATCGAGAAGACCAGGGGTCGGTGTGAATGGGCTCGGAACGCGGGGTAGACTCATACCATGGGGGGAGGGGGGTAGAAGAGATCACGGTGCTTCTCAGATCACGGGGGAAAGATCGCGGGGGCACTCAAATCGCGGAGAAGAGATTGCGGGGAAGAGATCACAGGGGGCTCAGATCATGGGGAAGAGATTACAGGGGGCTCAGATCATGGGGAAGAGATTACAGGGGCTCAGATCATGGGGAAGAGATTACAGGGGGCTCAGATCATGGGGAAGAGATTACAGGGGCTCAGATCATGGGGAAGAGATTACAGGGGGCTCAGATCATGGGGAAGAGATCACAGGGGACTCAGATCATGGGGGAAGAGATCACAGGGGACTCAGATCATGGGGAAGAGATCACAGGGGACTCAGATCATGGGGGAAGAGATCGCAGGGGACTCAGATCATGGGGGAAGAGATTACAGGGAGCTCAGATCATGGGGAAGAGATCACGGGGGCTCAGATCATGGGGAAGAGATTACAGGGGACTCAGATCATGGGGGAAGAGATTACAGGGAGCTCAGATCATGGGGAAGAGATCACGGGGGCTCAGATCATGGGGAAGAGATCACAGGGGGCTCAGATCATGGGGAAGAGATCGCAGGGGGCTCAGATCATGGGGAAGAGATCACAGGAGACTCAGATCATGGGGGAAGAGATCACAGGGGGCTCAGATCATGGGGAAGAGATCACAGGGGCTCAGATCATGGGGAAGAGATTACAGGTGCTCAGATCATGGGGAAGAGATCACAGGGGGCTCAGATCATGGGGAAGAGATCACAGGAGGCTCAGATCATGGGGAAGAGATCACAGGGGCTCAGATCATGGGGAAGAGATCACAGGGGCTCAGATCATGGGGGAAGAGATCACAGGGGCTCAGATCATGGGGAAGAGATCGTGGGGGGGAAGCGATCACAGGGCAAAGTGAACGCGGAGGACACAGAATGTGGCGGAGAGATCGCGGGGGGGAGACGGGGGGGTGGGGTGGTTGGGTCAGCCGATCGTGTGGAAGGGAAAGATCGTGGCAGGTTTGCTTGAGGGGGTCGGGGACAAGCACTCCCGCTCCTCCTGACGCACAAGCTCCCACCTCCCTTTAGCTGCCCGGTTTCCCGAGCCCTGGAAAACCCGGACCACAGCCGTTAAATTCAACTCGATGGTAAAATCTGAGGCACGCAGCCTCATTTAAATATTCTAATCACTGACCTGCCTCACCAGAGCAGGTTACTCGGCCAACCAGAAACCCGTCGCGGTTAACGGGAAGTAGCCACATTCACGGCGGGTTGGGGTCGTGTTTCCCATTTTTCCAAATTTAACCCCCCCGAAACTGTCCTGCTCGTCATGGCGAGGGGGGGGGAGGGGGCGGGGGGCGGGGGGTTAAAGTTACCCCCTACGTTTCAGGTCAATGACCTTTCATCAGAACTCACAGATGAAGGGTCTACACCCAAAATATGAACCAGCCCTTTTACAGATGTGGTAGGCTGGGTCCAGCATTTTCTGTCTTTATTTCAGATTTCCAACTCTTACAGTTTTATTTATTCCTTTTTTTAGATAAACGATGATCAGGTACGTAAACTAGGAATGAGCCGCCCAGGAGTGCGTTGGAAAAGTCAAGTCTAGAGGTGACAAAGGCATGGATGAGGGTTTCAGCAGCAGATGAGCTGATGCAAGGGCGGAGTCAATTTAAAAAAAAAGCTTGCTGAGGCCGGGGGGGGTGACACAGGCAATTCTGTGGTTTCCGAGCAGCTTAGGGCCCACCAGCAACGTCATGCCGTAGCAGGCCTAGGAGGCAGATTGGCAGAACTGGGGGTGGATTGGACTGGGTGGGCCGGGGCTCATCCATGGGATGGCCGGAAGTCCCATCACGCCAGAGATGCACTCAAGTTCCACAAAAGCTGTAACTCTGAGCCAGTGAGTCCACATGATATTCTTATACAGCCTGCTGAAAAATGTACGAAAACCTTCAGCACAAATATTGCAGTTCCACTTTCTCTTGACGTTTTCTGAGAGCCCATGTGACCTCTTGCGTGGCGGGTATATCACAACATCGCACAGAGTGCACCTGAAATTCTCCAATAAGCCACCCGCCCTTGCGAGGCCTTGCCAGTGCCACCGGGTCTCAGCGATTATCAACTTGACTTTTTTCGCTTGTACCCACACAATTATTGGCAGCTAACAGCTCAAACAGTGGGGGGGGGGAAACTCCTCCCATTGATAATTTAAATTGAAGTTTCAAAATGATATTTCCCATTTTGTGCTCGTACTCCCACTTCCAATCAAGTTAGCGATGGGAGGAATTTCACCCTACCCTTTTTTCCCCAGGGATTTAGTGAAGATTTCAAAATGAAGGTGGATATGTTGCCAAGTATTGCATTTGACACTGAAGCGAAACGGAAGTGGATTTATTACTACTCGGTATAAGCTCAAATCCATGTGTGGAGCTTGTCTTATACCTTAAGCATGACACCTACCCAAAGCTTATTGGGCTCACTGAATTTCTAATCACTAACAGTACGGACAAATGATATGTGCTCTCCACTGTGCCAGGGGTTGTGCTAAAATAGAGGAACAAGTGAGTCTCTACAACAAATATGTGAATATTATTGTGGTACACCAGGCTCTCCTGCAGTAACTGAGATGAAAACTGATCCCAGAACTTTGCAGTCTTTTGCGTTTCAGCAAATTGCTTTCTTCTAGGTTTTTGAACTTGTGTGAAAACTAGATCACTTGATGATACATGGATGATACTGTGGTAAACAATTTAAGTATTTCTTGGCTACCTGTTAAGTCAACCTTAAAAGGTTGTGGAAAACATATAATATATCAAGAGTATCAATGGTTCAAGCAAATACCAAGGGCCATGCGGTTTCAAACCTGCGCATGCATATGTGTCGGCACAATGTATTGCAAAAATCAACAGTTTATCATTTACTGATACACTTTACATTTATAACAGCTTCGTATTAAAGTGAAGTGAACTAAAGGTCAACTTAAGACAGGAAACAGAGTACGGTGCAATGTGTGTTACTTGTTGCTTGTGCTAAGTAGGAACTGTTTGTCATTTTTCCTCACAGCCGTTTTAAAAAAAAACAATTTATCTTCCCATCTCCTCTCCTGTAGGCGTTGGTTCCCATTGGCCTATGGTTCCATGAGTAACAGTTAACGTTCCTCGCCCAATTCCGCATGGACGGGCTATTCAAACACATGGGGCATCACAGCTGAGCCCAATCTTGTCCTCACCCATCGTCCACATGCCCATACTTTCCAGCAGAGGTCACGTGGTTGTAAATGCGGCCTGATTTCCCCCTCTATAGCCCAGGCTCTGAGAACAATTGTAATACCCCTATTGCCACTCTGGCTGAAATCAGCTAAATCAGCACGGAGCCAGAATCATCGGCGGAACTTTCAACTTTGGCGGGGCGTAAAACCGGCGGTATCGGATCCACTGCCCGTGATACAGCCCACCTGGTTTTCCTTTCCACTGAACGGCGAGGTGTATAACGGGTGGCACGGCCAGTTTTATGCCTCTGCCAAAGTTGAAAGCTTCGCCCCTTGTAACTGCGCTGTCCAGACCAAAAGTTCTCAGGTCCAATTCTTTTCTTTTTTGAATCTAACTGCGATCAAAAAATCCACTTGTACATAAGTTGATCACTCTTGAGAACATGGTAGAAGTGTTCATGAAGGTTTGCTTTATTTGCCATTTCTGGCAAAGTCTTAAAAAATACGTTCTAAAAGAACATGTTTATGATTTTGCTGGAAATCTCCAGTAACAGCTCTGCAATGGTATTACACATAGAATCATAGAATCATAGATTGGTTACAGCACAGAAGGAGGACATTCGGCCCGTCGAGCCCGTGCCGGCTCTCTGCGAGAGCACCTCAGCTAGTACCACTCCCCCGCCCTTTCCCCGTAGCCCTGCAATTTGTTTTCCTTCAGGTACTTATCCAACTCCCTTTTGAAAGCCACAATTGAATCTGCCTCCACCACCCTTTCAGGCATTGCATTCCAGATCCTAACCACTCGCTGCATAAAAAAGTTTTTCCTCATGTTGCCTTTGGTTCTTCTGCCAATCACCTTAAATCTGTGTCCTCTGGTTCTCGACCCTTCCGCCAATGGGAACAGTTTCTCTCTATCTACTCTGTCTAGACCCCTCATGATTTTACATAGCAAGCAGAGGAATTCCTACTCCCATATCAATTTGTCTGGATCAAATTTATCAATCCGCTTTACAATCACGATGACTTCCATTAGGTTAGGCAATAGAATTTAAATCTTATCCAAGCGCCATGCCTTAACTTGGCAGAATGCTCTATTCAAAGCTGATACGGTCCCCAATGATTTAATTCTTTGTCCCTGCTAAGTGGATTTTACAGACATGGCCAAAGAGCTGCTTTAATGAAGCAGGGGTGACTGAATGTGATCTCAATCATAATATTTCTCTAATATATCGTGGCCATTAAATTTCTCTGTAACTAACTGCAAACGATTCCTCAATAAACTTGTGGTAATATGCTAGCATCATAAATCCTTTCCTTCAGTGGGAAAGTCATTATGGATAATGTTCATCGAGAAAATACTGGCAGTTACTGTCCATAACGACAGCCACTGTCGACACAACAAAACAGGCCAGAAGTAAAATAAACCACACCATAATATTAACAGTATACCAATTATACATATAAAAGACTGCATTTAAGGGGAAGCTAGATAAACTCATGAGGGAGAAAATAGAAGGTTATGCTGATAGAGTTAGATGAAGAGGGGTGGGAGGAGGCTTGTGTGGAGCATAAACACCAGTTGGGCTGAATGGCCTGTTCCTGTGCTGTACATTCGATGTAATTCTATGAAAAAGCCTCCCTTTTAGCAAGTGGCCATCACACACCAAACATCAACTCCAGATGTCACACTTTAAAGTGTCACCCTTTGTTACAGATAAAAGTCTCTTTTTTTTCCATTTATATAAAGGATTTGGACGTGGGCACAAGAGGAATGGTAAGCGCCGTGGGACGTTTTACTACGTTAAAGGCAAGTTGTTGTTGTCATTGATGATACCAAATTGGCAGCATAACAAACTGTGAGGAAGGAGGGAGGAGGTTGTAGACAAGTTAGTGAAGTGGGCATAGATGGCAGGTGTCGCTCAATGAAGATAAATGTGAAGCAGTCCATTATGGAAAAAGAGCAGCAAAATAAACTATGGGGTAGATTTTCCGCGGAGTTCTCCCGATCTCCCGCCATAACTTTGGCAGAAACCCTGAAGAAACATCATAAATGGCCGTTTTAGCCATTTCTCTGGGGGATCCCACCAAAGTTATAGTGGGAGATCGGGTGAACCCCCGATCCAGGCATATATCTTCACGGTAAGATACTTAACAGAATGGAGGAACAGAGCGATCTGGGGTGAGCTTTTGAAGTGGGAGAATGGGTAGAAAAGGCCATGAAATGGCAAATGAGATTCTGGGTTTTATATATAGGGACATTGAATGTAAAGGCAAAGAGGGGATGTTGAATCAGTATAAGACATTGGTTAGGCCATAGTTGGAGGTCACAGTTGGGGTATTGTGGATAGTTCATTATAAGAACATAAGAACATAAGAAATAGGAGCAGGAGTAGGCCAATCGGCCCCTCGAGCCTGCTCCGCCATTCAATAAGATCATGGCTGATCTGATCCTAACCTCAAATCTAAAGAACACAAGAAGTAGGAGCAGGACCCGGCCACTCAGCCTCCAATGAGTAGAGTCCCAATCTACTCAACCTCTCCTCATATGTCCACCCCCTCATCCCCGGGATTAACCGAGTGAACCTTCTTTGTACTGCCTCGAGAGCAAGTATGTCTTTTCTTAAGTATAGGAAGGATGTTTGAGCCATGGAAAGGGTTAAGCGAAGATTTACTGGAATATCACCAGGAATAAAGAAAGGCTTGAAAATTGGGTTTTTTTCACTGAATATACAAGATTGAGGGGCACCTAAGATAAACTTTTCAAGAGTATGAAAGACTTCGAGAGGGCAAATAGTGAAGGGTTTTTTCCACCGTTTGCTGAATTGCTAGTAAGAGGGCAAAGACTGAGAATTACCACCAGAAAAGGAAAGCTAAAAAAACTTTTTCAGACAGAGGTATATGAGGACATGGAATGCTTTATCACGAGTGACTACTGAAATAAACATTACAATACCATTTCATAGGGAATTGAATAAGCTTTTCAAAAGGAAGAATATTGTAAAAAATAAAAGGGTTGAGGAAAAGTAGAAGGAAATGGGGTAAAAATTCACTTGGTTGCGCCACCCGTTAGCGCCTTAAGAGGGCGCTAATGGGGCGCAAAGCCGCTAACGCCCGGGCGCAGCGATGTTTGCGCCGCTCGAGAACTTAACTTGAGATTGTGTGGCGGCGCTAAAACTTACCGCTGCGACCACCTGCGCGCGCAGATTGTGACGTCATTCCATGGTGCAACGCCCTTGGGGCGCCCCGTAGCGGAAATTGAGTGGCGCCCCCTGCCTTACCGCCTGGCGCTTCCAACGACCAGAAGACTGGAATGCTATCAATCGCTGTGGGGCTGGGGGGGGCGCTATTTAAAGGGGGCCTCTTCCTGTCTTTTATTGTTGGTGGCATTTTTGAACTACGCATTCTGAGAGAGAGAGGGAGAGACTTCTGGAGAGATTCAACGTTGTGTGAAGGAGTTTTGGGTACTGAGCAGCACTTTGCAGGTTCATTTTGATTTGCCATTCCTTGTATCGATTTAGCAGAGACCGTGGGAGCTGCACTCTGAGCTCTTTGCCTGGTGCTCTCCATTGTTCTTTCCAGCACATTTGATGTGCAAGTCTCTCCAGGCCGAGATTCAAGGCAGCAATGATCAGGATGTGGATGGAAAGCAAGATTAACCATCCCCTTTAAGAACTGGCCCGTGCCATTGTGTGTGTGTTCCATTGCTGACTGACATTACATGAGCTTCGCCAGCGCTCCGAGTTAGCGCCTCACTGCTCGGCCTTTGCGCCTTAAGAGAGGTGTGCAGCGCCTGCTTTAGCGCTCCACTCACCTCCCGGGGCGGTAAAAGTGAAGTTTCCCGTCATTGCCGATAATTAGCGCCAGGCGCTAATATTTGCGTCCGGACGATATTTGCGCCCCAAATGGGGCGCGACCTAATTTCTACCCCATAGAAACACGGAAAAATAGGAGCAGGAGTAGGCCATTTGGCCCTTCGAGCCTGCTCCGCCATTCAATATGATCATGGCTGATCCTCTATCTCAATAAGATAGATAAGTAATATGTTCAAATGATCAAGATGGAACCAGCACACGTGCAATGGATTGAATGGTCTCCTTCTGCGCCATAGTGTCAGCCTAGATTTTTGTGCTCGAAATTTTGTCGTGACATTTCTAATACAAAAGTTAACGTTTTTGCTTATTCTTACAGTAATGGAGATATAAGAAACTGAATACTGCAACATAAAACTCTACTGTTGGGTTTATTCACTTGCTATAACTGCTGCCTGGGCTATTTTCTACGATGAGAATTATATCGGCAAAATTGTCCCCTGCCTTTACACCAGTTTAGTGGTACTGGGGTGGGTGGAGACAGAAAGTCAGATGGGGCCTCCTCGTGCCGCATCCCCACACGATTTTGCATTGGTTCCTGTGTTCTGGTATCACTTCCACCCGACGTCACAAACGCCTGCCCAAATATGGGAAGACGCATTTAAGTGACACAATAACGACGGCATAACATCATGCATCACATTTTCCATCATTATCACCTCAGCAACATTGAATTTTTAAAATATACAAAATAAGTGGTCCAGTGATAAGACTGTGTTTGTCCTCCCTCTCTGGCCATAGATGTTTAAAACGGGCAAAATCGGTAGCATGTGGCCCAACACTAACTTACCATATTCTAATCACACAACCACAAAGCCATCACTGTCAGTGTGGGTGGCAAGATAAAGACACAGGTCAGGCCATGAGAAAGGCGAATGGGATTTTGGATGTAGACACAGGGACAGTGAATATATGACTGATGATGAATGTGCACAGCACAGTGCTTAGGCCACAGTTGGAGTACTTACTGCATGTAGTACTTGACGACCCATTGTAGGAATAATATTAAAGCCATGGAATGCATGATTCACAAGGAGAGGAATGACTCGCTGGGACAGAAAACATTAAAGGGAGATCAATATCATGAACAATTCTAAAAGATAAAGAGTGAAAGATTTTTCCATTGATTGACAAATCACCAGAAGAATTAAGGGGCAAATTAGAATGTTTTTTCACACAGAGGGTTATTAGAACGTGGCATGTTTTACATAGGAACGTATAGAATATATAAGACCAGAAAGGACTGCTGCGATCCATCTGGTCGCCACCAGTTTACTACACGCGGCTTCTGAGGCAGAAATTGTAAGACCATTTAAAAGGGAATTTGGATAGATATTTGAAAAGTAAGAATATAAAAGGATGTGGGACAAAGGCAGGGAAAATGGATCATAGTTGATAGCTCGTAGAAGGAATAGTGCCAGTACAGGCCAAATGGGCCAAATTGCCTCCTTCTGTGCCACAATTTCTGTAATTCTGTGATTCTATAAATCCATTGTGATATAGGATGAAAATATTGTTCTCACGATCAAATCCCGGTCTGTAATACTCCATTGACGGTAACAAGTGGAAGTCAAATTTGGCAATGTCAGTGATCCAAATTGGCATTTTTTTTTAATTCATTCATGGGATGTGGGTGTCGCTGGCAAGGCCAGCATTTATTGCCCATCCCTAGTTGCCCTTGAGAAGGTGGTGGTGAGCCACCTTCTTGAACCGCTGCAGTCCGTGTGGTGAAGGTACTCCCACAGTGCTGTTAGGGAGGAAGTTCCAGGATTTTGAACCAGCGACAATGAAGAATCGGCGATATACTTCCAAGTCAGGATGGTGTGTGACTTGGAGGGGAACTTGGAGGTGGTGGTGTTCCCATGCGTCTGCTGCCCTTGTCCTTCTAGCTGGTAGAGGTCTCGGGTTTGGGAGGTGCTGCTGAATAAGACTTGGCGAGTTGCTGCAGTGCATCTTGTAGATGGTACACACTGCAGCCACGGTACGCCGGTGGAGGGAGGGAGTGAATGTTTAAGGTGACGGATGGGGTGTCAATCAAGCGGGCTGCTTTGTCCTGGATGGTGTCAAGCTTCTTGAGTGTTGTTGGAGCTGCACTCATCCAGGCAAGTGGGGAGTATTCCATCACACTCCTTACTTGTGCCTTGTAGATGGTGGAAAGGCTTTGGGGAGTCAGGAGGTGAGACACTCGCTGCAGAATACACAGCCTCTGACCTGCTCTTGTTGCCACAGTATTTATGTGGCTGGTCCAAAGTTTCTGGTCAATGGTGACCCCCAGGATGTTGATGGTGGGGGATTCGGCGATGGTAATGCCGTTGAATGTCAAGGGGAGGTGGTTAGACTCTCGTTTGTTGGAGATAGTCATTTCCTGACACTTCTGTGGCGTGAATGTTACCTGCCACTTATCAGCCCAAGCCTGAATGTCGTCCAGGTCTTGTTGCATGCGGGCATGGACTGCTTCAATATCTGAGGAGTTGCGAATGGCACTGAACACTGTGCAGTCATCAGCGAACATCCCCATTTCTGACCTTATGTTGGAGGGAAAGTCATTGATGAAGCAGCTGAAGATGGTTGGGCCTAGGAAACTGCCCATAGAAACTCCTGCAGCGATATCTTGGGGCTGAGATGATTGACCTCCAACCACCACAACCATCTTCCTTTGTGCTAGGTATGACTTCAGCCAGTGGAGAGTTTTCCCCGATTCCCATTCACTTCAGTTTTACTAGGGCTCCTTGATGCCACACTCGGTCAAATGCTGCCTTGATGTCAAGGGCAGTCACTCTCACCTCACCTCTGGAATTCAGCTCCTTTGTCCATGTTTGGACTAAGGCTGTAATGAGGTCGGGAGCCGAGTGGTCCTGGCGGAACCCAAACTAGGCATCAGTGAGCAGGTTATTGGTAAGTAAGTTGCCGCTTGATAGCACTGTCGACGACACCTTCCATCACTTTGCTGGTGATTGAGAGTAGACTGATGGGGCGGTAATTGGCTGGGTTGGATTTGTCCTGCTTCTTGTGAACAGGACATACCTGGGCAGTTTTCTACATTGTCGGATAGATGCCAGTGTTGTAGCTGTACTGGAACAGCTTGGCTAGAGGCACGGCTAGTTCTGGAGCACAAGTCTTCAGCTTGACAGCCGGGATGTTGTCGGGACCCACAGCCTTTGCTGTATCCAGTGCGCTCAGCTGTTTCTTGATATCACGTGGTGTGAATCGAATTGGCTGAAGACTGGCTTGTGTGATGGAGGGGACCTCAGGAGGAGGCTGATATGGATCATCCACTCGGCACTTCTGGCTGAAGATGGTTGCAAACGCTTCAGCCTTGTCTTTTGCACTCACGTGCTGGGCTCCACCATCATTGAGGATGGGGATACTCATGGAGCCTCCTCCTCCCATTAGTTGTTATAATGGTCCACCACCATTCACGACTGGATGTGGCAGGACTGCAGAGCTTTGATCTGATCCGTTGATTGTGGGATCGCTTAGCCCTGTCTATAACTTGCAGCTTCCCCAGGTTGCTTAGTTGGTCAGGTGTTAGCAAACGTCCATCAGAAGAGGTAGCCTGAGACTTTGGACCAATCACAGGCACTTGAAATCCAGCCAGTACAAACAGGCAGGCAGGCAAAGGTGCCGGCAACATGTTGGTCCATGTCTTCCTGTAGCTCCTTCCCCCAGTCTCACCTTATTTACTGCTTCTGTTCCTCGGGCGCTGAATTTAACTGAAAAATTTAAACAGAAAGGACTCAGAAACACCTGCATGCCATGCACAGCCAATTTCTTTCTCTCCTTTGACTTTATTTTAATTCAAATTTATTATGCCAGCGGCAGAAGAAGTAGTCAAAGTACATAGAAGAAAAAAAAACACCGGGAGAAAGAAAGAAGAAAGAACTTGCATCTTTCATGACCTCAGGATGCCCCAAAGCGCTTTACAGCCAATGAAGTACTTTTGAAGTGTAGTCACTGTTGTAATGTAGGAAACACAGCAGTCAACTTGCAAGGTCACGCAAGCAGCAGGGATGAATGACCAGATCATCTGCTTTAGGTTGAGGGATAAATATTGGCCAGGACACGGGGGAGAACGCCACTGCTCTTCTTCGAATAGTGCTGTGGGATCTTTGACGTCCAACTGAGAGGGCAGACGGGCCTCGATTTAATGTCTCATCCATGGCAATAAATTGGGAGAGGGGGAAGTACAGAGAGACCTGGGTGTTCTTGTACACCAGTCACTGAAGGCGAGCATGCAGGTGCAACAGGCGGTCAAGAAGGCAAACGGTATGCTGGCCTTCATAGCAAAAGGGTTGGAATACAGGAACAGGGATACCTTGCTGCAGCTGTACAGGGCACTGGTGAGACCACACCTCGAGTACTGTGTACAGTTTTGGTCGCCTCATCTGAGGAAAGATGTTCTTGCCATGGAGGGGGTGCAGCGGCGATTCACCAGGCTGATACCAGGAATGGCGGGATTGACCTATGAGGAGAGACTATGTAGTTTAGGGATGTACACACTGGAGTTTAGAAGATTGAGAGGGGACCTCATAGAAGTGTATAAAATTCTGACAGGTCTAGACAGACTAGATGCAGAAGGAATGTTTCCCTTGGCGGGTGAGAACAGAACTAGAGGACATCATTTAAGGATAAGGACTAAACCATTTAGGACAGAAATGAGGGGGAATTTCTTCACTCAGAGGGTGGTGAACCTGTGGAACTCATTGCCACAGAGAGCAGTGTACGCCAGCTCATTAAATATATTTAAGAGGGAATTAGATATATTTCTACAGGCAAAAGGGGTTAAGGGTTACGGAGAGAAGGTGGGGACGGGATACTGAATTGGAGGATCAGCCATGATCTCATTAAATGGCGGAGCAGGCTCGAAGGGCCGGATGGCCTACTCCTGCTCCTATCTTCTATGTATCTATGTATCCATGAAAGTGAAGCACTCCCTCGGTACTGCACTGAAGTGCCAGCCTAGGTAATGTGCTCAAGCCTCAAGTGGGACTTGAACCTATGACCTTCTGACTCAGAGGTGAGGGTACTACCAACTGAGTAATGGTCGACACCCGACAAGTGAGACGGAAACCCCGTTTACACGTGTAAACACATTTTTTGCTGCGCACCCAGTGAAGTTAAATGGATGGAGCGAGTGCATCTCTGCGCAAATTCCTTGGACAAATTCATGAACCATCAGATTCTTTTTAAAAGAGCAGACAAAGCATGGAAATGCACAATGGATCAATCAGCATCTGAGCAAGAAAGATAAGTTAATGGGCCAAAAATTCGGCACTTGCCGGGTGAGTACGCGCTGTGTACTCACCCGTAAGGCCTCCTGAAGTGCCGGTTTCCTGCATGCACTGCGCATGCGCGGGAAACCGGAACTTCCGGTCTCGTGAAGGGAGGGGTTGAGGGGTGAACCGCGTGCATGGGAGAGGCTGCGCGCACGCAGCAAACGTAGTTTTTTTTTTCAGGTTTCTCCGGGAAGGTAAGTATGGAAGAAGCTGCGCTTTTAAAAAGGAGGCGCAAGACCCGTTTTTAACAAGGTAAGTGGTTAATTAATTACAATTTAAAAACATTTTCAACAGGTTTATCTTTTTTAGATACTTTAAAGAAAGGTAAGGTTATTTTTAGCACTGTTAAAAAGTATTTTAATTTTTTCAAAAATTAAAATTTTTGTTTAAAGTAGTTAATTTATTTAACTTATAGTTATTTTAAAAATGTGATGGTTTTTTTTTAAATTTATTTGAAGTTTAGCTGTTGTTTTGTGGCCGATTTCAATTCATAGATTTGACAGGTCCTGTCAAATCTATGAATGAAAGATGGTCTGCTGCCATTGGCTCTCCATGGCCCACGTGATCCCAGGGGACGCATCGCACTAACTACGCCCCTGGGATACACAAGCACTGCGCGCCGGCAGCTGCAGGAGGCCCAGGAGCTGAAGTCCCCGTGGGCCCAGAGGTCAACGGCAGGCGCGGTAGGTAGGTGCGCGCGGGATCCTTGCACCCGCGGGAAGCCAGGGAGCCTAATTTCTGGGTCATAGTTTCGGGTGGAGACCCATCAGTCAGAATTGCTCTGAAGAAGGGTCGCAGATGCTGAACATTCTGCTGTGCATTTCCAGCACTTTTATTTCAGATTTATAGCACCTTGTGCTTCTTTCTTTTTTGAACTCTGGTTCAAATGCTAAGCCTGTAGTATAATTCTGGGTTGCAGCATAAACAAGCAAAATCAGGTTTTAGTGGACAACAATAATTCTATACATTGGGGCCTAAGGTCATTTAAAAGGCCTGCTTTAGCTGCCCGCAACACAAAAACCAGTTCCTTTGTGAAAAACGCTCTTGCTCCTTTGGCTTGAAGCATTGCCCAGTCCACAAAGGAGAAGAATCATTTCACTGCTTGGAAACTGTAAAAAGGTATGTTCACTGCAATGCGTTAAAATGATCAGAGAGCGCAGCATCCAGCGGTTTCAGCCTTTGATGCATGTTAGCAGTTACCTGCTTAAATCAGAGACAAGGCTCATTAGCTGCAATACATAAAAATTTGAATAACTCTTTATGATGTATTATAGCAATTTCCTCCACATATCCAAAGGCATTTTTTTTTTCTGTTGATTGACAACGGGTGTTTTTGTGCTTAAAGTTAGAAAATAAAGCTTCGGCCTCACCTGAAAAGTACGAAACCCCGGGGCCACCAAAACTTTATTTCATCTGCAAGTATAAGGCTTAAGTTTTTGGATGGAATTATGATGTATAAGTTAACTGTAAAGTTTATTAAATAATTTACAGCTGATATACACTGTGCCAAATTTGTCTTGTTGTAGCAGAGTTTGGCACAGGAGAGAGTGCTCTTTGCACGCAGAAAATGTGTTAAAGCATATTTTATTCCTTGGCATTGTAGAACACTTGTAGGAACATGACCGCTCAAAATTATTTTACCCGCAAAGTTGCTGGAAGTGCAAGCTGATAACGGCGCGGCGAGGGCAACAGGACATCTGGGACCTTGGTGAACAATGGGACAAACAGTGTATCTCCTTCACCAATGAGATTAAAGGATTGAGAAATAAACAGGGGAACAATGGAGAAGGAGGGTGAATAAGAGTCAAATCAGGTACAGAAAGAGAAATAAAGAGAGGGAAAGAAAGATTGAATTAAGAGAGAGAGAAAAAAAAGAGAGAAAGACATTTTTTTATTTAAAATTTTTAAAAATTTAAATCTCCAACAACAATTCCCAACCTGAAGGACTGAGTCTTCACACTTTTATTAAAAGGGTACTTATGCTGTTAGTTACTAGACTTCACTTTCTGTGATAAGTTTGATGGCAATTAATGTACAAATGTAGCAAATTCAGGAAACTCACAGGGAGATTAAGTGCAAGATGTTGTTTTCACGAAGCTAATGGAGGAGTGTCGCAAATCATCCAACAACTTGTGGTGATTTGCAATTCACGGGGTATCTCTTCTTCACCACAAGTTGCTGGCCGATTTGCACATTAATAACACCGTATGTCAATATTATCAGAGGCCGTCATTATTTCAGCAAATTCTGGGCTGATATCTTAACACTGGGAGGAAACCCCACTAAAAGGAAGAATGAAACCTCACCAATTATACCAAAGGGCAATGTTGTGTTTGTTCGTTTTTTTTTGTTAGAATAATGCAGATTAAGGGTGATATGATGGAAGCATTTAAAGTTAATAAAGGATGGGACAGGGTAGATCGAAACAGATTGTTTCCAGTAGTTGAGGGGTCTAGAACACAGGGCCAGAGACCCAATATTAAATGTAAGAGATTTAGAACAGAGGCTCAGGAAAACTTCTTTGCACAAACTGTTCTGAAGCTATGGAATTCACTTCTGGGGTTAATGGTTGAGGCTGAAACTATGTCAACATTCAAGATAAGATTGGATAGGTGGATGAAGGAAAGTAAAATGAATGGATATGGGAACAGGGTGAGTAAACATGATTTGTGAGGGTAAATGCCGACACGGGCTGGTTGGGCCGAATGGCTGTTTCCGTGTTGTAACTTCTAAGTATTTCTATGTCTGCTCCATGAGTCACCTGTTTCACCCATGTACCTCATTGTAACTGGGCTCTGATGGGGTACAGGAGTTGCAGCACGGGCCCATTTATATAACTAAGGTTTCCCAGGGGCCAATCTTCCCTCTTGAAAGAGTTGGTCATGCATGATTATGAGAGTGAAGGGTATGTGAGTATTCCATGAGAAACATGCATTTGTGAGTAGGATTTTATGGCAGGGGTTGCACAACTTTTTCACGTTCATACCCCGTCCTATAGAGCAACCCATGGCATTGGGCATCAGTTGCGTGTTTGAAGCTTATGATGCTTAGGGGGCATTTTGGGCGTAGGCGCAAAACTAGCGGTTGTGGATCAGCTGCCCATTATGCAACCCCCACCTGACTTCCAGAGAAAACTGCATAGACTGTCCTGTTGCTGCATCAATAGTTCAATCGTGACAACTATTAGATGGTTCCTCAATTTAAAGAAAAAAAGAGTGGTGATAAGGATACCTCTGGTGAGATAGTGAGGTGGTCAAATAAATACTAGTTAAGAATGCCAACATTTAATTGCAGTATCAATTCTAAGTAACAATATCACACACTAAGCATTTACATTGTGTAATAATCAAATTGAGATATTGTAACCATAGTCTGATAACAGGACTATTGACGTGTGAGCAACATGGAATCATTGTTACATAGGCGTGGAATGCCAATATCAAATCACAGTATAAAAACTGTGCCATGTAATACAAGGTTCTGTTATGACCATCACCACCACTAGATTATATTTTAAAACATCATGGCCTAGAAATTCAATGGCGCTGCGACTGGTTTTCAGGCACGAAACAGGCATCTAAGCGTCCAAAAATCCTGGGCGGGGCGCGCGTGCTCATTACGTGCCGGAAGTGCACCCTATTGATGAAGGCAGAAGAAGCAGCGTCCAGGCCCCGCACCTGAAACAGGCGTTGGGCCCTTTGCATGGGCAAATACGGGGCCTAACGCCCCTTTGAGGCCCTCTATGCAAAATTGGCCGAATCAGATTTTTTAAAAATACACACCTGAATGTGAAGCCGGGAGCAGCAGGCTGGGTGTGAACCAATTTCAAGGCACGTTACCGTAAGCACCACCTCCATTGTTACTAATTAATCAATTTGTTTTAAAATTCCATCTCAGTCGAATCCTTCTTTTGTAAAACGTATCACAAAAGTGCTAACTTTTTCTTGTCTGGAAACATTCTGCACTAAATGGCTCCAGTAGTTTGATTAAACTTCTTGGCCATTAGCCTCAGCATTTAATCATCCTAAGAAGTATTTATTGCCTCATTCAAAACTGACAAATGGAAGCTCACATTTAATTATCAACTTGTGCTGTGGGAATTTATGTAGTAATCTGTACAGACTGTTCCTTCCTCGTCTACCTTCATAGTAATAAAAAACGACATCTGTATATATAACCAAGTCGTCTCTGGTATTCACTCCAAAACTAAAAGTTTGACAGCACTCCCATTGCCTGTGGTGAAGATCAGTCTTGGAAATACCAAACTACTTCCTTCCTAGCTGGACACAAAAGCAAGGAAGTTATGATGAACCTTTATAAAAACACTGGTTCGGCCTCAACTGGAGTATCGGGCTGGATTTTGTCAATGGGGGCGTGTTGGGGCGGGACTGCTGGTTTTCGGGTTTTAGTCCCGCCCCCAATGACATCCGGCCAACCCATGCTTTTTTCCCTTGATTGACCTGGTTAAGCCCGCCCTGCGGGCTTAGCCAGCTAATTAAGGGAAAGCCGGTGACAGAGGACATCAGCGTATGACGTTTCATCTGTCAAAAATTTTTGACAGATGAATTGTCAGCGTTTGACAGCTTTGAGAATCTGTCAAACACTGACAATCTCTGTTCTAAGGTGAGTCCTTGGGGGCGATTTTCTGACGTCGGAGGAGGCGGGTTTGGAGTCGGGAAAGGCGGGAAAATTAGATTCAAAGAGGTCGGGTTCGGAACCCGCCTCCAACCCACCTCCAAGGGATTTTGCCGGTGCCGGTTTTGGAGGTTAGGAAACACTCCCGCCTCCAGCTGGCCATTGCGCTAATTAACTTCCTTAAATATTTGTTAAGGGCCTCTCTAAGCCTATTTTGAGAGGGCCTCGTGAATTTCCCAGCATTTCGGCGTGCTCCACGCAACTCCTGAACCACGCCAGGCAAACCTGGTGGGTTGACTCATGGGTGGCCTCCTCACTGCTGCAGGTCTAACAAGACATCGTTTACTGCAGCAAGGATTACTTGCAGGTGCCAGACCTTGGCTTTAAAAGGTCTCTGAGCACTTTTAGAAGGCCTTCCAGAGTCGGAGGTGCTGCAGCTTGACCCCATCAACTGTGGAACCTCCTTGGAAGACCCTCTCCCCACTTGCAATGAGTGCTTCCCCAAAGGAGGCATCTACAAGCAGCATGGGAACCATTCGTTTTCTTTCACCATGGACCTCAGATGAGGATGAGGACCATCCAGGGCAGCAGCAGAACCAGGCAGCTCAGGAGCTAACATCAGCAGGAGCCCCAACCTCCTGCTCAGCCACCTGATGCTGCACAGGGCAGAAGGCACCAGCGCATCGAGGCACCTCGCCGCAGGAGATACCCCCGACAGAGGGTTTACAGACAAAGGATGAGCTACCTCAACATGAGTGAGCAGCAGTGCCAAAGGAGGTTGAGACTTTCGCGAGAGGTTGTCCGAGAGATCTGCGGCCTGCTGCAGCAAGACCTGGTGCCCAGAGGAATGGGTGGACACCCCTTACCAGTGGCTGTCAAAGTCACCACCGCACTCAACTTCTTTGCCTCAGGCTCCTTCCAGGGATCATCAGCAGACATCAGTGGCATCTCCCAGTCAGCCGCCCACAGTTGCATCACCCAGGTTACCGATGCCCTTTTTGCTAAGGCCCACAATTACATCCAGTTCACAAGGGATCAAGCAAGTATAACCGGATTCGCAAATATGGCAGGCATGCCAATGGTGTAGGATGTCATAGACTGCACACATGTGGCCCTTAGGGCGCCCCATCACAACCCAGCTATCTTTGTCAACCGAAAGGGCTTCCACTCCCTCAACGTACAGCTGGTGTGTAACCACAAGAAGGAGTTCTTGCATGTTTGCGCCAAGTTCTGTGGTAGTTGCCATGACTCTTTCATCCTGCAGCACTCTAATGTTCCTCCGCTTTTCAATCCGCCAAACCAACTTAACGGATGGCTCCTTGGTGACAAAGGCTATCCCCTGAAGAAGTGACTAATGACGCCGATCAGGAGGCCAGCTAACGAGGCTCAAGAGCGCTACAACGCCAGCCACACTTCGACCAGGTCCATCATAGAGCAGACCATTGGGTTGTTGAAGATGCGCTTCCGTTGCCTTGACCGATCATGTGGAGCCCTGCAGTATACACCATACAGGGTCTCCAGAATGGTCGTGGTCTGCTGTACACTGCACAACATCGCACAGCGTTGTGGCTTGCAGCTTCCTGATGAGCAAGCAGCTCAGTTCCAGCTCTCCTCAGATGAAGATGAGGAGGAGGAGGAGGAGGAGGCTGAGGAGGAGGAGGAGGAGGATCTGGAGGAGGAGGAGGAGGAGCAGGAGGAGGTCAGAGCGCCGGTGTATCGACCAGCGGCAGTGGCAGCACGCGAGCACATGGCTGCCAGGGATGCAAGGGATGAACTTATCATGGCCAGATTTGCATAGGTTGCCCAAGTTGGCACATGTCCTTGGCTCCATCTTAGGACATCATTGACAATGGACATGACTCTCTGGCCTCCTTTCACTCAGGCCACCAACCAGACAACGCAAGTGTGGCAGTGCCCGCAATGTGGAGCTTCCTAAGGCAAAAGAACAGATGGCATAACGCGAACATTTTGGCTTCAAATCATTTTAATGCTTTCCAACAGGGATGGCATTTCATCAATACACAGAAACAGTCTCCCAATCTGCACACAGATCTGGAGGTTATATCCCTTGCCAGCTGTACCCTCACAGCCTAGGTTTCTTTGGCAGGCCTCTTCCTTCGAGATGAGTGGAAGAGCACCTCCATGCTAGCTCTCACCCCCTCAAACAACATTTGCAGCGCCTCATCTGAGAGCCTCGGGTAGGCCCTTGCCTTGGAATTGGACATAGTGGTTTCTCAAAAGATGTTGGAGGTGGTGCAGGAGAAGCAGAAATGCTGTGGAGTGAGCCAAGGGAGCAAGAAGTCATAAAATCAGACTGGAAAAGTGCTGTCAACAGAGGCGAGTTTCAGTCCCAAAACACTAATTGAGCAAGGGCATCCCACACCTCTGAAATCAAGTGGCCAATCATGGGAAAATCGCAAAATTTTGAAACCTATCAGTGGAGGCAAGTTTCAAACACACCCAAGCCGAAACCCGCCTCCGTCTCACCTCCAGTGGGAAAATCGCCCCCCTTATACTGAAGACTCACCAAACCTCTTTCCTCAGCAGAAATCAGATGGCTGCTGCATCTGAGAATGCAGCAGCCATTCTGTCATCTCTGCCTGAGATGAGGCACCTTCGGATCCCCAAGAGTTGAAGCCTGCAGGAAGAAACAAAGGAAAGTAAACTTTTTCTAACACTTTACACTCACCTCTCATACTTACCTCTCCACACTTGCACCCATCACTCACCTCCACAGCGCACTTTTCGATCCCTCTCGCCCCCGTAGACCATCTGCTCACCTCGCTGACCCTGGCGAGGTTCGCAGCCGTCGGGAAGCCTGCACTTGCAGGCGTAAAATGGGGATAAGCCTCTTAACTGCCTATTAACTACCTGTTAACAGGCAGTTAAAAGGCTGTAATCCCCTTCCCGCCTCGAGGAGATGGGTCCCTATGCAACTCGGGGACCCGCCTCCCGGGAAGATGGCACAGAGGCGGGTTGGGAGCGGGTTCAGTACCCGCTCCCAGCTTCTGCCATTTTTCCAGCAGTCCCGCCTCCATACCCACCTCCCCAAGGCTGGCAAAATTCCCCCCATCGTGTCCAATTCTGGGCACTGCACTTTAGGAAGGATGTGAAGACCTTTAGAGAGGGTGCAGAAAAAATTTAGGAGAATGGTTCCAGGGATGAGGGACTTCAGTTACGTGGATAGACTGGAGAAGCTGGGGTTGTTCTACTTAGAGCAGAGAAGGCTGAGGGGAGATTTGATAGAGGTATTCAAAATCATGAAGGGTCTAGAGTAGATAGAGAGAAACTGTTCCCATTGGCGGAAGGGTCGAGAACCATCTTAATATGTGAAAAACAATGAATCTCTTACAAACACCTACAATATTTACACAGCAATATAGTGTATTTTCATCTGTTTCTGTTCTTAAAGGTTAGAATGCAATTGGCCTAAAATAGACACCATATCATGGTTATTCTATCAATGTATTTTCCCAGCTGGCTAACATAAAAATATCAATGCATGCAACGCTGTTTACTGGGGAGCCACGTGAACATCCAAGTTCCCAGAAGAACCAAAAGCGACATGAGGAAAAAAAAAATTTACGCAGCGAGTGGTTATGATCTGGAATGCACTGCCTGAAAGAGTGGTGGAGGCAGATTCAATCGTGGCTTTGAAAAGGGAATTGGATAACTACCTGAAAGAAAAAAATTTGCAGGGCTACGGGGAGAGGGCGGGGGAGTGGGACTAGCTGAAGTGCTCTTGCAGAGAGCCGGCACGGGCTCAACAGGCCAAATGACCTCCTTCTGTGCTGTAACCATTCTATGATTCTGTGATTCTATGCCATGATTGGTGTTTGTCTCCCTGAATGGTCATTTCCTATAACATAAGTCCTGCCTGCAGACTTCAGGTGACACAGGCTCAAGGAACTTGGATGTTCACGTGACTCCCCAGTAAACAGCGTTGCATGCATTGATATTTTTATGTTAGCCAGCTGGGAAAATACATTGATAGAATAACCATGATACGGTGTCCATTTTAGGCCAATTGCATTCTAACCTTTAAGAACAGAAACAGATGAAAATACATTATATTGCTGTGTAAATATTGTAGGTGTTTGTAAGAGATTCATTATTTTTCACATATTTTCTGACCCTATTACGTAAGTTGCATCTCTCCTTGTCCCTATGCCATGCCCTACTCCCCAATCCAAAGTGCAGACGGGATTTTACTAGTTATTATTCTTGTATATTAGGTAGGATAATAACAGAATGCATCTGGAGGCAACTATAATAAGAACAGATCTCTCCAAATTTCACCCTGATAATTTCTGGGAGCACAGAAAGACTTGAAGCAATTGTACTGGGATGCCGAAGATCATCAGATGTCCCACAGGCTAATGCATGCCCACGTAATCCTGGCTCAGGAAATGATGAGTAAGTCTACCTTTTAAATTCTGACTACAAGAATGACAGATGTTCTGTCTGGAAAAAGCGGTTGTGTGAAGCTTCAGCGCTGATAAGTTGTGTAGACTTTTTTTTGAGAATCTGAATGTGTCAGTCAGTGGCTCAGTTGGTAGTTAGAAGGTTGTGGGTTCAAGTCCCACTCCATGAGACTTGAGCACAAAAATCTAGGCTAACACTCCAGTGCAGTGCTGAGGGAGTGCTGCACTGTCAGAGGTGCCATCTTTCAGATGAGATGTTAAACAGAGGTGGATGTAAAAGATCCCATGGCACTATTTCAAAGAAGAGCAGGGAAGTTCTCCCTGGACAACATTTATCCCTCAATTGACATAACAAAAACAGATTATCTGGTCATTATCACATTGCTGTTTGTGGGAGCTTGCTGAGTGCAAATTGGCTGCTGTGTTTTCTACATTACAACAGTTACAAAAAGTACTTCATGGCTGTAAACCGCTTTGGGACATCCGGTGGTCGTGAAAGGTGCTATATAAATGCAAGTCTTTATTTAGTTTTAACGTCACTCTGAACCACTAAGTGGTGTGTGAGAGAACATTTTTGGGAATTGCTACTCATCCGCTAAATACCATCCCAGAGAAACCAGCTGATATCAGATGCGCAACATGAGGAGAGTCTCAGTAACTATCTATAGGGTGCATTGCAGCAACTCACTAAGATTACTTTTATACCACCTCCCTCCCCTGCAACCATTACTATGAGAAGAACAAGAGTCGCAATGTCATAGGAACATCATCACCTCCAGGTCACACGCCATTCCGTATTGGACATATATTGCTGTTTTTTCATCATCGCTGGATCAATATCCTGGAACTCCCTACCTAACACCATCAGCACAGGGGAAGACCCACCACCATCTTTTCAGGGCATCAACGGGTAGGCAATAGAAATATAGACTTGACAGCATTACTCACATCCCAAGAACAATTTGTTTTTTTTTTTAAATGCACATCCTGGAAGGAATTGGCAAACTTCACCCAAGCAAATTGTTCACTGCGATGAATGGTTCAAATACAAGGGGACACAGTTAAGAAGTTAGAAGTAAGAAATTAATTCAGAAGGATGTTTTTCATCAAAAGAATAACATTATGAGGAAAGCAGCAAGTTAGCATGGATGTGGACAGTATAAATGGGTTCAAAAGTTGATTAATTTACATAACTGAAGGTCCGTGAGGGTAGCCTTGCTGAATTTGCCCTTAAGTGTGTTTCTGGATTGAGTGATAGGGAGAGAAAGATTATGTGGAGTTGAACTGTAAAATGGAACTGTCTTGTTGGGGGATTAATGCCCTTTTACTGTTTCTAAAGATAGTTATTATCCATCGCAACCAAAGTAAGTTTATTATTTATTTGACTTACTGCAACACATTCTGAAGCGATTGTTGTATGTGCTCGGATCCGCAAGCACAAGCATATGTTAGATTGCAGGTGGAAGACCATTGTTATATATATATCTATGAATCTTTATATGCAATTGAGAACATGTAAGTGGGTTACTTTCCTCAGCAGATCAGTGATTCAGGATGTTATGGTTTGATTATAGGCTATGGGAGAGCTATCAAGCATTACAGAATTTAATTCAACTGGCAAATTAGCAACCTTGTTCACTTCTCTTTATTTTGGCAGTAACTAACTAATGTGTATTCTGCATTTAGCTTTCAAAATAAAATTGTGGAATAGCCAACAATTTGCAGTCATACACAGTTAAGCAACATTCAAACTTGTAAAAGAAACATATAAAGTATTACATATAAAGTATTAGCAGTGACAAACAGTACAACTTCACCTTTCCAACATTAGATTAAAAGATTACTCAGGGTAGACAGAAACAGACTTGCCAGGAATTTCCTTGGGATTTCTGCCAATCAGCTGCTGTAACTTTGGTAGAAAATCAGGATACATAAACAGGGTTTCTGCCGATCTTTTGCTGAAGTTATGGCGGCCCACCGGGAGAATTTCCAAAGAAATTCCCAGCAACGGATTCCAGTGGTTGAAGGTTCTTGAATGAGGGGACATAGATATAAGAGTAAATATATGGGACTTAGGACAGAAAGCAAGAGAAACACAGAGTGTTGTGAGACTGTGGAATGCACTACCAGAGTTAGTGATTGAAGCAGAGACCATGTCAATATTTAAGAACAGATTAGATAGGTGGTTGATGGAAAGGGGAATATAAGGATGTGGAAATAGGGTAAGTATACAAGATTAGAATTACTGATCATGTGGCAGATAAACACCAATGCAAACTGGTTGGAATGAAAGTTCCTGTGGTGTAGGGGGCTATTTTAACTTAACCTGACGGGATTGGGTGCAACGCTTGTTTTACACCTTTGAAGACAATGGAGAGTAATATTGGGCCAAGTGTAAAACCATCGTATCACCCGATCCCGTGGGTTTCCTGACTGGCGAATTAGGTTAAAACTACCATAATTTCTAAGTAATTCTTTATAAACCTAGTTGTATCATGCGACTACGAGGATGGTGGAAGGCGAACTAGATGGTCTTTTTTTGTCCAGCGATTACTTGGTCAGAGGATCAGTTCCACTTACTGGCTGAAAAGTTTGAATCCACTACAACAATATAAGAACATAAGAATTAGGAGCAGGAGTAGGCCGTACGGCCCCTTGAGCCTGCTCCGCCATTCAATAAGATCATGGCTGATCTTCTACCTCAACTCCACATTCCCGCCCTATCCCCATATCCCTTGATTCTATTAGTGCCCAAAAATCTATCGATCTCTGTCTTGAATATACTCAATGACTCAGCATCCACAGCCCTCTGGGATGGAGAATTCCAAAGATTCACAACCCTCTGAGTGAAGAAATTTCTCCTCATCTCAGTCTTAAATGGCTGACCCCTTATCCTGAGACTATGACCCCTGGTTCCAGCCAGGGGAAACAGCCTCTCAGCATCTACCGTGTCAAGCCCTCTATGAATTTTATATGTTTCAATGTGATCACCTCTCATTCTTCTAAACTCCAGAAAATATAAGCCCATTCGACTCAATCTCTCCTCACAGGACAGCCCTCTCATCCCAGGAATCAATCCCAGTAACAACAATGTGCATTTATCTATTGGGGTAGAAATTTGTCCTGGGCAGCAGCACAAAAGGGGCAATAGCAAATTAGCAGCCCGTTTTGTACTCAGCCCGATTTTCTTTTCCATTGGCTTCAATGGAATCAGTAGCAAGTGTATGGATTTTGTGATAGGGGCCAAAGACGATAGCTTCGGTCTTCCCAATATTTAACTGAATGAAGTTGTGGCTCATCCAAGATTGGCTGTCGGACAAGCAGTCGCCAAGGGGCCTCATGTTGATGAGGAAGAGGAGGAGGCCAAGGATAGATGCTTGGGGGTCTGCAGAGGCAACGATGCAGAGGGTGGAAGAGAAACCATTGCTGAAGATGCTCTGACTACGATTGGATAGGAAAGAGTGGAACCAAACGTAAGCAGTCCCACTGTGCTGGTCAATGGAGGAGAGGCATTGGAGGAGGATGGTGTGGTCAACCATCAAAGGCTAAAGAGAGATCAATCAGGGAAAATTTACCACTAGCTAGAAGTCCAATTGCTTTGTAAGGTCTTAGCTGGATCTCTCGATGGGCATCAATTCACATTAGTTCAAAGCTCAACATATGACTCAACCTTTTTCTCTGAAAGATGCTGTTTAGATCGAAGAGCTCTTAAGTGCGAAATGAGGAAAATGGAAATAAAATGACGGTTTAGTTATCTAAACACATATATTTTAGTCATCAATTATCAACTCTCAGTAGATACAGCATGTTTATGAAATTAAAGCCAAATGTTAAAAGGAAACCATGAGCTAACAGGATCTGTTTATTTAAATTTCATAAGGGTGCCCTGATAGTGTAGTGGTTAAGAAGCCAACTTCAAATAGTGGATTGGCAGCTCACTTTAATTCTTCCTTCCAAGACCTCTGATAGACATCTTTTTGTGGGTCCCAATTCAAACAACCATGGGGTTGAAATTGGGCCATGTTGTGTTATTTTCCAGGCGGAAAACAGACGCAAAGAGGCCCAATTTAGGGGGCCAACAGTTCCAATAGCCGAAACACATCCAACGCCATATTGGTTGGGATGTTGTAGAAGCGTCTCTGTTGACCACCTAAAACAGGCAATTTTGAATATGACCTTGAACACGTTAATAAGGGGCCTGACACATGTTTTAGGACCTTAACCAGAAATTGGTTTGCCCTGAACACTGCAGGCATCGGACCTGCTGCGTCCAGGATTACTTGGTGTCCGTGCAGCCTGACCAGAGGCCCTTAAAGGGACCAGTGGAAGCTGCGACCAAAAGGCTAAGTTTAGGAAATAAATACCTACCTGAACGGGGTGCCGGGAGGAGCAGGAGTGCGGGCCGCAGACGGCCAATCTTGCTGTCCGCCCCCCGCGACCAGAGAGCTGCCTCTCTGCCTCTGGACTGCCAACAGCGCCCGCAGCTCGCTGGTATTAAACGAATATGGCCAGTGGTCCTGATGCCGGTGTCATTAGATGTGTGCAGTGGGCGTTGCCCCTGGATTGCACCCCGATTCAGGCTCTGTCAATCTCTAGGCACGTGTGTGTGTGTGTGTGTGTGTGTGTGTGTACACCTACAAATGGACATGTTCAATACTAGTGTACATTAGCACTTTTATACAGCAGTCATCTGTACACTACTGTAACAGAGGTGTTAACCCATTTAAAATAAATGAGTTAACACCTTCATTAAAGTAGTAGAAGGAGAATTATCACAGGAGCATATTAAGTGTTCATCTGCCCATATCATTAACAGTCATTTCTGGGTTCCTTTCCAGTAACACTTTTATCGTATATGGTTCTCAAAGAGTGCAGACAATCTGCTCCATTAGAAGTTTCATAAGTGGTCACACGTTTCAAATAACAATATTATTACAAATATTTCAGCTACACGGCTTGAGGTTTATGGTCTGCAAAATACCAAAGATATTCAGCATTCTTAGGATTAGTGAGGGCAGCTCATGGCAATCATCAGTGACTCATTGAAAAACCTAATAAATCAACATTTTGTGTATATATAGGTACAAAAACGACATAAAAAAATGTGGAACAATATTACTCCCTACTTTACAAATTTAAAAATATATCATACAATAGATGAAGGTTTGGGCTGAATTTTCAGCCCTTCTGCCCAGTGGAAACCTGGCAGTAGAACCCCGAAAATGGTGGGCAATGAGTTGAAGCAGTGGCAATGGTCACAGCAAACCATGTGCCAGCCGTGGCTCAGTGGGTAGCACACTCGCCTCTGCGTCAGAAGGTTGTGGGTTCAAGTCCCACTCCAGGGACTGGAGCACAAAATCTAGCCTGACACTCCAGTGCTGAGGGAATTCTGCACTTTTGGATGTGCCGTCTTTCAGAAGAGACGTTAAACCGCGACCCTGTCTGCTCTCTCAAATGGACGTAAAAGATCCCCTGGCACTATTTTGAAGAAGAGCAGCGGGAGTTCTCCCCGGTGCCCTGGCCAACGTTTATCCTTCAACCAGCACTTAAAAACAGATGATCTGGTCATTTATCTCATTGTTATTCGTGGGATCGTGCTGTACGCGAATTGGCTTACCACGTTTCCTACAGTGCAACAGTGACTAAGCTTCAAAAAGTACTTCATTGGCTGTAAAGTGCTTTGGGATGTCCTGAGGTCATGAAAGGCGCTATGTAAACACAAGTTCTTTCTTTCTACTGCTGGGTCGCCTCCGCCTCTTCCAGGAACCTACCTTCCTCCAGTCCCCGAGGCTGGATCGAGACTCCTGGCAGGACTTCCCTGCAAATAACACACTCAGAAAAATAGGAGAACTTTTTAGGATTGATGTAATAGTATTAAGTAAACTAAGGCTGCGCTATGGCATTGACTGGAACTGTCCATACTGGATTCAAATATATTTCACTCAAATAAAGATAAATGACAAAGGCAAAGGATCGATAATTGAGCATATTTGAGGGAACTCAAGATAATATAACTGGTATCGGGCCACAGGCCTCATTAACATCAGACCGGCGAGCTATCGACACCTACTGGGTGTCCCCAGAGAAGGCCTGGAATTTCAGGCCACAGCTGTGATCCACAGGTAGGTTTTAAAGGCGGGGGGGGGCTGCGATTGAGGGGGGGGAGGGGGAGGCGGGGACTGGGAGAGGTCTGGGAGGGGGGACGATTTAAAAAAAAACTTACCTTTGTGGTAGCGGCCTACAGTGGTCCCTTTAAGGACCACCAAATAGGTCGCATGTGGACTTTATCTTCCTGATGCAGCTAGCCCAGCGCCAGCTGCGTTCAGGGCAATCCAATTCTGTATATGCAAAGGACCTAAAACCTGTTTCAGCCGCGGACCCTTGACGCCTTTTTTTTTGGCCTATACCAATATGGCGGGTGGCTCGCTTCTGGCTCCTGCCAGCCATATGGAGGACTTAGTAGGCCGCTTAGCGCCCGAAATATGGGCACTACTCCGCCTATGCAGCACAATACCTAGGCCGAGGTTCTTTCTCCTTCTGGTGCTGGCTAAACTGCTGTGCATTTCCGGCTTTCTATGTTTTTGCCTTAGATCCAAATGGGATTGGCTTAGGTCATTTGCCTTTCTGAAGCCAAGCTGAAACCCCAAGCAACTAACGTTTTTTTTAAAAAAAGTATCCCACCAAAATAAAATAAAATAAAAATGATAACATAAACAAACAATAGACAATGGATTAATTAAAGACTGAATGACATTCCTGTTGGACTGCTCTTTAGTGTGTGAGTTACTTACAGAGCACCAGAGCATATTGCAAAGGTTTATCTGCCCTGTCCCATGGTTTTAAAGCAAACAGCTGGGCATGTTAGCGGAGAGCAGAGCTCTTACTCTGCAGCATTTTTCAAGACCTCAGCTGTCAACGCTGGCTGAGGTCCCACCTATCAGGTGTCACGGCGGTCCCACCGTTCCCATCGTTTGCCTGCATCCTTCAGTCCACTTAAAATGCTTGGTTTCCTTTTAATCGGAATAAGCTCAGATTAACTTCCTTTGGGCTGAGATTGTTGTTTTTATAGTGTTAACAGTCTGAAACAGAGCATGACAAACTATCCCACTCTCGCGCTTGTTTTAGCATCTTTCAAAAGAGTCATCACATTTCTGGAGTGTATATCATCACTGAATATTAAAGCTACTCTTTGAGGGACAATTATCAAGTGACAGTCAAAAGTTATCAAAGCGCATATACATTCTCTGAGTGATATGTTTGATAGCGGTGCCAGTGGACAAATTATTTGGATGAATTCTTCATCATTGGCTTGTAGGATAATCAAGATTTCCATAGCTATTCCTACATGTATAACATTGATGTCCATGTTTAATAATCTCTCAGTACATGCCAGTTAATGGGCAACGTTTCAAAGGCAACTTTAGCTTAGGCGCAATTGCCTTTTCCTGTACTTTGAGCAGTATGAAATGAATTATTGAATAAATAAAGGGTTGCTAAGCCAAGATTAATGTGACATTAATTGTCTCTTGGCTAGTGATCTTAACGGCACAACTTATGAGTGATAAAGCCATGAGGTCACCAGTTATGAAAGCAAATTGCATTGCACCGGCCCTGATTCAGCATGTTACATATAATGTACACATCACACAAAAGTGCTGAGAAATAACACCACTTTGTAATGCAGCTGAGAATATCAAAGCATTCAGTCCATCCACATTATTAAACCTTTAATTTGCTGTTGATGATCTTAGCGGACAACCGCATAATGTGTACGTTCAAAGGTTCTTTGTCCGCTATTTTTACACATGAGGTAGTCCAGAGTAACACCTCTACTAAAGATCCTGGATGAAGGAATGTCGTTCTCTGAAGGAGAATTTGTGAAGGAATGTATGGTCGAATCAGCCGTGATTTTGTGCCCAGACAAGATAAAGCAGTTCCAGAACATTTGCTTGTCGAGGCAAACTATTGCGAGATGTGTCGAGGATATCTCTGAGAACCTGGACCTGCAGCTGAAAAGTAAGATAAACAATTTTTCCTATTTTGCATTGGCACTCGATGAGAGTTGTGATGCCGTAAAATCTTTTCTGGCTTCATTGTCCTTCTTTGACTTCAGACAGGGTGCTTCTGCTGAAACAGATCTCATTGCTGTTTGTGGGAGCTTGCTGTGTGCAGATTGGCTGCCGTGTTTCCTACATTCCAACAGTGACTACACTTCAAAAAGTACTTCACTGACTGTAAAGCATTTTGGGGCGTCCGGTGGTCATGAAAGGCGCTATATCAATGCAAGTCTTTCTTTCTTTATTTCTTGTGTTGATCTGCCTTCTCCTTCCAGGGAGCAAAGGGCGGTGGTTTGGAATTTTTGCGGGAATATCTCTATTTGGTGAGCCTTACGGAAGAAACACCAAACTATCTGATTTTTCTCCAGTTTCAAACAGAATCCAAATACGAAATATCATTAATTCTGACCTAACTCAAACATCAAAGTTAAGCCAAGTGTTCAGCTACAACCGACACCAGACTCTATCACCAGCCCATGACGCCCTTCCTCAACCAGCTAACAGTGGAGCTGTTTCTGCTATTTACCCCACAGAGATTACTGCAGCTGCCTGCACTGGGCTAATAAGGCTTCCCCCCGAGCTGTGTAGCCCTGGGCTGCATGCCTCGAGCCCCCTCAGTATCTGCATCATTCTCTCCTAAAATGTTGAATGGACATGGATGAATAAACTTCCATGACCCCTGCAAAACCAAAATATTTCAGTCAAACCCTAGCCACGGACATTTGCAAGCTCATCTTTTCCCTTTACATGGAATACATAATGGCATTCCAGAACCAGAGGACCAATCTCTCACAACCCCCCTTACGTATATCCCATTCACTGTGACCAGGTAAAGGTAAGGTGTCAACCTATCTACATAGTGTCAGCCGTGGCTCAGTTGGTAGCATCTCACCTCTGATTCAGAGGTTGCAGGTTCAAGTCCCACTCCAGAGACTTGAGCACATAATCTAGGTTGACGCAGCAGTGTCAGAGGTGCCACCTTTCAGATGAGACATTAAACCGAAGCCCCGCCTGCCGTCTTAGGTGAATGTATTATTTTAGGGAGTTCTCACCGTTGTCCTGGGCAATATTTATCCCACAACCAACATCAGTAAAACAGGTTATATGGTCATTATTATGTTGCTGTTTGTGGGAACTTGCTGTGCACAGTTGGTTTCCTACATTACAACAGTGATTACACTTCAAACGGACTTCATTGGCTGTAAAGTGCTTTGAGATATCCTGAGGTCGTGAAAGGCGCTATAAATGCCAATCTTTCTTTACATCAACAGTCACCACATAACTGACCACCTCTCACCTTAAAGCTCACACCTGGCTTGTATTGCAAGATTTCTAAGAGAGAAGCAATGTGTTGCCTTAAGGCCTACCTCACCACAGTTGAAACACCTGAACGCATTATCTTCAGTTTTCTGACTACTGCTTGGCTGTCCCCCTCTAATCGTGCAATCTCCGGCACTTTCGTCACTGCCTCTAGACTAGTGGTGGGCAAAATACGGCCCGTGGGCCATATCCAGCCCGCCAACTGATTCAATGAGGACCGTGGGCCATATCCAGCCCGCCAACTGATTCAATGTGGACCGTGGGCCATATCGGGCCCGCCAACTGATTCACTGTGGACCGTGGGCCATATCCGGCCCGCCAACTGATTCAATGTGGACCGTGGGCCATATCGGGCCCGCCAACTGATTCAATGTGGACCGTGGGCCATATCCAGCCCGCCAACTGATTCAATGTGGACCGTGGGCCATATCGGGCCCGCCAACTGATTCAATGTGGACCGTGGGCCATATCCAGCCCGCCAACTGATTCAATGTGGACCATGGGCCATATCGGGCCCGCCAACTGATTCAATGTGGACCGTGGGCCATATCGGGCCCGCCAACTGATTCACTGTGGACTGTGGGCCATATCCGGCCCGCCAACTGATTCAATGTGGACCGTGGGCCATATCCAGCCCGCCAACTGATTCAATGTGGACCGTGGGCCATATCCGGCCCGCCAACTGATTCACTGTGGACCGTGGGCCATATCCAGCCCGCCAACTGATTCAATGTGGACCGTGGGCCATATCCGGCCCGCCAACTGATTCACTGTGGACCATGCAGTGGTTCCGAATGGAATGCTGAAATCTCGCGATTCTTTTTGAAGAAAAAAAATGGCGATTTAAGCATACGCGGAAAATACATGCCATTCGTTAATCGCGTATATGTTTCCGCGTATGCACAAATCGGGGGGCGGGAACACAGGCTCCGAGATTTCAGTGAGTTGAAGTTCTGAGAGGTGTGGTCAGAACCAGTGAAGGATGATATCAAAGTGCTTTATGACCTGCTTCATGGGAAATTTGAGCCGCTCATAAAGGTGTATCCTATTATTATTCAGGAGCTAAGTCAAGGACCTCATCTCTGCGCAATAGTTTGATTCAGGCAGTTCTCACAGGCCAGCTGTGACCCTGAGTTATTGCAGACAGACAACAAAAGACAAGAAGCTAAAAAGTGGATCATAGCACCTCTAACGTAGTAAAACGTCCCACGGCAATTGTGAATAACAAAAGCATCTCTCTGGGGTACAGTATTTGTGAGCAATTTGGGCCTCGCTGGGGTTTGTTGATTTTGATGTGACTACGTTACAGTGTTGCCGGGTCCGACCAGAAAAATACGCTCGAACCCTAACCCAAATTCGGGAATGAGCTCTTCAAAGAAGAGAAAGGCAGACGCTGAATGCCGAATATTCAACGAAGAATGGACTTCTAAATTTTTTTTCAATGCGAGTGGAAAAGCTGTGTGCTTAATTTGCAAAGAAAGTGTGGCAGCGCTCAAAGAATACAATGTGGATCGGCATTTTGAGAGTAAACACGCATCCAAATATAAAAACATGTTTTCCGAAGAAAAAGCAAAGAAAGCTGATGACATGTTGCTTGTATGCAAAAAGAACAACGTTTTTTCACAAAACTATCAGCAGCACAGGGTGGAATTACAAGAACGAGCTACATGATTGCACACAAAATCGCCAAGAACAGCACACCGTTCTCTGAAGGAGAATTTATAAAGGGATGTATGGTTGAATCTGCCGCGATATTGTGCCCAGACAAGAAAAATCACTTTGAGAACATTTGCTTGTCGAAGCAAACTATTGTGAGATGTGCCGAAGATATCTCTGAGAACCTGGACCTGCAGCTGAAGAGTTGTAATGTAGGAAACGCAGCAGCCAATTTGCGCACAGCAAGGTCCCACAAACAGCAATGTGATAATGACCAGATAATCTGCAACAGCAATTTCTCCTATTTTGCTTTGGCACTCGATGAGAGTTGTGATGTCAAAGATATCGCCCAATTGTTGATTTTCATTCGAGGTATCACCGAAAATTTTGAGCTCACAGAAGAATTGGCATCGATGCAGTCAATGAAAGAGACGACGACAGGAAATGATTTATCGGAGGCTGTAAATCATAATTAGGAGTGGAGTGGAAAAAATTTGGCGAGTGTGACCACCGATGGAAGCCCAAATTTGACAGGCAAACATGTCGGGTTACTGAAAAGAATTCAAGACCAAGTCACAGAAACAAATCCAGAACAGAAAGTTATTTTTCTACATTGCATTATTCATCAAGAGGTCCTCTGTAAAAGTGTTCTAAAACTAAACAATGCTGTGGACACAGTTACGAAAGTGGTCAACTCAATTCGAGCAAAAGGATTAAACCACAGGCAATTTGTAACTCTGCTTGAGGAATCTGAATCCGAGCTCACGGATGTTCTGTATCGTACCAACATAAGGTGGCTTAGTTTGGGTAAAGCTTTGAAAAGAGTGTGGGAACTGAGAGCCGAGATTGGTTTGTTTTAGAAAATGAAAGAAAAAGATTTGCATTTTCCACAATTGAACAGAACGGATTGGCTCTCTGATTTTGCATTCGCTGCTGACATCACGGGCCACATGAAGTAATTAAATTTAAGACAGCAAGGGAAGGGGCTTTTTGCTCATGATTTGCATTTCAGTGTCAAGTTGTTTTGTGACGAAGCTCTTCCTTTTCTCCCTTCAGATAGAAAACAAGCAGTTCAGCCATTTTCCCACTTTGCGACAGATTACTGTTTGCGATCAAAAGCTGAAAAAGTACGCGTCATCACTACTCGACTTGCATGCTGAATTTGCTCGCCGATTCCAGGAATTTAGAATGATAGAAAATGACCTGTCTCATCAAGAGTAACACCACAGGAGATCTAGTAGTATCTATAGACAGGTCTGGTATACATTTTGTCCATTAAATTTCAAACATACACCTTCTGTGTCAGACCACAGGCATTACAGGTATACTTGTTTAACTGAAATTTCATATTCATAAAACAGCAATAAAATTCATCTGAAGAGGCAAGGGGTGGAAGTTATGTTACAATTATAAAAAGCTTTGGTTAGACCCCATCTGGAGTACGGTGATCAGTTCTGGGCACCGCAACCAACAACACTAAACATTATCGCATTGCTGTTTGTGGGAGCTTGCTGTGCGCAAATTGGCTGCTGCGTTTCCTACATTACAACAGTGACTACACTTCAAAAGTACTTAATTGGCTGTAAACTGCTATGGCCTTGGAGGGGCCGCAGCACAGATTCACCAGAATGATACCTGGGCTAAAAGGGTTAAATTATGAGGATAGTTTGCATAGACTAGGCTTGTATTCCCTTAAATGTAGAAGATTAAGGGGTGATCTAATTGAGGTGTTTAAGATGATTAAAGGGATTGATTGGGTAGATAGAGCGAAACTATTTCCTCTGGTGGGCAAGTCCAGAACAAGGGGGCAAAATAAAATTAGAGCTAGGCTGTTCACGGATGATGTCAGAAAGCACTTCTTCACACAAAGGGTGGTGGAAATCTGGAACTCTCTCCTCCAAAAAGCTGTTGAGGCTGGGGGGTCAATTGAAAATTTCCAAAACTGAGATTGATAGGTTTTTGTTACGCAAGGATATTAAGGGCTACGGAACCAAGGCGGGTAGATGGAGGTAAGATACAAATCAGCCAGGATCTAATTGAATGGCAGAACAGAGTTGAGGGGCTGAATAGCCTACTGCTGTTCCTATGGTTATCTTCCAGGAACCAAAAAACACTATACTGTCTCTGAGGAGATCTTCTGCAAACTTCTTTCCAAATTCTTTCTATTGAACGTCCATCCTTTGCTGACTCCCATACCCCGCACCCTTCCCCCGCCCCGTTACAAATCTGTAACCTCTACTTCACTGTGAGCAACATCATGGAAAATCTACGCGTGATTAATAGAAAGATATTAATGGGATATAATTCATGTATTAAGTTATGACAATACCATTACAACAGTGACTACACTTCAAAAGTATTTATTTGGCTGTAAAGCACTTTGGGACGTCCTGGGGTCGTGAAAGGCGTCATATAAATCCAAGTCTTTCTTTCTTTTAAAATAAAATCACAGAATGCATTTAGCGAAAAAATTATACTTTGTTTCAATTAGAGGAATATTATCTACGGTAGATGATTTCTTCTGCACCTTTAAAATGTTCCAAACATCCATTTTTCATGGTGAAATCGTGATCTGCCCTGCCTGATGGTATATCCCCATTGTTTATGTGTGGAAGAATTGCCACTTTAGAAATTTGTTTCCATGGACGATGGGTAAATGTCCAATCGCACCGCACCCACGCTGCCGTAAAAGGCTTTTAAAGTTGGCGAGGTGACAGGCCACTTAAATGGTGATGCCAGTGCAAAACGCACAGCTTCGGGCACTGTGTCAGGAGGTAAAGCATGTGCCTAACCTCTCTGTCAGTTCGGCAGGGCTGTATGATGGCATGTTTGGGTGTGACGCAAGCACAGAGGCCACGGTTTTCCCTACCGAGGCGGGTCCGGGGCTGGCGATGTCGGTGGCGGGTCTTGGCCCCGCTGCTGGCTCCATCCCGGCCTCTGACATGACTCTCCCCTGATTGGGCTGGTTAAGACTGCCTGGCGCGTTTCCCGGCCAATTGAAGGAAGTGGGTCTGATGTCGTCGTTTATGACGCGTCATCAGCCGGTTCCCTTAAAGGGGCCATGCCCAAATTTACTTTGACAGTTCTGCTGTCAGTGTTCTACAGCATTGAGGTGCTGCAAACACTGACAGGCACTGCGCAGAGGTGCACGCCTGCACCCAGGCTCTCTCATGACTCCCTCCATATGCTTATGGAGTCACAGCACACAGGGAGGTTCTCTTCCCTTCCAATGGGTGGAAGAGACCTGCCCAGGAGACCAACGCAGCCTGGTTGCTCATTGCACAGGAGGGTACAAGCAGGGATGTCGTCAGGAGGACCAGGCTGCAGTGGCACAAATTTGAATTGGGTCGCCCGCCGCTGCCTGTCGGGTCTGCTCAGCGCTGGCAGACCCTACATCAGGAAATGCAGGTGTGCGTGTTTTGACAGCGGGTTCCCGACCCGCTGTCAATCATTTTAAATTTCACAGCTGACCCGCCACCAATCGGGTCTGCTGAGCGCCAGCAAAATTGTGGCCAGAGTTACTGAGCAAGATGTGCACATAGGTGAACATGGAATTATAGTCGATTGTGCACAGAGAAACACGGAGAATATTTCTGTCTTTACCATCTGGGATGCTGCACAGAGAGGAAAAGCGGACAGGGGGGATCACACGCCCATAACGGAGCCCATCCGATTTTTCTTCCATTTAAATGAACGGCAGGAAAACCAGGTGGGCTCTGTTACAAGAGCGTGATCTTCCTCGTCCAATTTTCCTTCTCTGCATTCCGCCCAGGCAATCCTCTATGCCAAGCAGTAAAGGTGCAAATCTACCCTTTACACTTAAACTATACAGTTACAGACACGGACAAGCAGGCGCCAAGAAAGACCTGCACACGGAACGAGAGTGACGGAAAGTTGTAGAGAGAAAGAGATCAGATCGGGGAGAGCTGGATAAGTGTTGGCTTTGACCGTAATGGACAAGAAGTAGCACAGATGATGGGTGAGCGGGGGATGGGGGGGCTAAGGGTGAGATTGTGGGTACCAAATGTGAGGGCTAGCAATTGTCACATTCAGCTTATAGATGCAAAGTTATTCACATACTTAAGGACGCAGGCAAGGTAATGATACAGGTAATTCAGGCCGCTAAATAAAGGGCAATATTGGGGGGGAAGGGGGGAACCATGAGGGCAGATGTACTCTCAGCACTACATATGATTGTAAACCAGTTTTTATGAGTTTGTTGCACACAGCACCTGGGGCAATATTCCATCCATTGCAGTGTTTACCAGGAGAACAGTGATTCCCTTAAAAAAAGAAGTAAATATCTTCGAGCCCACCATAAAAATAGGGGTATAAAGCGACATCTCAGCTCTGTACAGTGCTCAGCACCATGTATTTATGCATTTACCATTTTGGGAAACACATTGGAGCTTACCTCCACACAGCAGACGAGCATAACTGGAAAAAGCAACAAGAGAACACCAATAATTTTCTGTAAGATGCACACCCACTCCACAAGTTAAGCAATGTATCCAGCTGTGACCAAAAGGTATTTCTGGAGTACAATTCAAGAGCGTTATCATGCATGATATCTGTCAAATTGTCCTCTTACCCAAATCTACACGTGAAGAGGAGTGAGTAAAGGAAAGCCAAGACAAAATAACAGAATGAGCTCTGACTCTTGTCGCCGACCTACATTGGCTCCTGATCAAGCAACGCCTCAATTTTAAATGATCATCCTCCATGGCCTCGCCCCTCCCTATCTCTGTAACCTCCTCCAGCCCCGCAAACCTCCAAGAACTCTGCGTTCCTCCAATTCTGGCATCTTGTGCATCCCCAATTTACTTTGCCCCTCCATTGGCGGCTGTGCCTTCAACCGCCTAAGACCCAAGCTCTGAAATTCCCTCCCTAAACCTCTCCGCCTCCCTGCCTCTATCTCCTCCTTTAAGACGCTCCTTTGACCAGGCTTTTGGTCACCTCTCTTAATATCTCCTTATGTGGTTCTGTGTCGAATTTTGTCTGATAACACTCCTGTGAAACACCTTGGGATGTTTTACTTTGTTAAAGGCAAGTTGTTGTTGTGCGCTCCTTCAGTTATTTTGTTGCTTGTCAAGTTATGAGGGCAGGTTGCAGAAACTTGGCTCATATTCCCTTGAGTATAGAAGATTGAGGGGTGAGCTGATTGAGTTGTTTAAAATGTTAAAAGGATTCGATAGGGTAGATACAGGGAAACTATTTCCTCAGATGGGGGAATCAAGAACGAGAGGACATATTCTTAAAAATTTAGAGCAAGGCAATTTAGGAGCGAAGTCAGGAAGCAATTTATCACACATAGGGTAGTGGAAATCGGGAATTTTCTCCCCCCAAAGGCTATGGATATTGGGAAAATTGGAGCTTTTAAGTCTGAGATCGAGAGATCTTTGTTTGCTAAGGCCGCGATTTTGCCGGCGCTCAGAGGGCGGGTTTGGAGGCAGGTCAGAGGTTAAAATCTTTTTGATTGACGGCGGTTTGCGATCCCGCCGTCAACCCGCCTCCACGCTACTTTGCCAAGTGCCGGTTCTGGGAGTCCCGATCAGTCCCGCCACCAAGCGGCAGGAGAGGCCCTTAAGGCAGTTAACAGCTTGTTAACTGCCTAGATAAGTCGATTTTAACAGGGTCTTGCAATTTTATTACATTTTCAGCGTGTTCCACGCCATTCGCAAACCACGCCAGCTGATTGCGCCGGGTTCAGCAAGAGATACCCCCAACACAGGGTTTACAGGCAGAGGATGAGCTTCCTCAACATGACTGAGCAGCAGTGCCAAAGGAGGCTGAGACTTCTGCGAGAGGTAGTCGCTGACATCTGCGCAATGCTGCAGCAACACCTGGAGCCCAGAGGAACGGGTGGACATCCCTTACCAGTGGCTGTCAAAGTCACCACCGCCCTCAATTTTTTTGCTTCACGGTCCTTCCAGGGATCAACAGCAGACATCAGCGGCATCTCCCAGTCGGCCGCACATACCTGCATCATGCAGGTTACCGATGCCCTCTTTGCAAAGGCACACAATTACATCCACTTTTCCACGGATGAAGCAAGTGTAACCACGCGTGCGATTGGCTTTGCAAATATGGCAGGCTTGCCAAGGGTGCAGGGTGTCGTAGACTGCACACATGTGGCCATTAGGGCACCCCAGCTGTTTTTGTCAACCGCAAGGGCTTCCACTCCCTTAACGTCCAGCTGGTGTGTAACCACAGGAAGAACATTATGCATGTTTGCGCAAAGTTCCCTGGCAGTTGCCATAACTCGTTCATCCTGCGGCAGTCTACTGTGCTTCAGCTCTTCAATCCGCCAACCCAACTTTCCAGATGGCTACTTGGAGACAAGGGCTATTCCCTGAAGATGTGGCTAATGACGCCGTTGAGGAGGCCATCAAACGAAGCAGAGGAGCGCTACAATGCCAGCCACATTTCCACCAGGGCCATCATCGAGCAAACCATCGGCTTGCTCAAAATGTAATTCAGATGCCTTGACAGATCAGGTGGAGCCCTACAGTACTCACCAGCCAGGGTCTCCAGAATCATCGTGGTCTGCTGTGCACTGCACAACATCGCACTGCAGCGTGGCTTACCGCTGCCTGAGGAACAAGTAGCTCAGCGCACAGCCTCCTCCTCAGAGGAGGAGGAGGAGGAGGAGGAAGACCTTGCGGAGGCGGATGCGCCAGTTCCACCAGCACGCGAGCACCTTGCTGCCCGTGATGCAAGGGTTGCACTAATCTATGCCAGATTCGCTTAAGTTGACGAAGCAAACACATGTGGCTGCCACCTTCTTAACACACCATACACAATGTACAATAAACTGTGGGTTCCTATCACTCTCACCACCATTATTACAGATGAAAGGCGCCCTGACAATTCACTGTGACACTTCCATTTCTGGGCACACATAGGCCAACTCTTTGAAGCTTTGCCATCACATTTGTTTATTACTATTGAAATGGCGATCATTATATTAAATATGTATTACATCAAAACACCCAAGTGACTACCCTTGTGAGTATAGGTGCATAATCTTTCTCTTACGCATGCTTCTGCATGGTGCTTCCCCTGTGGCTTCAGCAGATGTGGAGGCACCTTGCTCACTTTCATGCTGCTCCTGCTTCGACACCTTTGGCGGGCGTCATCTGGGTTTGCGAGCCTGGGAGGGCTCGGCAACAGTCTGCTCCTCCTGCGGCTGTGCAGGGGCTGAGATGGCCATCTCAGTTGGGTGAGGAATCTGGTGGGGCTCTGACCAAGGGCTCCGCAGTGGCATGGGAGTGTGAGCACTTGGAGAGGAGCCCACACTTCCTTGTTGCCTGCCACCAACATCCCTCTCATGGGTCAGCCGCACTTCAGGGCTAGCTAGTGGCTGGACAGCACCTTGCTGCACATCAGGGGGGCCATGAGGGCCCATATCTGCACTGGCATTCCTCTTCAAAAGGACGTCCATGAAGCTCTGGTCTCTCTGCTCAATAGCTGCCCATCGCTCCTCCAGAGATGTCATTCTATTCTGAACACTCACCATGTTTTCCTGACTCTGGCGACTTATTTCCTTCATGACTGTAGCCATCCTTTCCACTGAGGTAGCCATCCTTTCCACGGAGGTTGCCATCCTATCCATGGTGGTGCGTTCATGCGCCATTGCCTCAACAAAGGCAGTGCTCACGTTAGAGATGGACTCCTCCATTTTCTCCACACTCGCAGTTACTCTGGATGCAAAACCTGCCAGAGGCTCCTGCACTTGTTCCTGGAATTCCAGCACCACTCTCTTTCTGGATGGCCCCAGAGGCACAGGATCCACATGCAGCTGAGCAGAGCTGGGAGTGCCCTGCGGCCTCCGACGAGGACTCTCCACTGCTGTCCCTGTCTCCACCATCTGCTGATGCTCACTTGTGAGCTGTGATACACCAGGTGACAACACTACTCTATGTCACGAAGGACCCACCGAGGTGTGCATATCTGCGCTGGTGCTGGGTGCACTTAATTTTGCTGACGCTGCACCCTCAGAGGTTGCAGCTTCCTCTGAGGAGTCTTCCGGCTCTTCCTCCTGGACAGTGGGGAGGGGGGGCTCTCGATGGTCCTGTGGGGGAGTAAAAGGCATGAGTTAGACATGTGATATTAACGTATCATGCACATCGAATTGTGAAGATGATCATAAGTCAATCAGTATGAGCATCAGATGCCATATCAGTCACTCATGCAATGTAAATGAGAGGGCTGCAAATCTATTCTGTCACCAGCTTGCTCTGCTGCACCCGTCTGACCGTCCCCCACTTCCAGATCCTCAGCACCTCCTACGATCTCCAGAGCAGCCTCCTCAGCGGTGGTCAGCTGGGCAATGAGGGTGGCCCTCCTCCTGTCCTGGCCCTCTCCCTCTTATTCTGGGCTCTCTTTTCCTGCAATGAGGGACACAAGTGGAGTTGGTGTGAGAATGTTGGAGTGAGTGTAGAGAATCCATAGCATAGATGCTTAGAGGGAGACAATGATGGAGTGAGGTGCCAATACCAAGGGCCTTCCCTGTGGGTTGTTAGTTGTTGGCATTGCATAACAGTGATAGCGAGTGTGAGGGCAGCATAGTCGAATAGTGAAGTGATTGTGTACATAGAGAGAGAGGGATGGTTACGGGTGCAAGGGATGTAGGGGTAAAGTGGGATGTGCAGGAGTAGGTTGACAATGCAGAGTGCTGGTGATGAGAGGAGATGGGGAGCAGATTAAGGGCAAGTGTGATGTTAGACTCACTTTTCCTGAGCGTAGCAGATCATTAAACCTTTTTCTGCACTGCACCCAGGAGCGACCACACAAAGATCTGGAGCTCACCTCCTCAGCAATTTGCAGCCAAGCTGCTTTGCTTTGCTGAGGAGGCTTCCTCCATCCGGATGAGGGGAACAGTACCTCCTGGCGCCCTCTCACTCCCTCCACAAGAGCATGGAGGGAGTCATCATCAAAGCGGGGAGAGGCCTTAGCTCTGCAGCAGTCATGGGTACAATATCATCAAGGAGAAGCAGCAGGAAAGGATAGATTTGAAACAATGATGCACGGGCCTCTTAAATACAGCTGGCTGACAGACGTCAGCAGAAACGAGCAGCAGACCCGAACCCACTAATTGGGCCGGGTAGCGTGCACGGAGACATTAATTAGGCCACTTAAGGCAAAATCGTAGTTTCTGGGTGGCTGAAAGCGGAGGCGGGACCTGAACCCGCCGAACATCAGACCCGCACTCAACCCGCCTACATTAATAAAATCACGGCCAACGTCTATCAAGGGATATGCAGCTGAAGTGGGTAAATGCAGTTGAGGTACAGATCACCAAGATTTAATTGAATGGCAGAGCAAGCTCATGGGGCTGAATGGCCTACTCCTGTTCCTGTGTGTGTGTGTGTGTGTTTCAGTGTATCTTTGAAAAATATGCTTCACATGTGACCATCTCATTGACCTCTGTATCCCCCAATGGAATGGCCAAGCCTGCCTTAATGGATCTACATTAGCTAAACAGTAGGAACTGCAAAAGGTAAGCACCAGTGCTGCAGAATGACAACATTTTTTTCACCACATTAGGAAATGACGTGCTGTGGCAAAAAAGATTTGAGGGGTAAGAGTATGGGGGAGAAATTCAGTTGGTTGCGCCTCCCGTTAGCGCCTTAAGAGGGCGCTAATGGGGCGCAAAGCAGCTAGCGCCTGGGCGCAGCGATGTTTGCGCCGCTCGCGAACTTAACTAGACATTTTGCGGCGGCGCTAAAATTTATCGCCGCGATCTCCTGCGCACGCAGATCTTGACGTCATACGAGGGTGCAACGCCCTTGTGGCGCCCCGGAGCGGAAATTGAGTGGCGCCCCCATCCTTTCCGCCTGGCGCATCCAACGACCGGAAGACTGGAACGCTATCAGTCGCTGTGGGGCTGGGGGGGGCGCTATGTAAAGGGGGCCTTTTCCTGTCTTTCTCTGTGGTTGACATTTTTGCACCACTCGTTCTGAGAGAGAGAGATTCGGAGAGAGAGAAAGAGAGACTTCTGCATTGAGTCAACGCTGTGTGAGGTACTTTTGGCTACTGATCATAACTTGGCAGGTACTTTGGTTTTTGGCCTTCATAACTTTGCTTGCTAAGAGACTATGGGGGCTGCACTGATTGGGGGCGTCGTCCTGCGCCAGCTGAATCGGAGGACACAGAGACGCAGAGAGAGAGTGGCAATGATGGCCAGACGGAGGAGGGCCAACAGGTGTCTGTACAGGAGAGCTTACCCTCCCAGGGTATATCGTGAACAGCTCTCCTACATTCATATGTCTGAGGAGCAGTGTTTGCGAAGGCTGCGCTTCAGCAAGGAGGTGGTCACTGAGCTCTGCCACCTGCTGCAGCCAGATCTGCAGCCTCAACTGAGGTCCAGGACGTCTCTGTCGGTGGCAGTGAAGATTACAGTGGCTCTGAACTTTTATGCTACTGGCTCATTTCAATCTGCTGCTGGGGACCTCGCCAGTATCTCCCAGTTCACGGTGCATTGCTGCATCCGTCACGTCACAAATGCCCTCTTTAAAAGGAGACGAGAGTACATCTCTTTCCCCATGACCCCAGACAAGCAGCATGAACGCGCTCTGGGCTTTGCCAGGATAGCGGGCTTCCCCATGGTGCAGGGCGCCATTGACTGCACGCATGTGGCTTTGCGTGCTCCGCATGTGAATGCCGAGGATTTCCGGAACAGAAAGGGGTTCCATTCCTTGAATGTTCAGTTGGTCTGTGACCACAGACAGCTGATACTCGCTGTCAATGCCCACTATCCTGGCAGCTGCCACGATGCTTTCATCCTGCGCCAGACTACTGTGGCAGAACTTTTCGAGGCACCGCATCAGCCAGTTGGTTGGCTTCTCGGGGACAAGGGGTATCCACTGAGCACCTGGCTGATGACACCGCTCCGTACGCCCAACACCCCTGCTGAGCTGCGGTACAACGAGAGCCATCAAGCTACCAGGAACATCGTTGAGCACACAATCGGCGTGCTGAAGCAACGGTTCCGCTGTCTGGACCATTCTGGAGGAGCCCTGCAGTACTCGCCTGAGCGAGTTTCCCACTTCGTAGTTGTGTGCTGCATGCTGCATAACATGGCAATCCTCAGGACCCAGCCAATGCCACCAGGCCTTGGAGCACCACCAGAGGAGGAGGAGGAAGAGGAGGAAGAGGAGGAGGAGGATGATCATCAGCAGCACCAAGGCGTGAGGGCGGCCCACAATGTTGAAACTGCAAGGGCCGTCCGTCAACGGCTGATAGCAAGCCGCTTCTAGGCCCCTGCTGAGGAAATGGCTTCTGTCATTGAGAACAACATGAATTAAACCAACCCGCAACCCCTAAGCCGGCCAAGGCAGTAATGATTCCAAAAACCAAACATGTACATTTTGAATACAAAAACTTATTTATTTTACAAACTCTGTGTGTGTCATTTCTTCATGACAAACTAATAGAAAGAAATACAAAAAAACAGTCATTAACATAACTGGTTCTCACAACCTGGAGATAATGTCCAAAACACTAAACAAAAGTTTAAACACGAACCTCGGCCTTTAATAAAAAATTGACAAACATTTTGTCACACCTCCTACTTTTTGCCCTTCGAGGGTGATCTCCTTCCCTTGCGCACTTCCCCCCTTCCCACCCTACTGCTCCTCCGTAATGGGACCTCAGTGGCTGCAGCAAGGCTGGTGGAAGGCTGCTGATTCTCATAACCTGAGACTGCAGATGCCCTTGAAGGACGGCCTCGACCAGCTCTGGGCCTGGAGGGCCCGGCTGCAGACTGCACCAACTCTGCATGGGCGGCAGCAGTCTGTCCTACAGGCGGTGGCAAGTGCAGTGGAGAAGTGACAGTGGTGGCAGCAGGAATGCTGTCATCTTGAGAGAGGACAGCAACTCCCTGCTCGACCGACACACTGGCACTCCCACGGGGCAGCACTTCAGCATCCGGAGCAATCTGCTGGAGCACAGATTGCTGGCCTGCTGCGGCGCGGTGAGAGCCCCGGGGAAATGTGTCCGAACCATCGAGGATGGCAGCAGTCAGTGCTCGCATGGCCTCAATCTGAGTCTGCATGACAGCAGTCTGAGACTGAATTGCAGCACTAAGCTTTAGCGTGGCATCCGCCTGTGCTACAGCGAAGTGCTCCACACTCCTTGCCAGTGATTCAATGCATTCGGGCACCCTTCCCACTGCACCCATGAGCTCAGTGTGCATGTCCACCGCCTGGGTGTTCATTTCAGCGATGAGCCGCTCCTCCTCTGCGTCCAGTGCAGCAGGACTCGCTGGCCTACTCTCCCTCCGGGGAGAAGGCCCCCGAGCTTCCCTACCCCCATCGCGTTGCTGCAGCCCGCTGGGTCCTGGAGCTTCACCCTCATCAGATCCTTCCCCCCTGCTCCCCTCCAGGGAAGGCGTGTCCCCAGTGTGGGCATGGGCTTCCTCGGGAGAGGGTGGCACTGATGCTCCGCCTTCATCTTCCTCCTCGCCTGCAGCTTCACTCCCACTGGCAGCTTGAAGGCCCGTCTCCTCAGCTGGTGAATCACCATCTGAAAGCAGGGAGGTACAAGAGTGGCTTTAGCGTGAGGACAGGGTGGCAGTAAGGGAGGAATGAGTGCAGCGATTTAGTAAGTTGGATTGAAAGTGTCAAAGGCTGGTGTTGTGAGGGACAAGTGGAAGGACAGAGGACAAAAAGGTGATGACCTTACCATTGCTGTCCAGAACGGGGTCGGCGTCTCCAGTGGCGACGGGACCGATCACCCGGCTTGCCACAATCCTGTGGACGCGTGCCTCAAGATCGCTGAGGGGTTGCAGCTGAGGCCGCCCTCCACCCGTCCGTTGCTGCTGTCTCCTATTATGAGATAGCTTGGCCTGCAAGAAAAAGGACGGCGTCTGAGTAAATATACAGCCATGGTCTTGCCTGATGTGCCTTCCATAGGTGAATAGCCCTTACTGTATGCAGCCATGGTCTTGCCTGATGTGCCTCCCATAGGTGAATAGCCCTTACTGTATGCATAGTGTGGAATGTGCGTGTGTGTTTCATGAGAGGGCCATAGGTGTTGGATGAGTGTTGTGCATTGGGGTTTTAAGACCCTCTGGCCATAGAGTGAGGTTGAGATGGAGGGATGGAGAGGTATTGAAAAAAAGCCACTCACCCTGACGACCCGAGTGAGGTCGTTGAACTTTTTCCGACATTGTACATGGGTCCTGGGCACCATGCTCCTGCAGGAGACGCTCTGAGCCACCTCCCTCCACACTCTTCTGTACTCACGTGGCAAAGGCCTCCTGCCACTCTCTGGGTACAGTATTGATCTTCTGCGCTCCACCGCGCCAACCAGAGCATCCAAGGCCCGCTCGCTGAAGCGCTAAGCTCGTTCTCTCACCCTCTCCATAGTCCTTGGCTGGAAGATTTAGGCACAGGTCTCTCCAGGCTGAGATTCAAGGCTCCAATGAGCAGGGTGTGGCTGGAGTGCAAGATCGACCCTCCCCTTTAAGAACTGTCCGGCGCCAGTGTGTCTGTGTTCCATCGCTAACTGACAGCACCTGCGCTGCGCCCGCGCTCTGAGTTAGCGCCTCGCTCCTCGGCCTTTGCGCCTTAAGACAGGTGTGTAGCGCCTGATTTAGCGCTCCAATCACCTCCAGGGGCGTTAAAAGTCAAGTTTGCCGTCGGTGGCGATAATTAGCGCCAGGCGCTAATCTTTGCGCCCGGCCGATAATTGCGCCCCAAATGGGGCGATACTGAATTTCTCCCCCTTTACATCTTGGTATAAAACTAATCACTCAGTTTACACTGATAAAGTACAAATTATACACCTAGTTGGGACACTGCAAATTCTAGTTTATCTGATGCCAATCGTACTTGTCTTTTAATTCATTCAGATTGGAACAGTATTTATAATATGAGGTATAGGCCCAGAAATTCGGCGCTTGTCAGGTGAGTACGCGCTGTGTACTCACCCGTAAGGCCTCCTGAAGTGCCGGTTTCCTGCATGCACTGCGCATGCGCGGGAAACCGGAACTTCCGGTCTCGTGAAGGGAGGGGTTCAGAGGTGAACCGCGTGCGCGGTAGAGGCTGCGTGCACGCAGCGAACTTAGGTTTTTTTTCAGGTTTCTCCGGGAAGGTAAGTATGGAAGAATCTGCGCTTTTAAAAAGGAGGTGCAAGACCCGTTTTTAACAAGGTAAGTGGTTAATTAATTACAGTTTAAAAAAATTTTCAACAGGTTTATCTTTTTTAGATACTTTAAAGAAAGGTAAGTTTATTTTTAGCACCGGTAAAAAGTATTTAAATTTTTTCAAAAATTAAAATTTTTGTTTAAAGTAGTTAATTTATTTAACTTATAGTTATTTTAAAAATGTGATTTTTTTTTAATTTATTTGAAGTTTAGGTGTTGTTTTGGGGCCGATTTCAATTCATAGATTTGACAGGTCCTGTCAAATCTATGAATGAAAATGGCCTGCTAGGATTGGCTCTTCATGGCCCACGTGATCCCAGGGGACGCTTCGAACTAACTGCGCCCCTGGGACACGCAAGCACTGCGCGCCGGCAGCTGGAAGAGGCCCAGGACCCGAAGTTCTCGTGGGCCCAAAACACAATGGCAGGCGCGGTAGGCAAGTACACGCGTGCTGCTTGCACCCGCAGGAAGCCAGAAAACCGAATTTCTGGCCCAAAGTACTTTAGTATGAAGCTAATATACAGCATCACTCTGGAAATGTGTTGCGGTACTAATCTATACGCAGCAGAAAGATCGGTTCTCCAGTTTGCGTCCAGTTGGTTGTTCTCAGGTAGGTGGTGGAAAACACAAGGCAATTGGCCTCAGTGTCCTGTGCGACAAAGTCAGCCAGGGTTCCTCCCTCCATTATCATTCTCCAGTAGCCCCTGCTGGGAAGTGCCTACATGTGAGTGTTCAGTGAGGACAACTTCGGGCTCAGCCATGATGTCCTTGATGGTCAGACGGCCTGCCAACACCCACAATCTTAGACTCTGTTGGTGAGGGATCGGAGGGCTGATGCTGCCTGTGGGATAACCACACCTCGGAAGAGGAGGGGAGAAAATTTGGCCAAAACACAAACCTAAATCTATAAACCATCTGAGAGAAAATGGTGGCGGAGCTCATTCCCTGGTCTTTAATTCTCAGCACACTTTGAAACAATTACCACAGGCCTCTGGAGTCAAGGAGACACCAACTCTCAACATTGCCAGCCATGGCTCAGTTGGTCGCACTCTCGCCTCTGAGTCATGAAGGTTGTGGGTTTGAGTCTCACCCCAGTGTAGTACTGAGGAAATGCTGCACTGTCGCAGGTATCCATCTTTCAGATGAAATGTTAAACCGAGGCCCTGTTTGCCCTCTCAGATGCACGCAAAAGATCCCATGGCAGTACTTTGAAGAAAAGCAGGGGAATTCTTCCCGTTGTCTCAGCCAATATTTATCGCTCATTAGAAGAGATTATCTGGTCATTATCACATTACTGTTTGCGAGAGCTTGCTGTGCGCAAATTGGCTGCTGCGTTTCCTACATTACATAAGTGTGCACTGCAAAAGTACTTAATTGGCTATAAAGCGCTTTGGAACATCCTGAGGTCATGAAAGGCGCTGTATATATACAAGTTCTTTCGTTCTATTATGGAATTTAATGGTCTGTGACAAGTGTATTATTAGTTCCATAATTGAGTCACAAATCTTTGTTTTCTCTGAACTCAGTTGTTCCTGGTGTCCACGACACGTGTTGAAGGATTATAAATGAACAATGAGCAGAAATTTATTGGTAGCAAATCCATCTTTTAACAAGGGAAAGAGCCAAAAGCTTGAGAACCTTGCTGCCTTATGAGGTTATGTTCAAAATGCAATGGTACATTTTAGTGCAAATTACATCATGGTATTTGGCAAACATAAAGTGAGGGCTGCCAGTACTTTATAACAAAGATGACACCGGGAGGAGATTTCTTCTGTTGACTGTTGGCATACTTGCAATATTGCTGCATATAGAACACAGAGATGCGCTTCCCCTGTAACCTCTTTAATACAGGGCGTTAGTAAACATCAAAACCACAGACTAAGATTACACTTTCCAATGTACTATCATTATCCTTCTCTTAAGCAGAAAGTGCTTCTCAGATGAAAGTGACTAAGATCAGAGCTGACAGGTGAACTTCTTTGTTGCCCGACTAGGTTGTTGGTAATGTCTGAAAAACTTAGTTATTAGGAGTTATTGATACAATTATAGATTGCTGATACCCATCTGTGTTATCATAGCATTGAATGCTTCAACTTGGTCCAAATGAGAGCAACTATTTGAGGGGAGGGGGGAGGGGGGAGGGTTACTGTCGAAGTCAATTATTTGCCTAAGTTGCTTCCATCTGACTTCTTCAAAAACATGACTAGTTATGGTTGGTTCAGATACTGGATGCCACCTGTAGGCATTCCAGTAAAAGGAATATTGTCTAGTAAATTGTCTGATGCAGTGTCTGGCAAGGCAGTTGGTCAGGTCTGTAAACAGTTCTAAACTGAGACTCCATCAATGGCTATTGTATGGTCACACACTGAGGGGGAAAACTAGGGGGTAGAAATTAGTCCTCATTGCGCCCGTTTTACAGGCATAAACGAGGCAAAAGGGACCGATTTTGGGGCAGAATGTCCTGCGCTCCAAGGGCCTGAAAAACGCCCGACCCAAAATTCGGTCAGGGGTCCAGGGTGGCCGCCTAAAACAGGTGTTAGGCCCCTTGCATTAGGCTAATGAGGTGCCTACCACCTTTTTAAGGACCCTAGAGGCTAGGTATTCTGCGGCGAGTGTCTCACCTCCTGACTCCCCAAAGCCTTTCCACCATCTACAAGGCACAAGTAAGGAGTGTGATGGAATACTCTCCACTTGCCTGGATGAGTGCAGCTCCAACAACACTCAAGAAACTCGACACCATCCAGGACAAAGCAGCCCGTTTGATCGGCACCCCATCCACCACCTTAAACATTCACTCCCTCCACCGGCATACCGTGGCTGCAGTGTGTACCATCTACAAGATGCACTGCAGCAACTCACCAAGGCTTCTTCGACAGCACCTCCCAAACCCGCGACCTCTTCCACCTAGAAGGACAAGGGCAGCAGGTGCATGGGAACACAACCACCTCCAAGTCCCCTCCAAGTCACACACCATCCTGACTTAGAAGTATATTGCCGATCCTTCATCGTTGCTGGGTCAAAATCCTGGAACTCCCTACCTAACAGCACTGTGGGAGTACCCTCATCACACGGACTGCAGGCACCACAAGAAGGCGGCTCACCACCACCTTCTCAAGGGCAACTAGGGATGGGCAATAAATGCTGGCATTGCCAGCGACGCCCTGATCCCATAAACGAATAAAAAAAAATAAAACAAGATACTGGGCTACCCTGAGAGGAGCAGACCTCGGGCCTGCTTTGCTTAGGTTTTCGGGACGTGGACATGACCTAACCAATGGCCGTAACGGTAAGTAAAAAGAATGATTTGCAGAGCCAGGAGGAGCAGGAGTACCCCCGCTGTCCTCTCCCACCCCTCCACCACCCCTTCCAGGACTTACTGGAGGGCCGTTGCCAGAGAGACAAGCAACCCAAAATTTGATGCTAACTGAGCAAACCTTGGTCTGGCAACCCAGAAGATACTTTGGTAGATCGAGAGATGCATGGCACGGAACAATTTTGAGAAATATAAGCAATTATAATCTCAATGCAAATGGATCGACAAGGAGAGCTCAGGATAGAAATTAATGACATCATTACTGCTCAATGGACCATCTGAGGTCTAGGCAGAATTAAGATAAATAAGTGAACAGATGCGATTTAGTGATTCAATGGCATTATTGTGTTGCTACATCTGTCCTATAAATATGGACACTTGAATCCAAAACTCAACAAGAAAATAATACAAGTCACATTACAAAGGTTAATACTGCACCAAGTATGAGAATGTATCTGCCTGTTATAGCTGGCAGAGCACTTCTGGCAAATTGTTGGATTAGAATGGGAACCCTGGTCAGGTAAAACATCCCAAGATGAGTGTGATGCAGGCAAAAGCACGAATCCCAGAAATTTCATGCCTTGACCCTATTTGAAGATGCCATCCTGGACATCATTGGACGGGACAGCAAAAAAGAATTAGGGCAAGGTGGAGCTGAAGGAATCCCCCAAGCTCAGGGCCAGTAGTACAGCTACATAAACCCAGGAAAGCGAGCTTCAGGAGCTAGCACTAGATGAGTCACAATACACAGGCAAAGAGGAGCAAGTGGTGATGACAGATTAGTGGCAAGCACCAGCTCCCCTCGGCTGTAGTGGTTAAGAATTCTGACCTCCCAGATCCTGCTTATAAAATGAGACTGCTGTCTGAACAGGGTCATTTGGAGGAGTCACTTGAGGTGGTGCAAATTACCTTGCAAGGTCTGACTAGCAGTACTGAAGAATCCATTCGCCAGATCTGTGCAGTAATAGATGAATAATTATCTGCATTGCCGTCTACTATGGATTGCTGGCAAAATCAGGGCATCTGCAGCAAAGCCGGCAGTGGTCTAGTCAGGATATCTTTCGTGAATGCTCGTGACTGCTGGAACAAAGGTCTCGGGTTCCAATCTACAAGAGGCTTCGGACTGAAATGACCTTGAAGCAGGAATTCACAGACCTCATTGTTTGCCCAAAGGTTGCTCTCACACTGATCAGTAGACATGCTGAAGGAGAGACCAATAGCCATGGCATGACTGGAGTAGGCATGACATCTTTCAGGATAAGTCCAGGCCCAGGCCATTCGGCATCCCTGTGCGTATGGCAGCAGATGCGTCAGAAAACGGGAAGGATCAACCAGCCAGAGCAGCAGCAGACGTGGCTGAATTTAGTTGCAGGAACTTCTTATATATCAACATGAGGAGTTATTTCGAAATTACAAGATGGAAACAGGCTGCTTGGCCTGACCAGTCCATGTCAGTGTTTATCCTCCGTGTGAGCACTAGTCCCTCATCACGCGTGCCCGCTCTGTTCCCATATACCTTTATCCCCCTTATCTTCAACTGCCTACCTAACCAATTCTTAAATCTTGACATGGTCGCAACTGCAATCAGTAACTCCGGTAGTACAGGGCTGCCTGAATCCCAACTGGCTGTCATTAAAACCTTGCAGCCAGTCAGCGCAAGTTACAGGTTAGGGGTTAGACAATGCACACAGAACACAAGCACTAAGGGAAAACACCCTGGCAAAGCTCACTGACAACCCTCACATTTTTTTTATTCGTTCACAGTATGTGGGCGTCGCTGGCAAGGCCGGCATTTATTGCCCTTCCCTAATTGCCCTTGAGGAGGTGGTGGTGAGCTGCCTTCTTAAACTGCTGCAGTCCTTGTGGTGAAGGTACTCCCACAGTGCTGACGTGACACATGAATAATAATTGTTCATAGTCGTACGATATTTGAACTTTTTTTAATTCATTCGTGGGATGTGGACGTTGCTGGCAAGGCCAGCGTTTATTGCCCATCCCTATTTGCCCTTGAGAAGGTGGTGGTGAGCCGCCATCCTGAACCGCTGCAGTCCATGAGGTGAAGCTACTGTTAGGGAGGGAGTTCAAGGATTTTGACCCAGCGACGATGAAGGAACGGCGATATATTTCCAAGTCAGGATGGTGTGTGACTTGGAGGGGAACTTGGAGGTGGTGGTGTTCCTATGTGCCTGCTGTCCTTGTCCTACTAGGTGGTAGAGGTTGCAGGTTTGGGAGGTGCTGTCGAAGAAGCCTTCGCGAGTTGCTGCAGTGCATCTTGTAGATGGTACACACTGCAGCCACTGTGGTGGAGGGAGTGAATGTTAAGGTGGTGGATGGGGTGCCAATCAAGTGGGCTCCTTTGTCCCCTGGATGGTGTCAAGCTTTAAGATATAAATCTTCATTCAATGAGATCAGCCATGATCTCATTGAATGGTGGAACAGGCTCGAGGGGCTAAATGGCCTACTCCTGTTCCTATCTTCTTAGGCAGTCCCTCGGAACCGAGGATGACTTGCTTCCACATTAAAAATGAGTTCACAGGTGACTGATGAGTCCAATGCGGGACCTACAGTCTCTGTCACAGGTGGGGCAGACGATGGTTGAAGGGGCGGGTGGGTGGGGTGCTTGGGTTGACGTGCGCTCCTTGCGCTGCTTGCACTTGGCTTCCGCTTGCTCCCAGCGAAGAGACTCAAGGTGTTCGGCGCCTTCCCGGATGCTTCTCCTCCACTCTGTGTGGTCTTGGGCCAGGGATTCCCAGGTGTCAGTGGGGATGTTGCACTTTTTCAAGGAGGCTTTGAGGGTGTCCTTGAAGCCTTTCCTCAGCCCACCTGGGGCTCTCTCGCCGTGTCGGAACTCCGAATAGAGCGCTTGTTTTGGGAGTCTTGTATCGGGCATGCAGACGATATGATCCATCCATCAGAGCTGATCGAGCGTGGTCAAAGCTTCGATGCTGGGGATGTTGGTCTGAGCGAGAACACTGACGTTGGTGCGCCTATCCTGCCAATGGATTTGCAGGATCTTGCGGAGGCAGCGTTGGTGGTACCTCTCCAGTGCTTTGAGGTGCCTGCTGTACATGGTCCATGTCTCTGAGGCATACAGCAGGGCGGGTATCACTGCTGCTCTGTAGACCATGAGCTTAGTGCCGGGTTTGAGGTCCTGGTCTTCAAACATTCTCTTCCTCAGGCGACCGAAGGCTGCACTGGCACACTGAAGGCGGTGTTGGACTTCATCATCGACGTCTGCCCTTGTTGACAGTAGGCTCCCGAGTTATGGAAAGTGGTCCACGTTGTCCAAGGCCTTGTCGTGGATTTTGATAATCGGAGGGCAGTACTGTGTGGTGGGGGCAGGTTGGTAGAGGACCTTTGTCTTACGGATGTTTAGTGTGAGGCCCATGCTCTCGTACGCTTCGGTGAAGGTGTTGACGAGTGAACGCAGACGCAAGCGTCGTCTGCATACTGTAATTCGATGACGGAGGATGGGACGACCTTGGATCTGGACTGGAGGTGACGGAGGTTGAACAGTTTCCCGTTTGTTCCTATGTTGCTAAATGGTATGCTAAATGATGGTGGTTGTATGGGCTTTGTTTCATCTGCTTGAAAGATGTCTTGAGCCAGAGCGGAAGAGGATAGCCTTGGTCTTTGAGAAGCAGTTCTTCCAATCTCCCTTCAAATAAGCCTGCCACAAATGATTGATGAAAGTATTTGAAGCAGAGGGAGACACAGAACAATTCAGAGACAGCAAGGCAGTGGGATCAGTTTTGGATTGCTCGAGTAAAGAACCAGTACAGATCCAATGGGGGAAATGGACATGTGTGATGTACTGTCGGAGGTGCCGTCTTTCAGATGAGATGTTAAACCGAGGCCCTGTCTGCCCTGTCAGGTGGACATAAAAGATCTCACGGCACTACTTGATGAAGAGCAGGGGACTTTTCTCTATGTCATGGCTAATATTTATCCCTCAACCAACGTAGCTAAAAAATAGATAACCTGGTCATTTATCTCATTAATATTTGTGGGGCCTTACTGTGTGTAAATTGGCTGCCGTGTTTCCCTACATTACAACTGTGACTAAACTTCAAAAATACTTAATTGGCTGTGAAGCGCTTTGGGACATTGTGAAAGGTGTAAAAATGCAAGTTCTTTTTTTACTTTGATCGCAATTTTTAGAGTATTGCTTCTTTGCCAGGTTCTGCACTGGTATTTCTACTTTCATCACTTCCGTAACTATTTTCATCTCTTTCAACAAGATAATGATTAGAGCAAGACTCACCTTAGAAAGCTATTACTCTTTTCTCTGATCCATCCATCTTCTTTAAGATCCCACTTCTGACACCAACCTTCATAGTTTGGTTTGACACTCTTTAGAAAGAGGAAGGAGGCAGGAGTATAATGGAAGTTTTGATTTAAGAAAGAATTTGCATTTATATGCTGTTCACAATTTACATTAACGATTTAGACTTTGGAATCAAAAACACTATTTCTAAATTTGCAGATGATACCAAATTGGAGGGGACAGTCAATACTGAGGAGGACTGCAACAAATTACAGGAGGACATTAATAAACTTGCAGAATGGGCAAATAATTAGCAAATGAAGTTCAACACAGACAAATGTGAGGTATTACATTTTGGTAGGAAGAATAGGGAGGTCACTTATCACTTGGAGGGTGCGAGTCTAGGTGGGGTAGAGGAGCAAAGGGATCTTGGAGTACAAATACACAAATCACTAAAAGTTGCGACCACAGGTTAGCAAGGCCATTAAAAATGCAAACTAAGCACTAGGGTTTATTTCTGGAGGGATAGAATTGAAAAGTAGGGAAGTTATGCTAAACCTGTATCGAATCTTGGTTAGAATACACTTAAAATACTGCGTACAGTTCTGGTCGCCATATTATAAAAAGGATATAGAGGCACTGGAGAGAGTGCAGAGAAGATTTACAAGGATGATACCAGAAATGCAAGGGTACACATATCAGGAAAGGATGAACAGGCTGGGACTCTTTTCTCTTGAAAAAAGAAGGCTGAGGGGTGACCTAATAGAGGTCTTTAAAATTATGAAAGGCTTTGATAGAGTAAAAAAATGAGAAGTCGCACAACACCAGGTTATAGTCCAACAGATTTATTTAAAATTACAAGCTTTCGGAGCTATCGCCCCTTCTTCAGGTAAAGTTACAATGAGTGAATCTACAAAAGTTCACAGAATATAAACACAGAAACTGCAGAGATACAATCTTTCCTTACATCAAAGACACACTAAGAGCACAGCCAAGACAATGAGATGTGTCCCAGGGGGTCCAACGTGTCGAAACCTGCTGTCTGCATATCCTCTCCATTTGGGTTTGTTTTTTGTGTTTGTTTTTTTTGCGTTTGTTTTTTAAAAACTGGAAAGACAGACAACGATGTCAAGTCACGTTCTGTAGCGTGACATGAACCCGATATCCCTATTGAGGCCGTCCTCATGAGTGCAGAACTTGGCTATCAGTTTCTGCTCGATGATTTTGCGTTGTCGTGTGTCTCGAAGGCCGCCTTGGAGAACGCTAACCCGCAGATCCGAGGCTGAATGCCCTTGACTGCTGAAGTGTTCCCCGACTGGAGGCAACAATCCTGCCTGGCGATTGTTGCGCGGTGTCCGTTGTCTCAGTGTCTGCATGGTCTCGCCGATGTACCATGCTCTGGGGCATCCTTTCCTGCAACGTATCAGGTAGACAACGTTGGCCGAGTCACATGAGTATGTACCATGTACCTGGTGGGTAGTGTCCTCACGTGTGATGACGGTATCTGTGTTGATGATCTGGCATGTCTTGCAGAGGTTGCCGTGGCAGGGTTGTGTGGTGTCGTGGTCGCTGTTCTCCTGAAAGCTGGGTAATTTGCTGCGAACGATGGTACTTTTGAGGTCAGGCGGCTGCTTGAAGGCGAGTAGTGGAGGCGTGGGGATGGCCTTAGCAAGGTGTTCGTCGTCATCGATGACATGTTGAAGGCTGCGAAGAACATGGCGTAGTTTCTCCGCTCCGGGGAAGTACTGGATGACGTTGGGTACTCTGTTGGTTGTGTCCCGTGTTCGCCTTCTGAGGAGGTCTATGCGGTTTTTCGCTGTGGCCCGTCGGAACTGTCGATCGACAAGTCGAGCGTCATATCCCGTTCTTACGAGGGCGTCTTTCAGTGTCCGTAGGTGTCCATCGCGTTCCTCCTCGTCTGAGCAGATCCTGTGTATTCGCAGGGCTTGTCCATAGGGGATGGCTTCTTTAACGTGGTTAGGGTGGAAGCTGGAGAAGTGGAGCATCGTGAGGTTGTCCGTGGGCTTGCGGTAGAGTGAAGTGCTGAGGCGTCCGTCTTTGATGGAGATTCGTGTGTCCAAGAATGAAACCGATTCTGAGGAGTAGTCCATGGTGAGTTTGATGGTGGGATGGAACCTGTTGATGCTATCGTGTAGTCCTTTCAGTGATCCTTCGCCGTGGGTCCAAAGGAAGAAGATGTCGTCGATGTATCTGGTGTATAGCGTTGGTTGGAGGTCCTGTGCAGTGAAGAAGTCTTGCTCGAACTTGTGCATTAAGATGTTGGCGTATTGGGGTGCGAATTTGGTCCCCATGGCTGTTCCGTGTGTTTGGGTAGAAAACTGGTTGTCGAAGGTGAAGACATTGTGGTCAAGGATGAAGCGGATGAGTTGTAGGATGGCGTCTGGAGATTGGCTGTTGTTGGTGTTGAGTACTGAGGCTGCCACAGCGATGCCGTCATCGTGGGGGATATTGGTGTAGAGTGCCGATACGTCCATCGTGGCGTCCACGTCTATTGATAGAGTAGACACACAGAGAGGTCATCAATATAAGATAGTCATCAAGAAATCCAATAGGGAATTCAGAAGAAACTTTACCCAAAGAGTGGTGAGAATGTGGAACTCGCTACCACAGGGAGTGGTTGAAGCGAATAGTATAGATGCATTTAAGGGGAGGCTGGACAAGCATATGAGGGAGAAGGGAATAGAGGATTATGCTGATAGATTTAGATGAGGAAAGACGGGAGGAGGCTCGGTGGAGCATAAATACCGGCATGGACTGGTTGGGCCGAATGGCCTGTTTCTGTGCCGTATATCTTATGTAATCCTATGTAATCCTATGTAAACAGCATTTTTCAAGTCCTCAGTCCATCTAAAATGCTTCACAAGCAATTAATTACAGTATAATCACTGTTGCTTCATAGGCAAACACATCAGCCAATTTTCACACAGCAAGTGCCCTTAAACAGCAATAAGTTGAACAATCAGTTAATCTGTTTGTGTGGTATTGATTGAGGGATGAATGTTGTCCATGACCGAAGGGGGAAAGTGGCATTGGATATTTTACATCTACCTGAGTGTGTTTAAGTGTGTGGCAAAATAAATGTTTACCTGTGTTGGATTTTTTAACTTGCATGGAGGTTAACTCCCAAGGCTACAGTGTTTTTTTAATAGAAAGCCATCGGTTTCAAGTTTGAGTTCTGATGAAACGTCATCGACCCGAAAAGTTAACTCTGTTTCTCTCTCCACAGATGCTGCCTGACCTGCTGAGTATTTCCAGCATTTCCTGTTTTTATTTCAGATTTCTAGCATCCGCAGTATTGTGCTTTTGTTTCCAGTCCAGCAACACCTCAATTTTAAAATTCTCATCCTTGTTTTCAAATCCCTCCATGGTCTCGCCCCTCCCTATCCCTGTAACTTCCTCCAGCCCTACAACCCTCCGAGATCTCCGCGCTCCTCCAATTCTGGACTCTTGCACATCCCCGATTTTAATCGCTCACCATTGGCGGTTGTGCCTTCAGCTACCTAGGCCCTAAGCTCTGGAATTCCCTCCCTAAACCTCTCCGCCTCACTCTCCTCTTTTAAGACGCTCCTTAAAACCTACCTCTTTGACTAAGCTTTTGGTCACCTGTCCTAATACCTCTTTATGTGGCTCAGTGTCAAATTTTGTTGCTAACGCTCCTGTGAAGCGCCGTGGGACATTTTAACTACATTAAAGGCGCTATATAAATGCAAGTTGTTGTTGTTGTTGTTTGAAGTGCTCTGTCTACTAGATTTTCCTCAAGGGACAAGTTTGTTTTGGCATACACAATAATGCTTTGTGGTGCTAATCGTTTAATCAGCCGAGGGGGCGCAAACACCTCGTGGTATTGTCGGAGATGGATCCTTCGTCTCGCAGGAGGAGCAGTGTAACACCTGTTGTTCGAGGTGTCATTTTATTCAGTCTGCGCAGTGGGGCACACAACCACGTGTACTCTTGGAGGCCACCTGTCCTGCTTCTTTATGTGGCTTGGTGTCAGATTTTGTCTGATAACGCTCCTGTGAAGCACCTTGGGACATTTTTACTGTGTTAAAGGCGCTATATAAATGCCAAATGTTGTTGTTGTTGAAAGCAGACCTGACAGATTTATTCTGAGTGATTAGTCGGGGAGAGAAGGCCTGAGACACGAAGATTCCGGTGGGAGTCGATTCGGATGACTTTGTTCTTGCCGATGTTGAGTTCCAAGCTGCACAACTCGGTCTATGAGTACAGCACAAGTGGAAAATTTAAAAATCTTGATGGAGGCTATAGATATTGTTGATAAGGGGTCAGCCATTTAGGACTGAGATTGGGTTGTGAATAACAAAGGGCTGTGAATCTTTGGAATTCTCTACCGCAGAGGGCTGTGGATGCTCAGTCCTCGAGTATATTCAAGACAGGGATTGATAGATTTTTGGATACTAAGGGAATCAAGGGATATGGGGATAGGGCAGGAAAGTGGAGTTGCGGTCGAAGATCAGCCATGATCTTATTGAATGGCGGAGCAGGCTCGAAGGGCTAAATGGTCTACTTCTGCTTCTACTTCTTATGTTCTTATGTTAATGCCGTATTAATGAACTTCTTCAGAAAAGACCTGGATTAAGATATGTGGGGGGAAGGCTGGGGGGGGGGGGATAATCTTGTGAGAGGAAGCTCCCAGCACTGGCACTTGCTAGCAGTGAGCACACATCGCTAATACAGGAGCTATAATACTGTAGCCCTATCTCTGCTGGCAGGCTTGCTGCTAATGAGGCTCTGTGCTCGGAGCCTCACCTCACAAAGTTACCCATCTAGTTAGGATTGAAATTGAAAATTATTCTAGACAATGTTATCGGTGCTTCATGGAATGCAATGGTTTCTGAGCTTCTGGCACCATGGGCATGTTATCTGTGCAAAGTAACCAGCCAGGGTGTAAGGGTGGATGGATATTCTGCAGTGCTGCTTGATTCCCCCACTTCCTTCGCCCCACCATTGGCGGCCGTGCCTTCAGCTGTCTAGGTCCTCAGCTCTGGAATTCCCTCCCTAAACCTCTCTGCCTCGTCACCTCTCTCTCCTCCTTACAACCTACCTCTTTGGCCAAGCTTTTGGTCACCTGTCTTAATGTTTCCTTCTTTGGCTCGGTGTCAATTTTTTTCACTGCTAACGCTCCTGTGAAGCGCCTTGGGGCGTTTTACTATGTTAAAGGCACTATATAAATGCAAGTTATTGTCATTATTGATTGTCTGGAAGAGTCAGGAGGAACGTTTTTCAGTCATTTACCGTAGGAGATTATATTACTGGGATAAAATCTATACTAGATTATGTGCAGTCAGTGGGAGCAGCAGTCGCTTGATGGGCCAAAATTGCCTTTTCCAGTTCCATCCTCACTTATGTTCTTAAACAGTCATGAGAGTGAGTCTGATGCAGGGAAGAAGGAGTGAGCCTAACATGAGGTGAGTGAGTCCAACGTCTAACTGAAGTAGATTTACAAGGCGTTGATATATGCTGAAGTATCAGAAAGGAGACACGGCTTTAGACCTATTGATGTCATCAGACAATTTTTCAACAGCCTTCAGCAGCACCACAACAAAGTTCTTAACATCGACATATTTGTCATCCTTCATCTAAACAACTGATGATGGAGAACTTGCAGACAATCTGAAAAAGTTCTAAAAATTTTGCTGAACACTTTTGCTTTGTAAATGGTTGAGAAAGAGGCAAATAGCTGCAGTTTTTAAAAAAAAATTAAAAGATCGAGATTAACCATTATAACCTGCTGCTGCCATTATGCAAATAGGGTCATGGTGAGGCAGGAAGTACATTTCTGTTCTGCTACAACCAAATAAACACTTGACGTCAACAGGATACAGAATTAGTGAGGTTATTTTCCATCATTTTTCCACACTTTACGCTATGATGTGCGATGCCTTTTAATTGTTCTCGTGAACGTGAATGCGACTACTTTTAAGTAAACCCCTTGTTTGTCATGTCACCCGCATGTTCCCGAGAAACTTTTATTAAAAATAAAAAATTATTATTGTTCTGCTACCAGAATTATGCAGTGAAAAAACAGCCTTAACCTCCCAGAGTCGCACATGCCAAAATGTACTACTCCTTCCAGGACTGATAGTGTGCAATAAATATTCACAGGCACAAACACAGCTCTTCAAAGCTACTTTCATATGCAAACTTGTTCCTACAAGATGTAGCTGCAGTTCAGATGTAATCGAATAGCCTCCTGGGCTTTCTTGTCACACCGAAAAATGTAATTCAAGGCATCAAGGTCATTCTTTCTCCATTAAATAAATCATTCAACAGATATGTCATTGCCTCATTGACCCAGATTATAAAGTATTAACCTTTGATCTTAGAAACGGTGCAGATGATTCATCCTTCTCAATTCTGATAGTGATAAAAATATCTTCACAGACATTGTGGAGGTGGTTTCCTTATTAAATAACATAAGGAAAGACTGCTGAGACCGGAAGCATAAAAGCACCCTTGCGAATAAATATCTCTGAGGAACACCGAGGGAAAACTTCAATCAGTTCAATATTGGAATAACCGATAATGAAGTACACTATGGTTATTAGAAATCTATTACTAATATATCAGCACATCAATGTTAATCAATGATTGCATCAGGATTTGCTTATTGATTTCTCATGCTGATCTATCTTCCTTGCATTTCCAAACACTCCACTTCCACTTTTCCTTCAGTTTCAAATTGTCCCCATTTAATGTGGAGTATAAACTGTAAGTTGTGCGTGGAAATATTTTGCTGCCCTGCAAAAGCTACGCCCAGAAATCCCGGGAGCCCCAGTCCACCACCAGAAGTATGTGGTGATGGGCAGGATGTCCACCTGTCAGTCTGCCCTGATCCCCGAACGTCCCCACCCCCAGATCCCAGAGGCGAGGTCATTTGAATAATGGGCAAGCAGGTGCCTGGGCCACTAAAAGCGCTGCCGGGGATCACACCCAGCGGACAGCGGGATTTTGGAGCGGTAGCTTGATGCTCAGTCAGGGAAAGGAGGGGGGGTGGGGTGGGATGGGGTGGTTAAGGGCCAGGCACACCAGTCTGACCTAAGTTTTCAAAGTGCTGCTGTACTGCTCCTCGAAAGACAATCGATCTCTGATGTCGATCACCATTTGAGTACAACATTATGGGCCCCATTTGCAGCCGTCATATGGCAGATATGCCTGTTTCGTGCAGTGCTGGCCACGCGGTGGGTGGAGCTGGGAGGATTTCCAGGACGCTCCAATATCGCGCTAGTCCTGCCTCTAAAGGTGATGTTGCGACGGTAGTTTAGGTGGACGGAAGAAGTGTCTGCCCCGTCTCAGAATTTATGTATATCGGAACGGGAGGAGGCCATTCAGCCCCTCGAGCCTGTTCTGCCATTCAATTAGATCATGGCTGATCTGTATCTTAACTCCATTTACCCGCCTTTGTTCCATATCTTTTGATACCGTTATCCAATAAAAATCTGTCAATTAGCGAGATCTAAAACTATATAGTAATTAAAGATGAGCCCGCAGCTAACTCATTTCAAACATTAAGAACCAACGTCTGGAATTAATTGTTTGTAACATTAGTGCACGAACATTTATTTTAAACAGATGAAAATGGCAGACAAAAGAGTGTCATACAAAAATACTATGTATTTGTGCACTTGTATTGCAAATATTAATTTCTAGGCTGAAATCTAGCAGACCATATGACTAGGATTTAGTCTTTTGTTGTTTACATGTTCGTTAGTTATTTTAATAGTATTTCTCTTTAACACGGAGAAAGACAACACGTCTCATTTACATCGTGCTCCGAAGGTGACAGCAGGTCATTGACATACAAGGAGAGAAAAATGCCATGATTAAACCCAATTTTGTACGGAGTAGCTGATAAATGCATCCTGCGACATCATTACTTTATTACAAAGGTATATTATCAGAAGTGCAATTTTGTAAAGAGGGCAAGACCATGACACACCCTACAATAAACAAACTGTAAGGTATTTGGGGTGCCTGTAACTCTCTATCTGAAGAAAAGCAAATTCTCATGTAATTTATGGCATCTTGTGATGATGTTTCCATAACAGAGATGGAAATTATTTGTTAATCTTTAAACATTTTTAATTCTCACCTCTCTCTATTTCTGTCACGCACACACAACATTCCCTGTTCTAACATCACAAGATCACAATCCAGGTTACAGCATCAGTCAGGAAGCAGTCTGCTTGGGAATTTCCATTGCTCCCTCACCATGCCAATGGCTGTGACTCATTCACATCCAGCAGATGCTGTAAAGTTGTTTTTTTTTCCCCAAAATTTACTTCCTTTTCTTTCCTGAAACCACCAACCCATAGTAGGGTAAAGTTCCACCGGGCACAACGAAAGAAGCAGAAGATGGATGAAGAATTTGCATTTATCTAGCATCTTTCACGACCTCAGGACATCCCATAGATTTACAGCTAATGAACTATTTTTGAAATGTAGGCCGGAATTTTCTGGGGTCTGTGCGGGCGCGATTGGAGGAGGGTTGGGTGGGAAATTTGAAATATATTGCAGCGGGTCGGGAAACCGCCGTCATCCCGCTCCCACACGCCTTTCCCTCGGGTGCGTTTGCCAGTGCGGCAGCGACCCGACCAGCAGAGGCGGGCGACCTAATTCAAATCATTAACAGGTGGTTGTCAGACCCTTTAGCGCCTTTTTCAGCCTACCTTTCAAATTTCCCTGGCAGCCCACGGGATTCACGCAGCTCGGGAACCACGTCTGTCAACCTGAGGCGGGAGTTAAGTGACCATTGCTCAGCTGATTAGATGGCAGCATGAAATGTACTATAAAACGTCCCACCTCACAGCTGATCACTTTCCTTAGGCAGAAGCTATTGCTGACTGAATTCCCAGCACACATTTAGCTTTCTACAGACTGCAAGTGTTCCCAGCAAAGTCGCCATTCAGTCTCACCTCATTGTTACAACCTATCACACCATTGACAGCTTGCTCCTCTGATCTCCACTTGACCTGCCATCTATTCCATCAGCATGCGTGCCGTTTATACAGTCTCACCTTGGTCCTCAGAATCGGGCCACGATGAGCCCCAACACCAGCAGCACCAGGCACACCATCAGCACCAACAACAACACCGCCAACCTTCTCCTTAACCACCTGATGCTGCACAGGACAGAGGGCATCAGCGCAGGGCTGCACCGCACCAGAGGCGATACCCCCAACACAGGGTATACAGGCAGAGGATGAGCTTCCTCAACATGACGGAGCAGCAGTGCCAAAGGAGGCTCAGGCTATCGCACCAGGTCGTCACAGACATTTGCACATTGCTCGAGCAAAACCTGCAGCCCAGAGGAGCGGGTGGACACGCCTTACCAGCGGCTGTCAAAGTCACCAGCACCCTCAACTTCTTCGCCTCAAGCTCCTTCCAGGGATCTACAGCAGACATTTGCGGCATCTCACAGTCGGCTGCCCACAGATGCATCACACAGGTCACCACTGCCCACTTTGACAAGTCAGCCGATTATATCAACTTTGCCACTGATGAAGCCAGTGTTACTGAGCGGCTGCTCGGCTTTGCCACACTGGCTGGCTTCCCACGGGTGCAGGGCATCATCGACTGCACACATGTGGCCATCAGGGCACCCAAACATCACCCAGCAGTCTTTGTCAACTGCAAGGGCTTCCACTCCCTCAATGTGCAGCTCGTCTGCAACCATAGTAAGATTATCATGCATGTGTGCGCCAAATTTGCTGGTAGCTGTCATGACTCTTTCATCATTCCCTCAGCTCTTCACTCCTCCAAACAGACTTTCCAGCTGGCTGCTTGGAGACAAGGGCTATCCACTGACGACGTGGCTCATGACACCCTTGAGGAGGCCAAGTACTGAGGCCCAAGAGAATTACAATGAAAGCCACATCTCCACCAGATGTGTCATAGAGCAGACAATAGGCATACTCAAAATGTGCTTCAGATGCCTTGACAGATCTGGAGGAGCCTTTCAGTACGCACCAGCCAGGGTCTCCAGAATCATTGTGGTCTGCTGCGCCCTGCACAACATAGCGCAGCAGCGAGGATTAGAGCTGCATGAGGAGCAAGGCACTGAGCGCACAGCCTCTTCCGAGGAGGAGCATCAGCTGGAAGACGAGGAGGCGCAGGAGCTAGAGGAACCTGCGGGCCACATCCACCAGCACCCGAACACATTGCTGCCTGGGAGGCCAGGGATGGGCTCATCATGGCCAGATTTACTTAACTTTATGCAGTACACCCATATGGCTGCAACATGCTGCACCAGGTTGGCACCACCCCACAGCAACACCATAAAGCATCCCTACAATGCCCAAGCCATTCATTTCACACTGACCACCATTGCTGGAGGTACTGTTATTTCTCACCATTCACTGCAACTCAATAAGCCACTTCCAAAGGAGCACACAAATTTGTCCAAGACCGGAAAGTGATGAAAATAAAGATTTTTATGGTTGACAATACATTAACGGAAACTTGACATTAACATTGAATAAAACACCCAAGTGGGTACCCTTGTGAATCTACTTGTGTGTCATCTTTCTCTTCCGCCTGCTTCTACAAGGTGCTACCCCTGTGGCTTCAGCAGAGGTAGAGGCAGCCTGCTCACTTCCCTGCTGCAACTGCTTAGACACTCTTGGCAGACGTTCTCTGGGTTTTGGAGCCTGTGATGGTCCCACCAAAGTCTGCTCCTCCTGCGACTATGCAGGGGCAGACTCGGCCATTGCTATCCAAGGAGGCATCTGGGGCTCTGACTGAGGGGGTGGCAATGTGGGAGAAGTGTAAGCACTTTGAGAGGAGCCCACACTTCCATGTCCCCTCTCACCGTCATCCCTCTCATTGGACACCCACACCTCCCTGCTAGCAAGGAGCTGGAGAGCACCTTGCTGTACATCATTGGGGCCATGAGAACCCACGTCTACACTGACATTCCTCCTAGACAGGAGGTCTATGAGCCTCTGCCATCTATGCTCCATAGAGTGCCATCTATTCTCCATAGAGACCATGTGCTCCTGTGAGTGGTGCATTAGCTGTTCCGTGCAGGTGGCCATCCTATCCATGGAACAGCACAGCGTCACCATCGCCTACGACACGGTGGTGCTCATGTTGGAGATGGACTCCTCCATTCTCTGAACATTTGCAGACATCACGCTCGCAAAACTTGTCAGAGCCTCCTGCAGTTTTTCCTGCACCTCCAGGATCGCCCTCTTTCTGGATGGCCCTGAGGCTCAGCATCTACATGCAGCTGAGCAGAGCTGGGAGTGTCCTGCGCCCTCCGGTGAGGACTCTCCACTGCTATACCTGTCTCCACCATCTGCTCTTGCTCACTTGTGACTTGTGACAGACCCGGTGACAACACTACTCTATGTCGGGAGGGACCCACCGAGGTGTGTGTCTCTGCGCTGGTGCTGGGTGCGCTTATATCTGATGACAGTGCGCCCTCAGAGGCGGGAGGCTCCTCTGAGGAGTCATCTTCGGCTTCCTCCTGGACAGTCGGTGGGGAGGTTTGGGGGGTTGAGGGGGGGGGTTTAATGGACCTGTGGGAAGAGTAAAGAGATGAGTTAGATATGCCATATGAAGAATGGGTACAGATACCATTATGCACATGATGACCATTCAGTGGCTGCTGACATCAGTCCCCATATGAGTGACTGCTGTATGCCATGTAGCTGTATGATATGTAATTCTGTCACCAGGTTGCTGAGATGTCCTCCTCTCTCCGTCTCCCACCTCCAGCTGCTCGGCCACTCCCGATACTTCCAACGCAGCCTCCTCTGCTGTTGTGAGGGTGGCAAATGATGAGGCCCACCTCCCGTTCTCTCCCTCTCCCTCTCATTGTGGGCTCTCTTTTCCTGCAAGGAGGGGAAGAAAAGGTTGAGTGAGAGTGATGGAATGAGTGTAAGGAATGGATGGGTTACATCTTTAGAGGGAGACTATGATGGATTGGGGTGGCCTCCTTGTGTGTTGTTGATTGGTATGATTGCATTAGGATGAGGGTGAGTGTGAGAGGTGGCTAGTAAGATGGGGATGTGATAATGTAGATAGAGAGAGAGGGATGGGTGGCGGTGCAAGGTAGGTTGGTGTAAGGATGTGCAGGAGTAGGGTTGGGAAGGCAGAGTGATGGGGATGTGATGAGAGGCACAGTAGGATGAAGGTGAGTGTGGCTTTGTACTCACCTTTCCTGATCTAATGAGATCATTGAAACATTTCCGGCACTGCACCCAGGTCCTCCTGAACACATCCTTGCTGTTGACCTCCTCTGCAATTTGGAGCCAGGCTCTTTTTGTCTCCTGGGGAGATCTCTTCCACCCATTCGAAGGGAAGAGGACCTCCCTGCATTCTCTGACTCCCTCCAAAAGCATATGGAGGAAGTCATCGAAGAACCTGGGTGCAGCCCTCTGTCTCTGTGCCGTCATGTCTCCAACTGTTTGGAGCAATCAAAGCTTCCAGTGCAGTGACTGCACACTCCGAGATGAACCTTCGAATGCAATGTATGGAGCCACTGGCTGGAGTCATACCTAGCACAAAGGAAGATGGTTGTGGTGATTGAAGGTCAATCATCACAGCCCCAGGACATCACTGCAGGAGTTCCTCAGGGCAGTGTCCTAGGCCCAACCATCTCCAGCTGCTTCATCAATGACCTTCCCTCCAACGTAAGGTCAGAAATGGGGATATTCGCTGATGACTGCACAGTGTTCAGTGCCATTCACAACTCCTCAGATAATGAAGCAGTCTGTGCCCGCATGCAACAAGACCTGGACGACATTCAGGCTTGGGCTGATAAGTGACAGGTAACATTCGCGCCACAGAAGTGCCAGGCAATGACTATCTCCAACAAGCGAGAGTCTAAACACCGCCCCTTGACATTCAATGGCATTACCATCACCGAATCCCCCACCATCAACATCCTGGGGGTCACCATTGACCAGAAACTTAACTGGACCAGCCACATATATACTGTGGCAACAAGAGCAGGTCAGAGGCTAGGTATTCTGCAGCGAGTGTCTCACCTCCCGACTCCCCAAAGCCTTTCTACCATCTACAAGGCACAAGTAAGGAGTGTGATGGAATACTCTACACTTGCCTAGATGAGTGCAGCTCCAACAACACTCAAGAAGCTCAACACCATCCAGGACAAAGCAGCCCGCTTGATTGGTAACCCCTCTACCACCTTAAACATTCACTCCCTCCACCACCGGCGTACCGTGGCTGCAGTGTGTACCAGCTACAAGATGCACTGCAGCAACTCGCCAAGGCTTCTTCAGCAGCACCTCCCAAACCCTCCACCTCTTCCACCTAGAAGGATAAGGGCAGCAGACACATGGGAGCACCACCACCTCCAAGTTCCTCTCCAAGTCACACATCATCCTGACTTAGAAGTATATCGCCGATCCTTCATCGTCGCTGGGTCAAAATCCTGGAACTCCCTCCCTAACAGCACTGTGGGAGTACCTTCACCACACGGACTGCAGCGGTTCAAGAAGGCGGCTCACCACCACCTTCTCAAAGGCAATTAGGGATGGGCAATAAATGCTGGCCTTGCCAGCGACGCCCACATCGCATAAAAACTAATTAAAAAAACATGTGGCCATGGCTCCTTTAAATATCACGGCTGAAAACGCATCATCGATGACGTCATCAGACCCGCACCATTTAATAGGGCCGGGTAATGCGCAGGGCAGTCTGAATAGGCCCCATTAGCACAAAGTCAATTTCTGCAGCGATAACAGGGCCGCACCCGACCTGCCCAGGTAAAGAAAATTCCAACTGTAGTCACTGTTGCAATGTAGGAAACAATGCAACTAATTTGCGCAGAGCAAGGTTCCACAAATAGCAATGCGATATTGGCCATATTGGCCCTGAAATTCGCCTCTCCGGCTTGCCGCGGGGGTAAGGATCGCGCGCGCTCTTACCTACCGCGCCTGCCGTTGTGTTTTGGGCCCACGGGAACTTCAGCTCCTGGGCCTGCTCCAACTGCCGGCGCGCAGTGCGTGCGTGTCCCAGGGGCGCAGTTAGTGCGATGCGTCCCCTGGGATCACGTGGGCCATGCCCATGGAGAGCCAATGGCAGCAGATCATCTTTCATTCATAGATTTGACAGGAAGACCTGTCAAATCTGTGAATTGAAATCGGCCCCAAAAGAACAGCTAAACTTAAAATAAATTTAAAAAAAAACCATCACATTTATAAAATAACTAGAGTTAAAATAAATTAACCACTTTAAACAAAAATTTAAATTTTTGAAAAAATTAAAATATTTTTTAAAAGTGATAAAAATAAACTTCCCTTTCTTTAAAGTATCTAAAAAAGATAAACCTGTTGAAAAAAAATTTAAATTATACTTAATTAACCACTTACCTTGTTGAAAATGGCTCCTGCGCCTCCTTTTTATAAGCGTAGGTTCTTCAATACTTAGCCTCCCGTAGAAACCTGAAAAAAAATCTAAGTTTGCTGCGTGCGCGCAGCCTCTACCGCGCACGCGGTTCACCTAGGAACCGCCCCCTTCACCAGACCGGAAGTTCTGGTTTCCCACGCATGCGCAGTGCATGCAGGAAACCGGCACTTTGGGACGCCTTACGGGTGAGTACGCACTGTGTACTCACCCGGGAAGGGCCGAATTTTTGGCCCATAATCTTTTTTAGTGTTGGCTGAGGGATACCTATTGGCCAATAGACCGGGGAGAACTCCTTTGCTCTTCTTTGAAATAGTGCTGTGGGATCTTTTACATCCACCTTAGCTGGGGCCTTGGTTTAATGTCTCATCTGAAAGACTCAACCTACAGTATCGCACCCAGGTAGGCATTCTTCATGCATGAATCTAGACAGTGGGTGTTTGCAGGATGCTCAGCTACAGGTGAGCCAAATCCTAACCTCTACTCACATCCACATACATGTACATTGGATCTTGATTAGGAATGGAAACACTGACTGATTCCTTTTTCCCCACCCTTGCCTACGACCACTAAGGCCAATGGTAGTAACCCTACTGCCACCCCATCTAACCCAACACACACTGGCCTTGGATCTTGCGATTGTAATGGTGACAGCAAGGAGTATCTTAAAGGAGGAGAGAGAGTTAGGGAGGTGGAGAGGTATAGGGAGGGAATTCAAAGAGCTTAGGGCCCGGGCAGCTGAAGGCACGGCCAACAATGATGGAGTGATGGAGATTGGGGATGCGCAAGGCCAGAATTAGAGGTGCGCAGAGATCTCAGAGGGTTGCAGAGCTGGAGGAGGTTACAGAGATAGGGAGGGGCGAGGCCAGGGAGGGATTTGAAAACAAGGATGAGAATTTAAAAATCGAGGCGTTGTCGGACCAGGTGCCAATGTAGGTCGGCGAGCACGGGGGTGATGGGTGAACGGGACGTAGTGTGAGTTAGGCAACAGCATCATTACACCATGTTCTGGTTACACCACAGATAATGAATCCTGACTTTACTTTAATGACCTCTTTAAAACCTTGCGAAAGGGATACCCAGCTGAAACATGCACAAAAAGCAGATCACAAAGCAATCACTTGGCATAATGCTGGCAAAAGACGACCACTAGATTAGTAGTGTGAAATAACATTCAGTACACTTGTGTTGTAAAGTAGACTGATGTGGAAGTAACACCAAAGATGATACAGTTCAGAAGAAGGGCTTTTCAATGTGTTACCAGCCACAGGAAGTGCACCGTAACGCCAACATTCTCAGTGCCCATTGGGTGGTGAAAAACAAGTAAATATGAACTTCCAATTAAGCTGTCATCACCATGAGGAATTCCGACAAGGAATACTGAAGTGATGTGAACTTGCAGTGACCAAGTTACAGAGTATGCTTTGAAGTAAATTGAGCCCTTGCTGAGAGAAATGCTTCTGTAAACTTTTACTACACTGCATCTCTTTTCCAGATCTTTTTTCAATGCCATGCTTTCTCATGGAAGTCTTTAATGCTCGAGGTTCTCTTTCCCCCTCCACCCCATCTAATTCTCTCTCTACTGAAGGCATTGGCATGGACAAGGGGGGTGATTCTGTGAGCGCCATGCATCATCCAGTACCTCACCCAATTGGTCATTCTTCATGTCAGCCTGAACAGTGAGTGAATGTTGTCCGACTATTTGAACATGGAGGGCGTCACAGCTAAGTTTTTTCCTGTTCTTACCCAACATCCCCACAGATGCACTTCATAGCAGGAATCACTAGATCAGAAGTATAAAGGGGCTAAAATTATGAGGACTGGTTGCATAGACTAGCCTTGTATTCCCTTGAATATAGAAGACTAAACGGTGAACTAATTGAGGTGTTTAAGATGATTAAGGGATTTGATAGGGTAGATAGAGAGAAACTATTTGCTCTGGTGGGGGAGTCCCGAACAAGGGCACATAACCTTAAAATTAGAGCTAGGCCATTCAGGGGTGATGTCAGAAAGCACAAAGACATAAAGTCATAGAATGATACAGCACAGAAGGAGGTCATTCGGCCTATCATAGCCTGAAAGAGCTATCCAATTAGTCCCACTCCCCTGCTCTTTCCCCATAGCCCTGAAAATGATTCCCCTTCAATTATTTATCCAATTCCCTTTTGAAAGTTACTATTGAATCTGCTTCCACCACCCTTTCAGGCAGCGCATTTCAGATCATAACAACTCACTGAGTAAAAATATTTCTCCTCATTTCACCTTCTTTTGCCAATTACCTTAAATCTGTGACCTTTAGTTACCGACCCTTGTACCACTGGAAACAATTTCTCCTTATTTACTCTATATAAATCCTTCATGATTTTGAACATCTTTATTAAATCTCCCCTTAACATTCTCTGCTATAAGGAGAACAACCCCAGCTTCTCTCGTCTCTCCACATAAACTGGAGTCCCGCATCCCTGGTACCATTCCAGTACATCTCCTCTGCACCCTGACTAAGGCCTTGACATCCTTCCTAAAGTGTGGTGCCCAGAGTTGGACACAATACTCCAGCTGGGGCCTTACCAGTGATTTATAGCGGTTTAGCGTAACCTCCTTGCTTTTGTACTCTATGCCTCTATTTATAAAGCCAAGGAACATTGTGAATGTACTTAACGTTCTGATCAATCTCATTCAATATTTCAGCACTAAATCATTGTCAAATGATAGTGTAACTTATTGCATAAGTAAGAAGCCTATGTACTGTAATTACAGGCAGATAGTCACGTCCTACCATGCATGTAACGAAAGCTAAGTCTTTCCCCACGGGGCTACTTGCACAGTGCCTTTGATGACAGTGGTGTAGTGCATGGAGAATGCAGTTGCGGTAAGGAGAACAAATGATATTTTCATGCCTGTGTCGTATTATTTTACAAGTGTGAAATATCATCCAAAGAGAATATGAAAATAACAGTGGCAGAATAGAATTAAATATACCGAGAATAATAGATAATCTCTTGGAAGGGCTAATGGGACATCAAAAACCATGAGATCATATGCAGGGTATCTATTTTATTGATTATATAGGTTGTGAACAGTGCAAAGGTAGCTTTTATTCTATTTCTGGGTGTTTTAGTTCACGGGATAATGGCTGTGCACCCTCCATTGTTGGCATATCGTTTCACATTATTGATCATTGGTCCTGATGTCCATGATGAAGGAATAATAATGGTGCTGTCGTCACTAAACATTTCTCAACAATTGATTACCAGCGAATAACAAGGTTAATGTATTTAACACAGGTAGTAAATAGGTGGTCGCGAGTGAGTTACAAGTTTAACAAGTGAAGGCTTCATAAGCTGCACCAAATAAGCGTAGTTCAAATTGTTTACACCACATTACAATGCAACCCATCCTGTACGTTGCCATGGCGTATGCAAGGATGACATCAAATAAATTCCAATAACTTGAGAATCTATTGATATGGGAAGCGGATTTTATTGCCAAAATAGCATTACAGATTTGTCATTGAATTAATTTCTTGCTGATTTTCATCCAGCTGTACCTAGCTCCAAAAAAAAGAGAGAAACCGCAGGAAACTATTCCCTGTGGGCTCGTTCAGATCATTTACAAGAAGCCATCTCTCTCAAACTTCAGTTACTGCCTTACCTAAAGCCATCAGATCTGCATAGGCGTTTGGTTAGTGAAATTGAAACCACTGAAGCCGTGCAGTGTGGCTCACATTGGCTCACACTGTGACTCCCCAAATGCGGGACATTTGAGCTCAGCAGGGCTGCTGCCGAAAGGTGCCAACAGGGATCAAGCCCTGTATCACATGGAGACAAGGAAAAGCAGAGAGGGGGAGAGAGAGAGTGAGTCACCAGCCTTCTGCAACTCCTCACAGCCGGTTATGGAGTGTCATTGGCAGAAAGTGGGAGGTTGCCTACTCAACAACAACAACTGGCATTTATATAGCGCCTTTAACGTAGTAAAACATCTCAAGGCGCCTCACAGAGGCTTACTGGGCTTGACAGGGTAGATGCAGGGAGGATGTTTCCCCTGGCTGGGGAGTCTAGAACCAGGGGTCACAGTCTCAGAATAAGGGGTCGGCCATTTAGGACTGAGGTGAGGAGAAATTTCTTCACTCAGAGGGTGGTGAATCTTTGGAATTCTCTACCCCAGAGGGCTGCGGAGGCTCAGTCGTTGAGTTTATTCAAGATGGAGATCGATAGATTTTTGAATATTAAGGGAATCAAGGAATATGGGGGTAGTGCAGGAAAGTGGAGATGAGGAGAAGATCAGCCACGATCTTATTGAATGGCGGAGCAGGGTGGAAGGGCTGAATGGCCTACTCCTGCTCCTATTTTTTATGTTCTCAAACAAAATTTGACACCGAGCCACATAAGGAGATACTTGAGCATTTAGAAGAGTCAGGTACACTCAGTTGGTAGCACTCTTGCCTCTGCGTCAAAAGGTTGTGGTTTGAAGTTCAACTCCAGAGGTAAGAACGTAGGGAAGGACTTTCAATTTAGAAACACCTCTTTTACCTTCAAAAGATGAGCGCTATTGCGTTGAAAGTTGTGTCGCAATCTTGCAGGCCCATTTCACGCACAGAATTTCCCATCGCCACTTTGAATTGGGGCTTCTTTTAAGTGTCCAGTGCGCCCGCTTGAAATTTAAGCATGGGAACGGTAGTGTAGTGGTAATGTCACTGGGTTAGTAACCCAGTAGCCCTGGCCTAATGATCCAGAGACGTGAGTTCAAATCCCACCACGGCAGCTGTGGAATTAAAAAATTCAGTTAATTAAATAAATCTGGAATAAAAAACTAGTATCAGTAATGGTAACCATGAAACTATTGGATTGTTGTAAAAACCCATCTGGTTCACTAATGTCCTTTAGGGAAGGGAATTTGCCAGTCCTTACCGTGTCTGGCCTATATATGACTCCAGACCCACAGCAATGTGGTTGACTCTTAACTGCACTCTGAAATAGCCTAGCAAGCCACTCAGTTGTAACGCTACGCTACGGAACAAAATAATAAGAATGAAATCGGACGGACCACCTGGCATCAATGTTGGCATGGGCAACGGCACGCCCAGTTGATCCTGCAAAGTCTTCCTCACCAACATCTGGGGACTTATGCCAAAATTGGGAGAGCTGTCCCACAGACTAGTCAAGCAACAACCTGACATAATCATACCTTTCAGCCAATGTCCTGAACTCCTCCATCCCATCCCTGGGTATGTCCTGTCCCACCGGCAGGACAGACCCACCAGCGGTGGTGATACAGTTGGGAAGGAGTGGCTGTGGGAGTCCTCAACATTGACTCCTGACCCCATGAAGTCACATGCCTTCAGGTCAAGCATGGAAACTTCCTGCTGATTACCACCTACTGCCCTCACTCAGCTGATGAATCAGTACTCCTGCATGTTGAACACCACTTGGAAGAAGCACTGAGAGTAGCAAGGGCACAGAATGTACTCTGGGTGGGGGACTTCAATGATCCATCACCAAGTAGTGGTTCGGTAACACCACTGCTGGCTGAGTCCTGAAGGACATAACTGCCAGTCTGGGCCTGCGACAGGTGGTGAGGGAACAACTCACCTGTCGCAGATGCATCTGGCAGTGACCACTGCACATTCATTGTGGAGACGAAGTCCCGTCTTCACACTGAGGACACCCTCCGTTGTGTGGCACTACCACCGTGCTAAATGGGATAGATTCAGAACAGATCTAGCACTCAAAACTGGGCATCTGTGGGGCAGCAGCAGAATTGTATTCCACCACAATCTGTAACCTCATGGCCCGGCATATCCCTCACTCTACCATTACCACCAACCCTGGTTCAACAAGTAGTGTAGAAGAGCATGCCAGAAGCAGCACCAGGCGTACCTAAAAATGAGGTGCCAATCTGGGGAAGCTGCAACACAGGACTACATGCATGCTCAGAAGCAGCATGCTATAGACAGGGCTAAGCAATCCCACAATCATCAGATCAAAGCTCTGCAGTCCTGCCACATCCAGTTGTGAATGATGGTGGACCATTAAACAACTAACAGGAGGAGGAGATTCCAAGACTATCCCTATCCTCAATGATGGTGGAGCCCAGCACGTGAGTGCAAAAGACAAGGCTGAAGCGTTTGCAACCAACTTCAGCCAGAAGTGCCGAGTGGATGATCCATATCGGTCTACTCCTGAGGTCCCTACCATCACAGAAGCCATTCTTCAGCAAATTCGATTCACTCCACGTGATATCAAGAAACGGCTGAGCGCACTGGATACAGCAAAGGCTGTGGGCCCCGACAACATCCCGGCTATCGTGGAGAAGACTTGTGCTCCAGAACTAGCCACGCCTCTAACCAAACTGTTCCAGTACAGCTACAACACTGGCATCTATCTGACAATGTGGAAAACTGCCCAGGTATGTCCTGTCCACAAAAAGCAGGACAAATCCAACCCAGCCAATTACCGCCCCATCAGTCTACTCTCAATCATCAGCAAAGTGATGGAAGGTGTCATCGACAGCGCTATCAAGCGGCACTTACTCACCAATAACCTGCTCACTGATGCCCAGTTTGGGTTCCGCCAAGACCACTCGGCTCCCAACCTCATTACAGCCTTGGTCCAAACATGGACAAAGGAGCTGAATTCCAGAGGTGAGGTGAGAGTGACTGCCCTTGACATCAAGGCAGCATTTGACCGAGCCTGACATCAAGGAGCCCTAGTAAAACTGAAGTGAATGGGAATCAGGGGGAAAACTGCTCCACTGGCTGGTGTCATACCTAGCACAAAGGAAGATGGTTATGGTGGTTGAAGGTCAATCATCACAGCCCCAGGATATCGCTGCAGGAGTTCCTCAGGGCAGTGTCCTAGGCCCAACCCGCTTCATCAATGACCTTCCCTCCAACATAAGGTCAGAAATGGGGATGTTCGCTGATGACTGCAGTGTTCAGCGCCATTCACAACTCCTCAGATAATGAAGCAGTCCATGCCCGCATGCAACAAGACCTGGACAACGTTCAGGCTTGGGCTGATAAGTGGCATGTAACATTCGCGCCACAGAAGTGCCAGGCAATGACTATCTCCAACAAGCGAGAGTCTAACCACCTCCCCTTGACATTCAATGGCATTACCATTGCCGAATCCCCCACTATCAACATCCTGGGGGTCACCATTAACCAGAAACTTAACTGGACCAGCCACATAAATACTGTGGGAACAAGAGCAGGTCAGAAGCTAGGTATTCTGCGGCGAGTGTCTCACCTCCTAACTCCCCAAAGCCTTTCCATCATCTACAAGGCACAAGTAAGGAGTGTGATAGAATACTCTCCGCTTGCCTGGATGAGTGCAGCTCCAACAACACTCAAGAAGCTCGACACCATCCAGGGCAAAGCAGCCCGCTTGATTGGCACCCCATCCACCACCTTAAACATTCACTCCCTCCACCACCGGTGTACCGTGGCTGCAGTGTGTACCATCTACAAGATGCACTGCAGCAACTTGCCAAGGCTTCTTCGGCAGCACCTCCCAAACCCGCGACCTCTTCCACCTAGAAGGACAAGGGCAGCAGGTGCATGGGAACACCACCACCTCCAAGTTCCCCTCCAAGTCACACATTATCCTGACTTAGAAGTATATCGCCGATCCTTCATCGTCGCTGGGTCAAAATCCTGGAACTCCCTCCCTAACAGCACTGTGGGAGTACCTTCACCACACGGACTGCAGCAGTTCAAGAAGGCGGCTCACCACCACCTTCTCAAGGGCAACTAGGGATGGACAATAAATGCTAGCATTGCCAGCGACGCCCAGATCCCATAAACAAATTTTAAAAATGCTAATTAGTGTCCTGTGCTTGTTTAAGGACCCGAAAGCTCTTTTAAATGGGCTCTAGAGTCCTATTCGCTAATTCTAAATCAGTCACGGAAATCATGGGCATGAACAGCCCGGAGGGAGCCATTTCTAATGAACTGGTTATGGGGCGCCATTTCTGGAAGAACACAATGATCCTGGGGACTATATACTGCAGCTCCAGACCTATCTAGACAGCAGAAGTGTTGCTTCAGGGGGTCTATGGTCTATTCTATCAGGAGGGAAAGAAAGAAAGAGAGAAAGAAAGAAAGAGAGAAAGAAAGAAAGCGAGAAAGAAAGAAAGAAAGAAATGCATTTATAAAGTGCCTTTCACGACCACCGTACGTGTCGAAGCGCTTTACAGTCAATGAAATACTTTTTGAAGTGTAGGAAACGTGGCAGCCAAGTTGCGCACAGCAAGCTCCCACAAACAGCAATGTGATAATGACCAGATAATCTGTTTCTGTGATGTTGATTGAGGGATAAATATTGGCCAGGACACCGGGGAGAACTCCGCTGCTCTTCTTCGAAATAGTGCCATGGGATTTTTTACAGCCACCTGAGAGAGCAGACGGGGCCACAGTTTAACATCTCATCCGAAAGACGGATTGAACCAATTGTACTTAAAGCACTTTTCTGAGGGATGTGGTAAGGCCTTATGTAGATTCAAGTCTTTACTTATATATAGGCCCGGATTTTGGGGTGCGGATCGTACGCCGTCGTAAGCCTTGTAAAAGGCTCCGCAAGTTCCGGGTTTCCACATGCTCTGTGCATGCGCGAAAACCCGGAACTTGCGATCTTTCAAGGTTCACCTTGACAGGTCTACCGTACCGACCCAAAAATCCCTTTCGCTGGCGCAGAGTTGAGCTATTTGCCCAGCAAATGCCCACGAAACCCTTACGCCTGGTAAAAGCAGTTGTAGGGCCTGCTTTCACCAACGTAAGGGTTAATATAAATCATAAATTAAAAAGTTAAAAATAAAAAATCACCCACAAACATTTAAAATTAGTTTATGTAAGTTTTGGCCCGGATTAAAATGTTTAAAATTATTTTTCAAAAAATTTAATTTTTATTGTAAATGCTTCATTGAAGGGACTTTTATTTAAATTGGAAAATGGGAACATTTATTTTTATTCCAGTTGTATAAATTATTTAATTATTTGGGGATTCCTCATATGCATATGGGGATTCCATTCAGGCATATTAGGAATCCTCCTTTCTGATTGGAGGACCTGGTCCATGTGAGCCCAGGGACGCTTCCGAACCGCCTGCGTCCCTGGGATCCCTGGGCCTTTACGCAGGCGTACGCCTGGAGGCCCAGGAACCGCAGTCTCCGAAGCCCGGGAGCCTGAAGGTAGGTGCGATTTCTTTTTAATCGGGTCAGAGGCTTACTCCAGAGGTGCACCTCCGGCCGCAAATTCCGGCCCATCTTTTAAAAATTATTTGGGGGGCCAGTCATCATAACCACAGTGAACTCTCCAGCCACATTCAAACTCTCTGCAAAAAGAGGCCCCAGGAAACCCGTCAGGGAGCCAGACACTTTCTGGCACAGGTTCCTCATTTGCTTATATAATAAACCACCAAGTCCACACCTACTCTGTCTGAAGGAAGATGAAAGCACCTCCAAGCAGGTGAAGGCCTCTGAATCATCACCTGCCATTAAGAAGAGGAAAGCTAAGGAGCCAGGGTAAACTGAACTACCTTTAAAAAGACACCATCAGTACAGGTGGATGCTTGTAGAGCATGGCTGTGGTGTCCGTTGTCATTCTTTCACTGAATGATGTGCATTGATCGGGATTTCCTGCTTGTTCACAACAGATCATCTGGTGGGAAAAACTTTGTTAGATAGTTGGGGGGGGAGAAAAACAACTTACACAACCTGTATTTAACATCTAGCCAGTCCCGTTAAGTAAGAAAGATTAGCATTCGGTATCGTGCTTTAAATTTGAGACTAAGCTAAATGAACATGACTGTAGTGCACAATAATTAAAGGCTAAACAAGAGGTGTAATTCAAATCAATTAAAAAGCACTAAGTTGAAGCCAATGCAGGTACTTGCAGAGTTATTCTCAGTCCACTCTATTGGCACGGTTATTTTAATCAGGCATTGGATATTTTGTATCTTCACTGAAATTAAACAGAAAACTGAGAAACCACTAAATGGCACTTGTGTAATCATGAACCGTGCATCTTTGCAATATTGTTCAAAATGTTTACAAGGCTGGTCCATTAATCTTTCACAGCCTGATGTCGCCGAGGCAGCAAGTTGTTTCTTGTGCTCTTTTTTGTGATGCAGCAGATGTTGACTGCAAAATAACTCTGGCAGACTTTGATGAACTGTCCTCTGACTAAGTAACCCTAGTAGTATATACCCAGCATCTGAGGATCTACTGAAGCAACTATTGCCATTCATCGTCGTGTTCAAATCTTATATCGAAATTATTAATATCATTAAAGTATGAATTGCAAATTGAAATGCAGAGGTTGTTCTTTTTCCTTTTGGCAACGTAACCTTCACAGAAATTGTTTTAAGCAGGTTGCAGCTCACTCCACCAATACCTCTCACGTGATTTGTTTTTTCTCTCTCCCTCCTCTTTGTTCTGATTCTGTTAAAACGCTTTACATAACATTCCTCAGAATGACATAGAATTTACAGCACAGAAACAAGCCATTCGGCCCAACCGATCCATGCACCACATGGGCCTCCTCCCGCTCTATTTACTTCATCTCACCCCATCAACAGATCCTTCTATTCCTTTTTGCCTCATGTGTTTATCCAGCTTCCCCTTAAGTACATCTCTGCTGTTCGCCTCAACCACTCCCTGTGGTAGCGAGTTCCACATTCTCACCACTCTCTGGGTAAAGAGGTTTCTCCTCAATTCCCTATTGGATTTATTAGTGACTATCTTATATGGATGGCCCCTAGTTTTGGACTCCCCCACAAGTGGAAACGTCTTCTCTACGTCTACCCTATCGAACCCCGTCATAACTTTAAAGACTTCGATCAGGTCACCTCTTGTTCATCGTTCATTTTTTTTTCAGTTCTGATGAATGGCTTTACACCTGAAATATTAACCTGCCCGTTCTCTCCACAGATGTTGACTGACCTGCTGGGTGTATCCAGCATTTTCTGTTTTTTGTTCTGGATTTCCAGTTTTGGCAGCCTTTTGTTTCTAAATTGTTTTAGTTGAAGTGGGGTCTATTTTGACCGTTGGATGACCGATTGGCAGAGTGCGCTGGTCTGCTGCCCATTCCGACGGCTATGAGGCCCCCCCCCGCACCCCCGCCGCGATTTTGAGGCCCCGGCCCCCGTTTAAATCTGGCAAACAAGCTGCAGGGCACCAAATAGGCATCCCGGTGCAGCTTGTCCGGATTGAGGCCTCAAGGTCGAGCAGGGGCAGTGGCCAGCAAGGCAGATTGCAGGTGATGGGTCACAGTCGCAGAGGGTGAGGGGTCGCAGTCGCAGAGGGTGAGGGGTCGCAGTCGCAGAGGGTGAGGGGTCGCAGTCGCAGAGGGTGAGGGGTCGCAGTCGCAGAGGGTGAGGGGTCGCAGTCGCAGAGGGTGAGAGGTCGCAGTCGCAGAGGGTGAGAGGTCGCAGTCGCAGAGGGTGAGAGGTCGCAGTCGCAGAGGGTGAGAGGTCGCAGTCGCAGAGGGTGAGAGGTCGCAGTCGCAGAGGGTGAGAGGTCGCAGTCGCAGAGGGTGAGAGGTCGCAGTCGCAGAGGGTGAGGGGTCGCAGTCGCAGAGGGTGAGGGGTCGCAGTCGCAGAGGGTGGGGGCCCGGAGGAGCACTCCTGCTCATCCACGGCCCACAAAAATAATTTGCTGCTTACCTTTGGCGGGTATCTTCAGTTCCATCACCTGTGGAAATGTTTGGAGTGTGCATTATGTAGATTCTGACCGGTTCTGCCTTTGAAATGGCAATTGGGATCCTATTTACGTCATAAGACCCCAATTTTCTTACTAAAAGAGGTCTTTTCGCCTGAAACAGGCATTTGCTTTGGACACCTAGCGGTAGGCCCCTTTCAATACGGAGCCGGCCGCTTCGCTGATGTTAACGGGCCGGTTAGGCTAACGACTCCATTTTGAGGCCTTTACCCCTAGGCGAAGACAGACAAAATCGAACCCTATGCATTTGTTTTATAGGGGGAGAAAAGGACGACACCATATACTCTCCAACCTAATTATTACAAACTTGGGGAGATTTTCCTGGGTTTGCGCTCAGGCACAGTGGATCGCCTGGATGCAGCAAATACCGGAAAATTGGAGCGCACACCTGTAAAAGAGCCCGCCAAATTTTCCTCCTATAATTTAAACGGAAGGAAAACTGAACACATTCCTTTACAGGCCTGTGCTCCGACCCACCAAATTTTCCAGTATTCACTGCGTCCAGAGGATCCAGTGTCCCCAGATTCTTATTAGGGGTTTGTTTCACTTTGTTTTGAGCTCCTGTACTGCTTATATCAGCTTTGGTTTGGAGCACGGAACAGTTTTGCCTTGAAAATTTTCCTCTCTTCTCCTGAAAGCAATGAACTCTTCTCCAGAGTACACCAGCAGCCCTTCAATACTTCAACCAGATAGCTCTTATTCATGTGCGCGCCTGAGCAGTGACGGCTATCCAACTGTGGAGGGCGTCGTAGCTGAACTGGATCTTGCCCTTGCCCAATATCCACACGTGCGCAATTTCTCGCAGAGGTAACGGGACAATGATCAGAAGCAGGGACCCCGGCTGATTCTTCGCCCTCCCTAACCAAGCCAATTGTAAACAGACTAACATTTACGTACAGCCTTAACACACCTCTCAGAAACATTACAAAGCACTTCAATTGTTGCCATGGCTGAGATCAGCTCAGTCAGCACGGGATAGGAACACAATATGGCCCCCTCTTGTCTGTATGGCGTAGTACACGACACGTCACACATTTAGAAAGAGAAAATAAAAATGCTTTTCATGTCTTCTGGATGTCTCAAAGCCCTCTAATGAATTATTTTTGGAGAGTAGTCACTGTGGTTTTGTACTCATTAAACCGCTGGGAGAAGCTGGAAAAAGTCTATTATATCAGGAAATAGTGAGGTACTTCTAGAAACATTACTATTGACTGACTGCCTCATTTTCTTTTCGCCATCCAAATTGGCTAATTAAGTCTTAATAAACCACAGTTATAATGCTGCAGCTTACAAATTGCATGGTAAAGACACTTGATATCAGGCCAACCCGAGGCTTCCTTCCATTTTTATTTTAATCATTTTGGCAAATGTCATCGTCCCATTTGCCAAAATGCTGATTCAGATGGGAAAATCCCCTAGTAAATGCGCACTAAATCCCTCCTCACTTTTACCAGGGAGAAGTTTTCTTCTGATTGCGATGTGTTACCAGCACTGCAAACTGAAGCAGGAAGATTTCCCCCGATTGCCCCGTCCAAAGACATATGCTCGGATTTTGCGGTCGGCGGCGTAATTAAGGATTACGCCACCGGCGTCCGAGCCGAATGCGCGCTTTAGCTGTTGCGAGGCCCCAAACGAAAAGTTGCAGTCAGACGCTGCAGAGTCGTGCGCAGCGTGGTGGCCCACGGATCCCAGGGGCGCACCGTGCGCGTAAGCGTAGCTGGGATCACATGGGGCGGGGCTCCAATCAGCAAACAGAAGGTCTCTCATTCTCCCCCACTAGATACTGTGGTATTTTCCAGGGAGAATATAGCAGCTAATGTTGATAAAAGGTTTTATGCATTTTGTACCATGAAAGGTCACCTGAAGATACAGTGAGGGGAGTGAGGGAAGTGTATTTTTGATTTTTTTTTTTAAGTTGCAAAACTGTCAATCCACCGAACCGTCTCTCACTTTACCCAGTCTGGATTTACATTCCTTTTCATATATATTTAAATAAAAAAGCATCAGATGAAGATTTTTTATTGACGGGTATCCCCTTACGCTGTGCAAACAGGCTGCTGTGCCTATTTGCACCAAGCGTAAAATTTAATTGCTGGGCAGTTGGTTGGGCAATTAGCCCAACTCTGCGTCAGCAATTAGGATTTCAATGTCGGAGCGGATGATCTGCCTGCGCTTGAATCCCGAACTTGCTGTCCATTTCAAAGGCGGTATGGTGGCTAACTCATACCGACCGCAAATTCTGCCCCAATGTAACTGCAGTCTAAAAGAGCTCATTTATAGCATTGGTAAAAAGAGTGGCCAGAGGAAATCTTCCCCCTGGCTGGTTATCCTTCAGTATAGTACAGACCCTAAGCCCTCAGTCCATTCCTAACCTCATTAGGTGTCAGCCATGGCTCACTTGTAGCACTCTCACCTCTCTGAGTTAGAAGGTCATGGGTTCAAGTCCCAATTGAGCACATAAATCTAGCCTGACACTCTGAGGGAGGTGCTGTCTTTCAGATGATCCCATGGCACTATTTCGAAGAAGATCTGTGGAGTTCTTCCTGGTGTCCTGTCCAATATCACATTACTGTTTGTGGGAGCTTGCTGTTGTGCAAATTGGCTGCTGTGTTTTGATACACTACAACAGTGACTACACTTCAGAAGTAGTTAATTGGCTATAAAGTGCTTTGGGACATCCTGAGGTTGTTGAAAGGTACTACATAAATGCAAGTCTTGATTTTTCTTTCTGCTATTAAACCAGCCTAATTTTCAATTTTCCTACATTACCATAGTTTCTGTGCTTCAAGAGTAATAATCCATGTGTGAAGCACTTTGAGATGTTTTAATGTATATAAAAAATTCATATTTATATATAATACAATTATTACATATAGTAGTGAAAAATCAAACTACCTGACGTACTTGATTCCTAGTGCTAGCATTTATTTTAATTGAGGTACAGATATGGCACGTAGCAGGACTAACGCTTTATAGAAATGTGTATAAATGTGTTTAATACTTCTCTGCAGAGTCAATGCAAAAGGTAAGTAACAACTATGTCCATCTCCCTGTCACAAATGTACACTCTGCTTAGAACTCTCATCCTTGTTTTCAAATCCCTCCATGGCGTGGCCCCTCCTATCTCTGTAATCTCCTCCAGCCCCACAACGCACCCCCCCCCCCCCCCCCCCCCCCCGCCCCCCGAGATATCTGTGCTCCTCCAATTCTGGCCCTGATTATAATCGCTCAACCATTGGTGGCCATGCCTTCAGTGGCCAAGGCCCTAAGCTCTGGATTTCCCTCCCTAAACCTCTCCGCCTCTCTACCTCTCTTTACTCCTTTAAGACGCTTCTTAAAACCTACCTCTTTGACCAAGCTTTTGGTCATCTGCCCTAATTTCTCCTTATGTGGCTCAGTGTCAAATTTTGTTTTATATCGCACCTGTGAAGCACCTTGGGACGTTTTACATAGGATATACAACACAGAAACAGGCCATTTGGCCCAACCAGTCCATGCCGGCGTTTATGCTCCACACGAGCCTCCTCCCGTCTTTCCTCATCTAACTCTATCAGCATAACCCTCTATTCCCTTCTCCCTCATATGCTTATCTAGCCTTCCCTTAAATGCATCTATACTATTCGCTTCAACCACTCTCTGTGGTAGCAAGTTCCACATTCTCACCACTCTCTGGGTAAACAAGTTTCTTCTGAATTCCCTGTTTGATTTCTTGGTGACTATCTTATACTGATGGCCTTTAGTTTTGCTCTTCCCCACAAGTGCAAACACTTTCTGTGTGTCTACTCTATCAAAACCTTTCATGATTTTAAAGACCTCTATTAGGTCACCCCTCAGCCTTCTTTTTCAAGAGAACAGAGACCCAGCCTGTTCATCCTTTTACAACGTTAAAGGCACTATATAAATACAAGTTGTTATTGATGTTGTTGAAGTCTAGTGTCTTGTGTATAGCACGCACTTCTCGTAAAAGTCGCACTTACTTTCTGTAACATTTCTCCCATCAAATGTTGTTGATAACATCCCTTTTGTTGGCATATAGCTTCTGACTCGTTGTGAGCAATGCCTTGGGAGATGTGCTTGCTTTACTGAATTTCAGAACTTAATTTTAAAGTTTCTTTTTTAAATGGTGATAATTTTAATGTATTTTCTGTAACTTGAAGCTATATTTCTCACCTGTCTAGCCTGCCAACGTTCTACCCAAAAAAGTGGGTGCACAGTCTGCTCATAGGCTACTGCCAACACCCCTCTGTACAACAACAACAACTTACATTTATGTAGCACGTTTAATGTAGTAAAACGTCCCAAGGCACTTCACAGGAGCGTTATCAAACAAAATTTGACACCAAGCCACATATGGAGATATTATGACAGGTGACCAAAAGCTTGGTCAAAGAGCTTGGGGGAGAAATTCAGTTGGTTAGCGCCTCCCGTTAGTGCCTGGTGGGGGCGCTAACGGGGCGCTGCTGCAGTAGCGCTGGGGCGAGGCGAATCCAGCGCCTCACGCTAAATCCGTTCCCCCTTAGCGGTGCTGCTAACATTTACTGCTGGGGAATTTCACGCCAGGCAGTTTGTGACATCAGTGAGCGTGCAACACTCACTGGGTACCCAATTTGCAAAATTCATTATCGCCCCCCTGCCTTAGCGGCTCGCCCCAACAACGACAGGGAGAGGAGGCGTGAAGCCGGCAGATGCCAGCTCCAGGGGCACCACTTAAAGGGATCATGAGTAATGAGTCACAGCTCTCAGGTTAGTGCTGTTTCACTGCTTCCTTGTCAGTTTGAGATTCTGCAAGTTTAATTCAGTGATTTAAAGGTTCTTTAGTTTCAGGACTGTTGCGACTACTAAAAATTAGTTACATTTATTCTGACAACAAATCAAAGTGCTACACTTGGTTATATTAATGGGGGCTGTACTGGCAGTCAACTGCGCCCTCCAAGATCTACTACGGAGGGAGCGGAGGCAGCAAGAAAGATTGCAAGATGGAGGAGAAGGGCCATGAAGGCTCTCAACAGGAGGTCTTACCATCCGACAATATTCCAAGAGCACTTCTCCTACCTCCAATTAAGCGAGGAGCAGTGTCTTAGAAGGCTCCGCTTCAGCAAGGAGGTGTTCACAGAACTCTGCCACCTCCTGCAACCAGATCTCCAGCCTCAGATCAGGGCGACCACGGCTCTCTCAGTGGCAGTCAAGGTCACCGTCACCCTCAATTTCTTCGCCATCGGTTCCTTCCAGTCTGCAACAGGAGACAGAGCGAACATCTCACAGTTCGCCATCCATCGCTGTATCCGGGAGGTCACAGAGGCTCTCCACAGTAGAAGGGACTACATTTTGTTCCCCATCACCAGAGAGAAGCAAGATGAATGTGCATGTGGCTTTGCCAGGATAGCGGGATTCCCCATGGTGCAGGGCACCATTGACTGTACCCACGTGGCTTTGCGGGCACCTCATAACAATCCTGAGGTCTTCCGTAACTGCAAAGGCTACCACGCACTTAATGTCCAGTTGGTGTGCGACCACAGACAGCGAAGCCTCAATGTGAATGCCCACTATCCTGGCAGCAGCCATGATGCCTTCATCCTGCACCAGACCGGTGTGCCAGCACTCTTCCAGCCACCACATCAAGCTGCGGCTGGCTGGTCGGAGGTTGCAGCACAGATTGCTGGCCTGCTGTGACACCGTGAAAGCCCCGGTCAATGGTGGTAGACCCAGACACGATGGCAGCAGTCAGAGCTTACGTGGCCTCAAGCTGAGACTGCATGAGAGCAATCTGAGATTGAATGCTACCAAGCATAGACTGCATTACAGCACATTGTGTCACTTCCGCCTGTGCTGCAATGGAAGCTGCCAGATCGCCCATCACACGCAGCATCAGGTCTGGGTCGCCACGGTCTCTCTGGGAGTCTACAATCCTTTGCAGACTGGAAATAATAGGCTCCATGGTGTGGGCAGAGCTCTGTGCAATGTTGGAGGCGGACTCCTCCACGCTCCTTACCATTGCCCTCAGGCTCTCAGGCACCCTTGCCATTGCACCTATCATCTCCGTGTGCATGCCCATCACCCTTCTTCTAAAGGCCTCCTCATCGAGGTCCTCATCTGAGTCCTGTGCAGCAGAACTCACGCGCGAACTTGCCCTCCGGGGAGCTGGCCCCCGAGCGACCCTTTCCCCCTGGCCTTGCTGTAGCTCGCTCATCCCCAGTGCATCATCCTGTGCAGATCCCGCTACTATACTAGCCTCTAAAGAATGCTTAGTGCCAGTATCTGAGCTGGTGCCTGTGGGTGAGACATGCAGTGACGCGGTGTGTTCTTCCCCCTCTTTTCCCGCATCGCTCTCAATGGTGCCCTCAGGGACAGGCTGCTCAGGTGCTTGCTCATTATCTGAAAGCATAAAGGCACAAGAGTCGGATTAATATGAGGGGAGGGGGCAGGAAGGGAGAAATGCATGCAGACAGCATGGTTAGCTGGAAAGTGCGAAAGGCTTGTGGGGTGAGGGGGAAGTGAGATGTAAGAAGAAGGAGTAGGGATGAACATACCGTTGTTGTCACCAAGGTGGTCAACGTCGCCGGTGGCCACGGCGCCCACCACCTGGCGCCCAATAATCTGTAGCACTCTTTCCTCCAGCTCAGACAGTGGTTGGGTGTCAGCTTGTCCCCCGCCTGTTTTGAGCCACCTTGGCCTGCAGGAGAAAGGAATGTGAGTGAGTGAGTGTGGAGCAATGTGTTTTGGTGATGTGCCTGCCATAGTTGAATAGCTGTCATTGTGTGCAAGGTGTGAGATGTGGGTGTGAGTGTTGGTAGGTGGAAATTGTTGGTGGGTGAGTACTGATGGTGTGGTGCTTTGGGCAGTGTGTGCAGACTGTGGTTCAGATGGTGGTATGTAGCATTTGTTGAAGCAGTGACTCATCCTGACCACCCAAGTGAGGTCATTAAATTTCCTCCTGCACTGTGTGTAAGTCCTGGGAACTACAGTGCTGCCCGAGCCGTGCTTAGAAGCATAGAAGATAGGAGCAGGAGTAGGCCATTCGGCCCCTCGAGCCTGCTCCGCCATTTAATGAGATCATGGCTGATCATCCCAATTCAGTACCCTGTCCCTGCTTTCTCCCCATATCCCTTGATCCCCTGGGCTGGGCTACCTCCCTCCAAATGGTGTGGAAGACTTGCGGCGAGGGCCTCCTGCCACTTGCCAGGTGGAGCACCGCCCTCCATCTCTCCACAGCGGACACCAACTCCTCCAATGCTTGATCCGAAAATCTGCAGGCTCTCTCCCTGGGGCGTGGATCTGCCATCATAACACCTGCTTGAGTTGTCCGATTCCTTGGGCTTGGCCTGCTCCTGCTTGCTGACACAGGTTCACAACCAGCAATGCTAAGAATGAGGTTCTGTAGCATCAATGAACCTCCCCTTTCAGAACTGGAAAGAGCCTGTGGCAATGATGACTTGCGATTAAACTGCATCGGATATTGCTTAGCGCTTTGAGTGTAGCACCACTGAGCTAGGCCATTAGCGCTTGATTTAGCGCTCCAATTCTTTCTTTGAGCGATGATACTTAATTTTGCATGCAGCATGATTCATTAGCGCCTGGCGCTAAATCTCAAACTTTTTTGAAGTTACCGCCCATTCCTGGGCTATAATGAATTTCTCCCCCCTAGTTTTTAAAGAGCGTCTTAAAGGAGGAGTGATAGAGAGGCGGAGAGGTTTAGGGAGGGAATTCCAGAGCTTAGGGCTTAGCCAGCTGAAGGTATGGCCGCCAATGGTGGACTGATGAAAATCGGGGATTCGCAAGAGGCCAGAATTGGAGGAGCGCAGAGATCACGGGGGGTTGTAGGGCTGCAAACAGCTGGCGCAAGGCTAGCCGAAGGCACCAAATGCTGACTAGATATGATGCTCCCCTTCCAATTTTCCCTCTTCCTCCTGTTTGGAGACTTGGGCCATGATTTTGCCGGCACTCAGAGGGCGGGTTTGGAGTCAGGTCAAAGGTTAAAATCATTTTGATTGATGGCGGGTTGCGATCCCGCCGTCAACCCGCCTCCAAACAACTTTCCCAAGTGTCGGGTCCCCGATTTGCGAATGGCCCTGACACCTAGCGGCGGGAAGAGGATTAAAGGCAATTACCTGTCTAGTAACAGGTAGTTGCCAGTAGTTGATATCCTATTTTTGAATTTTGCCACTTCTGGCTCGGGTTTCCCGACGTCCGGACACCACGCCAGTTCAGTGTGGCGTGTTGTGAGTCTGCTGTAATGTTTCTGGATTGATGACAGCTGCAGAAGTGGTGTGAAGGATCCAATGTTGCACATGGTGGGCTGGATTTTCATAGGGCCGTGGAGGCGGGTTTGGAGGCTTGTGGGGGGTTAAAATTGCGAAAAGTGGCAGGCGGACCTGATCCCGCCTCCATTCCGCCTCCACGCAATTTTGATAAAATTGTGTGCGGTGTTCCCAACTCTGTCCCGCCTCCAAGAGGCGGGAGAGGCCATTAAAGCCCTTAACAAGCCCTAAATTGGCTCTGTAATGCCATTTTGAAACGTTTTAGCTAGTTTAACCCTTTTACCACGTGAAGCACGCCTGATGTGAAACACGCTAGTGAAACCTGGCGGGAGCACAAGTGGATAGTTGACTATCAGCTGCAGGTCCACTATTACAACGGAGATGTGATGAAGGTAGTAGTAGTATTAGGTCTGAAAGTCGCCTCTGATGCTGCTGCATTGAATGTCTTCAGAGACTGCCTGGCCTTTGCTGTGAGAGGACCTGGATGCAAAAAAAAATTCTCTCTCTCTCTCTCTCACACACAGATGCTGCTCATTTTGCATCCAGGTCCACTCACAGCAAAGGCCAGGCAGTCTCTGAAGACCTTCAATGCAGCAGCAATGATGACATCATCAGAGGCGACTTTCAGACTGAAACCACTAATTGGTTCATGGGTTCCCACATGCTGGAACTCAATTGCCCAATTAGGTGAAAATTGCATCAATCTCCCACATCCAATTGCAGTCGGGTGGATAACACGAAATGCGGATGACACGACCCCAACCCGCCCCAGTATCAAAATCCAGCCCGGTGAGTCTCAGAGGAAAGAAAATGTTGGGAACTGCATTTTTAATATATTTACACTTTTCTTTAGGTTACGAGTTTTTAAATCCATGTCCAGTGCCACCTCATTGGGAGAACCACTCTCACCAGTGACAGATCGCTTCTGCCACCTCACCTGCAACTGCCATCTATTCCAGCCTATGGAGGGAGTCATTGGAGAGCTTGGGTGCAAGAGTTCACCTTTGTGCAGTGATTGTCAGTGTTTTCAGCACCTCAATGCTGTCAAACACTGAGAAATCAACTGTCAAAATAAAATGTGCGTGGTCCCTTTAAGGAAACCAGCAGATGACGCGTCATCAAATGAAGTCATCTGATCCGCTTCCTCTTAATTGGCCGGCAAGCCCGCAGGGCGGGCTTAACAAGGTCAATCAAGGCAAAATCAGATCTGTGGGCCGGATGCAGCTGGGGGCGGGACTGGAAGCCGGAAACCACCTGACCCGCACCCAACCCGCCTCCATTGATAAAATCGCGGCCATAGCGCAGCTCAGCCAGGCACCTGAGTGAAAAGGAACTCAAACCTGTGTCCTTCCCTCCTCTGTGGCACTGACACTATCAAGATAATACACAGTGCTTTTGTTAAATTAAAGCTTGTTTTTTACTATTGAATTCTTATGGAAAATGATTTATTTTCCAAAGTGATAATAATTAGAAAAAAAAATCATTGCTGCCCTCGTGACACAACATTCTAACATTACAATGAAAGACCTCCCCCAAATTAGGCTAAGAACCTTTATTCATTCACTCTCTCACTGACCAGACAGATCACAGTTATAGGGGAGAAAGCTGACCCTATGGTCTTTATGTTAAGTACTAATTCATTACTGTGGGCTATAGAAGATGTTTATGAGCATTGGGATTTATAGTAACCTAACAATGTATTGTAACACAACTGAGGTACAATTCAGTCCCCCAGAGTAGGATTAGACAATAATCAATAAGAAAGAGAATGTTCATTACAGTTTATAGCACACTAATATTTAACTAGAGGACAACAGTTGAAATTAAGTTTTTTTTTATTGAGAAGGGTCACGACCTCGAACACGGTTGAAAAAAAAGAAAAGACGAGGTAGATCAAGATGGAAGCCTGAATATCACACTGTGCAACTTTAGTGGAGAACCCCTTGGTGCTTGCATATGAAATTAATGTCCTGTTTTATCAGAGACATTAATCTGTGTTTTTAAGTAATTTCACACTGGCATGTTAAACGTTCGAGCACTAATACTGCACATTGTAATTTGCAGTCAGTCATGGTTAGGTGAAGCCAAGGTTCGGTTTTAAAAGCCTGTGTGTTATAAGAGGAAGGAAGATTGAGCGAGCTAAGGAGTCTGCAGGTTTAAGGTGCTTGGAAAGAATGAGTTGGAATGAAAGATGGTGCAACGACTGTTGATTTAAACAACGTGACAATGCAGGGAAGTGCTAAATAAATGTTCATAAACTAAAAACAACTCCACTTTAGTTAGTTATTAATATTAATTTGAGATTTGTTATTTTGTAATCACATTTTGAAAACAACACATCTGTGAACAACTAAACGACTCCTCAAAATCTCACTTTAATTATGCAACTGTTGCTCCAGGTGCTTATCAACTACTAGTATGAGGAGAGACTGGATCGACTAGGCCTGTATTCACTAGAGTTTAGAAGAATGAGAGGGGATCTCATTGAAACGTATAAAATTCTGACAGGGCTAGACTGGATGCAGGGAGGATGTTTCGCCTGACTGGGGGGTTGAGAACGAGGGGTCACAGTCTCAGGATACGGGGTAGGACATTTAGGACTGAGATGAGGAGAAATCTCTTCACTCAGAGGGTGGTGAACCTGTGGAGTTCTCTACCACAGAAGGCTGCAGAGGCCAAGTCACTGAATATATTTAAGAAGGAGATAGATAGATTTCTAGACACAAAAGGCATCAAGGGGTATGGGGAGAGAGCGGGAATATGGTATTGAGATAGAGGATCAGCCATGATCATATTGAATAGCGGAGCAGGCTCGAACGGCCAAAAGGCCTACTCCTGCTCCTATGTTTCTATGTTGCCATCGTTATTTCTTATTAAACCTATACATGAATAATTTATAAACCTCAAGCTCCGGTCTGCTTGTGTGTTTTAAGATAATTCAGAATTAACGAGTATGTCTTGTTAGGTTTCCTCTCTCCAATTAAAAGTACCTAATGCATATTTTCTGGTACAATTCAGCCTACCATCCAAACCACACAGTTTAAAAAGTAAAGTATGTCCTGTTTTCAATTTTGCTTCGCGAGAGTTCACAAGGTACCGTATTTTGATTCAGTGCAGTTAGAAATATTTCTGTCGAATTTCCCTTTTCCTTTTATTATCCACCTCCGAAATTCCACACAGAAGCGTTTGGGCAGCCTGTCTGAGAGGATCTTGCGCCATGAATCTTTCACATACCTGATAGGATCTCTCATGTCTGGAAGCCTTGCCAAAGCCGTATTTAAATTCACACAAACATCAATATGATGTTCTGGCTGCTATAAGGTTAGATAATCTTTTTTTAACATTAATAAATTAATTAGTATCTATTATGCATAATTTACAGTGATGCACACAAGCACATTAGCTGCAAATAAGACTAGGTTTATTATAGACTAGTCCGTTTAACATCAGTAGTGGCCAGGTTTTTAGAGGCCTTAATATGGGGGGAAATGAATGCTCTTCTAGAAAGACATGTGTTCATTTAGGACAGCCAGCACTGATTTGTAAAAGCAAAGCCATGTCTGACAAATTTAAAAGAATTATTTGTGGAAATAACAGAATGTATTGATAAAGAAAATGCCATACATGTCGTGTATATGGATTTTCAAAAGGCATTTGATAAAAAAGACTTAAAGACTTGCATTTATATAGCGCCTTTCACAACCTCAGGATGTCCCAAAGCACTTTACAGCCAATGAAGAGCTTTTGAAGTGTAATCACTGTCGTAATGTAGAAAATGTGGTAGCCAATTTACACACAGCAAGGTCATAATAACCAGATAATCTGTTTTAGTGGTGTTGATTGAGGGATAAATATTGGCCAGGACCCCTGCTCTTCTTCAAAATAGTGTCATGGGATCTTTTACATCTGTGTACCTTACAATTGCAGACCACTAAATTAAATCATCCTGACTATCTGCCGAGGTGTGATAAAGTTAATCAAGTCAGCCAGGAAGGTACCACATCAAAGACATAGCAAGATACAACTGAGACAATGAGGTGTAGTCGCAGGGGTTCTAACGTGTCAAAAGCTGCCGTCTGTATGTAAAACGAAAAGCTTTAAAATTTTTACTTTTTTACTGGGAAAATTTTTACTTTTTTACTGGGAATCACATCTGTGAACAAGCCAACGACGACTCGAGTCCGGATCACGTCATGTATCGTGACATAAACCCAAGATCCCGGTTGAGACCGTCTTCATGAGTGCGGAACTTGGCTATCAGTTTCTGCTCGATGATTTTTGCGTTGTCGTGTGTTTCTAAGGTTGCCTTGGAGAACGCTTACCCGCAGATCCGAGGCTGAATGTCCTTGACTGCTGAAGTGTTCCCCGACTGGGAGGTAACAATCCTGCCTGGCGATTGTTGCGCGGTGCTCATTCATACGTTGTCTCAGTGTCTGCATGGTCTCGCCGATGTACCATGCCGCGGTGCATTCTTTCCTGCAACGTATGAGGTAGACAACGTTGGCCGAGTCACATGAGTATGTACCATGTACCTGGTGGTTAGTGTCCTCACGTGTGATGGTGGTATCTGTGTTGATGATCTGGCATGTCTTGCAGAGTTTGCCTTGGCAGGGTTGTGTGGTGTCGTGGTTGCTGTTATCCTGAAAGCTGGGTAATTTGCTGCGAACGATGGTACTTCTGAGGTTAGGCGGCTGTTTGAAGGCAAGTAGTGGAGGCGTGGGGATGGCCTTAGTGAGGTGTTTGTCGTCATCGATGACATGTTGAAGGCTGCGAAGAACATGGCGTAGTTTCTCCGCTCCGGGGAAGTACTGGACGACGTAGGGTACCCTGTTGGTTGTGTCCCGTGTTTGCCTTCTGAGGAGGTCTATGCGATTTTTCGCTGTGGCCCGTCGGAACTGTCGATCGATGCCTGAGAGGGCAGACGGGGCCTCGGTTTAACGTCGCATCTGAAAGACGGCACCTCCGACAGGGAAGCACTCCCTCAGTACTGCACTGAGATTTTTGTGCTCAAGTCTCTGGAGTGGGACTATGAACCCACGACCATCTGACTCAAAGGCAAGTGTGCTACCCACTGAGCCACAGCTGTATAAGGTGCCCCTGACGAGGCTTGTTAATAAAATGAAGGCACACAGTATTAAATGGAGCGTGGAGCATAGCAGCATGGATAGGAAGTTGGTTAAAGGGCAGAAAAGAGAGAGTAAAGTTTTTAAAACAGGAAGAACGTAAACAGTGGTATCCCCAGGGATCAGTGTTGGGACCATTGCTGTTAATACATGTAAATTATCTGGAGGAGGGGATCAGAGAATCTTTTTATGCAATGGGTTGTTGGGACATGGAGTGCTCTACCAGAAACATTGGTGGTAGCAGAATCTATAATCGCTTTTAAAAGAAAAGTGGATAAAAGAAAAACTTAAAAGAGTATGGAGAAAGGGACTAAGTGGATAGTTCTTTCAAGTAAAATGAACCAAATGGCTTCCTTCTGTGCCATGAAAATTCTATGCTATTAAATAAAATGTAGTGTAATAAGGGTCGATTTTAATGCCTCCCCCCACCCTCCCCCCATGACATCACTCGATCCATTTTCGTGCTTGGACCTCATTTTAATATTGAGGGCAAGCTGCCCTGATAATCGTGCATCCTGTAGGCAGCTCGCCCATCGGGAGGGCAGCCAATCCAGTGGGGCTGCCGCTTTCTATGGCAGCCTACTCCTCTAAAAGGGTGAGATGCACTTTTTGTATGGTGGAAAGTTCACAGTCTGCTGAAAAAGGAATAGCCCTTTTCCCCAAGCAGCCAGCCGCTGACTTGCTGTGCAGGGTCAAAGAGTGGGAGATGGAGGTTTGCGCAAGATGAAAGTGTCATGGCACAGAGCTACATGATGCCCTGCTTGTCATCACACATCAGTTGCGTATTAATAGAGTGAGAACCCTTGCGATTCAATGAAGGCAGTGGGATCTTCTGAAGTACCTAGCAGGGCGATGTGGATTCAGTCAATGAGACCCTGGGCTTGGAGGAAGCCTGCAATCTGCATGAACCCCAGAGCCCTATCCTGCTGTTTCCAGTTGTCCATGAGAAAAGTGTTTGCTTTTGAAAACATGGCATCAGTCACCTGCTTAATGCAAGCATGAACTGCTGATTGACTGACGTTGCTAATATGCCCTGTGGCAGCCTGGAAGGGGCCGCAGTCCCCAGAAACCGGGGACTGCGGTGACCTTCACAGCAACAGGCCATGCTGTGCTCACTCTGACAGGTCTTGCTGCAGAAGGTGACAGAGAAGCGCAGCCTTCTTAGGCACTGCTCCTCTGAGAAGTGCAGGTAGGTGTCCTGGGCTAAACGCTGGGAGGGTAGGGTTTCCTATGAGTACTCCTCCTTCTGCTCGCTTTCCCTGCATGCTGTGGCTCTGTGCGCTCATTCCTCCTGATTCTACTCCTCCTCTTCTTCCAGTCACAGGAAAATTCCCAGAATGACCTGCCATGATGGAAAGATTGCCTTGCCAGAATCCCCTTAACAATTGAGAACAATGTATAGGTACTACACACACTTATAAGTGGTCTAAGTAGGTAAAACTCACTATCTAATACAATCAAAAAGTCTCCACAAACTTTCTAGCATTTTACCTGAAAGCAGCTGAGGACCCCTTTAATTAACATTGAAAATGGCATCCTCCCAACACGGTTTGCGGGTGGGTTGAGGAACAGTTGATAGCAACGTGGGTGGCAACCAAAATGGTGTCCGGGTCCAGCGTAGGACCCTCATTTGCATATGTTTATTAGCCTCCTGTCAGGCGAGAATGTTGGCCAATAAGTTGAAGCCTGCTCAATAATCACATCAATCGAGCCTTGGACCTAAAATCGGCGTGACGTTTTTTAATCAAATTTTCATCCTACTGCCCCCTCGTTCGGGCCGAACAACAGGGCGGTAGCGATATGAAAATATGATCCATAGATTTTAAGCAATATGGGACAAGGTAATCCTCTAATTATAGAATGATCTTCTTCTCCTTCTTAGGCAGTCCCTCGGAACCGAGGATGACTTGCTTCCACACTAAAAATGAGTTCTCAGATGACCGATGAGTCCAATGCGGGACCTACAGTCTTTGTCACAGGTGGGGCAGATGGTGGTTGAAGGGGCAGGTGGGTGGGGTGCTTGGGTTGATGTGCGCTCCTTCCACTGTTTGCGCTTGGCTTCCACTTGCTCCCAGCGAAGAGACTTGAGGTGTTCGGCGCCTTCCCGGATGCTTCTCCTCCACTTTGTGCGGTCTTGGGCCAGGGATTACCAGGTGTCGGTGGGGATGTTGCACTTTTTCAAGGAGGCTTTGAGGGTGTCCTTGATGCGTTTCCTCTGCCCACCTGGGGCTCTCTTGCTGTGTCGGAGCTCCGAGTAGAGCGCTTGTTATGGGAGTCTCGTATCGGGCATGCGGACGATGTGACCCGTCCATCGGAGCTGATTGAGCGTGGTCAAAGCTTCAATGCTGGGGATGTTGGCCTGAGCGAGAACACTGATGTTGGTGTGCCTATAGAATGATACAGCACAGAAGGAGGCCATTCGGCCCATCGTGCCTTTGCTGGCTCCTTGAAAGAGCTATCCAATTAGTCCCTTTCCCCTTAGCCCTGAAAATTTTTCCCCTTCAAGTATTTATCCAATTCCCTTTTGAAAGTTATTATTGAATCTGCTTTCACCACCCTTTCAGGCAGTGCATTCCAGATCATAACAACTCGCTGCGTAAAAAAAATTCTCCTCATCTTGGTTCTGGTTCTGTTGCCAATTATTTTAAATCAGTGTCCTCTGGTTACTGACCCTTCTGCCACTGGAAACAGTTTCTCCTTATTTACTCAATCAAAACCCTTCATGATTTTGAACACCTCTATTAAATCTCCTCTTAACCTTCTCTGCTCGAAGGAGAACAACCCCAGTTTCTCTCGTCTCTTCGCATAATTGAAGTCCCATATCATTCTAGTAAATCTCCTCTGCACCCTCTCCAAGGCCTTGACATCCTTCCTAAATTGCGGTGCCCAGAATTGGACACAATACTCCTGCTGGGGCCTCACCAGCGATTTATAAAGGTTTATAAGGCCAAGAATCCTGTATGCTTTTTTAAGAGCCTTTTCAACTTGTCCTGCCACCTTCAAAGATTTGTTTACGTAATGGTACAGGAGCAGGAAAGGCCATGTAAGGGAAGTCGCACAACACCAGGTTATAGTCCAACAGCTTTATTTGAAATCACAAGCTTTCGGAGCGGCTGCTCCTTCGTCAGGTGAAGTGAAGATGAAGGAGCAGCCGCTCCGAAAGCTTGTGATTTCAAATAAAACTGTTGGACTATAACCTGGTGTTGTGCGACTTCTCACTTTTGTCCACCCCAGTCCAACACCGGCATCTCCGCATCATGTAAGGGAATACAAGCTTGATGCATTTCTGCGCATTTTGTTACAGCTAAACCAGATACAAAAGCAGCTGAGATCTGCACTGTTTGTAATATTACAGACATAAATGTTCCTGTCGTGTGATGTGGTCTTTGCAAACATGATTAATAAGAAGATAACACGGCTCAGTGTAATTATTTATTTACAAAAGAAGTTGGTGCCCTAAGGGACTGAACCATTTACAGTTTCAGCAAAGCCCATGAATATCAAAGTTTTCTCCACTCTTTCGAGGGTAAGAGATTTTAGCCAGTCAGATATCACAGGGGTTACTGGAGACACCCACCTCCTCCCGTATATCAGATGTATACTCATTCTTTGTAGAGATTTCTTTTTTTAATTCAGTGGCGTCACGGGCTAGTCTTTCCGCATTTTTCTTCACGAGAAAAACTGGGGTTGTTCTCCTTCGAGCAGAGAAGGTTAAGAGGTCGAAAACACCGACAGCTGCAGGAGGCGCACATCGGGCGGCCGGCCACTTCGGGGGCTATGATTAAAGGCGAGGTGGCCGAGCGAAGTTCCAGTTTTTTTCGCGGGTTCCTGCCTGCGATCGATCAGCCCAGCACTTTGCTTGAGTGCCGGGACTTTTTAAATTGCAGAGCCTGCAGCGATGGCCCTTCCCTTTAAGGGAGGGAAGGAGCCTTTGAACGCGGCAGCGCTGCATGGCCCAGTGTGCAGCGCTGCTGAAGTCTCCGCCCCACCTGCTGCCGATTGCGCTCCAGGAAGGAAGTGGAGCGCTTGTTTTTGTGATCCACTTCCTTCTTGGAGCACAAACGACGAATTTTTCATAAGTTTGAAATCGTTAGCGCCGGGCGCTAACTCTTCAAACTTTTAAAAATTAGCGCCCCAAACGGGGCGATAGTGAATTTCTCCCCCTAAGGGTTGTACTGGTAACAAGGGTATCGAAAGGTGGAGGTGAGGAAGGTGTGGAGCAGATTAACAGCTGCGGATGGACGGCCAGAGCCTAGAAGACTTGGGGGGAGAGTTTTTTCTGGGCCGGACGCAGAAGGAAGTGGAGTTGAAAGGAGGTAGGGCGATGTGGGTTGTGAGGACACAAGGAAGCAGTCAGAGATCACTTTGTCTGTGATCGAGACACTGGAAGTAGAGGCCACATGAGATGGCAAGGTCGAGGGGATGGCCGTGAATATAGGTAGGAGAGATTATATGGAGGGAGAGGTTAAGGGAGGGCAGTGAAATCAGGGGAGAGAGGGCAAGATTAGTTGAGATGGAGGATGAGGAGTTGGTCAGTGCAGCAGTTTAGGGAGGAAAGGAGGGAGGATATCTCGGTAAGAAACCCAGGATAGATCTTAGGGGGCAGTAGAGAGCGAGCATTTTGAAGGAGAGGCGAGAGGGTTGAAATGCTTGAAGGAGGAGGAGAAGGTGCCAGAGGAGCAGGCAGCTTCTTCCCGCCCCAAACAAAGCCATGGACATAGGTGTTCATGTGCACCCCAGCCTCACAGAGACCCAGTGCATCAAATGGCAGTTGTGGGCCCTCCTGGGGATCCAGGGCAAGGATCATGGCCCAGACTCCCAAAGACAAAATCATTTCAATTTACTTTTAATTCGAACACCTGACAAAAAGGGTCAATGGGGGAACTTGGCACTCTTGAATGAGGAGGGCTGTACCCCACCCCCCTCACCAGCCAGTCTTTCTGCCATGGCATGCGGTCGTTTTGATGGTGGGCACCCTAGGCTCGCCTCTGATGACGCAGTTGCCCGCCATTAGCGTTCAAATTAAGGGATCTCTCCCTGATATCGTAAACTTAGGCAGGGTCAGTACCGGATGGCGTGGCAGCATATCCTGGTACTTAAGGCGGCATTTGGCCCCCTCCACGGATTATCAGCCTCCACATTTATAAGTTCTGAGGTCTTTCTAGTTTGATACGAACTGACGTTAATAACAAATGCTGCACCAGGGATCAGCCTCATGGATCTTCTTGGTACCACTGGCAGGGATTACATGGTTCCCTAGTATCTCAGTGACCAGAACTGAATGCAGTATTCAGGTGTGCTCTGACCAGAGCACTAGCCAGTTTCGGTGTGATGGCCTCAGATTTGGTAATGTAGCTAGCTCAGCATTCATTTTACTTTATTAACTGCAGCTCTGCCATGTCAGGACACGATCAGTGTTGAGTCTACTATCATTCCCAGGATCCTTACAGGTTCTTCCCTAGATAATTAGCCACCAAATGTATCCCCTACTTACCTTCCTATTGATAATTTCATGATACGTCAGCCTTGGTTCAGTGGTAGCTCTCTTGCCTCTGAGTCAGAAGGTTATGGGTTCAAGTCCCACACCAGAGACTTGAGCACAAAATCTAGGCTGACACTTCAGTGCATTGTTGAGGGAGTGCTGCACTGTCGGAGGTGCTGTCTTCCGGATGAGACGTTAAACCGAGGCCCCATCTGCCCTCTCAGGTTGACATAAAGGATCCTTTGGCACTATTTCGAAGAAGAGCAGGGGAGTTCTCCCTGGTATCCTGGCCAATGCTTATCCCTCAACCAACATCACTAAAACAGATCACCTACTCATTATCACATGGCTGTTTGTGGAACCTTGCTGTGCTGTGTTTCCTACATTACAACAGTGACTATACTTCAAAAGTACTGCATTGGCTGTAAAGCTCTTTGGGGCGTCCTGAGGTCCTGAAAGGTGCTATATAAATGCAAGTCTTTCTTTTGTTTTTTACATCCTTCAGTTTTAATATTCATACCTTTTTAATTTATAGCCAAGGAAATTATAATTGAGTGCAGCCTAAATAGGAGGCAGGTATCCACATAACTCGCTACCTGCTGTTTCAGGAGGAGAACTATTCCAACGCACTCCTGGCTGGCCTCCCACGTTCTACCCTCCGTAAACTTGAGGACATCCAAAACTCGGCTGCCCGTGTCCTAACTTGCACCAAGTCCTGTTCACCCATTACCTCTGTGCTCGCGGGCCTCCATTGGCTCCTGGTTAAGTAACGCCTCGATTTAAAAATTCTCATCCTTGTTTTCAAATCCCTTCATGGCCTCGCCCCTCCCTATCTCTGTAATCTCCTCCAGCCCCACAACCCTCCGAGATATCTGCACTCCTCCAATTCTGAGCATCCCTGATTATAGTCAGTCAACCATTGGTGGCCGTGCCTTCTGTTGCTTAGGCCCTAAGCTCCGGAATTCCCACCCTAAACCTCTCCGCCTCTCCTCCTTTAAGATGCTCCTTAAAACCTACCTCTTTGACCAAGCTTTTGGTCACCTGCCCTAATTTCTCCTTATGTGGCTCGGTGTCAAAATTGTTTGTCTTATAATACTCCTGTGCAGCACCTTGGGACGTTTTACTACGTTAAAGGCACTATATAAATACAAGTTGTTGTTGTTGAGAAAGGGTAGGATCAGAGGAGGTTGCTAAATCCTTTTTTTTATGTTTACAATTAAGAAAACTGGGAATCAAGTTGGACGCACCAATCAGATTGTGACTAAATGCTAATTTTCGTTTTTAGAGGAGACAATCTTTTGAGTTGCAGAACGGCTTGTGAAACAGATCAGCCATGATCAAATTGAATGGGGGAACGGGCTCGAGGGGCTGAATGGCCTACTCCTGCTCCTGTGAACTTTCCCTACTAGCTATCCCCATTCTGAGGATGGAGTTAACGTGACAGCTTGTTTTTTTAAGAAAAAAGAAGAGATGAAATAAAGCTTACATGAATGCATGATGCCATAAAGGCCATTATTGGAACCCAGTCGGAGTTTACAAGAACGATTTGTTATGCTACCAGCAGGTTTACAAATGTCTGTAAAATGTTCAGTTGCACTACTAGGAACTTTATCAGGAAAAATCTTTGCTTTTAAAAATACCCTCATGGTCTGGAATTTCCAGTTGGCAGGCATCAAGGGTATTTGCTCAGTAAATATGGGGTAATACTGCAATGATGCCGTATTTTCCATTTTCCCGAGTGTGATACCACCACAGGCTGTACATTAATCTATCCCATTAGATACAAGCTGAAACCATGCAAAGCGTTCAACTTAACAACCGGAACTCGAGGGTACACCTATCAGGAAAGGATGAACAGGTTGGGTCTCTTTTCGCTTGAAAAAAGAAGGCTGAGGGGCGACCCAATTGAGGTCTTTAAAGTTATGAAAGGTTTTGATAGAGTAGATACAGAGAGAGTGTTTCCACTTGTGGGGAAGAGCATAACTAGAGGCCATCAATATAAGATAGTCACCAAGAAATCCAATAGGAAATTCAGAAGAAACTTCTTTACCCAGAGAGTGGTGAGAATGTGGAACTCGCTACCACAGGGAGTGGTTGAGGCGAATAGTATAGATGCATTTATGGGGAGGCTAGATAAGCATATGAGGGAGAAGGGAATAGAGGGTTATGCTGATAGATTTAGATGAGGAAAGACCGGAAGAGGCTCGAGTGGAGCATAAACACCGGCATGAACTGGTTGGACCGAATGGCCTGTTTCTGTGTCGTATATCCTATGTAATCCTGTGTAAAACTCAGCCTCTTGACCTTTGTTATGTGGGAAAGTGGGGAAAAAATTGGCAGCAGATACATCCTTAATGCACAAATCACATTTTAGGGAGGAAGAATTTGACCTGCCAGTCAAAGCATTTATAATACAAAGTGAGAGGCCATTCTTCCACTAAGAATGCATGTCCCAGCACCAAGTGAGTGTTGTGAAAATTGGGGGGCGGGGGGGGAGAGTGACTAGATTTTCACCAAAATGGGCACTAGAAACTGCCAAAACGCATAGGAACATAGGAAGAGGAGTAGGTCATTCAACCCCTCGAGCCTGTTCCGCCATTCAATAAGATCCTGGCTGATCTGTATCCTAACTTCATCCACATCACTTGGTTCCATATCCTTTTATATCCTTGGCTGCAAAAATCTATCAATCTCAGATTTAAAATTATTAACTGAGCTTGCATCTAATGCATTTTTTGGGACAGTGTTTCCTTAATAGTCTCCTGAATGACCTGGCTCTGATTTTAAGGTTATTTTAAGGTCCCCTTGTCCTAGACTCCCTCACCAGCAGAAAAAGTTTCTCCCTATCTACCCTATCAATTCCTTACAAAATCCTAAAATCCTCAATCAAATCACCCCATAGCCTTCTATATTCCAGGGAATATAAACCTAGTTTATGTAATTTCTCCTAATTTAACCCTTGGAGCCCTGGTAACATTCTGGTGAATCTGCACTGCATTCCTTCCAAGGCCAATATGTCCTTTCTAAGGTGTGGTGCCCGGAACTGTCCACAGTACTCCAGATGTGGTCTAACCAGGGCTTTGTACAGCTGTAACAAAACTTCCTTCCTTTTATATTCTAGCCCTCTAATTATAAAGGCTAACATTCCATTAGCCTTTTTGATTATTTTTTGTACCGGACTACTACATTTTGGTGATCTGTGTCTAAGGGGGGGATTTTGCCGGCACTCAGGGGGCGGGTTTGGAGGCGGAACCGGTGGCAAAATGGCAAAATTCGCCTGTGATAACAAGTTCCACATTCTCACCACTCTCTGGGTAAATGGCAAACGATCTTCCCGGGAGGTGGGTCCCTGATTCACGTAGGGACCCGTCTCCTAGCGGCGGGAAGGGGATTAGAGCCAATTGCAGGGCGGGCTTAACAAGGCCAATCAAGGGAAAATCTTCTTCTTCTTAGGCAGTCCCTCGGAACCGAGGATGACTTGTTTCCACACTAAAAATGAGTTCTCAGGTGACTGATGAGTCCAATGCAGGACCTACAGTCTCTGTCACAGGTGGGGCAGACGGTAGTTGAAGGGGCGGGTGGGTGGGGTGCTTGGGTTGATGTACGCTCCGTCCGCTGTTTGCGCTTGGCTTCCGCTTGCTCGCGGCGAAGAGACTCGAGGTGTTCGGCGCCTTCCCGGATGCTTCTCCTCCACTTTGTGCGGTCTTGGGCCAGGGATTCCCAGGTGTCAGTGGGGATGTTGCACTTTTTTGAGGAGGCTTTGAGGGTGTCCTTGAAGCATTTCCTCTGCCTATCTAGGGCTCTCTTGCCGTGTCGGAGCTCTGAGTAGAGCGCTTGTTTTGGGAGTCTCGTATCGGGCATGCGGACGATGTGGCCCGTCCATCGGAGCTGATCGAGCGTGGTCAAAGCTTCGATGTTGGGGATGTTGGCCTGAGCGAGAACACTGACGTTAGTGCACCTATCCTGCCAATGGATTTGCAGGATCTTGCGGAGGCAGCATTGGTGGCACCTCTCCAGTGCTTTGAGGTACCTGCTGTACATGGTCCATGTCTCTGAAGCATACAGGAGGGCGGGAATCACTACTGCTCTGTAGACCATGAGCTTGGTGCTGGGTTTGAGGTCCTGGTCTTCAAACACTCTCTTCCTCAGGCGACTGAAGGCTGCACTGGCACACTGAAGGCGGTGTTGGACTTCGTCATCAACGTCTGCCCTTGTTGACAGTAGGCTCCCGAGGTATGGAAAGTGGTCCACGTTGTCCAAAGCCTCATCATGGATTTTGATAATCGGGGAGCAGTACTGTGTGGCGGGGGTAGGTTGGTAGAGGACCTTTGTCTTATGGATGTTTAGTGTAAGGCCCATGTTCTCGTACGCTTCGGTGAAGGTGTTGACGATGGTTTGGAGTTCGGCCTCAGAGTGTGCGCAGACGCAAGCGTCGTCTGCATACTGTAATTCGATAACAGAGGATGGGACGACCTTGGATCTGGACTGGAGGCGACGGAGGTTGAACAGTTTCCCGTTTGTTCTTTAGATTAGCTCCACTCCAACTGAGGGTGAGATGGAGCATTGCAGCCAGGAAGATCGAGAAGAGCGTTGGTGCGAATTCACAGCCTTGCTTGACCCCGGTCCGTACGTGAATTGGGTCTGTGGTGGATCCGTTGGTCAGGATCACGGCTTGCATGTCATCGTGAAGCAGGCGGAGGATGGTGACAAACTTTTGTGGGCAGCCGAATTTGAGGAGGACACTCCATAATCCTTCATGGTTGATGGTGTCGGAGGCCTTTGTGAGATCAAAGAAGGCCAAGTACAGCGGTTGGTGCTGTTCCCTGCATTTCTCTTGTAGTTGACGTGCGGTGACGATCATGTCCATTGTACCCCTTAGTGGGTGGAATGCACATTGCAACTCTGGGAGGAGCTCTTCAGCCACTGGGAGAAGGCGATTGAGGAGGATTCTTGCAATGACTTTCCCTGTGGCAGACAGCAGGGAGACTCTTCTGTAATTACCGCAATCGGACTTGTCACTTTTCTTGGAGATGGTCACGATTACAGCGTCCCTGAAATCCCCTGGTATGCTCTCCTTCTTCCAAATAAGAGAAATGAGTTCATGTATTCGCGCCAATAGTGCTTCTCCGCCATGTTTTAGTGCCTCGGCAGGGATTCCATCTGCTCCTGAGGCCTTGTTGTACTTCAGTTGTCAGATGGCCTTTTCAACCTTATGCTGGGCTGGGGTTGTACTGAGGTGGCGGCGGGTAGCATGCTGCGGGATGGAGTTGAGGACACTCGCGTCGAAGACAGAGTCTTGGTTAAGGAGATCTTCGAAGTGCTCCTTCCAGCGGGCACTGACTACCTCTCTGTCATTGATGAGTACCTCTCCGTTCTTGGCCCGCAGTGGGGTAGGGCCTTGGGTGCTTGGGCCATAGGTGGTCTTGACTGCGCTAAAGAATCAACGCACGTCGTGGTTGTCGACTAGCTGTTGGATCTCCTGCGCTTTCTCCACCCACCATCTGTTCTTTAGGTCAGGAGTTTTTTGTTGGACCTCGGCCTTCAGGCATCTGTAGAGCTGCTTTCTTGCTCTCGAGTTCTGTTGCTGTTTCCAGATCAGGAATGCCTTGCGCTTGCGGCTTATTAGCTCCTGGATCTCCTGGTCGTTCTCGTCGAACCAGTCTTGGTGTTACCTGGTCGAGTGACCGAGCGTCTCTTCACATGTGCTGATTATGGAGGCCTTGAGTGCAGACCAGATGCCGTGGACACTCTGTGTCTCTGAATCACTGGGAGTTGTCAGGTCGGTTGTGAGGCGCAGGCTGAATAGGGCTTTCTTAGAAGGGTCTTCGGGTGCTCCAGCTTTGATTTTCCTGCGGCATTGCTTCTGTTGCCCCCACTGTTTTGAGGCTACATTGATGGGGATGACAGAACGGATTAGGCGGTGGTCTGTCCAGCAGTCGTCAGCTCCTGTCATGGCGCAGGTGATGCAGACGTCCTTTGCGTCCCTCGCTCGGACGATGACGTAGTCCAGCAGGTGCCAGTGCTTGGAGCGAGGGTGTTGCCATGACGGAACAATGTGTTGGTTATGACAAGGCCATGTTCTAAGCATTTCGTCAGGAGGAGGGTACCGTTGCAGTTGGCTTTCCCTACCCCCTCTCTGCTGATCACACCTCCCCAGAGGTCTGTGTCCTTTCCAACTCTGGCGTTGAAGTCACCAAGGAGGATCAGCTTGTCGCCCGTTGGGACTCGGGACAGGGATTGTTCGAGGCTGGAGTAGAATTCCTCTTTGGTCTCGTCTGTGGCTTCCAGTATTGAGGCATACGCACTGATGACCGTAGCGCACTGGTTCCGGGCTACGGTGAGCCGTAGAATCATAAGGCGTTCGTTTATTCCACAAGGGGAGTCTCTGGGACGTCCAACTAGCTCATTTTTTATGGAGACGCCTACCCCATGGAGGCGGCGTTCTTCTTCAGGTTTGCTTTTCCAGAAGAAGGTGTAACCATCGCCTTGCTCCTTGAGCTGGCCTTCCCCTGCCTGTCGGGTCTCGCTTAGGGCGGCGATATCTATGTCGAAACGTCTGAGCTCCCAGGCAACGATAGCAGTACGGCGTTCCGGTCTGTCGCTGTTGGGGTTGTCCATGAGGGTCCTGACGTTCCAGGTCCCGAACTTCATCCTAAAGGGTGGAAGATGCCTGTGCGTGAATTCTTTTATCGTGGGGTGGCCGTTGCACACCAGCTACCACACGGGCTTGACAGAGCAAGGTCTTGGTCCAATGGCAAGGGGATCCAAGACGATTGGAGACCAGGCTCTGCTACAACGGCCTAGCACACACACACAAACATACTGCTACTGTCCTCCTCCCTCCTTCCCGCAGGCCCTCTCTGCCTGGGTTTCATAGGATGCAGTTTGGTCCTCCCGACCCCACTGCTGGTCCACGCTGCGCCACTCCTGGGCCTCGACCTCGCTGCTGGGCTCGTCCTCGCTCCTGGGTCCCGACTTCCTTATAGTGTGTCTCCTTCCAGTGAGTGTGTCCCGTGGTGTCTCCTTCCAGTGAGTGTGTCCCGCGGTGTCTCCTTCCAGTGAGTGTGTCCCACGGTGTCTCCTTCCAGTGAGTGTGTCCCACGGTGTCTCCTTCCAGTGACTGTGTCCCGCGGTGTCTCCTTCCAGTGAGTGTGTCCCGTGGTGTCTCCTTCCAGTGACTGTGTCCAGCGGTGTCTCCTTCCAGTGACTGTGTCCAGCGGTGTCTCCTTCCAGTGACAGTGTCCAGCGGTGTCTCCTTCCAGTGTGTCCCGCAGTGTCTCCTTCCAGTGTGTCCAGCGGTGTCTCCTTCCAGTGTGTCCCGCAGTGTCTCCTTCCAGTGTGTCCCGTGGTGTCTCCTTCCAGTGACTGTGTCCCACGGTGTCTCCTTCCAGTGTGTCCCGCAGTGTCTCCTTCCAGTGTGTCCCACGGTGTCTCCTTCCAGTGAGTGTGTCCCGCAGTGTCTCCTTCCAGTGTGTCCCACGGTGTCTCCTTCCAGTGTGTCCCACGGTGTCTCCTTCCAGTGTGTCCCACGGTGTCTCCTTCCAGTGTGTCCCACGGTGTCTCCTTCCAGTGTGTCCCGTGGTGTCTCCTTCCAGTGTGTCCCACGGTGTCTCCTTCCAGTGTGTCCCACGGTGTCTCCTTCCAGTGTGTCCCGCGGTGTCTCCTTCCAGTGTGTCCCACGGTGTCTCCTTCCAGTGTGTCCCGCGGTGTCTCCTTCCAGTGTGTCCCACGGTGTCTCCTTCCAGTGTGTCCCGCGGTGTCTCCTTCCAGTGTGTCCCGCAGTGTCTCCTTCCAGTGACTGTGTCCCACAGTGTCTCCTTCCAGTGAGTGTGTCCCACGGTGTCTCCTTCCAGTGTGTCGCGCGGTGTCTCCTTCCAGTGATTGTGTCCCGCGGTGTCTCTTTCCAGTGTGTCCCGCAGTGTCTCCTTCCAGTGTGTCCCGCGGTGTCTCCTTCCAGTGTGTCCCGCAGTGTCTCCTTCCAGTGTGTACCACGGTGTCTCCTTCCAGTGACTGTGTCCCGCGGTGTCTCCTTCCAGTGTGTCCCGCGGTGTCTCCTTCCAGTGTGTCCCGTGGTGTCTCCTTCCAGTGTGTCCCGCAGTGTCTCCTTCCAGTGAGTGTGTCCCGCGGTGTCTCCTTCCAGTGTGTCCCGCAGTGTCTCATAAGAACATAAGAACATAAGAAATAGGAGCAGCAGTAGACCAATCGGCCCCTCGAGCCTGCTCCGCCATTCAATGAGATCATGGCTGATCTGATCCAACCTCAACTCTAAAGAACACAAGAAGTAGGAGCAGGACCAGGCCACTCGGCCCCTGGGCCCGCTCCGCCACCCACAGGGCCTTGACCGATCCGAACTCAAACTCATGTCCAATTTCCAGCCCGCTCCCCGTAACCCCTGATTCCCTTTACTTCTAGGAAACGGTCTATTTCTGTTTTAAATTTATTTAATGAAGTAGCTTCCACAGCTTCCTGGGGTAGCAAATTCCAAAGACCCACTACCCTCTGAGTGAAAAAGTTTCTCCTCATCTCAGTTTTGAAAGAGGAGCCCCTTATTCTAAGATTATGACCCCTAGTTTTAGTTTCACCCATCATTGGGAACATCCTCACCGCGTCCACCCGATCAAGACCCTTCACAATCTTATATGTTTCAATAAGATCGCCTCTCATTCTTCTGAACTCCAATGAATAGAGTCCCAATCTACTCAACCTCTCCTCGTATGTCCACCCCCTCATCCCCGGAATTAACCGAGTGAACCTTCTTTGTACTGCCTCGAGAGCAAGTATGTCTTTTCTTAAGTATGGACACCAAAACTGTATGCAGTACTCCAGGTGCGGTCTCACCAATACCCTATACAACTGCAGCAATACCTCCCTGTTTTTATATTCTATCCCCCTAGCAATAAAAGCCAACATTCCATTGGCTTTCTTGATCACCTGCTGCACCTGCATACTAACTTTTTGATTTTCTTGCACCAAGACCCCCAGATCCCTTTGTACTGCAGTACTTTCCAGTTTCTCGCCATTAAGATAATAACTTGCTCTCTGATTTTTCCTGCCAAAGTGCATAACCTCACATTTTCCAATATTGTATTGCATCTGCCAAATCTCTGCCCACTCACCCAGCCTGTCTATATCCCCTTGTAGGTTTTTTATGTCCTCCTCACTCTCTACTTTCCCTCCCATCTTTGTATCATCTGCAAACTTTGATATGTTACACTCGGTCCCCTCCTCCAAATCGTTAATATAGATTGTAAAGAGTTGGGGACCCAGCACCGACCCCTGCGGAACACCACTGGCTACTGGTTGCCAGTCCGAGAATGAACCATTTATCCCAACTCTCTGCTTCCTGTTAGATAACCAATCCTCCACCCATGCCAGAATATTACCCCCAATCCAGTGATTTTTTATCTTGAGTAATAATCTTTTATGTGGCACCTTGTCGAATGCCTTCTGGAAGTCTAAATACACTACATCGACTGGTTCCCCTTTATCCACCCTGTACGTTATGTCCTCAAAGAACTCAAGCAAATTTGTCAGACATGACTTCCCCTTCATAAAGCCATGCTGACTTTGTCCTATTAAATTATGTTTATCTAAATGTTCCGTTACTGTCTCCTTAATAATAGACTCCAAAATTTTACCCACCACAGATGTTAGGCTAACTGGTCTATAATTTCCAGCCTTCTGCCTACAACCCTTTTTAAATAAGGGTGTTACATTAGCAGTTTTCCAATCTGCCAGGACCTTTGCTGAGTTCAGGGAGTTTTGGAAAATTATTACCAAAGCATCCACAATTCCTACTGCCACTTCCCTCAAGACCCTAGGATGTAAGCCATCAGGTCCAGGGGATTTATCCGCCTTGAGTCCCATTATTTTACTGAGTACCAATTCCTTAGTGATTTTAATCGTATTTAGCTCCTCCCCCACTAGAGCCCCCTGTTTGTCCAGTGTTGGGATATTCTTAGTGTCCTCTACCGTAAAGACTGAAACAAAATATTTGTTCAGCATTTTTGCCATCTCCATGTTTCCCACCATTAATTTCCCGGTCTCATCCTCTAAGGGACCTACGTTTGCCTTAACCACCCTTTTTCTTTTTATATAACTATAGAAACTCTTGCTATCTGTTTTTATATTTTTTGCTAATTTATTTTCATAGTCTATTTTCCCTTTCTTAATCAATCCTTTAGTTACTTTTTGTTGTCTTTTGAAGACTTCCCAATCTTCTATCCTCCCACTAACTTTGGCTACCTTATATGTCCTTGTTTTTAGTTGGATACTTTCTTTAATTTCTTTACTTAGCCATGGATGGCTGTCATTTATTTTACACCCTTTTTTCCTCAGTGGAATATATTTATTTTGAAAGTTGTAAAATAACTCCTTAAATGAACACCACTGCTCATGTACCGTCTTACCCTTTAATCTATTTTCCCAGTCCACTTTAATCAATTCTGCTCTCATGCCATCATAGTCTCCTTTATTCAAGCTCAGTATGCTTGTTTGAGAACCAACCTTCTCACCCTCTAATTGGATATGGAATTCAACCATGTTATGGTCACTCATTCCAAGGGGATCCTTAACTAGGACATTATTAATTAATCCAGACTCATTACACAGTACCAGGTCCAAGGTTGCTTGCCCCCTTGTAGGATCAGTTACATACTGCTCAAGAAATCCATCCCTAAGACACTCAATAAACTCTTCCTCAAGGCTGCCCTGCCCAATTTGATTTGTCCAGTTAATATGATAGTTAAAATCCCCCATAATTATAGATGTTCCCTTATTACATGCCCCAACTATTTCCTGATTAATACTTCTTCCAACAGAGTTGCAACTATTAGGAGGCCTATATACTACGCCCACCAGTGTTTTTTTCCCCTTATTATTCCTTATCTCTACCCAAACTGTTTCATTATCCTGATCTTTTGACCCAATATCATTTCTCTGTATTACAGTGATTCCTTCCTTTATTAACATAGCCACCCCACCTCCTCTTCCTTCCTGCCTGTCCTTCCTGATTGTTAAATACCCTGGCATATTTAATTCCCAGACGTTGTCACCCTGCAGCCATGTTTCTGTAATGGCAACAAGATCATACCCATACATAGTTATTTGTGCCGTTAACTCGTCAATTTTGTTACGAATGCTACGTGCATTCAGATAAAGAACTTTTAAATGTGTTTTGCGACACTTACTTCCTGCTTTTTCCTTATTTAACACTTTACCTTTTACTCCATACCTTCTGTCCCTTCCTGACATGCTTTCCTCTGTCTCCCTGCTCAGGTTCCCAACCCCCTGCCACATTAGTTTAAATCCTCCCCAACAGCACTAGCAAACACTCCCCCTAGGACAGCGGTCCCGGCCCTGCCCAGGTGCAGACCGTCCCATTTGTACTGGTCCCACCTCCCCCAGAACCGGTTCCAATGTCCCAGGAATTTGAATCCCTCCCCCTTGCACCATTCCTCTAGCCACGTATTCATTTGAAATATCCTCCTATTTCAACACTGACTAGCACGTGGCACTGGTAGCAATCCTGAGATTACTACCTTTGAGGTCCTATTTTTTAATTTACCTCCTAACTCCCTATATTCTGCTTTTAGGACCTCATCCACTTTTTTACCTATATCATTGGTGCCTATGTGCACCACGACAGCTGGCTGTTCGCCCTCCCCCTCCAAAATGTTCTGTAGCCGCTCCGAGACGTCCTTGACCCTTGCACCAGGGAGGCAACACACCATCTTGGAGTCTCAGTTGCGGCCACAGAAACGCCTATCTATTCCCCTTACAATTGAGTCCCCTATCACTATAGCTCTTCCACTCTTTTTCCTCCCAGCCTGTGCAGCAGAGCCGCCCATGGTGCCAGGAAGTTGGCTGCTGCTGCCTTCCCCTAAGTCATCCCCCCCAACAGTATCCAAAGCGGTATATCTGTTTGAGAGGGGGATGGCCACAGGGGACCCCTGCACTACCTGCCTGCACCTCCTACTCTGCCTGGTGGTCACCCATTCCCTTCCTGCCTGTACACCCTTCACCTGCGGTGTGACCAACTCACTAAACGTGCTATCCACGAGGTTCTCAGCATCGCGAATGCTCCAATATGCATCCAGCCGCAGTCTCCTTCCAGTGTGTCCCGTGGTGTCTCCTTCCAGTGATTGTGTCCCATGGTGTCTCCTTCCAGTGTGTCCCGTGGTGTCTCCTTCCAGTGATTGTGTCCCGCGGTGTCTCCTTCCAGTGTGTCCCGCGGTGTCTCCTTCCAGTGTGTCCCGCGGTGTCTCCTTCCAGTGTGTCCCGCGGTGTCTCCTTCCAGTGAGTGTGTCCCGCGGTGTCCCCTTCCAGTGAGTGTGTCCCGCGGTGTCCCCTTCCAGTGAGTGTGTCCCGCGGTGTCTCCTTCCAGTGAGTGTGTCCCGCGGTGTCTCCTTCCAGTGAGTGTGTCCCGCGGTGTCTCCTTCCAGTGAGTGTCCAACTTCCTGACCTTCTCTCTCCCCCCCTCCCAGTTCCTGACTTCCTCTCTTCCCCCCCCATTCCTGGCCTCCTCTCTTCCCCCCCCCCAGTTCCTGACCTTCTCTCTCCCCCTCTCCCAGTTCCTGACTTCCTCTCTTCCCCCCCCATTCCTGACCTCCTCTCTTCCCCCCCAGTTCCTGACCTTCTCTCTCCCCCCCTCCCAGTTCCTGACTTCCTCTCTTCCCCCCCCCCCATTCCTGACCTCCTCTCTTCCCCCCCCGCCCATTCCTGACATTCTCTCCACCCCCCCCCCAGTTCCTGACCTCCTCTCCACCCCCCCCCCCCAGTTCCTGACCTCCTCTCCACCTCCCCCCCCCCCCCAGTTCCTGACCTCCTCTCTCCCCCCCTGTTTCTGACCAACTCTCTTTCCCCCCCCCCCATTCCTGGCCTCCTCTCTTCCCCGCCCCCCCCCCCCATTCCTGGCCTCCTCTCTCCCCCCCCCCCCCATTCCTGGCCTCCTCTCTTCCCCGCTCCCCCCCCCATTCCTGGCCTCCTCTCTCCCCCCACCCCAGTTCCAGACCTCTTCTCTTCCCCCACCCCAGTTCCCGACCTCTTGTCTTCCCCATCCCAGTTCCCGACCTCTTCTCTTCCCCCACCCCAGTTCCCGACCTCTTCTCTCTCCCCCCGCAGTTCCTGACCTCCTCTTTCTTCCCCCAGTTCCTGACCTCCTCTCGCTCTCCCCCCAGTTCCTGACCTCCTCTCTCGCTCCCCCCCCCCCAGTTCCTGACCTCCTCTCTCCCCCCCAAGTTCCTGACCTCCCCTCTCCCCCCCCAGTTCCTGACCTCCTCTCTCCCCCCCCAGTTCCTGACCTCCTCTCTCCCCCCCAGTTCCTGACCTCCTCTCTCCCCCCCAGTTCCTGACCTCCTCTTTCTCCCCCCAGTTCCTGACCTCCTCTCTCCCCCCCGAGTTCCTGACCTCCTCTCTCCCCCCCAGTTCCTGACCTCCTCTCTCCCCCCACCCCAGTTCCTGACCTCTTCTCTCTCCTCCCCTGTTCCTGACCTCTTCTCTCTCCCCCCCTGTTCCTGACCTCTTCTCTCTCCCCCCCTGTTCCTGACCTCCTCTCTCCCCACCTCCCACTTCCTGACCTCCTCTCTCCCCCCCAGTTCCTGACCTCCTCTCTCTCCTCCCAGTTCCTGACCTCCTCTTTCTCCCCCCAGTTCCTGACCTCCTCTCTCTCTCCCCCCAGTTCCTGACCTCCTCTCGCTCTCACCCCAGTTCCTGACCTCCTCTCTCTCTCCCCCAAATTCCTGACCTCCTCTCTCTCTCCCCGCAGTTCCTGACCTCCTCTCTCCCCCCCACCCCAGTTCCTGACCTCTTCTCTCTCCTCCCCTGTTCCTGATCTCTTCTCTCTCCCCCCCTGTTCCTGACCTCCTCTCTCCCCACCTCCCAGTTCCTGACCTCCTCTCGCTCTCCCCCCAGTTCCTGACCTCCTCTCTCTCCTCCCAGTTCCTGACCTCCTCTTTCTCCCCCCAGTTCCTGACCTCCTCTCTCTCTCCCCCCAGTTGCTGACCTCCTCTCGCTCTCCCCCCAGTTCCTGACCTCCTCTCTCTCTCCCCCAAGTTCCTGACCTCCTCTCTCTCTCCCCGCAGTTCCTGACCTCCTCTCTCCCCCCCCCCCTCACCCAGTTCCTGACCTCCTCTCTCCCCCCAGTTCCTGACCTCCTCTCTTCCCCCTCCCAGTACCGGACCTCCTCTCTTCCCACCTCCCAGTTCCTGACCTCTTCTCTCTCTCCCCCCAGTTCCTGACCTCCTCTCTCTCTCCCCCCAGTTCCTGACCTCCTCTCTCTCTCCCCCCAGTTCCTGGCCTCCTCTCTCTCCCCCCCCCCCCAGTTCCTGACCTCCTCTCTGCCCCCCAGTTCCTGACCTCCTCTCTCCCCCCCCAGTTCCTGACCTCCTCTCTCCCCCCCAGTTCCTGACCTCCTCTCTCCCCCCCCAGTTCCTGACCTCCTCTCCCCCCCAGTTCCTGACCTCCTCCAGTTCCTGACCTCCTCTCTCCCCCCCCCTATGAGTTCCTGACCTCCTCTCCCCCGCCCCAGTTCCTGACCTCCTCTCTCCCCCACCCCCCCCCCCCCCCCCCCCCGCCAGTTCCTGACCTCCTCTTTCTTCCCCCAGTTCCTGACCTACTAATAGCGTCTGTTCGTCAGATCCGAAAACCAGCTGTCCCGCCTCGACCTCTGGATCTAAGGTAAAATCCAGCACTAAGTCTCTTTGGACCTCCACTGTTCCTAACTTTTCACCATTTAAGAAATACTCGGATCTATCCTTTTTTTGGTCCAAAATGAATGGCCGCACACTTACCTGCGTTAAAATCTATCTGCCACAGTTTTACCCACTCACTTATTCGATCAATGCTTCTTTGTAATTTTATGCTCACGTCTACACTACTTACTAAGCCACCAATCTTTGTGTCATTGGCAAACTTGGATATATGGCTCTCTATTGTGTTATCTAAGTCATTAATATAAGGAATAGTTGAGGCCCCAGCACAGATCTTTGTGGACACCACCAGTCACTTCCTTCCAAGCCATCTCAGTTCCATAATATGATCCGGGAGGGAGAAGATCAGCCACAGCAGTGAACCGATACACAATGTCCAACAGGGACAGCAGGCACCAGAAAGGTGCTCTCGCCCACAGGAAGGGAAACGGCCCAGCTGTACCATGTGCTGTGCAATAATGATTCCCCCAATCGCCCACATCTAATATGAACTATTATATAAAAGGTGTAGGCTTCGCAAAATCCCCCAGAAACTCGAACAGAGCCCTAAAGGGAGTGATTTTTGGACCTTTCATACAAACTTGGGATGATGGGACCTAAGTGAAGTGATTTGATGTAAAAACCTCAGTTTTGGACATTTTAAAGATCAGGGAAGAAAAACCCTGAGGAAACTGACTTTTGAATCTTACTGTTGGGAAAGACACCTTTCACAGACACGAGGCAGGCTGCGGAGGGGCGTGGCCAGGCAGTGAACAGCTTTGGGTATTGGGGCCCAATCAAGCTGTCTGGGAATTGTTTACACTGCAAATCCTACCAAGGAGGAAAAGACAAACCCAAAAGCCTCACACACACATCGAAATATGAATAATCCAAGACCCCCTTTTGAAATTCCCAGGCCCAAACAGGATACCAGAAGCCTGAAATCAATAAAACATTTAGTACTTCATCAAAAACCAATCAACCAGGTATCCACAGAACAGATTTAAAAGCCCGCCAAAAGACCTAGGACAATAGGGTTGAGATTTGGCGCGCAGATAAGGCTGTGTTTAAATCGGAAAACGATCAGGACATGTTTTACACTGAGCTAAAGCCATCGGAACTGGCAAGCCCGCCAAAACTAGACAATGGACTAAGCAAGGTTCATTTGCAACCTAAAGGAATCCGTTTTAGTAAGGGGTTTTTTGGGCGCGAAAAAGAAACAGTATAATTGAAAGCCTGTCCCATAACTTCTTTCTCTTTCGGACTCGCTGACTACGCTGACACAGCTCTCTCCCTGCTCCAGCAAAAACCACTACAAGCCACAAGGAGGAAGGCCAGCAAACAGACCAGCACACAAGAAGAAACCAGAGCGACTGCCTCAGTGACCATCGGACACCTCGCAGCAACAAGGGCCTTACGAAATCTTTTAAACAAAAGACTCTAAAATCCTGTCAAGGATTCGTTGGTGAGCATTATCCCTGATCTCCTGAAACCAAAAACCTAGCTAGATAGTGGGATCTTTGGGAGGGATAAGGTTTTGTTTGGTATATTGTCATTCTCCCTCGCTTGTACTGTGTGCTCCCCAATCTGTGTTTAAGTAAAAAGTGTGTTTCAAGTTTGTTACCTTTTTCTTTTAATAAAGTAAAATTCTTTCATCAGAACCTGTCATCTACTGCAATTTTGTTCACAACCCCTAAATAAGTCCAAAGTCTAGGAACCAGAGGGGTGTGGGAGCGATTCGAACCGCTCACTGAGTCAGAAAGTGAAGGCTGACCCCATTACCACCCCCTACAAAGGGTAACCGCGGTTTAAACTTATGAACAAGCTTAGCAACTGGAATGTATCATTTGTGACACTAAGGCCCTGAAATTTCACTGCGGGATAGTAGTATCCAAATGCTTCACATGTTTTCTGAAATTTATTTTGCTTCTATCTTAGGTGAAATACATCAGTCACTGTGGTCAAGAGTGGCCCCTTCACCTGAACTAAGAGAAGGTGGGGAGACCTAAGATCTACGGGAACTAACAATGTCATTGAGTGATATCCAGACTGGAATTAGCCAACTGCACAGTGACCCAACATTTTTCTATCATAATATGTAAATAGGTTGGAGACAGTTGTCCATACGGGTTGGCAATAGCCTTAATCCACGGATGCAACTGGTGTACCACTGGCAGTCTCCTCCTTCAGCTCAAGATCATAAACTGTTAGAAGTCCCTTGAGGCCTATAATGGCCAAGAATTGTTGGTGCAGCTTCTATTGCCTCCATGGCTGATGCATTGCTGTACTCAAAGCTGGCCCTGTGAGACTCCCAGTGATCCATCTAACAGAAACTCAACTCCAAGGGGCTGTTCACTCCATCCAACAACAACAACAACAACTTGTATTGATGTAGCGCTTTTAATGTAGTAAAATGTCCCAAGGCGCTGCACAGGAGTATTATAAGACAAAAATTTTGAGACCGAGCCATGTAAAGAGCAATTAGGGCAGGTGACCAAAAGCTTGGTCAAAGAGGTAGGTTTTAAGGAGCGTCTTAAAGGAGGAAAGAGAGGTAGCGAGGCGGAGAGGTTTAGGCAGGGAATTACAGAGCTTAGGGCCTAGGCAACAGAAGGCACTGCCACCAATGGTGGAGCGATTATAATCAGGAATGCTCAAGAGGGCAGAATTAGAGGAGCGCAGATATCTCGGGAGGGTTGTGGGGCTGAAGGAGATTACAGAGATAGGGAGGGGGCAAGGCCATGGAGGGATTTGAAAATAAGGATGAGAATTTTGAAATCGAGGCGTTGCTTAACTGGGAGCCAATGTAGGTCAGCGAGCACAGCAGTGATGGGCGAATGGGACTTGGTGCGAGTTAGATCCAGGCAATAAGAAAGTGAATGACTGTCTATTTTTATTTTGAATGTAAGCATGTATGGTTTTCTAATGTTATTGAAAAATTCTGTTAATTTGTCTTATTTCAGTTGTGCTTTTTTCAGCTCTTTTTGCCCCTTAACAACTGAAAAATAAAGAGCGCATTTAGTGTGCGTTTGCTGCACTGTGAAATGTCCTTTATCTTCAGGCTTTTCACATCTTTACTGCATGCACAGCAGCTTGTTTTGTGCTTGAAAACTTATTATATTGAGTTATGAAAACACAGTAGCTTCAAATAGTTACTAGCCATTCCTTTCAGGATAGCAACATTGCAGTAATACTCCTTCCACCATACCCAAATTATTGAAATTGTGAGGTTTTTTTTAGATACAATTGTTTCTATGGTCCGAAAATAACATAACTATGTGCAGCTACTCTTTCAGGAATATTTCTGTAGTCACTGTTTAAATGAAGAGAAAAGAAATAAAGAACCTGCATGCGTATAGCATCTTTCATGATCTCGGGATGTGCCAACGCACATAGAACCATAGAGGTTTATCACATAGAAGGTGGCTATTCATCCCATTGCCTCTTCGCTAGAGCAATCTAAAAGTAATAGCCCTGTATCTTCCTCTGTTTCAAATATGTATCCACTTTTCTCTTAAAAGATGCAACAGCTCTGCCTCGCCTCCTCTCTGTAGCAAGTCGTTCCATGCTCCAACAACCATCTGCGTCAAAGAAATTTCCACTAACCTCTCTCCTCACTCTTTTAGTGACAATTTTGAATTGATGATCCCTCGTCACCTACACTCCTACCAAAAGGAAACAGTATTTCTCTATTCACCCCGTCAAATGTGTCATAATTTTCAAACACTCTAGTAAATCTCCTTGCAGTAGATATGGTCCCAGTGTCTCAAGTCTCCTCTCATAAATATCGTTTTCTATCCTTGGTATCGTCTTGATGAATCTACATTGTAAACTTCCTATGTCTTTTTTGTCCTTTCTATAATGGGCTGCCTGAATGTTCACACTTTACTCCAACTCAAGCCTAACAACCATTGCTTCACAGCCAGTTAATTACTTTAGAAGTAAAACACTGTAGTTATGTAGGTAAATGTGGCAGCCAATTTGCACACAACCAGGTTCCACAAACAGCAAATAAAATAAATAACCACAGAAAATGCTGGAAAAACTCAGCAGGCCAGGCAACATCCGTGGAGGGAGAAACAGAGTTAACGTTTCAGGTCGAAACCCTTCGTCAGAACGGAGAAAAAAGCAGGAAATGAAACAGATAAAAAAGCAAGGGGGAGGCTGGGGGGAGGAATAAAAGAACAAAAGGGGTGGTCTATGGTAAGTAGAGACATTAAGAGATGCTCAAGGCAAGACGAGATGGTAATAGGACAGGTTAAGAAACAAAAGGTGGCTAGAAGTGTGAAGTGTGAAATGCTGGCAGAATGAGAGACAGCTGCCGTGGGGGGAGAGAGAGAAAAAAAGGGAAAAGGCACAAACCAAAAGGGTGGATAAAATGTAGATATATATATATATATATATATGTGGTAGGGGTCAAGGTTATGATCTGAAATTGTTGAACTCGATATTGAGTCCGGAAGGCTGTAAAGTGCCTAATCGGAACCATTTGTTTCTTAACCTGTCCTATTACCATCTCGTCTTGCCTTGAGCATCTCTTAATGTCTCTACTTACCACAGACCACCCCTTTTGTTCTTTTATTCCTCCCCCCAGCCTCCCCCCATGCTTTTTTATGTTTCATTTCCTGCTTTTTTCTCAGTTCTGACGAAGGGTTTCGACCTGAAACGTTAACTCTATTTCTCTCTCCATGGATGTTGCCAGGCCTGCTGAGTTTTTTCCAGCGTTTTCTGTTGTTGTTTCAATTTTCCAGCATCCGCAGTATTTTGCTATCGTAAAATAAATAACCAGTTCATCTGCTTGTTTTTGGTGGTCTTGGTTGGGGGATAAAGTTGGTAAAGACACTGGGAGAACTCCTTGTTTTTCGAATGGGGCCATGGGATCTTTTGTATCCACCTGAACAGAGCCTCAATTTAATGTCTCATCTGAAAGACAGCAGTACTATATCAACCTAGATTATGTGCTCAAAATTCTGACAATTACATGCTCCAGTTCCAAAATAGGATTTGAACCCACAACCTTTGGATTCAGACGCATGAATGCAACCAACTGTGCCAAACTGACACAAGTAGAAGATGTTAAACTCTCATATGTCTCAAAAGCCATATGTTCGCTCTCCAGTCTGTACTGAGTTAGTTGATCAGTGGTGGCACATCAGTGAGTAACCACAATGCGGCATCAATGCCCCTGGACTAGGAAGAGGTGAAATCAGCTGCACCTGACAATTCCTCAGTGATTCCTACCAGAAAGAGTGGGGCCAATTTTAACCCACTCAGCCCAGTGGGCACGCAGTTAAAATCACCTCTGAAAACTTACTGCCCCGTCACCTGAACTGAGCTCTTTTATTTTAGGTGGCGGAGGCGTCCGTCCAATTTAGGCAGGAGTCTCATTAATACATGAATATCGGGGTCCTATGATGTCATTAGGACCCTGATGGCATTTTAACTGATGACTGAGTGGGGGAGCCAGCTGTGACCGCCCCGCTCAGTGAAACCTGGTCTACAGGAAGAGGCCATGGAAAGTAAGTGTTGCACTTTCCTTAGTGGGATCAGAAGAAGGAAGAGTGCTCCTCTGGGCCGCACAGGAAAGCCTGGGCCTCTGCTGCCTTGTGCTTCCCCACCCCCCCCACACCACCCACAAGACCCAACCAAAACCCCCCAATGGCGACTTATCTGAGTTTCAGCAGGAGGCCACCTCGCCGCCCGACCTTGGCCTGGCGGCAGCAGGCTGACTACTGCTTTACACCCATTCCGGGCTGGCAGCTGGCCGGCGGGATGTAAATGAGGCCCAGGGGTTAAAATAGCCCGGCCCTCAAGTTGATGAGGTCAGGGAGTGGGTTTGACACACGCCATGTCTCCCCACCCGCCTGAAACCTGCTCCCAGTCAGAATCCCCACCCTGTGTGTGTATATGAGTGTCTGGTGAGGACAGGACCCAGCCTGGCTATAATGTCCTCTAGAGCTGAATATTCTGCTGACACGCGGCTGTCTAGCTTCGAGCATGAAGATTAGCCATTTGGGTTTCCGCTGCCTGTGAAACTGTAGCCTAGGTGAAGCAGCACTTCCTCCTGTTCAAAAATCCCTTATTGCCTTCAGTGGTTAACAGTTGAATTAGTGGTTGAAAGTAGTAACTGGGTGTTCTGTCGTTAATTATTGGTTTAATTACTATTTATTTTGGCACTATTACCTCCAGGTACTAAAGCTGACTTGTAAATGCAGTAATAGATGATAATTCTGCCCCATCCTGATTTACTGCCCGAATTCCAATTTTCCTGCTGCTGGCAAACCCTTCAAAACACTAGCACATATATCGGAAAATCCAGAATCACGCTCAATAAATGCAAGTACCTGTTGGCTCAGGAACAAGACTACTTCTCAGTTTATGATCACCGTCAGGAACAGGATGTCTCAAATTCAAGCCACACTTTTTACCTGATGGTGAATAACAGGAATCTGGTCCCTGGCAATAGTTGAGATCTACGCTGATTACAAGGAGGAGCGTGGGCTTTTCTCCATGACCCACGCTTCCAAGGAGATATTCACCTTCTATCGTGTGGAAGACCTGAAGGTGACAATTGACAGATCAGCTCGGAGAAAATTTCCGGCTTTCAACCTTTCACTTTTATTAGGTGATCGAGAGAAGCTTTGGTGCTGAGCCAGTCCTTTGGTGAAAATATTTTTGATGTTTAATTTGTTGGAATGCTGACAGTTCCATATAATATTGATTAAGGTAGTTTGGTGATCATGGGCATTACAATTGCACCATTGCTAGACAGCATTATCACCAAGGCCTGAAGCACTAATAGTATTTATTGGTGCAAAGTCCAGATATTACCCAGAGGGTGTCATCAATGGTTTGTGTAAAAGAAAGAAAGACTTGCATTTATATAGCGTATTCCACGACCACCGGACGTCTCAAAGCGCTTTACAGCCAATGAAGTACAATGAAGTGTAGCTAAACACTATGGAGGGGGCAAGACTTCTAAAGTAGTAAAGGAAGCAAAACCAGTGAAAATTTGATCGCATTGTAAGGAAGGATTATGGGGTGAATTTTAACACCCAAAAACAGGTGTGTTGGGTTCGGGTCAGATGTTAAAATTTTATAAATCTGCCCACTTCCAGGTTTAACGGAGGCGGGATAAGGGGCAGGCATCCACCCACACCCAGGAGGCAGATTGGCAATTTAAGTATTTTAATGAGGCTGGCAGCATCTGATTTAACCTGCTTTGCAGGTTTTACAGTGGCTGGCTGGGTTACCCAGGCCTCGGGAAACCCGGCAGCTGAAGGGAGGCGAGGACAGCTTTGGGGAGAAGGTAAGTAGCTTTACGGCACTGCTTGTGGGTCAGGAGGAGCAGGTGTGCTTCCTCCCAGCCCCCCAAGCTCCCTCCATCACATCAGAGCACCGCCCCCCCCATACAAAGCACCTGAGGTGGGGGTCCGATCCCCCACCCCACCTCCCCCCGGGTTGTGGATTGGACCTACCTGCTCCTGGGCCCTGCTCCTGAGTCCTCCCCGCCCTACTGGAAGCCAAGCATGTCAATCAAGCTGACTTCCGTGTGGGGACCCTGTCAAGTTAAATCTCCACAGCTTGCGGGGAAACACGGACTTTCGGGGTTCCTGTCCGAAACTCCGCCCCCCCCCCCACCTACGTAACCCGCCCTGTTAATATCCAGGCCAATCATTTTGCGGCATTGAAGGAAGCTTCCTCAAGCTTATCATTTTCTCCAAGTACTCTATCAAATTCTAGCACATCTAAATAGACAGCGCACAGGAAATGCAGATTTATCCAACAGTGCACCTCCGTGACAAGTCTCCAATGTCAGAGCATTCCTACAAAGGATATGAAAGTTGGGGGCAGGATGGAAATGAAAAATGAGTCCAATAGGAAATAGATGAACGTGTCAAAGGTGGAGTGGAAGAATGCTGGATACAGATATTGGTTTTCAATCTGCACTGGGTTTGCAGTGCACTGCTTACAAATTTGTTCCGGCCCCTGAGGTGGTACTCCAAACTCATTCATTTAAAAAGGGGTCATTTATAGTGACACAGTGCTTGCTCCAGCATCAAGAACAAGGCATAAACAGGACATTAGAAACACCTGAGGGAAAAGCAAGCCATTCTTGCAGTCCCCTTTCCCGAACGCCCCCATACACACAGTATTCTAATGGCTAAAAAGGGAGATAAATAAGGAAAATAGTATTTATACCTCCATCTAAATTAAATTGCTATCAAGCTGTGATTGTTATTATTATTTTGGAGATATAAATCATTTTAAAAACAATTAAGGTGCAAAATGAGCATGCTTTTTGCAAAATAACAAGGGCTAAAAACTATTTCTCTTCATACTCGGGAGGTCAGCAGCACTGCAATTAGCCAATCAAATGCACACTTGTTGTCATCAGCTGAATCAACCGCTAAAACTATCCAACTACTTTATAGGAGCACCATTACTCGACCTGTAGGCAGACAGAATGCTCAAAGGCATACTGTCACCCTGAGAACCATTTCACAGAAGGCTTTGGCCCTCAACAAAGCATCAACAAGGCACAGCAGATTGCAAGTATCGCACTGAGATTGATAATAGTAGAGCTGTAGGAACATCTGGTTGAGCATCATGGCCATTACCATCCCTGAGGATGCCATTACCACCCCACACATCAGTCAGACCGTAATGAGCAGAATGCCCTCCAAACTGATGTTGCTGCCATGTTAAATTGAATTCTGAAAAAATATTTCACCAAATAGTGGAGACCACAATGGGGCACATCAAGCACATCGCTGTTTGTAACATGTTTTTAGGAAAATTCTCGTAATACATACTATGCGATGTGTGTGTGTGTGTGTATATGCTTTGCAGTCTAATTGAGGGGATTCAGATAATGGCGCAAACTGTGAGAGGAAAGCTTCAACAGTTTGTGAAAGTCATCTGAACTTCAAGATTAGCCTACAATCTTAAGAAAGAAAGAATTGCATTTATATAGTAGGCTGGCCATATGTCCCCATTTTCCGGGTGAGGTGCTGTGTCCCCGGACAAACAATGTCCCCGGAAGAGTCCCCGGTTCAGGAAACTCATCCCTGAATAGAGCCATATTCATTGGTCCGCTGAAACATCAATCTTCATCACGCCTCAGATCTTCTAGACCAATCAGAGCGCGGCATTCGTTTGTCAGGGCAATGCCCTCCTGGGATTGGCTGCTGCTGGCGGTGTAGGTGGGACACGTGGGTTAGGTGTCATCCTATAAGGAGGCAGCTGTTTTAGCCAATAGTGACTGGCGGGAGGGCGGATCTTTTAACATGAAAAAAAATTGGAGGAGAAGCCGGGGGCACGGTGAGAGCTGGTGGGTGAGTGGGTTTACTTTACCTCAGAGAACAGCATGGTGCAAAGGTCGGATCAAATTGTGTTTTTTTTTAATGAATAAGCTCTAAATTCTCCCACCGGGAAGAGGTTTCTGAAACCTTCTGAGACAGGGATGTTTCACACCTTATATGGAAAATCTCAATCTGTTTGGAATAGATTTAAAATTGAGAAATTAAAAGTCAGGGTGTTCGGGGACAGGTATAGATGGGACAGCACTATTGCAGTTGCCATAGCTACGACACTGACTGAACGGCGTATGACGTAGAACACACGCAAGATTCGACTGTTTGTTCCTGAACATTGTTATTGTGTTACATAGAAACATAGAAGATAGGAGCAGGAGTAGGCCATTCGGCCTTTCAAGCCTGCTCCGCCATTCAATGAGATCATGGCTGATCATCCAAATTCAGTACCCTGTCCCTGCTTTCTCCCCATATCCCTTGATCCCTTTAGCCTTAAAAACTATATCTAACTTCTTCTTGAATATATTTAATGATTTGACCTCAACTGCCTTCTGTGGTAGAGAATTCCATAGGTTCACCACTCTCTGGGTGAAGAAATTCCTCCTCATCTCAGTCCTAAATGGCTTACCCCTTATCCTTAGACTGTGACCCCTGGTTCTGGACTCCCCCGCCATCGGGAACATCCTTCCTGCATCTAGTCTGCCTAGTCCTGTTAGAATTTTATAAGTTTCAATGAGATCCCCTCTCATTCTTCTAAACTCTCGCGAGTATAAGCCTAATCGACCCAATCTCTCTTCATACGTCATTCCTGCCATCGCAGGTATCAGTCTGGTGAATCTTCGCTGCACTCCCTCCATGGCAAGAACATCCTTCCTCAGATAAGGTGACCAAAACTGCACACAATACTCAAGGTGTGGTCTCACCAAGGCCCTGTACAACTGCAGCAAGACATCCCTGCTCCTGTACTCGAATCCTCTCGCTATGAAGGCCAACATACCATTTGCCTTCTTAACCGCCTGTTGCACCTGCATGCTTACCTTCAGCGACTGGTGCACAAGGACACCCAGTTCTCATTGCACCTCCCCTTTTTCCAATCTATTGCCGTTCAGATAATAATCTGCCTTCCTGTTTTTGACACCAAAGTGGATAACCTCACATTTATCCACATTATACTGCATCTACCATGCATTTGCCCACTCACCCAACCTCTCCAAATCATCCTGGAGTTTCTCTGCATCCTCCTCACAGCACACTCGCCCACCCAGCTTTGTGTCATCTGCAAACTTGGAGATATTACATCTAGTTCCCTCGTCTAAATCATTAATATATATTGTGAATAGCTGGGGTCCTAGCACCGATCCCTGCGGTACCCCACTAGTCACTGCCTGCCACTCGGAAAAAGACCCATTTATTCCAACTCTTTGCTTCCTGTCTGCCAACCAGTTCTCTATCCAAGTCAGTACCTTACCCCCAATCCCATGTGCTTCAACTTTGCACGCCAATCTCTTATGCGGGACCTTGTCGAAAGCCTTCTGAAAGTCCAAATACACCACATCCACTGGTTCTCCCTTATCAATTCTACCAGTTACATCCTCAAAAAATTCCAGTAGATTAGTCAAGCATGATTTACCTTTTGTAAATCCATGTTGACTTTGTCCGATCCTGTCACTGTTTTCCAAGTGCTCTGCTATTACATCTTTTATAATGGACTCTAGCATTTATAAACAGTGTCTGAATGCGCTTCAATAGTGCGACGTCACAGCCATAGTAATTATATGCACATTTTTTTTGCAGTTGTATATGTGCAACTGTTAAAATATAGGCTGGTAAAAATGTTTGCTTCGCAATGCTGCGCAACCGCCATCTTCTGTCCTGGCTACTTTGCTGTGCTCCCACCCAGTGTCGCCCCGGATTCGGTTTAGAAAATACGGTCACCCTATTATATAACGTCTCTCACAACTTCAGAACATCCCAAAGCATAGGAAGCACGGCAGCCAATTTGCATACAGCAAGGTCCCACAAACAGCAATGTGATGATGACCAGATAATCTGTTTTTAGTGAATATCGGTTGAGGGATAAATATTGGCCAGGAAACTGGGGAGAACTCCCCCTGCTCTTCTTCAAAATAGTGCCATGGGATCTTTAACATGCACCTAAGAGGGCATTCGGGGCCTCAGTTTAACTTCTCATCCGAAAGGTGGCACCGCCACCAGTGCAGCACTCCCTCAATACTATACTGGCGCGTCAGCCTAGATTTTGTGCTCAATTCTCTGAAGTGGGACTATGAACCCACGACCTTCTGACTCAGAGGCGAGAGTGCTACCATTGAGCCATGGCTACAACAACAACAACGTGCATTTATATAGCACCCTTAACATAGTAAAATGTCCCAAGGCACTTCACAGGAGCGTAATCAGAGAAAAGTTAAGGCTAATACCTTAAAGAAGCTTGATTTTTCAGGGAAAGGTATGATCAAACATTTTCCATTTATTTACAAATATGCAAGGCTAGATAGACAGCAAGTGCCTGCTAGGTGGGGACGAATCAATGTCCTGTCCTCACCAGCGCGTTAGGCATAAGGCGTCATTGGATAGTGATCAGCAGCAGGAACTCTGGCTGAGATTTTGCATCCCTGGCCAAAGGGACACTGAGGTCGATTGCAATGTCTCCCAGCCGTGTAACCAACTAACTCAGCACAGACTGGGGGATTACAATTGAATTTCCCTGATTTGTGCAGCTCAGTATCGTATCGGGCAATGCATTTCTGAGCCATCAAGGGAATTACTACAGGTTTAAAAAATATACGTGGGAGGGGGCGTGAAACAGGCAATATCGGATATTGAGGTCAATGCAAAGGAAAAGTGGGCAGGGTGAACAACGGGCGGCCAATCTCATACCACCTGTTCTGCACCCCTGCCTAAATTGAAGGTTCCGTCCATAATCTGTAGCATATATTGCAATTTAGTACAAATTAAATTAATTACAAACCACTACAAAGTACTATTATACCAGCAAAGAGCATAGGCAACATGGGCCGAATGGCCTGCTTCTGTGCTTTAAACTTTATGGTTCTACCACTGGTTGCATGAAGGCATTACCCTTCAGCCTTAACTCCACAAGCTGAAACCTCGTTCTCTTATCTCATCTTATCTCATACAAAAGCAAAATACTGCGGATGCTGGAAATCTGAAATAAAAACAGAAAATGCTGGAAATACTCAGCAGGTCAGGCAGCATCTGTGAAGAGAGAAACAGATTAATGTTAACTCTGTTTTTCTCTCTCCACAGATGCTGCCTGACCTGCTGAGTGTTTCCAGCATTTTCTGTCTCTTATCTCATGCTTTCTCAAAATTGAAAACGTGCAACTATAAGAATAAGAACACTGCTGGGCTGAAATCGATTTACTGTAGGAATGTATCAACCCAGTTATGTGAAATTTCTTTGTGTGCTATTTTAACGGAGACTTTGCCAGTTTTAAATAATATTGCACAGTGCAATTTAACCCTTGTTAATCATTAAAATCTTCTATTCAATTAAATTAGTGAATATGTTGAAGGAATTTGCAAGGCTTGTGGTCCAATCAAGGGGCTCAGATGATTGTTACTAGGGTACTTAAGGAAGTGGCCCTAGAAATAGTAGATGCATTGCTGGTCATCTTCCAAAATTCTGTAGACTCTGGAACAGTTCCCATGGATTGGAGGGTAGCTAATGTTACCCCACTGTTCAAAAAAGGTGGTAAAGAAAAAATGGGGAATTATAGACCGGTAAGCCTGACATCGGTTGTGGGGAAAATGCTAGAGTCCATTATAAAAGATGTAATAGCAGAGCACTTGGAAAACAGTGACAGGATTGGACAAAGTCAACATGGATTTACAAAAGGTAAATTGTGCTTGACTAATCTACGGGAATTTTTTGAGGATGTAACTGATAGAATAGATAAGGGAGAACCAGTGGATGTGGTGTATTTGGACTTTCAGAAGGCTTTCGACAAGGTCCCGCATAAGAGTTTAGCGTGTAAAGTTAAGGCACATGGGATTGGGGGCAAGGTACTGACTTGGATGGAGAACTGGTTGGCAGACAGGAAGCAAAGAGTTGGAATAAACGGGTCTTTTTCCGAGTGGCAGGCAGTGACTAGTGGGGTTCCGCAGGGATCGGTGCCTAGGACCCCAGCTATTCACAATATATATTAATGATCTGGACGAGGGAACTAGATGTAATATCGCCAAGTTTGCAGATGACACAAAGCTGGGTGGGCGTGTGTGCTGCGAGGAGGATGCCGAGAAACTCCAGTATGATTTGGACAGGTTGGGTGATTGGGCAGAAGCATGGCAGATGCAGTATAATGTGGATAAATGCGAGGTTATCCACTTTGGTGGCAAAAGCAGAAAGGCAGATTATTGGGCCAAAAATTGATCCCGCTGCGCGAGAGTACGCACTGCGTACTCTCGCGTATTCTCTCTCCAATTGCCGGTTTTCTGCATGCACTGCGCATGCGCTGAAAACCGGCACTTGGTCTTTGGAAAAGGGGGCGGTTCCTCGGTGCACCGCGTGCGCGCTACAGGCTGCGCGCACGCTGTGCACTTAGTGCTTTGGACGCGCAGGTAAGGACGGAAGATTTTAGAAACGAAAAAAGGAGGAGTAAGACCCACTTTTAACAAGGTAAGTAGTGAATTAAGTATTATTTTGAATTTTTTTTAACAGGTATATCTTTTTTAGAGACTTTAAAGACAGGTAAGTTTATTTTTATAACTTTTTAAAAGATTTTAAATTTTTTCAAAAATTTAATTTTTTATTTAAAATGGTTAATTTATTTAACTATACTTATTTTATTAATGTGATGGGTTTTTTTTACATTTAATTGAGGTTTAGCTGTTATTTTGGGGGTGTGTAAGATTCATAGCTTTCACAGCACGTATGTGAAACTTATGAATGGAAGATGGTGTGCTGCCATTGGCTCTAACTGAGTCACGTGATCCCACAGCTCGCACGAATTCACTACGCCGGTGGGATACGCAAGCACTGCCCAGCTGATGTCTAGAACATCAAGTTCGTGCGATCTGAACGGCAATAGATTGGGAGAAGGGGGGGAAGTGCAACAAGACCTGGGTGTCCTTGTGCACCAGTCGCTGAAGGTAAGCATGCAGGTACAACAGGCGGTTAAGAAGGCAAATGGTATGTTGGCCTTCGTAGCGAGAGGGTTTGATTACAGGAACAAGGATGTCTTGCTGCAGCTGTACAGGGCCTTGGTGAGACCACACCTTGAGTATTGTGTGCAGTTTTGGTCGCCTTATCTGAGGAAGGATGTTCTTGCCATGGAGGGTGTGCAGTGAAGATTCACCAGACTGATACCTGGGATGGCAGGAATGACGTACGAGGAGAGATTGGGTCCATTGGGCTTATACTCGCTGGAGTTTAGAAGAATGAGAGGAGATCTCATTGAAACTTATAAAATTCTAACAGGGCTAGACAGACTGGATGCAGGAAGGATGTTCCCGATGGCGGGTGAGTCCAGAACAAGAGGTCACAGTCTAAAGATAAGGGGTAAGCCATTTAGGACAGAGATGAGGAGGAATTTCTTCACCCAGAGAGTGGTGAACCTGTGGAATTCTCTACCACAGAAGGCAGTTGAGGCCAAGTCAGTAAATATATTCAAGAAGGAGTTAGATATATTTCTTAAGGCTAAAGGTATAGAAACATAGAAACATAGAAACTAGGAGCAGGAGTAGGCCATTCGGCCCATCGAGCCTGCTCCACCATTCAATACGATCATGGCTGATCATCCAAATCCAGTACCCTGTCCCTGCTTTCTCACACAGAATCCCCACATCGAGCCTGCACCTATCCCACCCTATCCCCATAACCCCACGTATTTAATTCCCCCTAACAAAAATATATATGGGGAGAAGGCAGGGACAGGGTACTGAGTTTGGATGATCAGCCATGATCTCATCGAATGGCGGAGCAGGCTCGAGGGGCCAAATGGCCTACTCCTGCTCCTATCTTCTATGTTTCTATGTTACAAACTCTAAGGACTATACTTCCGCTGTTTATGACATTGTTTGAATCTCCCAATTGGATTACACCTGGGTAACTCCCTCGCATTGTCTGTTACGTTACTTGCAGTCATGCATGGGGAAAAAATGCTGTCACAGTCATTAGTGACTTAGTGGATAGCACAAGAATGTAATTAATGCACCGGGCCTAAAGTCTACCTTCTGCATATACCTAGAGAGATACTCAGTGCTTGCAAAAAATGCCACCACATTAAACATTGCAGCATTTCTTTCTAACTTCACTTTTTGCTTTTTGGTACCAACAATCATGAGTAACCTAGTGTGTAAAGGAACTGCCTGGCCTAGCACAAGACCATACAGACCAGAAGGTTCCCATGTTTAATTCCTCCTCTGTGTAGGATCAGCTGATCCTATCTAAAAGCCAATAGCAAAGACAATACAATTGCACAGTGCAATTTACCCCTGGTCTGGAGAAATACTGGGCAGGCTTCCAGCTCCTTATTACTATTCAGTGACACCTGCTGTGCATACATGGATGTCAGGTCAGAACAAGATGAGGTCCGTCTGCGATGCCCTCCAAGGTTAAACAGCTTGCAAACACTTGTGTAGCCTCACACGTGATGAATAGCCACTTGGGCACTCTTAATGCTTGGGCTGCTGATCAAACCGCAACAAGAGTCACTGTCTTCAGCAGAGTAGCGAAGTAAAGGGGAGAAAATCATGAATCTGAGTTAAAGTCACTATTGTGCATTTGCCCGGGAAGGGGAAGGGCACTAACTGAAGCTAGTATAGAATTTGTACAAAAGTGGTCAATTCATACAGTAAAATTGTAAAATCACTAAACTCAGTGTCAAGCTGCATAAAGTCAATCATTTAAAAGAAGACCCAATTATGTCATTACAACTCAACAACAACAACAACAACTTGCATTTATACAGTGCCTTTAACGTAGTAAAACATCCCAAGCGCTCGTGTCAATGTATCATCTGTTATAGCAGCATAGAAAGGTGCAAGTTTGGAGGGGACTATTGCGGTGGCTACTTCCAAAACTTGAAAAATACAATCTACACGACTCTTATATCCCTCATCTAAAAACAGAAAATGCTGGAAATACTCAGCAGGTCAGGCAGCATCTGTGGAGAGAGAAACAGAGTTAATGTTTCAGGTCGATGACCCTTCGAAGGGTCATCGTCCTGAAACGTTAACTCTGTTTCTCTCTCTCTCCACAGATGCTGCCTGACCTGCTGAGTATTTCCAGCATTTTCTGTTTTTATTTTGGATTTCCAGCATCCGCAGTATTTTGCTTTTGTCTTATATTCCTCAATTGCTTTCTCTCCCAAGTAGCTACCCAGCTCCCTCTTGATACTCTAGGTATTATTCACAGTGAAGTTATGACAACAATTTAAGGAACATTAACCCTACTTGTCACTGACAGGATGTTTAATGTTCTACAGAGCCTATAAATGTCCAGTGTGAAATAATATAGCACTGTTTGGAAGCCTACAAGGAAAACTGATCTCTTGTTCCTGGACCCAGGACATTCCAAAAGCTTGCAGACCAAAACAGTACAATAAAAGCAAGGAAGTGATGTGGCATTTGTACATCTTTTAGGATGCAGTCAGAGTATTTCCTGGAGTTCTGGGCACCTCATCATATATAGAAACATAGAAACATAGAATCTAGGAGCAGGAGTAGGCCATTCGGCCCGTCGAGCCTGCTCCGCCATTCAATACGATCATGGCTGATCATCCAAATCCAGTACCCTGTCCCTGCTTTAATCCCCACAGTACACATATCCCACCCTATCCCCATAACCCCACATATTTAATCCCCCCTAACACTAAGGGTCAATTTATCATAGCCAAATCAACCTAACCCACACATGAAGGATGACCTGTGGAAAAGTGAGGATTCACAATAATGCCAGGGATAAGAAGTTGAAGATATGAAGAAAGGTTTGAAATAGATTGAGAGGGGATCTATTAGAGGCTTAGCAAAATTATGAAAGGTTCTGAAAGGATAAATAGCGAAAGATTATTTCTACTGCTTGTCGAATTGGCAACAGGAGGCGATAGACTCAGATTAATCCCCAGATCAATGAAGGGAGCAGCGAGAGGATTTTTCTTTTTCTACAAAGAGGAGAACATGGAATGTGTTATTTTTGGAGTTTTTAACCATAGATATTTTCCCTGGATTCATTGTCAGCAACCACTCCCGTACATGGACCTCATGTCCCCAATGAACCAGAATGTGGCTTTTCCTGCCCAGTGTCTAGGTAGCGAGACCTACTCTGACTCAGGAGATAAACCAAGTGCCACCCATGTGATCTCCTCGATTTCAGTAGGCAGAAGAATATACATTCTATCATATGTGGTACAGGCTATCAACTACTAGACATGTTTATTCAATATTAAATAGGTAAAGGAACAGTCCCCAGTATATTTACAGTAAATGCAGACTTTACTAATCCTGAAATGTCAAAACAGCAACGATGCTTCTCCTACGCTAACTCTGACTAATATCAAACTTCTTACAGGCTATACACTACCGTGGAGTCCCCTGATTAGCTTTGTGCCCCTGATGGCCTAACTTCTTAATTACAAAATTATAGACATACCAGAACAAAAGGAATTGAAAACAGGTATTTTGCATAATGACATTCAGGTCAGACATTCACATGGTTCAAAATGGCATTTTTCCCACACAAATACAGCGGCCAAACAAACATACCCTGTAAACAGCGCCACAGAATGTTTGTAATTGAATGGAATGGTTTGACTCCTTCTTGAGAAACCCATTGATCTGTTCCAAGCACTTTGACCAAACAGTGATTGCAGGAAATTAACACTTGCCTAACAGTTGTCGGGATGCTGCTGACTAGAATGGCACTAGTGACGCTGCTCTCATTCGATATTAACATATTAAACAGGAAAAAAAAACCATAAGCAAAAGCACTGATTTCCTTAGCATACAAGACCGGGGTGTGTGTTCTCCGCAGCCTGCAGAAATAGATAGCTAAATTTAACCCTGTGTGTGTGTGTGTGTGTTGTGTTGTGATCGGCAAGAAAGAATCCAATTCGATTAAGACAAAAGTGCTTCACTTTTGTCATGGAATGCTTTACCAAAAGTTATTGAGGCATGCATTAAAGCTAAGGGAAATCTATTTCCTGTAGGTCCACAGTACAATTTCTCCCAAGTCTTCAGTGCTCCCGGCAACCACCAAGTTCAATTTCAAGAGGCATTTCTCCTTGTTACAGTCGCCTCTAGCTGCATCCTGTTGTTACGTCACCTAACCTAAACACATTGATCTGTAAGCCTTCTGGGGCAAATGGAAATCAATTCGTTTCTGTTAGTGACAGACTGCAGTGCAGCATAAAGTCCAGAATAAACCTTACATTAGAAAAGCTCCCATATAATCGTGTCCACTGCTTTGTCATTTCCAATGGAAACGGATAGAATCGTGGAATGAAAGTGGCTGGCCAGATTTTGAATTAGCACCAGAACTGACATTTGGTACTTGTATCTATATTCAGGGCTGGGTCCAGGCCTGGAAGGGGAAAGCATGCAAAATGCATGACCCTACTTTGAAAAAATAACATTGCCGCGTGGTTCTATGAAATTCACTCTCGGAATTCCATCACTTGCTGAAATTCCCCAATGGAATTGGAAGTACAATTTAGAAACGACTGGACTGGAGAACTTTTCCTTAATTTTGCCCACCTGCCTTAAGCAATATCCTCAACCCGTACAATGAGGAATTGTGTGGGTGCAATACCATTCATGGATTTAGTTCAAGGAACCTCCTGAAAATGTGCGATCTTTTGAGAATACAATTTCTTTAGTGAATTATTAATTGGGGGGGGGGAGGGGGAAACAGCCCAGCACCCAATTTTTCATTTAAGGAGGAATTGCAGCCTCCCAAAGGATACGTTTTCGGGATACACTCTAGAATATGATGAAATGATGGCCGGATTCCCTGATCGCAATGGATAGCCCTCGATTCACCGTGACATCTCCTTTACAAGGCTATAATATCCTTTAAATCAGCAACACCCCCAAACAAACCGCCAGAGAGGTTGATCCTGAGATGAGAAAGACCTGGTTCTTCATCCAAGCCCTAATATCCTTAATTAAATGAAGTGACTGATTGATGGCAACACCCAGCCTCTGTATAGATCTACGGGAAACTGTTAGCGCACAAATCAAAGCTGGAGTTGCTAATTTAATTCTTAATCAGAAAAAGGCCAAGGAAATTTCAGAAGCCTTAAATACAAGGAGCACTAGAACGTTTTGAGCATATTTATTGGTACAGTAAAACAGATTGAAATACAGGGCGACACCACTTAAAAATAAGTCTGCTTAGTTTGACGGAAAGACTGCTTCATGTGCAGAATTTTCTCCCAATGATTCTGCTGGCACTCAATCACTGTCAAAGGAAGCTGGCACACTTACAAACATTTTTTTTATTTCTTCAGATAAAGTACAGTCGGATAATTTAATATGACCTTTTACCCTTTGTCCTGTATGTCACATCAGGAACTGCCAGCTGTCCAATAAAGTTTGCGTTGATTTATTCTTTTCTTATAATTCTTAAGATCAGGTTTTTGCAAACCTGAGGAGGTATTTTCTATCCAGTGGTGTGTTTGAGCCTCTATCAGCCAGTCTGCCATTTTCATCTCGATCTACCGACACACCAGATTTTATAGGGCTGCCCTGCTTTTCATTTTACAGGTTGCCCTTCTTAAAAGGTAAAAAAAAACCTTGCATTTATATAGCGCCTTTCACAACCACCGGACGTCTCAAAGTGCTTTTTGAAATAACAACAGAAAACGCTGGAAAAACTCAGCAGGCCAGGCAGCATCCGTGGAGAGAGAAAGAGAGTTAACGTTTCAGGTCGATGACCTTTCATCAGAACTGGGAAGAGCCAGAAATCAAATAGATTTAAGGCCAGGGTAAAGCTGGGAAAAGGGGGAGGGGATAAAAGAACAAAGGGGGAGATGAAGAGACATAGAGACATTAAGAGATATGCAAGGCTAGAGGTGGTGTTAATGTGACAGATTAAGGCTGAATGAAGTGTGAAATCCACTGGCAGAATGAAGGACAGCTGCCAGCTTCTAGGAGGAGAAAAAAAAGGTGGGGGGGGACAAATAAAAGGGTGGATAAAATAAAATATAAATGTGATTGGAGCTGAGGTTATGATCTAAAATTGTTGAACTCGATATTGAGTCCAGAGGGCTGTAGCGTGCCTAAACGAAAGATGAGGTGCTGTTCCTCGAGCTTACGCTGAGCTTCCGTGGAACAGTGTAATAGCCTTGCATATCTCTTAATGTCTCTATGTCTCTTCATCTCCCCCTTTGTTCTTTTATCCCCTCCCCCTTTTCCCAGCTTTACCCTGGCCTTAAATCTATTTGATTTCCGGCTCTTCCCAGTTCTGATGAAAGGTCATCGACCTGAAACGTTAACTCTCTTTCTCTCTCCACGGATGCTGCCTGGCCTGCTGAGTTTTTCCAGCGTTTTCTGTTGTTATTTCGGATTTCCAGCATCCGCAGTATTTTGCTATCGTATAAGTACTTTTTGAAGTGGAGTCACTGTTGTAATGTGGGGAATGCAGCAGCCAAATTGCACACAGCAAGGTCCCACAAACAGCAATGTGATAATGACCAAATAATCGTTTTTTGTTATGTTGGTTAAGGGATAAATATTGGTCAGGACACCAGGGATAACTCCCCTGCTCATCCTCGAAATAGAGCCATGGGATCTTTTATGTCCATCTGAGAGAGCAGACGGGACCTTGGTTTAACGTCTCATCCGAAAGACGGCACCTCCGACAGTGCAGCACTCCCTCAGCACTGCACTGGAGTCTCAGCCAACTCTCCGACACCTCCTCCTACCTTCACCTGGACCATGACCCCACTACCGAACATCAAGCCACCGTTTCCAAGACTGTCACTGACCTCATCTCCTCTGGAGATCTTCCCCCCACGGCCACCAACCTCATAGTTCCCCAACCCCACACAGCCGCTTCTACCTCCTTCCCAAGATCCACAAACAGGACTGCCCTGGTAGACCCATCGTTTCAGCCTGTTCTTGCCCCACGGAACTTATCTCTTCCTATCTCAACTCTATTTTTTCTCCCCTTGTCCAGTCTCTTCCCACCTACATCTGCGACTCTTCCGACGCCCTCCGCCACTTTAACAGTTTTCAGTTTCCCGGCCCCAACCGCCTCCTTTTCACTATGGACATACAATCCCTCTACATCTCCATCCCCCACCAGGATGGCCTGAGGGCGCTCCGCTTCTTCCTTGAACAGAGGTCCAACCAGTCCCCATCCACCACCACCTTCCTTTGCCTGGCTGAACTTGTTCTCACATTGAACAACTTCTCCTTTGACTCACTCATTTCCTCCAAATCAAAGGTGTTGCTATGGGTACCCGCATGGGTCCTAGCTATGCCTGCCTTTTCGTGGGATATGTGGAACACTCTTTGTTCCAGTCCTACTCGGGTCCCCTCCCTCACCTCTTTTTCCGGTACATTAATGATTGTATCGGTGCTGTCTCCTGCTCTCGCCCTGAACTAGAAAATTTCATTCACTATGCTTCCAATTTCCACCCTTCCCTCACCTTCACATGGTCCATCTCTGACTCTTCCCTTCCCTTCCTCGACTTCTCCGTCTCCATCTCAGGGGATAGGTTATTGACAAACATTCACTACAAGCCCACTGACTCCCACAGCTACCTGGACTACACTTCCTCCCACCCCACCTCCTGCAAGGACTCTATTCCATTCTCCCAGTTTCTCTGTCTCCGCCGCATCTGCTCTGACGATGCCACCTTCCATACCAGTGCTTCCGACATGTCTTCCTTTTTCCTCAACCAAGTATTCCCCTCTACTGTGGTTGACACGGCCCTCGACCGTGTCCGTTCTATCTCCCGCACTTCTGCCCTCACCCCTGCCCCTCCCTCCTGGAACCATGATAGAGTTCCCCTTGTCCTCACCTTTCACCCCACCAGCCTCCACATTCAATGGATCATCCTCCACCATTTCCGCCACCTCTAGCGTGATCCCACTACCAAACGCATCTTCCCCTCACCTCCCCTTTCAGCATTCCACAGGGACCGCTCCCTCCGCGACACCCTAGTCCACTCTTCTACCACCCCCAGCACCCCTTCCCCTTCGCCCGGCACCTTCCCGTGCAAGCGCAGGAGATGCAACACATGCCCTTATATCTCCCCCCTTCCCACTGTCCAGGGCCCCAAACACCCCTTCCAGGTGAAACAGCGATTTACTTGTACTTCCTGCAATTTAGTATACTGTATTCGCTGCTCACGATGTGGTCTCCTCTACATTGGGGAGACCAAACGCAGATTGGGTGACCGCTTTGCGGAACACCTCCGTTCAGTCCGTAAGGGGGACCCCGAGCTCCTGGTGGCCTGTCACTTTAATTCACCGTTCCATTCCCACTCAGACCTCACCGTCCTCAGCCTCTTGCATTGTTCCACGGAAGCTCAGTGTAAGCTCGAGGAACAGCACCTCATCTTTCGATTAGGTACTCTACAGCCCTCTGGACTCAGCATAGAGTTCAACAATTTCAGATCATAACCCCGGCCCCTATCACATATAGATATATATTTTTTTTTATCCACACTTTTCTTTGGCCTTTTTTTCTTCCCTCCAAGAAGCTGGCAGCTGTCCTTCATTCTGCCAGCGCAATTCACACTTCATCTAGAGCCATCCTTTGATCCTTAACCTGTCCCATTACCACCTCCTCTTGCCTTGAATATCTCTTAATGTCTCTCAATGTCTCTTAATCTCTCCTGCTTTCTATCCTATCACTGACCTTCCCTTTTGTTCTTTCATCCCCTCCCCCTTTTCCCAGCCCTAAACTTGCTTTAAAATCTATTTCATTTCCTGCTTTTTTCCAGTTCTGACGAAAGGTTTTCGACCTGAAACGTTAACTCTGTTTCTCTCTCCACGCATGCTGCCTGGCCTGCTGAGTTTTTCCAGCGTTTTCTGTTGTTATAGCAGCCTAGCTTTATGTGCTCAAGTCCCTGGAGTGGGATTATGAACCCACAATCCTTCTCAACTCAGAGGTGGGTGTGCTACCCACTGAGCCACAGCTGAAACAACAAATGGCTCAACAGCATATTGCTGCTGTCTGCCATGCTCTGGATAATTCTTAATACTAGCCATGGGAAAGAGGCTCCTGTGTCCCTAATGCCTCACAGTACCTCAGGTGCACAACGCCTGTCAGGCACAACACAAGGAAAAATCTTCCCTCATCACCAACAACAACAACTTGCATTTATACAGCGCCTTTAACATAGTGGAACGTCCCAAGGCGCTTCACAGGAGCGTCATCAAACAAAATTTGACACCGAGCCACTTAAGGAGATATTAGGACAGCTGACCATAAGTTTGGACAAAGAGGTAGGTTTTAAAGAGTAGAGATAGGTAGAGAGCCAGAGAGGTTTAGGGGGGTGGGGGGAATTCCAGAGCTTAGGGCCTTGGCAACTGAATGAACGGCCGCCAATGGTGGACCGATTAAAATCGGGATGCATAAGAGGCCAGAATTGGAAAAAACGCAGAGATCTCGAATGCTTCTAGGGCTGGAGGAGACTACAGAGATAGGAATATTCAATCTACCCTAGTATCATGGATTGTACCCAACCCATTTATTTTTCCCCGAGGGAAAGTTCGGCATATATACTTTCTGATCCACTAAAGAAACTCCTAAATATTCATCCACCTCCACTGTTCAATCTAATCAGCTGTGTGCTCCACAGATGATGTTGCCCCATCAACTCTCGATCCCAGCTGCAGTAAAATCAGGTCGTCTATGCCTATCGCTATAACACCAAACAAGTATTTCTCCGTGTGGTAACACAATACAGCTTCCTGTGACTCGAACTTTATTACATCACTTCCTGTGATTAGTCCAGGATAAATACTGGGCTGATCAGTTGGATCCGGGAGAGGCATAGAGTAAGACCTCTTTTGTATGTAGCACCTTTTTAGTTGATTAAAGCTTACTTTAAGTTCACCACGCGTAAGGCTCATTCTTACGACACTCCACGTTCATTTAAATGACACATCATCAACTGCTTTAGCTGGCTGTCTGTTCTTCAAAACCACTACTCTGAGGGAAGACAATGAATTCTGATATTCAGGAGGTAATTTTAATCAAACTCGACGGGCGGGAAACCAACAGGATCAGGTGGAACGCCGCCCAATATTACTCTCCAGTGGCTTCCAGGATCTATCCTTGGCCCCTCCTATTTCTCATCTACATGCTGCCCCTTGGCGACATCATCTGAAAACACAGCATCAGTTACCACAGATACGCTGATGACACCCAGCTCTACCTCACCACCACGTCTCTCCACCCCTCCATGGTCTCTAAATTGTCAAAAGTGAGAAGTCGCACAACACCAGGTTATAGTCCAACAGCTTTATTTGAAATCACAAGCTTTTGGAGCGCTGCTCTTTCGTCAGGTGAAGTGAAGAGATGCATATAGGCACAGCATATATAGTCAGAGAACACTGCCAGATGATTACAGTTAATCTTTCTAACTGCCCTTTATCACACCTCGGCAGAGAGACAATCACAGCAATCAAAGGTGTGGATGGTGTCCAAACAGGTCAGTCAGGAAAACATTACATCAGAGACAATGAGGTGGGGTCACAAGGGGTCAAATGTGGCAGATGCTGGGGTCTGGATGGAAAACAAAAAACTGTTTTTGCTGGAAATCACAGCAGGTCCGGCCGCATCTGTGTAGAGAGAACAAGCCAACGACGACTCGAGTCTGGATGACTCTACGTCAGGTGGGGTTACATGTAGCGTGACATGAACCCAAGATCCCAGTTGAGGCCGTCCTCATGGGTGCGGAACTTGGCTATCAGTTTCTGCTCGACAATTTTGCGTTGTCGTGTTTCTCGTAGGCCGCCTTGGAGAATGCTTACCCGAAGATCGGAGGCTGAATGTCCTTGACTGCTGAAGTGTTCCCCGACTGGGAGGGAACACTCCTGCCTGGCGATTGTTGCGCGGTGTCCGTTCATACGTTGTTGCAGTGTCTGCATGGTCTCGCCGATGTACCATGCTCCGGGGCATCCTTTCCTGCAACGTATGCGGTAGACAACGTTGGCCGAGTCACATGAGTATGTACCATGTACCTGGTGGGTGGTGTCCTCATGTGTGATGATGGTATCTGTGTTGATGATCTGGCACGCTACATGTAACCCCACCTGACGTAGAGTCATCCAGACTCGAGTCGTCGTTGGCTTGTTCTCTCTGCACAGATGCGGCCGGACCTGCTGTGATTTCCAGCAAAAAAAAGTTTTTTGTTTTCCATCCAGACCCCAGCATCTGCCACATTTGACCCCTTGTGACCCCACCTCATTGTCTTTGATGTAATGTTTTCCTGACTGACCTGTTTGGACACCATCCACACCATTGATTGCCGTGATTATCTCTCTGCCGAGGTGTGATAAAGGGCAGTTAGAAAGATTAACTGTAATCATCTGGCAGTGTTCTCTGACTATATATGCTGTGCCTATATGCATCTCTTCACTTCACCTGACGAAGGAGCAGCGCTCCGAAAGCTTGTGATTTCAAATAAAGCTGTTGGACTATAACCTGGTGTTGTGTGACTTCTCACATTTGTCCACCCCAGTCCAACACCGGCATCTCCACATCATGGCTACTATCTAAATTGTCAGACTGCTTGTTCGACTGGATGACCAGAAATTTCCTCCAACTAAGTATTGCGAAGACCGAAGCCATCGGGCTGGATTTTCCCGGGTCCCACCCGCACGGTGCGGGAGACGGCGGGAAACCCGGAAGTTCAGGTTTCCCGGCACGCAGTGGAGTTTTAACCAGGGGCGGGTTTCCCGCCCCGAAGTCAGCCTGATGGACAGGCTGGCTTCCAGTCATGCAGGGAACTCGGAGAAGGAGGCCGCAGCAACAGGGCCCAGGATGATGGGGTGGGAGGGGGATGGTCCAAGGCCAAGGGGGGATTCGATCCCCCGGAGTGGGGGGGGGGGGGGGGGTGTTCCCAGGGGAGTCGGATCCCCGACCCCAGGGAGGGCTGGGCTGCTGGTTGGGGAGCTTGGGGGGCTGGGAGGAAGCACTCCTGCTCCTCCCAGCCCACCAGCGTTGCTCCCCGAGGCTGAGGCCGCCTCATTGCAGCCACCAGGAATTCCGAGGTTAAAGTAGAGGCTTCAGGCCTCATTATAACATGTAAATTGCCAACCCGTCTCCTGGCAGCGGGTTAGTAGCCTGCCACCGACCCCACCATCTTCCCCCCCACTCCCATCCCGCCTGAGTGAAAGGTGGAAGTGGACAGGTTAGAGGCAGGTTGCGGTTGGCGTTCACATTATTTTAGCTTTCACTTCCCCCTCACACCTCCAACCCACCCGTTCTTACCTCTGAAAATTCTGGCCATAGTCTTCGGTCCCCGCCACAAACTCTGTTCCCTAGCCACCGACTCCATCCCTCTCCCTATCTACGTAATCTCCTCCAGGCCTACGACCCTCTGAGATATCTATGCTCCTCCAATTCTGGCCTCTTAGCATCCCCAATTTTAATCGCTCCGCCATTGGTGGCTGTGGCTTCAGCTGCCAAGGCCCTAAGCTCTGGATTTCCCTCCCTAAACCTCTCTGCCTCTCTAACTCTCTCCTCATTTAAGACTCACTGTGAGCAGCGGAGGAGGAGTGGACCTAACTGGGGACCAGAGCAGAGGCAGTTAAATAAAGAGCGCAGTCAGAGTGGGGCCCAAACTCACTGTGAGCAGCGGAGGAGGAGCAGACCTAACTGGGGACCAGAGCAGAGGCAGGTAAATAAAGAGCGCAGTCAGAGTGGGGCCCAAACTCCTGGTGAGCAGCGGAGGAGGAGCAGACATAACTGGGGACCAGAGCACAGAGAGAAAAAAAAATCAAGGCATGATATCACAGAACAGCAGACAAGTGATTGGTTGGTGAGTATTAGAGTGTTTTTTTTTGTCTCTAAACTAGTGCAGTGTTTTAAACTAAGAGCTGGGGAGCAATAACTAATACTTTATTGGATTGATAACTTAACTAGATAAACTAATTAATTAATATAACTCTAAATAATCACTTGATTAAATACATTAACTAATTTAAATATGCATATAAATTAAAAAAAACTCCAGAGATGGCAGATGGCAGGGCAGGCTATGTGTCGGACTGTAGTGTGTGGGAGTTTGTGTAAAGTGAGACTGTCCCGGATTCCCACATCTGCAGGAATTGTCTCTGCCTTCAGTCACTCCGGCGAGTTAGAAACACGCCGAAACTTAAGGGAGGGGGAGGAATTTCTGGACAGTTTTATTCCAGAATACAGTCACACCCCAGAGGAAAGCACAGGTTCAGGAAAGGGAGGGTGTGACTGCTAAGGAGACGGGTAGCGGGATCTTAGGAGAGGTTGAGAAGGAAGTCCCGCAGACACTGGTTCTATCCAACAGGTACGATGTACTCGCTACCTGTGAGGACAAGGAGAAAGACTGCAGGCAGGATAGCCACAATGCAGACCAAGGCACCATGGCTCAGAAGGCTGTCCAAGGGGGGTAAGAGCAGAATAGAAATGTGGTAGTGATAGGGGATTCTATAATTAGGGGGATAGATAGCATCCTCTGCAGCCAAGAACGAGAATCCCGAAGGGTGTGTTGCCTACCCAGTGCCAGGGTAAGGGATATCTCGAGGCGGCTGGAGAGGAATTTGGAACAGGAGGGGGTAAATCCAGTTGTCGTGGTCCATGTCGGAACAAACAACATAGGTAGGAACAGGGAGGAGGTCCTCCTGAAGGAATATCTGGAGTTAGGAGCTAAATTAAAAAGCAGGACCTCGAGGGTAATAATCTCTGGATTATTGCCCAAACCACGTGCAAATTGGTATAGAAGCAGTCAGATCAAGAGAATTAACACATGGCTAAAGGGCTGGTGTGGGAAAGAGGGTTTCCTTTTCATGGGACACTGGCACCAGTACTGGGACAGGAAGGAGCTGTACCGATGGGACGGGCTCCACCTGAACTGGGGTGGGACCCGTGTCCTAGCAGAAAGGGTAAATAAGGAAGTGGCAAAGGCTTTAAACTAGTAAGACGGGGGGAGGGATTTACAAGAAATGAAACCAGCCTAAATATAAAAAAAACAGGAAAGGAGAGCATAGGAAAGAGTAAAGTAAGGGAAGACATTGATGGCCAGGGAATGAATAGAGTTATAGAACAGGAGTGTAAAAATATGGTTAAAAATAAAGTGAAAGGTACTGCTATTAAAAATGAGTTAAACTGTCTGTACAGCAATGCACACAGTGTCCATAATAAAACAGGGAGCTGGAGGCAATCATGCGTTGTGAGGAACAAGACATAGTAGGGATTACTGAGACAAGGCTACAGAAAAATCAGAACTGGGAATTAATCATTGCAGGGTATAACATATTTAGAAAAGACAGCGAAGGAAAAGGGGGAGGTGGAGTAGCTGTACTTATTAGGGATAATATAATGGCAGTAGAAAAAAGTGACACAGTTATCAGCAAAACAGAAATAGAATCCATATGGATAGAGATAAAAGATAATAAAGGATCAATCACACTAATAGGGCTAGTCTACAAGCCACCTAATAGTGGAAGGGAGGTGGAGGAAGAAATATGCAAACAAATTAGGGAAATGAGTAAAAGACATAGAATAATAATCATGGGGGATTTCAATTACCCCGATATTAATTCGACAGAAGAGGTAGGTAAAGGGGGTAAGGGAATGGAGTTCCTACAATGTGTATAGGACTCCTTTCTAATTCAATATATAAAAAGCCCAACAAGGGAGGATTCGCTATTGGATCTAGTAATGGGGAATGAACCAGAGCAGATAAGAGAAGTAAAATTAGGGGAACATCTAGGCAATAGTGACCATGCTTTAAGATAATAATTGAGAAAGACATAAGTATGACAAAGACCAGAGTAATAGATAGGAGAAAAGCTGATTTTGAGGAGCTGAGAATAGAACTTGGGAAAATAAAATGGGCAACAATATTGGCAAACAATGATGTAGAACAGCAATGGGAAACATTTAAAACAGAGTCCAGGAAAAATATATTCTGCTAAAAAACAAAAACAAGCTTAACACTAATGAGACACCATGGATGAATAAAGCCATAAGGGAACAATTGTGAGTAAGGAAAGAGGCATACAATAAGTACATGGGCAGCAAGAGAGAGCATGACAAGAGAGAATACGAAGAGATTAGGAGAGAATTCAAAAAACAATTAGGAAGGCAAAGAGGAACTATGAAATTAAATTATCAAGGAACATAAAACAAAGTAGTAAAATATTTTACAGGCAGGTAAATAAAAAAAGGAAGGTCGGGATGGGAATAGGGCCATTAAGGGATGGATAGGATAATATCACAGGCAACGATAGAGAGATGGCAGAGATATTAAATAATTACTTTGCTTCAGTATTTACCAGGGAGATGGAACAGGTGGAGATGACATTGGATGATGAGACTAGTAATGAGATAACTGCAATTAAAATAAAACGAGGAGATATATTAAATAAACTAATGAAATTCAAAGAGGATAAAACCCCTGGTCTGGACGGATTACATCCGCGCATTTTAAAAGAATCTAAGGAAGAGATAACAGAGGCATTACTACACATATTTAGTAATTCATTAGAAAAAGGTATAGTGCCAGAAGACTGGCGGATAGCTAACGTAATAACTACATTTAAGAAGGGAACTAGAACATGTCCAGGGAAATATAGACCAGTCAGCTTAACATCGGTGGTAGGAAAAATAATGGAATCCCTACTAAAGGAGAAAATGGAAGAACATCTAGAAACCAAAAATACAATAATAAATAGTCAGCATGGATTTCAAAAGGGAAAGTCTTGCTTGATCAATCACTCATTGAATTTTTTTGAAGAGGTAGCAGAGAGAGTAGACAAGGGTAATGCAGTAACTGTAATTTATCTAGATTTTCAAAAGGCCTTCGATAAGGTACCACATAATAGACTAATGAATAAGGTCAGAGAATGCGGAGTCAGGGGACAAGTAGCAGAATGGATAGCAAGCTGACTTCAAGACAGAAAGCAGAGAGTAGGGGTAAAGGGTAGCTATTCAGAGTGGCAGAAGGTGGGAAGTGGCGTTCCACAAGGATCAGTGCTGGGACCACTGTTGTTCACAATTTATATTAACGATTTAGACTTTGGAATCAAAAACACAATTTCTAAATTTGCAGACAACACCAAATTAGGGGGGATAGTCAATACTGAGGAGGACTGCACCAAATTACAAGAAGACATTAATAAATTTGCAGAATGGGCATATAATTGGCAAATGAAATTCAACACAGATAAATGTGAGGTATTACATTTTGGTAAGAAAAATAGGGAGGTCACTTATTACTTGGAAAATAAGGGGGAGAAATTTGGTATCACCCCGTTTGGGGCGCTAACTTTTAAAAGTTGAAAAAGTTAGCACCAGACCATGTTTTTCAACTTTAAAAAAATTCGAGGTTTGCGCTCCAGGAAGGAAGTAGAACGCTAAATCAAGCACTCCACTTCCTTCCTGGAGCACAACAGGCAGCAGGCGGGGCGGTAGGTGTGCAGCGCTGCACAATGGGCCGTGCAGCACTGCCGCGTTGGAAGGCTCCTCCCCTCCCTTAAAGGGAAGGGCCATCGCTGCAGGCTCTGCAAGGGGAAAACTTATCTGGTCCCCAATGGCAGCCGTGATCCGGCTCGATCAGCCCGATGCACTGCAGCTGAGTGCCGGGCTGATTGATAGCTAGCGAAGACAAGGGGGGAAAAAAGAGAAAGAGCATTTCAAAATTTTTTTTACTTACCTTGGCCACCTTGCCTTTAAGTATTGCCCCACAAAGCACCCGGCCTCCCGATGAACGCCTCCTGCAGCTGCCAGTGTTTTCGCCCAGCGATGCTGCAGGAAGTGGAACTCGGGTTTATTTCTAGAGGGATAGAATTGAAAAATAGTGAAGTTATGCTAAACCTGTGTCAAACCTTGGTAAGACCACACTTGGAGTACTGCGTACAATTTTGGTCACCATATTATAAAAAAGATATCGAGGCACTGGAGAGGGTGCAGAGAAGATTTACAAGGATGATACCAGAAATGCGAGGGTATACATATCAGGAAAGGATGAACAGGCTGGGTTTCTTTTCTGTTGAAAATAGAAGGCTGAGGGGCGACCTAATAGAGATCTTTAAAATCATGAAAGGTTTTGATAGAGTGGATACAGAGAGAATGTTTCCACTTGTGGGGAAGAGCAAAGCTAGAGGCCATCAATATAAGATAGTCACCAAGAAATCCAATAGGGAATTCGAAGAAACTTCTTTACCCAAAGAGTGGTGAGAATGTGGAACTCGCTACCACAGGGAGTGGTTGAAGCGAATAGTATAGATGCATTTAAGGGGTGGTTAGATGAGCATATGAGGGAGAAGGGAATAGTGGGTTATGCTGATAGAGTTAGATGAGGAAAGACGGGAGGAGGCTCAAGTGGAGCATAAACGCCGGCATCGACTGATTGGGCTGAATGGCCTGTTTCTGTGCCGTATATCCTATGTAATCCTATGTAAGATGCTCCTTAAAACCTACCTCTTTGACCAAGCTTTTGGTCATCTGCCCTAATTTTCTCGTTACGTGGTTCGGTGTCAAATTTTGTTTGATAACGCTCCTGTGAAGCGCCTTGGGACGTTTTACTACATTAAAGGTGCTATATAAATACAAGTTGTTGTTGTTGGGGTGTAAAACCAGCGCTGCACCCAATCCCGTCGGAGAGGGTTCGTTTAAAATTGCCCCCTCAATCTTGCTTTACACTTCCTAACTTCTGATGGGGAGATTGAGTGTTTTAGAGGCTTCGAGCAGGAAATATATTTGACCTGCCTAGAGGTCAATTTTTTTTTCATGTTGTGTGGGAAGTTTTTGTGGGTGGTGCTTCTTTTTTTTAATGTTTGAGTTGGAACTTTTAAACTGAAATAAAGATATACAAAATAATGTAAATAATAACTTGTGATATTAAAGGAAAATTTAATGGAAAATGCAACTAACTCTTTCCCTCTCCAACCCTTTTCAAGTATTTTAAGATTAGCCTGTAGAAAGCTCGGGCATTTCCCCCTCCCCTCTTAAGGTATCTTAAGGTTAACATGTACATAGCTTGAGTGCTATGTATGGTTCTAGGCTCCATACTCCAGGTTAAACATTCTGGCTTTGCAGTGAGTATAAAGAACAACCAAGTCGATAAGTGGGACTGGGCATCTGCGATATGAGGTCAAAATAAAGTCCTAAAGATGCTTACACAGAAAAAAAGACTGCTTAGAGATGGCATAAAGATATGTAAGATCTTCACAGAATCACAGAATCACAGAATCCCCACAGTGCAGATAGAGGCCATTTCGGCCCATCGAGCCTGCACCGACACATATCCCACCCTTTCCCCGTAACCCCACGTATTTAATCCCCCCTAACACTAAGGGTCAATTTTATCATAGCCAAATCAACCTAACCCGCACATCTTTGGACTCAAGGGATTATACAAACTGGATCATAGAATAATGTTTGATATTAGCACAATTTCTATGTAAAGGGAACATAGATTCAAAATTAGATGAGAAAAGGTGAAGATTCAACTTCTTCATGTGGAGAATAGTAAACATATTGAATAGCCCACCCAGGAAAGGCATGGAAATAGGAGATATAGGCCCAGAATTTGTGGCCGGGATGACAGTGAAATGGCAGCGTTCGCCGTCATTCCGCCATTGAAACTGACCGCAACTTCGGGATTTCAGGCATGCGCAGGATCCTGTGGAACTCCCAAAATTGCAGTCTGTCATTGACAGCTCCGAAACTGGCTGCGCTGTGCACTCCCTCGCCCGCCCCTCACCATCCCCCACCCCTCACCACCCCCCCCACCCCACCAAGCCGGCAATCAGTGAAATCTCGTAAATCACTGAAACTGATGAAAACTTTGGCTCTTCCGCAGTAAGTGCGCTGTTAAATTCCCCGCTAAAAGTTAGACCCAAAGGGATTAGGTGTAACTGGGGTTTTAACAAATGTTAAGGGCCTGGAAAACAAATTTTAATTTTGTGCATTGTGAAAAAAAAAATTTATGATTGTCCATCTTTATTTCAGGTTTGCCTTTTCCCCGTGTGAGAGCCCCAATCTTTGTTTTGCTCTCTCTAACTATTTTAAAAAGTTAGAATTTTAAGGGCTTACTCACTTCCTTGTTCGCTGTCTGTGAGAATTCTGCCTTTTGATTGGCTGCTTAGACAGACTGTTGATGTCACTGCAGTTCGAACAAGGGGATCCCCATTAATTTCCGTTGAATTGAATTGTAGGTCGGAAAACCGGAAGTTCTCGACACAGGGATCGCTTGTGTGGAGCGTACTTTGGGGCCAGCAGCCAACACCTTCGCTTCGCTGCTGACCGCAAATTCTGGACGAAAATGTTTTCTGAGAGGTTGCTGGATACATTTTTGATAGATGGGCCTATTGAAGGGTTTCAGTGGAAAAGTGGGGTAATAAATCTGGTGCCTTTGGGATTGGCCTAATAATTTATGATGGTAATTTCTGGTCCTATACAGTCCTATGTTTCTAAAAAAAAATTGGGGGAGGGGGTGGTTTAAGTATGTCTTAAGTATGGTCTCTTGGAACGTGTTTGATTGCCTCAGGACATTCAGGAAGGAATTTAGCAGAATGTTTTTTTTTTGCCTGCCCCGCAGGAGTTAGTATTACTCGTGATTGTGAGAGACAGTTGAGGAGGGTGGTGCTCAAAATTGCAACATCTAATGGACAAGATGGGCATAGATTGACCTGATGTCTTTTCTCAGCTTTGTTCTCGTACATTCCTATTCACATTCCACACATTACTCCATACTTGAGAAGGGCGAGCATATCTGTGCCCAGTCCTACTCTGTAACCAGTGGCTCAAGTTCATCAGAACAGCTTGGTCTTTCTCCCCTTCCATTCTTGTAGGGAGGCACATTTCTTCCACTGTGCCTCTGCGCAAATAGATGTAAATGGATATGATAACATTGGGATTACGGAGACATGGCTCCAGGGTGACCAAGGCTGGGAATTCAACATCCAGGGGTATTCAATATTCAGGAAGGACAGGCAAAAAGGAAAAGGAGGTGGGGTAGCATTGCTGGTTAAAGAGGAGATTAACACAATACTAAGGAAGGATATTAGCTCTGATAATGTGGAATCTGTATGGGTAGAGCTGAGAAATACCAAGGGGTAGAAAACGTTAGTGGGAGTTGTATACAGACCCCCAGACAGTAATGCTGAGGTTGGGGCTGGCATTAAATGGGAAATTAGAGACGCGTGCAATAAGGGCACAGCAGTTATCATGGGTGACTTTAATCTACATATAGATTGGGCTAACCAAATTAGTAACAATACTGTGGAGAAGGAATTCCTAGAGTGTATACGGGATGGTTTCCTGGACCAATATGTCGAGGAACCAACTAGAGATCAGGCCATCTTAGACTGGGTATTATGTAATGAGAAAGGATTAATTAGCAATCTTGTTGTGCGAGGCCCCTTGGGGAGGAGCGATCATAATATGATAGAATTCTTCATTAAGATGGAGAGTGAAGTAGTTGACTCAGAGACTAGGGTCCTGAATTTAAATAAAGGAAACTACGATGGTATGAGGCGCGAGTTGGCTAGGATGGATTGGGGAACGTTACTTAAAGGGTTGGCGGTGGATAGGCAATGGCAAACATTTAAAGATCGCATGGATGAATTACAGAATTTGTTCATCCCTGTTTGGCATAAAAATAAAACAAAAAAGGTGACTCAACCATGGCTAACAAGGGAAATTAGGGATAGCATAAGATCCAAGGAGAGGACATATAAATTGGACAGAAAAAGCAGCAAACCTGAGGATTGGGAGCAGTTTAGGATTCAGCAAAGGAGGACAAAGGGATTAAGTAAGAGGGGGAAAATAGAGTATGAGAGTAAGCTTGCAGGGAACATAAAAACTGACTGTAAAAGCTTCTATAGATATGTGAAGAGAAAAAGATTGGTGAAGTCAAGCGTAGGTCCCTTGCAGTCAGAATCAGGGGAATTTATAATGGGGAACAAAGAAATGGCAGATCAATTAAATACATACTTTGGTTCTGTCTTCACAAAGAAGGACACAAATAACCTCCCAGAGATGTCGGGGAACGTAGGGTCTAATGAGAGGGAGGAACTGAATGAAATCAGTATTTGTAGGGAAATGGTGTTAGGGAAATTGACAGGATTGAAGGCCGATAAATCCCCAGGGCCTGATAATCTACATCCTAGGGTACTTAAGGAAGTGGCCCTAGAAATAGTAGATGTATTGCTGGTCATCTTCCAAAACTCTATAGACTCTGGAACAGTTCCCATGGATTGGAGGGTAGCTAATGTCACCCCACTATTTAAAAAAGGTGGTAGAGAGAAAATGGGGAATTATAGACCGGTAAGCCTGACATCGGTAGTGGGGAAAATGCTAGAGTCCATTATAAAAGATGTAATAGCAGAGCACTTGAAAAACAGTGACAGGATCGGACAAAGTCAGCATGGATTTACAAAAGGTAAATCATGCTTGACAAACCTACTGGAATTTTTTGAGGATGTAACTGGTAGAATAGATAAGGGAGAACCAGTGGATGTGGTGTATTTCGATAAGGTCCCGCATAAGAGATTAGCGTGCAAAGTTAAAGCACATGGGATTGGGGGTAAGGTACTGACTTGGATAGAAAACTGGTTGGCAGACAGGAAGCAAAGAGTTGGAATAAACGAGTCTTTTTCCGAGTGGCAGACAGTGACTAGTGGGGTACCGCAGGGATCGGTGCTAGGACCCCAGTTATTCACAATATATATTAATGATATAGACGAGGAACTAGATGTAATATCTCCAAGTTTGCAGACGACACAAAGCTGGGTGGGCGTGTGTGCTGTGAGGAGGATGCAGAGAAACACCAGTATGATTTAGACAGGTTGGGTGATTGGGCAGATGCATGGCAGATGCAGTATAATGTGGATAAATGCGAGGTTATCCACTTTGGTGGCAAAAACAGGAAGGCAGATTATTATCTGAACGGCAATAGATTGGGAAAAGGGGAAGTGCAACAAGATCTGGGAGTCCTTGTGCACCAGTCGCTGAAGGTAAGCATGCAGGTGCAGCAGGCGGTTAAGAAGGCAAATGGTATGTTGGCCTTCATAGCGAGAGGATTCGAGTACAGGAGCAAGGATGTCTTGCTGCAGTTGTACAAGGCCTTGGTGAGACCACACCTTGAGTATTGTGTGCAGTTTTGGTCGCCTTATCTGAGGAAGGATGTTCTTGCCATGGAGGGAATGCAGCGAAGATTCACCAGACTGATACCTGGGATGGCAGGAATGACGTATGAAGAGAGATTGGGTCGATTGGGCTTGTATTCGCTAGAGTTTAGAAGAATGAGAGGGGATCTCATTGAAACTTATAAAATTCTAACAGGACTAGACAGACTAAATGCAGGAAGGATGTTCCCGATGGCAGGGCAGTCCAGAACCAGGGGTTACAGTCTAAAGATAAGGGCTAAGCCATTTAGGACTGAGATGAGGAGAAATTTCTTCACCCAGAGAGTGGTGAACCTGTGGAATTCTCTACCACAGAAGGCAGTTGAGTCCAATTCATTAAATATATTCAAGAAGGAGTTAGATATATTTCTTAAGGTTAAGGGGATCAAGGGATATGGGGAGAAAGCAGGGACAGGGTACTGAATTTGGATGATCAGCCATGATCGCATTGAATGGCGGAGCAGGCTCAAGGGGCCGAATGGCCTACTCCTGCTCCTATCTTCTATGTTTCTATGTTTCTATGATAGCCCAACTGAACTGATGGATGGGTAATTGCAGGCATAAATCTGCATCCAACTGCTTCATGCCACTAGAGGTTGGTACCCTCCAGATCCTACATCCTCTTGAGTGAGGTCAGCTGTATAACTTCAATAAAATACACTCCAGCAGCACTTTCTTAGATGAGGAACATAGGAAGGAAGATAGAAAGATTCTATGTGGGCCATTCCGCCCCTCGAGCCTGTTCTGCCATTCAATTAGATCATGGCTGATCTGTATCTTAACTTCATTTCCCCGTCTTGGTTCCGTAACCTTTCATACGCTTTAATATGCAAAAATCTATCGATCTCAGTTTTGACATTTTCAATTGACCCAGCCTCACAACTTTTTGGGGGAGAGGGTTCTAGATTTCCACTAGCCTTTGTGTGAAGAAGGCTTCTTGACATCACCCCTGAATAGCCTAGATCTCATTTTAAGGTTATGCCCCCTTGTTCTGGACACCCCATCAGAGGAACTAGTTTCTCGCTACCTATCTGATGGTTTCCATTGCAGGTTTTTAAAGGAAGTAAGTGAGGAAATTGCAGATACTTTAGCCATAATCCTACAAACTTCTCTCAATTCAGGAATTGGGGCCCTTTGGATTGGAAATTGCAAATGTAACTCCATTTAAGAAATGAGAGAGAAAGACACCAGGAAATTATAGACCTGTTAGTCCAACATCTGTTGTGGGGAAGATATTGGAATCTATAATTAAGGACAAAGAATTTGAGCTGATTAGAGAGAGTCGACATGGATTTGTGAAGGGCAGGTCATGTCTAATGAATCTAAATGAATTTTCAGAGGAAGTAACTAAAGTAGTAGACAGGGGAATGTCTATGGATGTAGTTTATATGGACTGCCAGAAGGAATTCAATATGGTTCCACATAAGAGACTGTTAGCTAAAATTAAAGCACATGGAATTGAAGGCAAATTATTTACCTTGTTAAGAGATTGGTTAGGTGGTAGAAGACAGAGAGTAGGGATAATAGATATGTACTCAAATTGGATGGAAGTGACTAGTGGTGTCCCACAAAGATCTGTGCTGGGGCCTCAACTGTTCACTATATTAATGACTTAGGTAACACAATAGAGAGTCGTATATCAAAGTTTGCCGATGACACAAAGATTGGTGGCATAGTAAGTAGTGTAGACAAGAACATAAAATTACAAAGTGACATTGATAAATTAAGTGAGTCGGCAAAACTGTGGCAGATGGATTTTAACGCAGATAAATGTGAGGTCATCCATTTTGGACCAAAAAAAGGATAGATCTAAGTATTTTTTAAATGGTGAAAAGCTAAGAACAGTGGCGGCCCAAAGAGATTTAATGGTCCATGTACACAAATCACTAAAATGTACAAAATATAATCAAAAAGGACAGTGGAAATGTTAGACTTTATAACTAGAGGGCTAGAATATAAAGGGGAGGAAGTTATGCTACATCTATACAGTGCCCTGGTTAGACCACATCTGGAATGCTGTGGACAGTTTTGGGCACCACACCTTAGAAAGGATACATTGGACTTGGAAGGAATGCAGCGCAGATTCACCAGAATGTTACCAAGGCTCCATGGGTTAGATTATGAGGAGAGATTACATAAACTAGGCTTGTATTCCCTGGAATTTAGAAGGGTAAGGGGTGATTTGATTGAGGTTTTTAGGATTTTGAAATGAATTTATAGGGTAGATAGAGAGAAACTTTTTTCACTGGTTGGGGAGTCTAAGACAAGGGGACATAACCTTAAAATCAGAGCCAGGCCATTCAGGAGAGAATTCAGGAAACACTTCTTCATGCAAAGGGTGGTAGAAGTGTGGAACTCTCGCCCACAAAGTAGATGCTAACCCAATTAATAATTTTAAAACTGAGAGCGATAGATTTTTGCTAGCCAAGGGTATTAAGGGATATAGAGCCAAAGCGGGTGGATGGAATTAAGATATGGCTCAGCCATGATCTCATTAAATAGCAGAACAGGCTTGAGAGGCTGAATGGCCTACTCCTGTTCCTATGTTTCTACCCTATCAAACCCTTTAATCACTTTAAACACCACAATTAGATCACCCCTTAATCCTCTATACTCAAGGTAATATAAGCCCTATGCAACCTGTCCTCATAATTTAATCCTTTTAGCCCCTTTATGAGGCATAAAGGAAGGTCACCAGAATTTCTTTCATAAGTGTACAGTAGTTATATTTGGTCTATAAAGTGGAGAAGCAAATTATAACAAGAAAATTATGTTATGAGGGAGTAATGACAGCTGTAATACAGGTAATGTAAATGATTAATATCTTGTTTACACAACCTACTAGGTTTCCAGAAAAATCAGATATTGAATCACATCAAAGAGATTTTGATTCCTTGTTAGACGACCTAATACCTGGGAGCTGTGCATTTACTCTCGTGCTTAGAACTGGTTGTAAAGGAATCCAAACACTACACGCTAAAATAGTATAATCTGATCCAGTCTATCACACACAAAAAAAGCAGATCTCGGTCTCTGTAGATAATCGAAATATATGTCTCAACACTTCAGTCTGAAACATTTAAAATGCTGCTATACAAGCAAAAAAACCTCCTAAGGAATTTAATCACTCTGTTCGGTCAGAGCAAAATTATCTTTGAAAATGTAAAAGAAAATCAGTTTCTCACTTTGTGATGACAAAATATTAACAGGACTGTGTCCGCGTTCTACAAGCACACCATTGAGACCTAGCAGAAGTAGTCAAAACAGAGTGATGGATGAATGAAGAACAAAAAGATCAGTGTCTGCTGCTTCTGATCTTCCAAAAAGAAGTCTTTATGGTATGTGACAGAAAAGGAAGTCTTACATGTACATTTGCAGAAAGAACGTTCATTAGCTCCTAACAGATCATAATAATGTTCACAGCGCGAGAAATTGAAGAGGTTTCGCAAAAGGAAAGCAGATGCCCGCAGGTGTCATTTCCAAATTGCTTCATTCGGTGCAAGTATGTACATGATAAACTTTAATAATTACAAATCTGATCTGGGAGATAATATTTTGATTAGGTTTGATTTGATTAAACATTATGGGACTAAAATGCCTGAGGGGAGGATCCGGGCAAAGGGAGAAGATCATCCAGAGGCAGACAGGAATTTTCGGCCAGAACCTGGATCCACAGGGTTTCTGCCCCACGCGATCTACAGCTCAAATTTCAAATGGGGGGGGGGGGGAGGAGGGGAGAGGGTGGGGGAGGGGGAGTCCAGCAGAGGATTTGGGGATGTGACTGGGGACGTTCCTGGGATACAGATCAGCTGTGACCTAATTGATGGCATAACAGTCTCAAGGGGCTGAATGGCCTACTCCTGTTCCTGTGTTTGTTCCTATGCTACCCTGGGAATTCTGCCCATTACACCGGTGTCAGGCCCAGCAGAAGCCTCACCTGCTTCGAGCTGCTGTGGGTTCTGTACTGGGTCTTAAGAAGGCTATTCCTGGCCAGAATGCTGCTGATTGGATAATTCCCCTGTTAATCATGTCTGGAGACGGAGGGCTTGATTTTGCGGGGGGGGTCAGCGGGCGCGATCGGTGGCGGGTCGGGTGGGAAAGTGGTTTTTTTTCCCCAGCAGGTCGGGACCCCGCTGTGAACCCGCTACCACGCGCCTTTCCCCAATGTCGGGTCTGTCAGCGCTGAGCAGCGGGGGACCCAATTCAGGTAATTAATTAGTGGCTTGTTTAGAGACACTTAAGAATGAATTTCAGCTCACCTTCGGCATTTGACAGCTCGCCCACGGGGTCCTCGCTGGTCGTGGACCAAGTCTGTGAAGCTGAGGTGGGAGTTCAGTCACCATTGAATCAGCTGTTGAGTTGACAGCTTCAAATGTACAGTAAAAGCTCCCACCTTACAGAGATATCTTCCCTCAGCCACAAACTCTTCCTCATTGCATTTCCACAACAGATTCACCATGCTGCAAGTCTTTACACAAATCTCCATCCAGTCTGACCTCATTACCTCTCTCACCATTGACAGATCGCTTCTGTCATCTCTACTTCACCTGCCATCTATTCCATTAGCATGGGTGCCCTTTATACTCTCTCACCTTGGTCCTCAGAATCCCACCACGATCAGCCCCAACACCAGCAGCACGAGGCACAGCAGCAGCACCAACAACAACACCACCAACCTTCTCCGCAATCACCTGATGCTGCACAGGACAGAGGGCATCAGCACCTGACCACATTGCTGCCCGGGAGGCAAGGGATGGCCTCACCATGGCCAGATTTACTTCATTGACGCTGTACACCCTGGCTGCCACATGGTGCACCAGGTTGGCACCACCCCACACCAACACCATAAAGCATCCCTACAATGCCCAAGCCATTCCTTTCACACTCACCACTATTGTGGGGGGTACCGTTATGTCTCACCATTCACTGCAACTCACTAAGCCACTTCCAAAGGTGCACACAAATCTGTCCAAGAACTCAAAGTGTTGAAAATATAAGTTTCAACGTTTGACACCACATTAACAGAAACTTCACATGAGCATTGCACAAAACACCCAAGTGCCTACCCTTGTGTGTTGTTAGTTGGTATGATTGCACTAGGGTGAGGGTGAGTGTGAGGGGTGGCTAATGAGATGGGAATATGATAATGTAGATAGAGAGGGATGGGTGGAGGTGCAAGGTAAGTTGGTGTGAGTAAGGATGTGCAGGAGTAGGGTAGGGAAGGCAGAGTGATGGGAATGTGATGAGAGGCACAGCAGGATGAGGTTGATTGTGGCATTGTACTAACGTTTCGTGATCTACTGAGATCATTGAAAGGTTTGCGCCACTGCACCCAGGTCCTCCTGACCACATCCCTACTTGTGCCCTCCTGTGCAATGTGCAACCAGGCTGTGTTGATCTCCTGGGGAGGTCTCTTCCGCCCATGGGAAGGGAAGAGGACCTCCCTGCATGCTGTGACTCCTTCCATAAGCATACGGAGGGAGTCATGGGAGAGCCTGGGTGCAGGCATGCACCTCTGTGCAGTGATTGTCAGTGTTTGCAGCACCTCAGTGCTGTAGAACACTGACAGCACAAATGTCAAAAGAAAGTTGGCCATGGTCCCTTTAAGGAAACCAGCTGATGACGCGTCTTCAAATGACGTCACCAGACCCGCTTCCTCTAATTGGCCGGGAAACGTGCTGGGCAGGCATAACAAGCCCAATCTTGGGAAATTCATTTCAGAGGCTGGGATAGAGACAGCAGCGGGGTCGGGACCCGCCACCGACGTCACCTGCCACGGACCCGCCGAGGTGAGCAAAATCCCGGCCTCTGTGACTCGGATTGATTTTACGCACAAAATTTGTATTATGTAACTATCCTCCACTCACTGCATTTTGCTGGAGAAATTACCGTGCTTTTATCGGGAGAAGTTGCTGCAGTTTCGGTCATTGAGTATATGCAAGGCTGAGATAGATTTTTGGACTCTAAGGGAATCAAGGGATATGGGGATAAGAACATAAGAAATAGGAGCGTGAGTAGGCCATTTGGCCCTTCGAGCCTGCTCTGCCATTCAGTGAGATCATGGCTGATCTTCTACATAAACTCCACTTTCCTGCACTATCCCCATATCCCCTGATTCCCTTAATATTCAAAAATCTATCGATCTCTGTCTTGAATATACTCAACGACTGAGCCTCCACAGCCCTCTGGGGTAGAGAATTCCAAAGATTCACCACCCTCTGAGTGAAGAAGTTTCTCCTCATCTCAGTCCTAGACGGCCGACCCCTTATTCTAAGAATATCGGGAGGGAAAGTGGAGTGGAGATCGAAGCTCAGCCAGGCTTGAGGGGCCGTATGGCTTGCTCTTGCTCCTAATTCTTATGTTCTTATGCACAAGGTGTGTTTGCTGCAGTTGGTGGAGATTCTTTTTAAATAGACTTGGTTTGCTTTGCTGTTTGCTTTGCTTGCTGTAAAATACACTTGTTTGCTCCAAGTCCTGCTGTAAGTACCGCCCCACCTCCACCTCATTGGCTGGCACAGTGCAACTCATTGGCTGGCACACTCCAAAGAAAGTTAGTCGATCCCATCAGATAAGCCCGCACTTGGAAGCCTCAGGCCATCTGAGAGATGACAAGGAACCATTGGCCCTGCTCCTGCTTTCACCACAGACATAGCAGTCAATCAAGAATCAGTACCCCAGGACGGATTGATACATTCATCTTTGACAAATAACTGACTGACCTGTTCAAGATCCTGTGAGGACATCAAAATGTGAGAACCAAGATTATTAACAAACTATAGTTCTCACAACAACCATTCGAACAGTAATTTTAAAGCACACACAGGACACTGGTGCTTAGACTGAATTGATTGACTCCTTTCCCCCCATCTGATTGTTGTCAGTGATAGAGGGCTTACGTGGTCACAAAATATTCTAGGAACAATGGACATCATTTTGTTACTTAGAATTACATAGGCACAGATTTTGCGGTGGTAATGACGGTGAAACTGTCAGCGCTCGCCGTCATTACCCCTCGGAAACTGACGGCAATTTCAGGATTTAGCGCATGCGCAGATAAACGCAGAAATCCTGCAGTTGCGGTCAGTCATTCCCTGCTCTGCCACAGGTTGAGCTGTGGAACTCCCCAGAGCTGCCAATCAATTCAAATCACTTGAACTGACGAAAACTTCCCCTCTTACGATGGAATATCGCTGTTAAAAAAAACCTAAAATGTTAAGCTTTGTTGAAAGAGGTGTAAATAGGTTTTTAACAGCACACTGGCTGCTGAACAACCATTCTGGCCATGAAGAACTAATTTTATATTTGTGGAATGTAAAATCTTTCTTTTAATATGATTAAGAATTAAAAGTTTTAAATTTTTTTTTTTAAAGTTTGTTTATGATATTTCAGCTTCTACCTTAATCCTATGTGTATGTCCCCATCTTTATTTCGCTCTCTGTAAAATGTATTAAAAGTAAATTATATTCTGTGCATTTTACTTCCTGGTTTGCTGTCTGTGAGAATTCTTCAATGTGATTGACTGCTTAGCCAGCTTGATGACATCACTGTTGCTGGACGCTGGTGATTCACTTGATTTGACCCCAGATTCAAACTAGGGTCGGGTGAGCTGAAATTGACACCACAGAGATTGCTAGATCATTGATCTTGAAACATTTAAGGGGAGGCTTGATGCATACATAAAGGAGAAGGGAGTAGAGGGATATGGTGACATGGTAGAAAGATGTCATTGGAGTGGGATGAGGCTTCTCTGCAGTGCAGTGCACCAATGCCTTCCTTGTCAGAGCAACCCAGTACATTACCTAGTGGGTCAGGAAGGGACAGAAAGATTACTAAAGGTAATAGGGCATTAGTGACTAAAGTGACATCAGGGAAAAATAGAAAAAAGTTAAAGCTAAAGGTACTTTATCTGAATACACAAAGCATTCACAACAAAATAGATGAATTAATAGCACAGACAGATATAAATGGGTTTGATTTAATAGCCATTACAGAGACGTGGTTGCAGAGTGACCAAGGTTGGGAACTAAATATTCCAGGATATTTGACTTTTAGAAGAGACAGGCAGAATGGAAAAGGAGGAGGGGTAGCCCTGATAATAAAGGAGGGAATAAAGACAGTAGAGAGAAAGGATCTTGGCTCAGAAAAACAAAATGTAGAATCAGTTTGGATGGAGCTAAGAAACAACAAGGGGCAGAAAACATTAGTGGGAGTAGTCTATAGGCCCCCTAACAGTGGTTGTAGTGTCGGGCAGAGTATAAATCAGGAAATTAGAGATGCATGTAACAAGAGTAATACAGTAATCATGGGGGACTTTAACTTTCATATAAACTAGACAAACCAAATTTGCAGAAATCGTGCAAAGGAAGAGTTCATGGAATGCATTCAAGATAGTTTTCTAGATCAGTATATCAAGGAACCTATGAGGAAATTGGCTATTTTAGATCTAGCACTGTGCAATGGGACAGGGTTAATTAATAACCTTGTAGTAAAGGAGCCTCTGGGGAGCAGTAATCATAATATGACAGAATTTTATGCTGAGTTTGAGAGTGATTTAGTTAAGTACGAAACTAGGTCCTAAACCTGAACAAAGCAAACTACGTAGGTATGAGAAGCGAGTTGGCTAAGGTAGGTTGGGAAACTAAATTAAAAGATATGACAGTAGAAAAGCAATGGCAAACATTTAAAATAGTACTGGAGAAATTAATGGGACTGAAAACCAATAAATCCCCTGGACCTGATGGCCTACATCCTAGGGTTTTAAAAGAAGAGATAGTGGTTGTCATCTTCCAAAATTCAATAGATTCTAGAACTGTTCCTGCAGATTGGAAAGTAGCAAATGTGACCTCACTACTTAAGAAAGGAGGGAGAAAGAAAACGAGGAACTACAAACCAGTTAGCCTGACATCAGTAGTAGGGAAAATGCTAGAATCTTAGAATGCTTAGAAAATAATAATAGGATTGGGCAGAGTCAACATGGATTTATAAAAGGGAAATCATGTTTGACAAATCTGTTAGTTTTTTGAGGTTGTAACTAACAAAATAGATAAGGGGAAATCAGTGGATGCGGTGTATTTGGATTTTCAGAAGGCATTCGATAAGGTGCCACACAAGAGGTTATTAAACAAAATTAGAGCTCATGGAATTGGGAGTAATATACTAGCATGGATTGAGGATTGGTTAACGGACAGAAAACAGAGAGTAGGAATAAACGGGTCATTTTTGGGTTGGCAGGCTGTAACTAGTGGGGCACCGCAAGGATCAGTGCTTGGGCCTCAGCTATTCACAATCTACATCAATGATTTGGATGAGGCGACCAAATGTAATATATCCAAGTTTGCTGATGATACAAAGCTGGGTGGGAATGTAAGTTGTGAGGAGGATGCAAAGAGGCTTCAAGGGGATATAGACAGGCTAAGTGAGTGGGCAAGAACATGGCAAATGGAATATAATGTGGAGAAATGTGAAATTATCCACTTTGGGTGGAAAAATAGAAAAGCAAGAGTATTTTTTAAATGGTGAGAGATTGGGAAATGTTGGTGTTCAGAGGGACCTGGGTGTCCTTGTGCATGAATCACTGAAGGTTAACATGCAGGTACAGCAAGCAATTAGGAAAGCAAATGGTATGTTGGCCTTTATTACAAGAGGATTTGAGTATAAGAATAAAGACGTCTTACTGCAATTTTATAGACACCCTGGTGAGACCACACCTGGAGTATTGTGTACTGTTTTAGTCTTCTTACCTAAGGAAGGATATACTTGCCATAGAGGGAGTGCAATGAAGGTTCACCAGACCTGGGATGGGGGGATTGTTCTATGAGGAGAGATTGAGTAGACTAGGCCTATATTCTCTCGAGTTTAGAAGAATGAGAGGTGATCTCATTGAAACATACAAAATTCTTACAGGGCTTGACAGGGTAGATGCAGGGAGGATGTTTCCCCTGGCTGGGGAGTCTAGATCTAGGGGTCACAGTCTCAGATTAAGGGGTCGGCCATTTAGGACTGAGATGAGGAGAAATTTCTTCACTCAGAGGGTAGTGAATCTTTGGAATTCTCTACCCCAGACAGTCGTTGAGTATATTCAAGACAGAGATCGATAGATTTTTGGATATTAAGGAAATCAAGGGATATGGGGATAGTGCAGGAAAGCGGAGTTGAGGTAGAAGATCAGCCATGATGTTATTGAATGGCGGAGCAGGCTCGAGGGGCTGAATGGCCTACTCCTGCTCCTATTGCTTATGTTCTTTTGTATCTTCACAATGGCAATGGATGCCAACAGCTAGAACAAGATAGTTCTGGGATTTGCAGCAGTCACTGGCTTCCCTCATATCCAGATGGCACTCGTGTAGTTATCTGGGCACCAGAAGACGAGCCAGCAGCTTATGTCAACAGGAGCGGCTTCCATTCCATCGATGTTCAAGTGTTGCATGATCACCGCAGAAGGATAATGCAAGTTTGCGCCAGTTTCTCTGGCAGCTTCATTCTGCAACACTCATCCACCACCCCCCACCACCCAACCCCACTTTTCCACCCATCCAGGAACGTCAGAGGATGGGTGCTGGGGATCAAGGAATACCCAATCTACACCTGGCTGATTACGCCCTTCAGCGAACCAACCACACCTGAGCAACACAGATACAATGAGAGCCATGGGACCACCAGGAACATCTAAGAGCTGACAATTACCATTTTGAAGTAAAGATTCAGGTGTCATCATCACTGTGGGGCGTCATACAATATGGCCAAGACAAAGTGGGCTGCACAGGGGGAAGCACAAAAAGGAGAGTCAGCAAAATGGATTGCGGTTAGACAGGCCCGGGAGCAATTGATAGAGTGGCGCTTTCAGCGACCTCCTCAATCCACTTCAGAAATAGCCCCTCAGCATTAACAGTCCTTGTTACCCCTTCATCACTCCCTTGACTGCATTGAAGAGCATTAAAACCATTCAGCCAACCTCTATGTAAATGCAGACTAAGGCGTCAGCCATGGTTTAACAGTAGCTATCTCTGAGTCAGAAGGTTCAAGTCCCACAATACAAACACAGGAACGATTCCGAAGAGTGAGGACCATCCTGAACAAGCTCACATCACAGATGTTTCAACTGTTAATGAAGCGGGTTCAGGAGCGGAAAACTAATACCAAGGAAGTAGCTGTTACAGGTCTTCAGAAAACATCAGATGTTCCGTCTATTTCCACGTGTAATGAACCAACAAACCTGGAGACGGTGTTCATGTTCCTGACTCCGGTGTGAAGTCTCGAGGATGGTCTCTGAAGAAGATTGTGAAACCCGACAGTATTGAGAAGTTACCATCTATTGCTTCTGTTATTAGTCCCAACTTACCCATCATCAATCCTACTTGAAGATATCCTCATCAAAGGACAAGGAAATCTCCAAATCATTTGCACTTGTAGATAGCTATGAGTGTACTGGTTTTCATTATGGTTCTAGTGTTGCCTTTCTTTCCTGCGTACTACCTGGAGAGGTGCTATGGTTATTTTTCATCACGTTAGTGTAAGATATCACTGCTGAATTTCTTTACTAAATGTTTTTTTCAGCTGTTAACCAGGCTCATTCTTGGAGATAATTATTTTCACCTTGTAGTTATGAGGGGGTAAAAGTATGGCACCTGCCTATTATTATCTGAACACTAGATGGACCCCTGATGGGAGTAAGCAAATTATAGCAATTATACTTCTCTTGTATTACTTTGATCTTCTTTGACAGGAAGATTTTAGAGGGTCTGGAAATAAGAAAAAAGCAGTTCGTTATTTCACACCAATTCTAATTTCAATTCTAGGATTGCCAACCCTCCAGGATTGTGCTGGAGACTCCTGGAATTAAAGATTAATTTCCAGGACGCTGCTGTGAGCAGCCCGAGAGAAAAATCATACGGGCGTTAAATTTTTTTTTAGTTTTCTTTGAAGACCTTTGTTTATTAGTTCTAAAAATATTGGAGATTGGGAAAAGGCTGTTTCACTGACAGTCAGGAATCATGCAATCGGGTAACGAAGAGTCTGTGCACTTTCCAATTAGCACGGGAAGGCGGTGCATTCCGAATATGGACGTGTCAGTTGACCAATGGCGGGAGCATGGGGGTGGGGCAGTTGGAGGTGGAAGGTCATGTAATGAACCCTCCTGGAATACCTCCAACCAGAGTTGGCAACCCAAAATTGGAGTATTTCCTCGGATAATGAAGCAGCCCATGCCCGCATGCAACAATACCTGAACGACATTCAGGCTTGGGCTGATAAGTGGCAGGTAACATACATGCCACACAAGTGCCAGGCAATGACTATCTCCAACAAGCGAGAGTCTAACCACCGCCCCTTGACATTCAACGGCATTACCATCGCTGAATCCCCCACCATCAACATCCTGGGGGTCACCATTGACCAGAAACTTAACTGGACCAGCCACATAAATACTGTGGCAACATGAGCAGGTCAGAGGCTAGGTATTCTGCGGTGAGTGTCTCACCTCCTGACTCCCAAAGCCTTTCCACCATCTACAAGGCACAAGTAAGGAGTGTGATGGAATACTCTCCACTTGCCTGGATGAGTGCAGCTCCAACAACACTCAAGAAGCTTGACATCATCCAGGACAAAGCAGCCCGCTTGATTGGCACCTCATCCACCACCTTAAACATTCACTCCCTCTACCACCGGCGTACCGTGGCTGCAGTGTGTACCATCTACAAGATACACTGCAGCAACTCGCCAAAGCTTCTTCGGCAGCACCTCCCAAACCCACGACCTCTACCACCTAGAAGCACAAGGGCAGCAGGCGCATGGGAACACCACCACCTCCAAGTTCCCCTCCAAGTCACACACCAAATTGACTTGGAAGTATAACGCCGTTCCTTCATCGTCGCTGGGTCAAAATCCTGGAACTCCCTCCCTAACAGCACTGTGGGAGTACCTTCACCACACGGACTGCAGCGGTTCAAGAAGGCGGGTCACCACCACCTTGTCAAGGCCAATTAGGGATGGGCAATAAATGTTGACCTTGTCAGCGACACCCAGATCCCATGCACGAATAAAAAAAAATAACACTGATCAGAAAATCCAGGCTGTAGGATATAATATGGTACTTTCTGAACTTTAACATTGGCCAGATGAGCTGCAATTGCCTTTTCAAGTCCTGTACATTCCTATCTTCTATGAACCTCATGGTTTCATTACTATTATTTACACAAGTACTTGAAGAGCATAATTCACAGACAACAAATAAAAAGGCAAATCCTTTTCAGAACCATCAATGGGATAAAATTTGACATTGCATAACATTACAGCAACCAGATTAAAATAATAACACTACGTTATTTGAACGCTACAATATTGTAATGTAGTTTTCCTAATGGGCTCCCTGTTATTGACAGGTTTAGTTCAATGTAAATGTCCTTTTTGGCAGGAATGATCACCTTGGCTGATTCCCTGAAAACATTAGCACTTGCCCTTCTATTCTTGATGACAGGAACAATTGCTGACAGTAACTGACTACACTGTCTGGGAAAAAAAGAACTCCAAACCAAGGGGAGTCTGAAAGCTAAGTGCTGTCAACTTAGATGCAATAGCTGTCATAACCCCTCTTTCAGGAACCAACGTTTAGCTCAAAACATGCTTTTTTTAAATTGAATGTGCATTTACTCTCTGCAAAAAAATTGTGTTGCTCGTGCTTGACAGTCGCTCCAATATGTGAAACTCTGAGAGCCGTACTCAGCTCAAGTCAATTGTTTAAAAATTGAAAGCCTACAAGCTGGAAGGCTACATTGTCTTCCTGAATCAAATAAACAGAATTACGTAGGATTCTGGGATTCTACCCTACATGAACTTGAGGTCAGCCAAAACTCGGCTGCCCATGTCCTAACTCGCACCAAGTCCCGTTCGCCCATCACCCCTGTGCTCGCCGACTTCCATTGGCTCCCGGTTAAGCAGCTCCTTGATTTCAAAATTCTCATCCTTGTTTTCAAATCCCTCCATGGCCTCGCCCCTCCCTATCTCTGTAATCTCCTTCAGCCCCACAACCCCCCCACCACCCCCACCCCCCCCGAGATATCTGCGCTCCTCTAATTCTGCCCTCTTGAGCATCCCTGATTATAATCACTCAACCATTGGTGGCCGTGCCTTCTGTTGCCTAGGCCCTAAGCTCTGGAATTCCCTGCCTATTGTGTAAAGTTCTTGCTTGCTTGTATGTCCCATGACATTTGCTTCTCACATTGTATTACCTGGATGGCTCCTGCAACAGGCTCCTGTATGGAGCCCAGCAGACCTGAATGTGGTGGAAGAAGGTATATTTTGTTGATGTCAGACCAGAAAGATCCACTTTAAGGATATTTACACTTCAATATAATATCTAAAGCATATTTCACGTTCAGAAACTTCCATTCATTACAGCAGATTTTTTTACACCTCTGTGAAGTGCCTTGGGATGTTTTTTCTACCATAATCGTTCCAGGTGTTTATAGTGCCAGGATGTTTTGCAGGATAGCGCAAGGGGGAAGCCCCATGGAGCTAGTCCATTAGGAGAAATTTAATGGGTACAGATTGATTGTTTCTTTTATTTTTAAAGTAATCTCTGCTAGTTTGAGTTTGTGATGCGGAGATGCCGGTGTTGGACTGGGGTGGACAAAATTGAGAGGTCGCACAACACCAGGTTATAGTCCAACAGTTTTATTTGAAATCACAAGCTTTCGGAGCTATCGATTTGCTCCTTCCTCAGGTGAGGAAGGAGCAAATCGATAGCTCCGAAAGCTTGTGATTTCAAATAAAACTGTTGGACTATAACCTGGTGTTGTGCGACCTCTCAAGTTTGAGTTTGGCAGGAATAAAGTTTTTTCAACCTGTCTGTTACCATAGAATTGATTTGGAACTGAATCCTTATTTCCAAAATAAACCATATAGAATTGATATATTGGCATTGAAATTCTGTGGTTGCTCCGGCAGACTCCCGCCATAACTTTCCTGGGATTGCACCGGAATGGCCACAAATTCATCTGGATTCCGGACATGCTGGTCATGGACATGGGGCAAAGTTTCTAGGTTGGCCTTGTAGGGACAGACCCGGCGTAGAGTTGGCACAGGTATACGTGGTGAGAGCGGGCACGGGGGGTACCTCGCCAACTGGAGCGATTATGACACTATCCTGCTCAAACTCAAACATGTGTAACCTAAAAGCTAGATAAGTACATGAGGGAGAAAGGAATAGAAGGAGATGTTGATGGGGCGAGATGAAGAGGGGGTGGGAGGAGGCTAGTGTGGAGCATAAACACCGGCACGGACCTGTTGGGCCGAATGGTCTGTTTCTGTGCTGTAAATACTATGCAACCTAGAACCCATTCAGTTCCAAATCAATTCTATGGTAACAGACAGGTTGAAAAACTTTAATTTTAATTTTTAAGCAATTCCTGCCAAAACTCAAACTGGCAGAGATTACTTTAAAAATAAGAGAAGCAGTCAATCAGTAGCCATTAAATTTCTCCTAATGGACTAGCTCCATGGGGCTCCCCCTTGCACAGTGCCAGTGGAGTGTGCCTGTTTCCACCAAACACTATTCAACTGAGCTCCACGGAGCAGCTCTTTCGAGGAGGATTACTCTTCAAAGCGAAAGACTGTTTGAATCAAGCGCTGTGGCTCATCTATGAAGGGGGAAAGGATTTTGATATCGAAAGTACTTCCCCCTACAGTCTCCTTCCCTTTTAATCCAACTCGTGGTGGGAGCGCCACATCTGAGCTGTCTGACGCCGGAAAGAAAGACTCGGAATTGTCCTGGGGATGGTGCATTGCATTTGAAAAATTGGATGAGCGTAATCCCCCCCCCCCAAGTTCAGGCTGTCCCAGTGCAGCAAGAAGAAATGAAAAAAAAAAAGTAATCGTGCCCAAAAGGGCAGTGGGAATGAGGTCAAAGACTGTTTTTAAAAAATTGGACCGAACTGAAACAGACTGGCTTCACGGCTTAAATGCCAATCAATAAACTGAACTGGTCGGTGTAAAATTGTATAGATCGCCCAAGATTGTTTATTGTGGGAAAACTATTTTTTGTCATGAAATGTGAAGCTAATGAGAAGCATTGACGTTAAAAAAAATACCCTCAGCATAACCATAATGGAGTTATGCTGTGGATTTTATCTTTTAATGCTGAATTAAAAGGAGCTATCCACAACAACAACTTGCAATTATACAGCACCTTTAATGTAGAAAAAAAATCCCAAGGCGCTTCACAGAGGCGTAAAAAAATCTGCTGTAATGAGTGGAAGTTTCTGAATGTGAAATATGCTTTAGATATTTATATTGAAGTATAAATGTCCTTAAAGTGTATCTATAGCATCTTTATTTCCAAAATAAACCTTATAGACTCGATATATCGGCATTGAGATTCTGTGGTCGCTCCGGCAGACCCCCGCCATAACTTTACTGGGATCGCACTGGAATGGCCGCGAATTTGTCTGGATTCCGGATCTGCTGGTCATGGACATGGGGCCAAGTTTCTGGGTTGGCCTTGTAGGGAGAGACCCAGCGTAGAGTTGGCACAGGTATGCGTGGTGAGAGCGGGCACGGGGTGCCTCGCCGACTGGAACGATTATGGTGCTTTCCTGCGTGTCCAGGCCAGAATCTGGGCCTGAACTCTGAAGATAAGAGGGCTGAAAATTATGGCACAGGGATGCCTCTGAGGGCAGCCTCTTCCTGTTTCTGGGCAGGGGGAAGAGCAGTCGGCATTTCCAGCCTTCTCAGCAAGAAGTGGGGAGGTTGTCCCAGATGTGCCCCGAAACTGCCACACATGACCCCTACCCCTGACCCAGCGAGCTTCAGTGGGGTCAGTGGTGGTAGCTGTGGGTGGGCAGATCCCGGCTCTTACCCCAAAATGCAACCCCACGTTGATTTTCATGGCCATAGTCAAGAAATTACTGTTACACTTATTAGCGGGTGAATGCCTAAACTATTTCCTTTCTCTGCCATTTTTAATGCCGGCATTAACACATTTAAAATAAATAGGATAACGCCTGCATTCAGAGGAATGTCATCCATGGAATTATACCCCAGAGTAAGTCAGAGCCTTTAGGAGAAGAAGAGAAAATTGCAGAAGTAGATTTTAGAGTTATTGGCCTGACAAATTTGGGTGCTCAATGCCCGTTTTTTGGGCGCTAACTGACCTACTAAGCCCCCAATATGGCGGGCAGGAAGCGCACGCATATTTGCGGCCGGATGTCCGCATTTTGTAACAAGTTCCACATTACAGCACAGAAGGAGGTCATTTGGCCCATCGTGCCTGTGCCGGCTCTTTGAAAGAGCTATCCAGTTAGTCCCACTCCCCCTTGCAGGACCCGTTTTAGATTTACAATCGTCCCAGCGTTTCAATCGCCTCCTGCTCAACTTGCACGGCACAACACACCGCTAATTGGCAGGAAGGCCCCCATACTTACCTGAATGTGAAGCCACCAATCGCGCTCCCCCTCACCCTGGTCCGAGGCCCAATTTCTCATCTCCCCCGCCTGCCAATCTCTCCTGCCCACCCCCATCAACGATTCCTTCCCTCCACCCCCACACCTCCCCCACCCCCTTTACTCACTTACCTGGGTGCTGATGCTTGTGTCGCAGTGGCCCGATCTTCAGCGACACTTCACCAGGTGAGCTGCCCTTTGCTCTCAGTGCCTCACTATTCGGCCACAGGGTTTGGATCCTGTTTCCCACCCCCTCCCGGCACGCCCCATGCACCCAAAACTGGGCGCATCCAAATTTCTACCCAACAGATTCCATGCTGTGTTCTTTTAAATGCTCTTTTGGCATCCTCACTAAATGTCTGCCAGCATTATTTTAGAAGTCGCACAACACCAGGTTATAGTCCAACAGTTTTATTTGAAATCACAAGCTTTCGGAGCGCTGCTCCTTCGTCAGGTGACGAAGGGGCAGCAGTTCCGAAAGCTTGTGATTTCAAATAAAACTGTTGGACTATAACCTGGTGTTGTGCGACTTCTCACTTTTGTCCACCCCAGTCCAACACCGGCATCTCCGCATCATGAGCATTATTTTAAGGAAGGCATTAAACCTCTTAGTTTAAGCAGCTGATATAAAATGGAAGGGGGCTGGTGTGTGAATATGATGACAAAGTACAACCAAACCAGTCACCACAATCTGCCAGTCACTGCTTTAAAACCAATTACGAGGATAACTACCTAGGCAGCTGCTAACTACTGCAGGATTTCACAATACCCAGTGGCTTCGGGAAAATCATAGCAATTTTCACAATTCACGAGAAAACCGACAGCTATGTTTTCAGCTGCTACAGAGTGACCATGCCCATTCAGAGGTGCTGATTGGTTGAATTATGACAGTCTTTACCTGATTAATCAATTTTCCTGTCAATCTGTGACCTTCAATAGTTTAAAATGAGCTATATTAAAACAAGATCAAAGTAGTCAATATGTGACTACTTTGTGCATTGCAACTCCAGGTTCTTTTTCGTTAAATAAGCCTCCTAAGGTATAATTTACAATGGTCTTCATTCTATGGTGATGTGGTATTCCTTTTGTATGCTTCTGCACTAATAGCACCTAGTCTATAGCAAAAGGCACAATGCCAGATAGATTTATAACCTTTTTTATTTAACACACCCTCTAGCATCTTTTTCCATGATGTGCTGTGATTTATGCTTCAAGACCAAGTCTTTGACTGATTAGACATGCACCATCTACAGAAGCAAAACATTAAGGGCATTAAAATTTCAATAGGTATGTTCTCTTAGCAGTAAGCACAATAGTGACATCTTGTGCCTATCAATACATCTATTAACTGAGGCTGAGCTGCTTCTCAGTAGAGCTCTTCCTTCAGAGCTTGGGGAATATATTGATCAATACACTTGAGGTACTTTGATTCAAGTATCTTTGATCTTTGCTCTTAAACCAGTGCTTTGCAACTTGGTTGCATGAAATCAGGGCAGTTCATTCCTTGGATCCATAAGAGAAGATAGAGACTCGTCTATCTCCTTTTTAATGTCTTCTCAGCATAGTTCATATGACCTTTGATGGCACATAGAATCCAAACAGGGCTTTCACTGGCTTCCATTTCACCCGCGGTGTTTTTTTTATATTTAGACGGTGAGCAACATAAAGCAAAATGGCAGCCTTGCTGCTGTAGAAATGGCTGAATTTCAGCAAAGCCAACAGCTGGTTTGCTGAGGCGAGCAACCTTCTCAGTAGCTTCTATCAATTGTTAAATAATCCTTTCCCAAACGGCTAAACTTTTCAGTCTGGTTTTAAGAAATTATAATGCTTAGAGATGGTATAGTACTTCAACCCTTTGCCTCACTGGGACACTTCTTTTCACTCGGAGGCCATTTACTTCAATACAAGTCTTTTTTTTAAACAATCTAATTGCAAAAGAGGTCAAATAGTACCAGAACAATGAAGATAACAGTCTTGTTGCAAATATGAGGTGTGAGGCGAACCAAGCTGCCAATCCTGTCATATTAAATTAATGTCCATAGGTGGAATCCTTCTTCATATTCCCCATTGAGGGTTCAACTCCCCACACCAGTCTAAGGGCATTAATTAAGCATGACACCAGTAGATGGTGGCTCCAAGCATTTGAAGAAAAGGGAGCGTTAAAAAAATTGTTGGAAAAATTCAATATTGGAAATGTGTGTGTACGTTCACTTTAATGAAGACAGATGGTTTGACATACACTGGGGTTTGTTTCAGAAAAGAACGCACTCTGACAGCAGGAAAGAATTAGCAATTTAGATTTGTTTTTTGAATTGTGCGCTGGCGAAATTCCTAAAAATATGCTACGCAAATATTACAATAAGCATGTTAAAATAGAAATGTCATATAAGCATGTTAATGATACAAAGCCAAATGAACAAAAAGATAACAGACATTACATTTTGCTTCGATGCGAAGCGCTATTGGCTTGGCAGACATAAAGGCCTGGATTCTCCTCTTCCCAGTGGAGTCGTGGTGGGGCAGGACTTTGCCACTGCTGTGACCCCGTGCTCCTGGATTGAGGCTCATTTGGTGTGCAAGGTGGGCTCGCGGCGGCATCCCCGCCACCGAGTGGGAGCATTCTGCCGGTTCTGCAGCAGGATCCCCCCAAAAGGCTGAGACCGAGTGCCACCCACTGAGTCCCTGGGGTTGGCGGACACAGCGCTGGTAAGGAGAGAAAATGGCCAGGAATCCGGATCCTCCTCTCCTGGCTGACATTTACCTACAGTGGGATGGAGAAGGGGTGGCTGGCGGATGTCCTGGAGGGAAATCAAGGTCCTCATTGCCCAAGTTAGCCCTGTCTTCTGCCGATATCCCATCTCACTGCGATAGCAGAGAAAAATCCGACCTAAATTGATGTGGATCAAATTTGGGAATGCAGTCTGAGACCACTTGTAGGAGGTTGCTTCAGCTTAATAACTGCAACTGATGTGAAGCAAAGGTTACGATGTTCCCAAGCAGTCCAACGGTGGATGCAGGCACACTCTGGGATCGTCTTAAACTTTTTAATCTCTTGCCATTGACTAAGAGCCCATTGTCCTGTCAGCTCACTGTTAAAATTAAAATGAACCTACTTCTGAATGCCAGTAAACTGAGCTCCGAGTTACATAGGATTACATAGAACTTACAGCACAGAAACAGGCCATTCGGCCCAACTGGTCTATGCTCCACACAAGCCTCCTCCCACCCTACTTCATCTAACTATCAGTATATCGTTCCATTCCTTTCTCCTTCATATACTTATCGAGCTTCCCATTAAATGCATTTATGCTAATCACCGGAACCATACCATTTTGTAACAAGTTACACATTACAGCACAGAAGGAGGCCATTTGGCCCATCGTGCTTGTGCCGGCTCTTTGAAAGAGCTGTCCAATTAGTCCCATTCCCCCTGCTCTTTCCCCGAAGCCCAGCAAACTTTTCCTTTTTAAGTATATCTCCATTTCCCTTTTGAAAGTTGCTATTGAATCTGCTTCCACCACCCTTTCAGGCAGTGCATTCCAGATCATAACAACTCGCTGAGTAAAAAGTTTGCTTCTCATCTACCCCCTGGCTTTTCTGCCAATTATCTTAAATCTGTGTCCTCTGGTTACCGACCCTCCTGCTGGTGGAAACAGTTTCTCCTTATATACTCTATCAAAACCCCTCATAATTTTGAACACCTGTATTAAATCTCCCCTTAATCTTCTTTTCTCTAAGGAGAACAACTCCAGATTCTCTCGTCTCTCCACACAATAGAATTCCCTCATCCCTGGTACCATTCTGGTAAATCTCCTTTTCACCCTCTCCAAGTCCTTTCTAAAGTGTGGTGCCCAGAATTGGACACAATACTCTCGCTGAGGTCTAACCAGTGATTTATAAAGGTTTACCATCACTTCCTTGCTCTTGTACTCGATGCCTCTATTTATAAAGCCAAGGATCCCGTATGCTTTTTTAACAGCTTTATAAACTTGTCTTGCCACCTTCAAAGATTTGTATATGTGAACCCCCAGGTCTCTCTGTTTTGTACCCCCGTTAAAATTGTACCATTTAGTTTATACTGCCTCTCCGCATTTTTTCTTCCAAAATGCATCACTTCACACTTCTCTGCATTAAATTTCATCTACCATGCGTCTGCCCATTTCACCACTTTCTGGGTAAAGAAGTTTCTCCAGAATTCCTTATTGTTTTTATTCGTGACTATCTTATATTTATAACCCCTAGTTTTGGACTCCCTCACAAATTGGAACACCTTCTCTATGTCTACCCTATCAAACCCCTTCATGATTTTAAAAGGCCTCTATTAGTTCACCCCTCAGCCTTCTCTTTTCTAGAGAAAAGAGCCCCAGCCTGTTCAGTCTTTCCTGTTCCCTGGCCTGTGAGATTAATGTGGAGCTGGTGGTGTAAGTTTGGGTGTACCTGCACAGGGTTGTTCTAAGCAGACATTGGTCTCAAATATCTGTAGCACAATCATACTCTTAAATACGATATGAAGATATAGGTTAAAAAATCAGAAACAATGGGGCAATTTTCGGCTTCACCTCAAGTGGGGTAATGTGGCAGGGCAGATTGCCCGCCCAATATAAAACCTGTCTGATTTTCAGAATTCACAATCTCAGCGGAGAACCTCTCCCAATACTGGAAGTGCAGGCACGTGCTTGCGTGCGATTTTATTTTTCAACCATTAATTAAACAGTTGGCAAATCATGCACAGCACATACCCAAGTTTCCAATCTGCACTTGTGGTGTGTGAGTCTCCCCACCGGGACAGTAAAGGCGGAAAATGACCTCTAACATTCTATCCAACCACGGTGCGAGAATTCCTCTGGAAGCACGATTTCCTCCGACCAGTGTTTCTAGTGAAATTGTAAATGAGCTTCTTCAGATTTCACTAGAAGTACCAAAATAGAGGAAGTCTTCATGAGCGCATTCGCAATGTCTCTACACGTAGTCACAGGGGGAACTGTTACCCCCTATCTGTTAAAAGTGACATCCAGTACAATGTGACTTGTCACGTTTCCAACTGCCTGACCCATTCTGTCGAAATTTCAAATGTAATGCTTTTGATCGCAGAATTTCTGGATGATCCAGAATTTATACCCAGGACAGCTTGATTAACGTATGCAAACAGTCCGCAACACTGCACATCTTTAAAACAAAATATGCTTCTTAATGTTTGAAAACGAACCTATTGAACAGAATACAAAAGATGAACCTGTAGGTGACTAAGTACGCAGAGATTCCAGTTCGAGTTGCTATTGATGTGAGGGTTGTATCAGGCTATAATTTAGATGATTGATCCTCCTCAATTATTGTCCATTAGGGTGACAGAAAAAGGGTACAATCAGTTCTGTATTATTCGAATGACATGCTGCCGCAGTGAGTGAAATCCACTTTCACGTTAACGTATTCACAACTGATGCAGTAATGTTGAATTTGACCTGAGACTGTTCCACGCAAACTGGGATTGTGATTTTGCTTCTACACCCCAGATGCAACTATTTCCCGGGTGCAAAGCAGAGGAACAAGGGACGGAGACCCGTAACACAAGCCTCTGCCTCCTTTGCATTTCCCACACACTTCCAGGAGTTTCCCCAAGGCTCTACGAAGTGTCTCCACCCTGGACGAGGTGGAAGAATGTAAACATTATGGTAATGAGTTAATTTCCTGGGTTTCCACCTGCCAGAAGCCCAAATGCAGCAGCGCCCTTGATGAGTGGACACCCAGCGCCTCAGATTGGAGGATCTGAGAAGGGGCAGCCAACCTCCCCCTGTCTCCAGAAAGGTTGTTTGTTTTTTTTTCATTTTTCAGATGCAACAATGAGAGTTAGAGGCCTTCTGGCTGCTATTTGTGGACAACAGCCAGAGAGCCCTAAGCTGGAGGCCACTGCCATTGCTGCAGGCCTCCCAGGTCTGCGGCAGTAGTAGACCTTCCACCCCCACTTCTGGGCACCAGCCCCTTCCAAGGGTGTTCGTGTGCCAAAGGAACTTGAGGGGGCTTGACAGGGTGGATGCTGAGAGGATGTTTCCCCTCGTGGGGGAATCTAGAACGAGGGGGCATAGTTTCAGGATAAGGGGTCGCCCATTTAAGACTGAGATGAGGAGGAATTTCTTCTCTCAGAGGGTCGTGAATCTTTGGAATTCTCTACCCCAGAGAGCTGTGGAGGCTGGGTCAGTGAATATATTCAAGGCGGAGATAGACAGATATTTGAGCTACAGGGGAGTCAAGGGTTATGGGGAACAGGCAGGAAAGTGGAGTTGAGGCCATGATCAGATCAGCCATGATCTTATTGAATGGCGGAGCAGGCTCGAGGGGAATAATCCCAATACCAATCGCTCTGTATCTTACCTCTGCTTTCAATGTTTATCTACTTTTCCCTTAAAAGATGCAATGGTTTCTGCCTCAACTGTTCCCTGTGGAAAAGCATTCCAAAACTCCAGCAATTCTCTGCATACTGAAATTTCTCCGAGCCTCACGCTTCACTCTCTTAGTGTCAATTTTTAATTGATGACCTCTTATTACCGATTCTGCCACCCAGAGGAAGTAGTCTTTCCCTAATCGTCCTACTAAAACAATTTTAAAATCTCCATTCAACCTCTTCTTAGTGTGCTCCAGTGAAAATAGTCCCAGTATCTCAAGTCTCTCTTCATAACTTTAGTTTCCCATCCCTGAATCTATGTTGTATGTCCCCTGCGGCTTTAATGTCCTTTTCATCTGGAATGCCCTAAATTACACAAAGTACTCTTACTGTAGCCTATTGCGAATTTAATATAACCTCTTTGCTCTTGTATCTAATATCTCTATTTCTAAAACTCAAAATGCTATTGGCCTTTATCTACCTTATACCCAAATAATTATATCATTGTGTTCCTAGGTCTTTTTGTTCCTTTACACCCTTCAGCATCTTTCTAGTGAGCGTATATACCCATTTCTTGTTTTCCTCCCAAAATGCATTACCTTACATTTCTCTACATTCAATTCTGCCCATTATGCTAACTTATTTAGGTCCTTGTGAAATCTTTTACAGTCCTCTTTGCCATTTGCCAAAAAGCCTACTTTCGTGTCATCAGCAACTTTTCCGACATGACAACAGTGACTTCACTTCAAAAATACTTCATTGGCTGTAAAGCGCTTTGGGACGTCCTGAGGTCGTGAAAGGCGCTATATAAATGCAAGTCTTTCCTTTTTGATATTGTGGCTTCTATGCCCGTCCAAGTCATCTATATATATTGAGAATAAACATGAACCCAGCACTGACCCACATTTCTAGCCTCTTATACCATATGACTCTATTTTAGTCACAAGTGAGACACCTTATTGAATGCCTGGATTGTATACTCATATCTAGGAATGGGGATTGAACACATATATAATTTTTGATTCAGATTCACATGTGTTAGCAAGAGGACAGTTAATCTGTAAGAGCCATTCCAAATATCCGACCTGTTAGACAATTATGGATTGTTAAACCATAAATTGCACTTAAAACATCAACAGATGCAGTAATTTTTTTCATCTTTCAAATTTATGTGTAAGTCCCAGACAGTTATTAAATTGCAAATATTGTACTCTTTGGTTGGAAATTATGGGCAGCTGTGATTTCCCAATATGTACGGTCGGTGGCCAAGCCCCCGCCCCCAACTCCCCCCTCCCCCTTCCCCTCCAGTGGTCTAAACTCAGAAAGTTTCCTCATAAGTAAACATGTCAATGTCAAAAACACTTGCATCAAGGTCCTAGTCAGGCTCAAAACCAAGAACTCCCCATGGATGGATGGTGTAATGCTGAGGATGCTAAGTGGGATCAGAGACACGAGCAACAAAGGGCTGGCAGACATCATGAGGAAGTCAATGAATACAGAGGAAGTCTCCATGGGAACGGAAACAAGGCAGTGTAGCACCAAACTTCTTAAATAGGCAAAAACACAAATTAGTGTAACTATAGGCCCACTGAGGGAGTGCTGCACTGTCGGAGGTGCCGTCTTTCAGATGAGGTGTTAAACCGAGGTCCCGTCTGCTCTCTCAGGTGGACGTAAAAGATCCCATGGCACTATTTTGAAGAAGAGCAGGGCAGTTATGCCCGGTGTCCTGGCCAATATTTATCCCTCAACCAACATCACTAAGACAGATTATCTGGTCATTATCACATTGCTGTTTGTGGGAGCTTGCTGTGCACAAATTGGCTGCCGCGTTTCCTACATTACAACAGTAACTACACTTCAAAAAGTACCTCATTGGCTGTAAAGCGCTTTGGGACGTCCGGTGGTCGTGAAAGGCACAATATAACTGCAAGTCTTTCTTTATTAATCTACGTAGACCTATTAGTTTTGTAATCAATAAAATATGGGAAACATCAGGAACAAACTAGAAGACTATCAGTATGGAAGTAACCTAGTAAATGGCAGACATTATGGTTTCAGAAGGAAAATTCTATGCCGACCAACCTCCTTGACCTTTTTTCAGGAAGTCACGTCCCAACTTAACAATGGGAGCACCATGATGTAGTGTATCTCAGCTTCCAGAAACCTCAAAAGTTTCCTGTGACAAAATGCCACGTTTTGTTCCTGGCGTATCTTTTTTTAAACTGTCGTTTTCATTATACCCTCAGGGTATCTAGCAATGTCCAAGTAAAGTATGAGTTGCGACTGCTTGTTATTTCTCTTGAAGATAATAACCCAGTCTGCTTGAGACACAACAGCCCAAGAAACAGACAATACGGGCTGAATCCTCATCCATGATTCTGCCCGAAATGGGGCACGATAGCGGCAGAGAATGAGGCCGACTGCTGCCTCATTGTCGTAACTCGGTATTTCCTTCCATTGGAACCGCTGCTGGCTGCCCCTTCCCCACCCGCCCTCGTCGTACAAATGGCAGCAGTTGCACAGGACCTAGTTCCCTGGTGGATTTTCCTGGCGTTCTCCCCAATTACTGCTGCTTCCTGGGACTACCCTGTTGAAGATGGTGGTAGACTTAAGGAAGCTGCGGTAGGGGTACGGTAGCGTAGTGGTCATGTTACTAGACTAGTGATCCAAAAAACATGAGTTCAAATTCCACCGTGGCAGTTTGAGAATTTGAATTCTGTATAAAAGAAAATCTGAAAATTAAAAAAGCAGGTATCAGTAAAAGTGGCCGTGAAGCTAGCAGATTGTCATAAAAACCCAACTGGCGGACTAAAAGAAAAGAAAGACTTGCATTTATAAAGCGCCTTTCACGACCATTGGACGTCCCAAAGCGCTTTACAGCCAATGAAGTACTTTTTGAACTGTAGTCACTGTTGTAATGTAGGAAACGCGGCAGCCAATGTCCTTTAGGGAAAGTCATCTATGGTCCTTATCTTGTCTGGCCTATATGTGACTCCAGTCCCACACCAACATGGTTGACTCTTAACTGTCCTCTGAAGTGGCCTAGCAAGCCACTCAGTTGTATCAAACCGCTTCTCAGCGGTTCAATCAGAAGGCCCATCAGTACGTTCTCAGGGCAACTAGGGATGGGCAATAAATGCCGGCCTTCCCAGCAACGTCCTTTTCATACACATATTTAATAATTCGTTAGAAAAGGGTGTAGTGCCAGAAGAGTGGCGGATAGCTAACGTAATACCTATATTCAAGAAGGGAATAGAACATTTCCAGGGAATTATAGACCAGTCAGCTTAACATCGGTGGTAGGAAAAATAATGGAATCCCTACTAAAGGAGAAAATAGAAGAACATCTAGAAACCAAAAATATAATAAGGAATAGTCAGCATGGATTTCAAAAGGGAAAGTCTTGCTTGACCAACTTCATTGAATTTTTTGAAGAGGTAACAGAGAGAGTAGACAATGGTAAGGCAGTAGATTTAATTTATCTGGATTTTCAAAAGGCCTTCTATAAGGTACCCCATGATGAACAAGGTCAGAGAATGCGGAGTCAGGGGACAAGTAGCAGAATGGATATCTAGCTGGCTTCAAGACAGAAAGCAGCGAATAGGGGTAAAGGGTAGCTATTCACAGTGGCAGAAGGTGGGTAGTGGTGTTCCACAAGGATCAGTGCTGGGACCACTGTTGTTCACAATTTACATTAACGATTTAGACTTAGGAATCAAAAACACAATTTCTAAATTTGCGGATGACACCAAATTGGGGGGGATAGTCAATACTGAGAAGGACTGCAACAAATTACAGGAGGACATTAATAAACTTGCAGAATGGGCATATAATTGGCAAATGAAGTTCAACACAGATAAATGTGAGGTATTACATTTTGGTAGAAAGAATAGGGAGGTCACTTATTACTTGGAGGGTGCGAGTCTGGGTGGGGTCGAGGAACAAAGGGATCTTGGAGTACAAATAAACAAATCACTAAAAGTTGCAGCACAGGTTAGCAAGGCCATAAAAAAAGCAAACCGAGCACTAGGGTTTATTTCTAGAGGGATAGAATTGAAAAGTAGGGAAGTTATGCTAAACCTGTATCGAACCTTGGTTAGACCACACTTAGAGTGCTGCGTACTGTTCTGGTCACCATATTATAAAAAGGATAGAGAGGCACTGGAGAGGATGCAGAGAAGATTTACAAGGATGATACCAGAAATGCAAGGGTATACATATCAGGAAAGGATGAACAGGCTGGGTCTCTTTTCTCTTGAAAAAAGAAGGCTGAGGGGTGACCTAATAGAGGTCTTTAAAATTATGAAAGGTTTTGATAGAGTGGATACAGAGAGAATGTTTCCACTTGTGGGGAAGAGCATAACTAGAGGCCATCAATATAAGATAGTCACCAAGAAATCCAATAGGGAATTCAGAAGACACTTCTTTACCCAGAGAGTGGTGAGAATGTTGAACTCGCTACCACAGGGAGTGGTTGAAGCGAATAGTATAGATGCATTTAAGGGGAGGCTAGATAAGCACATGAGGGAGAAGGGAATAGAGGGTTATGCTGATAGATTTAGATGAGGAAAGACAGGAGGAGGCTCGAGTGGAGCATAAACGCCGGCATGGACTGATTGGGCCGAATGGCCTGTTTCTGTGTCGTATATCCGATGTAAAATGAAATAGCTCTGACGTTCCCCCAGTGGAGCGAGAGGACATTGTAGTGGCCTCCTCTCCCTCCAATCTAGCTCCCACTTATTTTCCTTTGGAGGCCTCAGTCTCTGCAATCCTGCTGACATCAAAGCAGAATTCGGCCAAATATGGCACCAAGGTGTCCTAGCAACACTGAAGTCACTCTGGGTGAAAGGGAAAACCGTCCAGTGGCAGGAATCATACCGGTCACAAAGGAAGATGGTTGTGGTTTTCAGAGACCAATTCATCGCAGCCCCAGGTCATCGCTGCAGGAGTTCCTCAGGGCAGTGTCCTAGGCCCAACCATCTTCAGCTGCTTCATCAATGACCTTCCCTCCATCAGTAAGTCAGCAGTGGGGCTATTTGCTGACAATTTCACAACTTTTCCAATAATGATGAATCCCATGCTAGTCTACAGCTGGACTTGGATCACATCCAGGCTTGAGCTGACAGGTAACATTCGTGCCACATAAGTGGCAGGTAATGATCTTTTTGAACAAGAGAAAGCTCGGACATTTTCCCATGATCTTCAATGGCACATCTATCGCCGAATCCACCACCAATCAACAGAAGCTTAACTAGACCATCCAGAATCTGGATACTCTGTGATGAGTAGTTCACCTCCTAACCCCTCAAAGCCTCGCCACCATCTACAAGACTCAAGTCAGGAATGTGATGGAATATTACCACTCACCTGGACGGGTGCAGCCACAACACTCAGGAAGCTCGATACCGAACTTTGATCAATACCTCTGCCACTGGACTCAATATCCACCAACAGTGCTCTATGGCTGTAGCATGTGATATGTACAGGAGTCACTGCAGCAACTCACCAAGCTTAGTTCAGCAGCACCTTCCTCCCCCTGCAACTTCTATCACTGAAAAGCACAAGAGCAGCAATGTTCTGGGAACACCATCGCCTCCAAATTCCCCTCTAAGTTACACATTACCCTGGCTTTGACGTACATCAGCGTTTCTTCATTGTCGCTGAGTTAATATCCTGGAATTCCCTACCTAACACCATCATAAGAGCGCCATAAGCACAAGGACCGCAGTGATTTAAGGAGGAGGCCCACCACCACCCGTCAGGGTAAGTTGGGATGAGCAATGAATGCAGCCTTGTCAGCATTGCCCACATCCTGAGAACAAATAAAAAAAACAGTGTCTATTGACACCACTGTGCCAGCCAATGAAATGCACCATGTCAGCCAATGAATTGCACCGTGTCAGCCAATGAGTTGGAGGCGGGGCAGGACTTACAGAAAACAGAGTCTATTTTATGGCAAACCGAGACTATGTACGCAGCAGAGTCTATTTAAACAGAATGTGAGGTTCGGGTTTTTTGCATCAAAATTTCACTACATCTAAAATGTAGCATTTTACACATTACAACAACAACAACAACTTGTATTTATACGGCGCCTTTAACGTATTAAAACAGAACTCGTGACCGAAAGTCTCCCAATAAAAGCAGGATTATTTCTCCAGCAAAATGCAGTGAGTGGAGGATAGCTACATAGTACAAATTATGTGCTTGAAATCAATCCCAGTCACTGACAGTAGTGTGGTCTCCAGGCGTGACTGACTGGAGAATTACCCAATTATCGCCATTCTGGCCGGGACTTGTGGTGTCGCTTTATGCAGCCTTTAAAAAAAAAGCACGTCTCAGGAAATTGCAGATGTGCAGCCATAATTTTCCACCCATAGTTCTAATTGATGGAAAATCATTGCATTTGCCTCACTGAGATTACATTATTTATTATTACAAGGCACAAGTCAGGAGTGTGATGGAATACTCTCTATATGCCTGGATGAGTGCAGCTCCAACAACACTCGAGAAGCTCGACACCATCCAGGACAAAGCAGCCCACTTGATTGGCACCCCATCCACCACCTTAAACATTCACTCCCTCCACCACCGGCGTACCGTGGCTGCAGTGTGTACCATCTACAAGATGCACTGCAGCAACTCGCCAAGGCTTCTTCAGCAGCACCTCCCAAACCCGCCACCTCTTCCACCTAGAAGGACGAGGGCAGCAGGCGCATGGGAACACCACCACCTCCAAGTTCCCCTCCAAGTCACACACCATCCTGACTGAGAAGTATATCGCCGATCCTTCATCGTCGCTGGGTCAAAATCCTGGAACTCCCTACCTAACAACACTGTGAGAGCACCTTCACCACATGGACTGCAGCGGTTCAAGAAGGCGGCTCACCACCACCTTCTCAAGGGCAATTAGGGATGGGCAATAAATGCTGGCCTTGCCAGCGACGTCCACATCCCATAAATTAATAAAACTTAGGTGCAAGCAGAAAGTGAACTAACACTTTTGCTATTATTGCATTTTAACAAAAAAAAGGAGCTTAAAAGTAATGCGAATTTGAACAAAGTTCCTGCAATCTCCCCATGTGTGCTCTGTGAGTGTCACTCCCCACTGGAAGTGTCAGATCAAGGAATCCCCCTGGTCTACAAATCATATATGTTTGCGCAGAAAAAAATACATTTGTTTTGGCAAATAATTTGCTTGACTGTTTTACGAGATAAATCAGTCATATAATACAATTTGATTGAATAATGTGTGACCTTTAATGAGTGCCATATTCTTTTTTAAGTGATTTGAATTTCAGAACTGTGTACCATATGGGTCCTTCCTTCTCATTGGTGAAAAGAAAATCTTCTGGCAAGTTCTATTCTAAAATAGAGGACCTACGTTTAATTGAAGCCCATAGTTGCTGTCTTATGCTTTAATCAGCTCTGTCTCCTCTTTAGTAGTGCAAAACCTAATGTGTTGTTCATTATAGCCTTAATATGCATTTATTAAGTGCCTGCAGAGTAGATGCAATTTATCCCAAGAGGCTTTCCTTTGAAACTTCAGGTAGTCGGGGAATTTAGTGAAACAGATTGCGGTGTCTTAGTTGTAGAGATAGCACCGAAATAGACATCATGGATTCATTATTCAGATACATGAAAAGCATTTAAAATCCCTTTCAGTGGGCTTGATGGTGGCAGTTGTCTTGGTGCTAAAGTCATCTGGGACTCAGATCGTTGCTTTAATTTATTGGCTGAGTTAATAGCATCTTCTATACAAGTAAAGCTGAAGTGCTAGCTGTTGTCGGCATAATTCTCTATAGCCCATGAAGCAATCACGGTAAAGAACTGCTTCATGTAAGTCTCCAGGCATTAATGCTGGCTGTCAGTGTTAGGTGCAGAGAGCGACATGGTGTTTATACTGACGCAGTAGGAAATGATACTGCGTAGTCTGAGATGAACATGCAGCAATTTTGGGACTGAGGAAGAAGGGTGGGAATTTTAACTCCAGGGCAGGACAGCCATCTAATGAGCGGCAGATTGGAGGCCCAGCTAATTTTAAAGGCCCAGCTTCATTAACACGCCACTGGCAGACTTCCTGACCAAGGCGGCCGGGTAGTCGCCGGGAAGCGGCGGAAAGTCGGGAGGCTGTGAGGCCACCTGCTGCCAAGCCCAAGAGGGGGAAGGAGGTTCCAGGGCGTCAACGGTTCAGGAAGAGGGGGGATGGATGGGGGGAGGGGGTGGTCCGGGCAGGGGAGACCTACATTTCCCGTGTGGGGCACAGAGGAGCACAAAGGAAAATTTTAAACTTACCTTTCAGGGCCTCTGGCCAGGGTTTCTGCTGTTGGGCTGATCACTGCGGGCGCACCACTGACTTCCTGGTTAAGGTGGCCAGGATGTCCAACCTCATTGGACAGTATATTGGATTTGCATTCCACAGCCCCCTCACGGGAAACTCACTCTAATTCACTCTGGAAACAGGTCAGGCCCCAAGTCTAGACGTACTCTGGCAGTTTAGCATTGGTGCAAAGCGGAAATCACTTTGCACCAACATTAAACTGCAGTGCAAATGCATTTTAGTATGTTCCTATTTGTATTGGGGTAGCGGGCACGCAAGCAAAGTGGTTATGTTACTGGACTAGTAATCCAGAGGCCTGGACAAATAATCCAGAGAATGTGAGTTCATAATACCACCACTGCAGTTTAAGAAAATCTGGAAATTATACGAGTAAAAAGTGACCATGAAGCTCTCAGATTGTCATAAAAACCCAACTGGTTCACTAATGTCCTTCAGGGAAGGGAACCCAGTCTGGCCAACATGTGATTCTGGTTCCACACCAACATGGTCGATGCTTAGCTACCCTCTGAAATAGCCTAGCAAGCCACTCAGTTAAGGACAAATAGGGACAGACAATAAATGCCGGCCTTGTCAGTGATGTCTACATCCTGAAAATGAATGTACAACCTTTGCCTTGGAGCAAGAGACCAAGGGGGAGAAATTCAGTATCGCCCCATTTGGGGCGCAATTATCAGCCGGGCGCAAAGATTAGCGCCTGGCGCTAATTATCGCCTCTGACTGCAAACTTGACTTTTATCACCCCTGGAGGTGATTGGAGCGCTAAATCAGGCCGTTCACACCTGTCTTAAGGCGCAAAGGCCGAGGAGCGAGGCGCTACCTCAGAGCGCTGGCGAAGCTCATGTGATGTCAGTCAGCAATGGAACACACACACAATGGCGCGGGCCAGTTCTTAAAGGGGAGGGTTGATCTTGCTTTCCATCCACATCCTGCTCATTGCAGCCTTGAATCTCGGCCTGGAGAGACCTGTACATCAAATCTGCTGGAAAGAACAATGGAGAGTACCAGGGAAAGAGCTCAGAGTGCAGCACCCAAAGTCTCTTCTATATCGATACAAGGAAGGGCAAATCAAAATGAAACTGCAAAGTGCAGCTCAGTACCCAAAACTCCTTCACACAGCGTTGAATCTCTCCAGAAGTCTGTCTCTCTCTCTCTCTCAGAATGCATGGTTCAAAAATGTCACCAACAATAAAAGGCAGGAAGCGGTCGCCTTTAAATAGTGCTCCCCCAGTCCCTTCCTGACTGCAAAACGCTCCCCTCAACCTGTCGTTGCTAGCGGCAGGCGGTAAGGCAGGGGGCGCCACTCAATATACGCTCCGGGGCACTACCGGGGCGTTGCGCACTCGACTGACGTCACGATCTGCCGGCGCAGGAGATCGTGACGGTAGTGTTTAGCGCCGCCGCAAAATGTCTAGTTAATTTCGCGAGCGGCGCAAACATCGCCGCGCCCGGGCGCTAGTTGCTTTGCGCCCCATTAGCGCCCTCTTAAGGCGTTAACGGGAGGCGCAACCAACTGAATTTTCCCCCCCAAGGAACATAGTATATATCCAACAACAGCACTAAGAACAGTCTTGCCAAAACTCCAGGCCTACAAACTTCAAAAAGGACAAACCAGCAAATAAGGAATTAGTGCAAATAAAACTTTGTTTCTTGGGCTTTGCCAGCTGGATTGTCAGAGCTTGAGGACCACATGTTGGCCTTAAGGCTTCAGGTTAAATACCCCTAATTTAAGGTCTTTCTCAACCCTTATAAGACAAATGTTGAATTGAAATCCCTGTATCATAATAGTAGACCAGCTTTATTGACTCAAAACGCCTTTCTGAATTAAGGATACCACAATTGGACCCTGGCCTTAAATCTATTTGATTTCCGGCTCTTCCCAGTTCTGACGAAAGGTCATCGACCTGAAACGTTAACTCTTTCTCTCTCCACGGATGTTGTCTGGCCCGCTGAGTTTTTCCAGCGTTTTCTGTTGTTATTTTGGATTTCCAGCATCCGCAGTATTTTGCTATCATACCACAATTGGATCTGGGCTTGGATTGCATACTACATGAAGATATTAGACAATCGATTGGAATTTGATATTGCCAATGTTGTTTGGCATTATTTCATTTTGTTCCTGGGCTAACAATACAAAAGATATTTGTCATTCTGAGATGACCAGAGCAGCAGGAACATTTATTTTAGCTTGATGACTGGTTTCATAACTGAATGCTCTTCATACAGTCTTACATAAGAACATAAGAAATAGGAGCTGGAGTAGGCCATTTGGCCCATCGGCCAGAATTTTGCCAGCGCTCAGGGGGTGGGTTTGGAGGCGGGACATCCGGCAAAACCGCAAAGATTGACAGCGGGCAGGAAACCCGCTGTCAACCCGCCTCCAATCAATCTTCCCAAGTGTAGGGTCCCCGATTTACGCATGGACCCGACACCTAGCGGCAGGAAGAGGATTATAGCCACTTACCTGCCTGTTAAAGGTTGTTAACAGGCAGTCAACAGGCTCTTTTGTAATTTTGTAAAAGTGTGGTGTGTTGTGAGTCTGCTGTAATGTTTCTGCATTGATGACAGCTGCAGAAGTGCTGTGAAGGATCCAATGGTGAACTGGTGAGTTTCAGAGGTAAGAAAATGTTGGGAAAATCATTTTTAATGCATTTACACTTTTCTGTAGGTAACAAGTTTTGAATTGTATGTGTAGTCCCACCTCATTGGGAGAACCTCTCTCACCAGTGACAGATCACTTCTGTAACCTCACCTGCAGCTGCCATCTGTTCTAGCCTAAGGAGGGAGTCACTGGAGAGCCTGGGTGCAAGAACTCACCTGTGAACAGTGATTGTCAGTGCTTGCAGCACCTCAATGCTGTCAAATACTGAGAAATGAGCTGTCAAAGAAAAATTGTGCGTGGTCCCTTTAAGAAAACTGGCAGATGACCCGTCATCAAATGACGTCATCTGACCGGCTTCTTCTTAATTGGCCGGCAAGCCCGCAGGGCGGGCTTAACAAGGCCAACTGACATAAAATCATGTTCATGGGTCGGATGAAGCTGGGGGTGGGACTGGAACCCGGAAACCAGCTGACCCGCTCCCAAGCCGCATCGATCGATTAAATCGCAGCCTTCGAGCCTGCTCCGCCATTCAATAAGATCATGGCTGATCTTCTACCTCATCTCCACTTTCCTGAACTATCCCCATATCCCTTGATTCCCTTAATATTCAAAAATCTATCGATCTCTGTCTTGAATATACTCAATGACTGAGCCTCCACAGCCCTCTTGGGTAGAGAATTCCAAAGATTCACCACGCTCTGAGTGAAGAAATTTCTCCTCAACTCAGTCCTAAATGGCCGACTCCTTATTCTGAGACTGTGACCCCTGGTTCTAGACTCCCCATCCAGAGGAAACATCCTCCCTGCATCTACCCTGTCAAGCCCTGTAAGAATTTTGTATGTTTCAATGAGATCACCTCTCATTCTTCTAAACTCTTGAGAATATAGGCCTAGTCTACTCAATCTGTCCTCATAGCACAATCCCCCATCCCAGGAATTAGTCCGGTGAACCTTCGTTGCACTCCCTTTATGGCAAGTATATCCTTCCTTAGGTAAGGAGACCAAAACTGTACACAATACTCCAGGTGTGGTCTCACCAGGGCCCTATATAATTGCAGTGAGACGTCTTTATTCTTATACTCAAATCCTCTTGTAATAAAGGCCAACATACCATTTGGTTTCCTAACTGCTTGCTGTACCTGCATGTTAACTTTCAATGATTTGTGTACAAGGACACCCAGGTCCCTCTGACCACCAACATTTCCCAATCTCTCATCATTTAAAAAATACACTGCTTTTCTATTTTTCTAGTGAATGGGATCAAGCCCATTCATTAGCAACCCTCTACAATGTATAAGATGACAGAAAATAAATTAAGCCATAAAAACTGTGTTTCAATTACCTTCTGAATTCAACCCAGAAAATATGATACAAAGAATAAAAAGGTGAGTATGAATATTTTAGAAGAATGTAAATAATTCAATGGTTCTGATATTATAGAACAAAACTTTGATGATTTACATTGTCATCAAAACATAGAAACTGTATTACAACTCAATACACATCTCATTTTATATTAATTATAATATATATCTAAGTTACAGCTGGGGTGCTTTACCAGATAATCTTCTCCCTCCCGTCAATGGCCCTACCATTACATGTTAGTATATGGTGTGCAGCATTGCTAGTTTTGCCCATCAATGCACCACCTCTGTTGCTGTTCACATTACTGGAAGGGGGGAGGGGCTTTATAGCAGTTATGGTTAAAAACTATTTCTGATAACAATGTCATGCTGCAGGGGACCGAATTTGCTAGTAGAAGATCATTAGAATCTTAAAGATTACAACACTGAAGACTATTCAGACCTTGACACCTATGCTGGTGCCAGCTCCTCAAATGTCTAATCCTATTTTCCTGTATCCTTTAATAGTCTTCCTTTTTAAATACCTATTCCATTCTATTTTAAACAATGTCATATAGTCTCTTCCTCAATAGCTACTTGTGGTAAAGTACTTTATGGTCTAACAACCCACTTGTGACAAAAAATCTTCTACCTTCCCCTTCTGTGATAATGCCCCCTTATTACTGGATTTGCTAACCACAGTACACAGTCTTTCACTATTTACATAGAACCACATAGAATTTACAGCACAGAAACAAGCCATTTGGCCCAACTGGTCCATGTTAGTTGGGACAATCCGATGGATCCTAAGAAAGGATATACTTGCCATAGAGGGAGTGCAGCGAAGGTTCACCAGACAGATTCCTGGGATGGCAGGACTGTCGTATGAGGAGAGATTGGGTCAACCAGACCTGTATTCACTAGAGTTTAGAAGAATGAGAGGGGATCTCATTGAAACGTATAAAATTCTGACAGGGCTAGACAGACCGGATGCAGGGAGGATGTTTCCCCTGGCTGGGGGGTCTAGAACGAGGGGTCACAGTCTCAGGATACGGGGTAGGACACTTGGGACTGAGATGAGGAGAAATTTCTTCATTCAGAGGGTGGTGAATCTGTGGAATTCTCTACCACAGAAGGTTGTGGAGGCCAAGTCACTGAATATATTTAAGAAGGAGATAGATAGATTTCTAGACACAAAAGGCATCAAGGGGTATGGGGAGAGAGCGGGAATATGGTATTGAGATAGAGGATCAGCCATGATCATGTTGAATGGCGGAGCAGGCTCGAAGGGCCGAATGACCTACTCCTGCTCCTATTTTTCTATGTTTCTATCCATGGTCACTTTTACTGATACCAGATTTTTAAAATTATTTCCAGGTTTTTTTAAACTGAATTCAAATTCTCAAACCGTCACAGCGGGATTTGAACTCATGTTTTCTGGATTACTAGTCCAGTAATATAACCATGATACAACCCTACCCCAATGCACTCCCACCTATAAAGATTTATACAACTGCACCCCGGATCAGCTTTCTTCTGTCTTTTTTCGCAAAATGTGCAACTTCACATTTCTTTGCATCTACCATCTATCTGCCCACTCTACTAACCAGTGATTTCCTGAATCATTCCTCACTGCTATGCCCTTTAATTTGATGTCATAAGCAAACTGCAATATCTTTCCTCTTCTGCTTATGTCCAAATCATTTATGTGAATGCACATAGCCCTGGGACACATCATTACCCACATTCCGCCAATCCATAAAAAATCTATTGATTCCCTACTTTTTGCTTTCTTTTCTTAGCTATATCTCTATCCATGTCGGTACAATATTTTAACACCATGTGTGCTTTAATTTTACCAAGTATCTTATATGACATTTTATCAAAATTTGCTGAAAATCCATATATACAAAACCTGCAATATTCCCTTTAACTGTTCACTCTTACTCAAAAAATTGAATTGAATTAAATGAACCAATTATAACCTGTCGTTTACAAACCCATGCTGACTGCCCCTGATTATCCCAAGCCTTCCAAATTGATCGTTAATTTTAGTCCATATAATGGATTCTAGGGAGAAATTGGCCTCCTTTGCGCCTCCCGTCAGTGCCTCCAGGTGGGTGATAACAGGGCGCTAAGGGCTTACCGACCGGGCGCGGCGAAATTAACGACGCCTGCAAACTTCCATGGCGGGTTAGTGCTGGCGCTAAAACTTACCGCCTTGATCTCCCGCGCCCCGGAGATCATGACGTCATCCGGTGCGCAGCGCCCCGTTATCGCCCCGGATGTAAAATTCGCTTCTGCCCCCTGCAGCATCGCCGGGCATCAGCAACGGCAGCTGCAGGAGGCATTGTCACCTCGGCTGGCCGCTTGGGGAGTGCCAATTAAAGGCAGTGGTGGTCAGGTCGGCCAAAATGTAATAATGTCCCCAGTATGCTGTATTTTGATTTTTTTTCCAGCCCGCGATTGATCAGCCCTGCGCTCTCTTAGAGTGCTTGGGGCTGCTATGCGCGTATCGCAGGCGCTGTCGACGCCCATTCCCAGCCTTAGCCTTCAATGACCGCAGCATTGGCCCTTCCCTTTAAGGGCGGGAAGGAGCCTGTAAAACCGGCAGCGCTGCACGGAACATTGCTCAGTGCTCTGCCACTACCACCCCTCTCGCTCCCTTTAGCGCTCTAAGGGAAGTAGTAGCGCTTAATTTAGCGCTCCACTTCCCTCCTGGAGCGCTAAACCGGAAGTTCCCATCGGAATCAATTGTGTAGTGCCCGGCGATACTTTTGTGCTCCCGCAAAAGTTAGCGCCCCAATTTCTAGCCCTTCAAAGGTTTACTAACAACAGAAGCAACATTAATTTGTCTATCATTTCCTGACTTACCGCTTTCCCTTTTCTTTTGAATAAGGTTGTAATGTTTGCCACTGCCAATCCTTTCCACAATCCCCATTTTCCAAGAGGTTAGTGCCTCTGCTATCTCCTCTCTAACCTCCTTTAGTATGCTGGGCTTCTACCATCTGGGCTGGGTGACTTTCCTACCTTTAATCCCATTAACCTTTTCAATATTGTTTCTTTTTGAATATTTATCTCCACTAGTAACTCTTTTATTACCTTCTTCAGGTAAACCATAGAGTCCTACCATCATCTTCCACTCCAATAACTGATGCAAAATGTATTTTACGCACCTCTGCCATCCCCTCCTTCTCAAATACAACATAATTGCTTTGTATCAATTTTTGGATTATCCTCTTACTTCTTATCTGTTGTTTAATTTGTGTTAGCCACCAGATTCTTTCATAATTCCTTTTAGTCTGTGTAATTGCTCTTTTTTCTTGACTAAAGGTAATTGGGCCACAATTTGCTGGAGTATGGTATCTTGCGGCATGCCTGGTTAGTTAGACTTTTTCCTGCATCCTTCAGCTCAAAATTTTTTTGACCTGTAAATTGCTGGAAGTGCGAGCTGATAATGGCACGGCGAGGGCAACAGGGCATCTGGGACCTTGGTGAACAACTGGACCAACAGTGTATCTCCTTAACCAATGAGACTTAAAGTGGTTAGCACTGGTGCCTCACAGCGCCAGGGACCCGGGTTCGAATCTGGCCTCGGGTGACTGTCTGTGTGGAGTTTGCACATTCTCCCCGTGTCTGCGTGGGTTTCCTCCGGGTGCTCCGGTTTCCTCCCACAGTCCAAAAATGTGCGGGTTAGGTTGATTTGGCTATGATAAATTGACCCTTAGTGTTAGGGGGGTATTAAATATGTGGGGTTATGGGGATAGGATGGGATATGTTAGGGGGAATTAAATACGTGGGGTTACGGGGGTAGGGTGGGATATGTGTACTGTGGGGATTAAAGCAGGGACAGGGTACTGGATTTGGATGATCAGCCATGATCGTATTGAATGGTGGAGCAGGCTCGATGGGCCGAATGGCCTACTCCTGCTCCTAGATTCTATGTTTCTATGTTTCTATTGTGAAATAAACAGAGGATGGACTGAGAAGGAGGGTGAATTCAATGTCAAATCAGGTAGAGAAAGAGAAATAAAGGGCTGAATTTTCCGGGGTGGTAGCGGGCGCGATCGGTGTCGGGTCGGGTGGGAAAGTTGTTATTTTTGACAGCGGGTCGGGAACCCGCTGTCATCTCGCTCCCACGCGCCTTTCCCCCAGGCGCGTCTGTCATCACGGAGCTGACCCGAGCGGCAGTGGCGGGGGACCAATTGAGATGATTATCAGGTATTTTACAGGCACTTGAAAGCTTTTTTTCACTTACTTTTTAAATTTCCCTGCATGGCCATGGGATTCGCGCAGCTCGGGAACCACATCTGTCAACCTGGGGCATGAGTTCCGTGGCCATTGCTCCAGCTGATTACTTGACAGCATGGAAAACAAACCAAAATAAAAACATGTTGATTACATCAGCTAACAGATTGATGGAGATTCTGTTCTACTTGGAAAGCTACTGGTAAATGTTAATTCAAAAATTCTTGAAGGGTTGTCTGCTGAAGGCTCCCCTCCTACCCTGGATGGTGAGGGAAATACATTTTTCACTGGCCATTCTCAGCTGTTGCCTTCCAACTCAACAGTAATTGCAGTGAATTGATCTGCACTATAAAAAATGACACATACCATTTAAATAAATGTTTGTGTTGTTTCTGGTCAGGTTTTTCTCACAGTCTACTGTGATTGTCCAGTTACACATTAAATCATGTCATCAACCGTAACAATTTCATTCTCATCACTCATTCCACTGGTTCAATTTGCTTTCAGTCCCTGAATATAACTAATTTAATTTTTCAGTCTAAGACTTTGGGGGTGAATTTCTGCAAAGGTTCTGTCATTTGTCCATTGTTAACTTCAAAGGAAGAGCTGTAGAAATCCCAGAAACACATTGTAAGCACCACTTACACTGTTTGTCAGGGTTTCCGCAGCTCTTCCACTGAACTTGCATAAGATTGTAAATCCATCCCTTTACAATTACATTTAAAATCTGCTTAATTTCATATATTACCTATAAACACACATCTTTTATTTGTTCCAGTTACTGATACAAAAGTCTATAGATTTGTGACTAAAGCACCAATAACTTGCCAATTAATGCACTTTTTTCATTATGTTCTTGATCGTATTTGTAGATGGCATCATATTACTTAATGATAATATTATTTAAATATTTCTTTGTCACTCATATATAACTTTTATTATATTATTGTAGAGTAAAGATTCAACACCCACTTTGTTAAATTAAACTTCAAATGTAATGTGGCCATGGTCCTTTTAAAGATCCCGGCTGAAAGCATGTCATGAATGACGTCACCAGACCTGCTCCATCTAATTGGGCCGGGTAACGCGCTGGGCAGGCTTAATAGGCCCCATTAAGGTAAGTTCATTTTCAACAGCGGGATGGAGCCAGCAGCGGGGTCGAGACCCACCACGGACACCGCCCACACGGGACCCGCCCAGGTAGGCAAAATTCCAGCCAAAGAGAGGGAAATAAAGATTGGATTAACACAGAGAGGAAAAAGAGACAGAAAGGAAAAGTAAGAAGAAAAATTAACATTTAATATTTGACAGTTTAAAAATCTCCAACAACAAATTGCTACATCAAGGAATGAGACTCCACACTTTTAATTGTTCACTTGCTGGCCAGAGAGGTTGATTGGCAGTCATTATTAATGTGCAAATGCAGCAACTTCATGAAATTCACGGGGAGGTTAAGGGCGAGATGTCATTTTCGCGAAGTTAACGGCAGAGCAGCGCAAATCGTCCAGCAACTTGTAGTGATTCGCATTCACACGCCATTACTATTTCAGCAAATTCTGGCCCAATATATTGAGGACAAAATTGCACTGTGCTTTATTAATAATAAACTCTTCAAATCACCTATATGAAATTCCCCTGCCTGCCATTTTAACAAAGCCATCTAAAATAACTAACATCTAACTAATATCAACTAGTGCATTTTCACCCAGTTTAACTGCAATATTGTGCATCATTTTTCAACTACCCAATTTGGGTTTGCTGGAAAAACATAACTGAACTGTGGAGAGTGTCTCTTATATTGAAAAGCATCGGTTGGTTCCTGTTTAGAAAGGGGGGGGAGAGTGAACAGTTATGATGTAAAGCTTCAGAAAGGCTATGGTTGAACCTTAAAGAAGACCCATAAAACATTAATCAAGACGAGCGATCAATAAATTCTCAAGTGCTGATTGTGCTCTGAGAGGTTTGCTGATTTGTGAGATAGTTTATCATTTGTACCATATAATGCTTTTTTTTCATAAAAAGCCGAGCATTAAGATTGGCATACAAAGAAGTGTGGCACTTAGCAAATTAATTATTAACAAAAGACTGCAACCACAAGGACTATGACTTGCATTGTTCATGCAAGGACATTGTGAAAAATTAGTCCAAAATTTTTATGCCATTTAGAACATAGAACAATGTTGCAAAATGTCTTTGTGTTATGCAGCTCACAGTAGATAATTAATGAGATAGGAACAGACATTATGAAACAAATCAATTTTTAATTCGAGGTATGGCAGAAAATCAATATTGATTAATAATTTAGGCAAGAGATATAAAAATAAGAACTAAACGGCTTAAAACTTTAGCCATCCAACAAGGTTTATGATTAGCAACTTTACTATTTAAGTAAAAACAGAGAATAGATTTGCAGGAATTTCTGTATGCGATTTGGCTTTTTCTGTTACACCACATTTTACAGGATCATAAGCCATCCATTTTATTCAGAGAATTCTCTAAAATGAAATTACGAATCTTAATTTCAATATTTGGCAATTGATTGTTGGAATCAAAATTTTATATCATGTACTACAATTGAAATTGAATAGAAAATAGCTTTGGTACAATATGGAGTCTATCAAAGTACTGAGGAAGTACCTGCAACGAATTTGTAACTTCATCTTATCTGTGTTATTAAGGCTGTTTTCACTCATGCAATAAACTCAGTTTAATTGCACATGATGATATGAAAATCATGGATTAAAAAGGTAGACTGGCATCGGCCCCCATTGAGACTTGTCTCTATAGATTGCTCTTCTGCTTTCAATGGAATAAAACAAAAAATCTAAAAATAACTTTGGGCTCGATATTGGACCACATTGCACCCATTTTACGGACATAAAATGGACGCAATGAGGGCCAAATTCAGGGATCAACGTCCTGCGACCCAAGGGTGCCTTAAAGACGTCCAACCTGATGTTCGGTTGGGTTATTTTTCAGGCGTCCGGAATGGCCGCCTACAATAGGCATTGGGCCCCATGCATAGGCTAATGAGGCGCCTAACGCCTATTTCAGGACCTCTCTGGGGAATTGGGCTGCTCTGAGCAGAGCAGGTGCCGGGCCTGCTCTGCTCGAACTTTCTTGGCATCGATAAGGCCGAAAAAAAGATGTGAATCTTTTTTAAGTTTGATGTGGAGCCAGGAGGATCAGGATAAGTCCCACTGCCGTACCGCGATTGGACCCCCATCCCAAGTCCTTCTCTCTCCCCGGGACTTACCTGAGAGCTGATGCCGGCGAGGCAAGGGAACAAAGATTGATCCGTTGACAATAGGCAAGCTGCTCCTGGAGGCACGACAGGCATCGACAGCTCCTGGGGCTGGGTTCATTTGTGCAACTGGGGGCGTTAGTATTGCGCCTACAAGAGCACTTCCCTGCCTCAATACATCTGCCAGAGGATAGAGGAGTAGCTTTGGGCAGCTCTGCTGAGGTCCCCACATGTCTAGGCCAAAAAAAAGAATTCTGTGAAACGTTTCTTCTTCCTAGTGGAACTGTGTACTTTCAGAGTAATCAATCCCCTCCAGGATCAATTACCTCACCCGAATAATAGTTTGAGGCCTTCACTAAGCCATTAACAGAACCATTGGACCTATCAAGAAGTGTACGGGTGGAAATTCCCATGGAAGCCATTCTCCAGACATGCCCCCTTGGCATGCCAAGTAGAATAAAATCCTGGTGGAACTGGGTATTGCCCATCATTCCTGGTCTCCCCAGGTGAATATTAGGCTTTCAATCTCTCTGACCGAAAGAATTTCAGGCCCAGGTACACATATACAATTTGGTCCATGATGCATACCATCTTGTTGCGTATCCTGTGTGTGTGTATATATTTATATATGTATATATTTATCAGCTCCTTTTCACAGAATTATTAACAACAACAACAACTTGTATGTATATAGCGCCTTTATGTAGTAAAACGTCCCAAGGTGCTTCACAGGAGCGTTATCAAACAAAATTTGACACTGAGCCACATAAGGAGATATTAGAGCAGACGACCAAAAGCTTGGTCAAAAGAGGTAGGTTTTAAGGAGCGTCTTAAAGGAGCAAAGAGAGGTAGAGAGGCGGAGAAGTTTAGGGAGAGAATCCCAGAGCTTAGGGCCTTGTCAGCTGAGGGCACGGCCACCAACAGTGGAGTGATTAAAATCGGGAATGCTCAAGAGGCCAGAATTAGAGGAGCACAGATAACTTAGAGGGTTGTAGGCTGGAGAAGATTACAGAGATAGGGAGGCCATAGAGGGATTTGAAAACACGGATGAGAATTTTAAAATCAAGGTGCTGATTAACCGGGAGCCAATGTAGGTCAGCGAGCACAGGGGTGATGGGTGAGTAGGACTTGGTGCGAGTTAGGACATGAGCAACAGAGTTTTGGATGACCTCAAGTTGACGGAGGGTAGAAAGTGGGAGGCCAGCCAGGAGTGCGTTGGAATAGTCAAGTCCACATAAGAACATAAGAAATAGGAGCGGAGTAGGCCATTCGGCCCATCGAGCCTGCTCTGCCTTTCAATAAGATCATGGCTGATCTTCTACCTCATCTCCACTTTCCTGAACTATCCCCTATCCCTTGATTTCCTTAATATTGAACAATCTATCGATCTCTGTCTCGAATATACTCAACAACTGAGCCTCCACAGCCCTCTGGGGTAGAGAATTCCAAAAGATTCACCACCCTCTGAGTGAAGAAATTTCTTTTCAACTCAGTCCTAAATGGCCGACCCCTTATTCTGAGACTGTGAACCCTGGTTCTAGATTCCCCAGCCAGGGGAAACATCCTCCCTGCATCTACCCTGTCAAGCCCTATAAGAATTTTGTATGTTTCAATGAGATCACCTCTCATTCTTCTAAACTCTAAAGAATATAGGCCAAGTCGACTCAATCTCTCCTCATAGGACAATCCCCCCATCCCAGGAACCAGTCTGGTGAACCTTCGTTGCACTCCCTCTATGGCTAGTATATTCTTCCTTAGGTAAGGAGACCAAAACAGTACACAATACTCCAGGTGTGGTCTCACCAGGGCCCTATATAATTGCAGTAAGACGTCTTTACTCTTATATTCAAATCCTCTTGTAACAAAGGCCAACATACCATTTGCTTTCCTAATTGCTTGCTGTACCTGCATATTAACTTTCAGTGATTTGTGTACAAGGACACCCAGGTCCCTCTGAACACCAACATTTCCCAATCTCCCATCATTTAAAAAAATACTCTGCTTTTCTATTTTTCCTACCAAAGTGGATAACTTCACATTTCTCCACGCTATATTCTATTTGCCATGTTCTTGCCCACTCACTTAGCCTGTCTGTGTCCCCTTGAAGCCTCCTTGTATCCTCCTCACAACTTACATTCCCACCCAGCTTTGTATCATCAGCAAACTTGGATATATTACATTTGGTCCCCTCATCCAAATCATTGATGTAGATTGTGAATAGCTGAGGCCCAAGAACCGATCCTTGTGGTACCCCCATAGTCACAGCCTGCCATCCTGAAAAAGACCTGTTTATTCCTACTCTCTGTTTTCTGTCCATTAACCAATCCTCAATCCATGCTAGTAGATTACCCCTAATCCCATGAGCCCTAATTTTTTTTAATAACCTCTTGTGTGGCACCTTATCGAACGCCTTCTGAAAATCCAAATACACCACATCCACTGGTTCCCCCTTATATATTCTGCTAGTTACAACCTCAAAAATCTCTATCAGATTTGTCAAACACGATTTCCCTTTCATAAATCCGTGTTGACTCTGCCCAATCCTTTTATTATTTTCTAAGTGCCCAGTTACCACGTCCTTAATAATAGATTCTAGCATTTTCCCTAAGTCTAGAGTTAACAAGGGCATGGAATTTAATTCCCAAAACACTGGTACAAATCCAGAATGTCACATAATAAAAATTGAATTTTGTCTTATCCAGTCACCAGAAATCAATGGTCCTGATAATTTACTGTTCATTACAAGGTACAACTCCCCTATTGTTTCAGTGGGAGCAATTCCACAGGATATCCAGTAGCATATATGAAGCTTTGAGCCTGTCAGACATCACAATTCAGACATCAAGCTTCTCTAAAGATCAAAAAATCTTTAAAGGAAGGTTAGCTATTTCTGCTACAAACAGTGGGAAATATTCAAAGAAGCATTTGGTACAATACAAAATCAATAAAAAAAAATTATTCGTGTATGGGATGTGGGCGTCACTGGCAAGGCCAGAATTTATTGCCCATCCCGAATTGCCCTTGAGAAGGTGGTGGTGAGCCGCCTTCTTGAACCGCTGCAGTCCGTGTGGTGAAGGTACTCCCACAGTGCTGTTAGGTAGGAAGTTCCAGGATTTTGACCCAGCGACTATGAAGGATCAGCAATATACTTCTAAGTCAGGATGGTGTGTGACTTGGAGGGGAACTTGGAGGTGGTGGTGTTCCCATGTGTCTGCCGCCCTTGTCCTTCTAGGTGGAAGAGGTCGCGGGTTTCGGAGGTGCTGCCGAAGAAGCCTTGGTGAGTTGCTGCAGTGCATCTTGTAGATGGTACACACTGCAGCCATGGTACGCCGGTGGTGGAGGGAGTGAATGTTTAAAGTGGTGGATGGGGTGCCAATCAAGTGGGTTGCTTTGTCCTGGATGGTGTCGAGCTTCTTGAGTGTTGTTGGAGCTGCACTCATCCAGGCATGTGGAGAGTATTCCATCACACTCCTTACTTGTGCTTTGTAGATGGTGGAAAGGCTTTGGGGAGTCAGGAGGTGACACACTCGCCGCAGAATACCTAGCCTCTGACCTGCTCTTGTTGCCACAGTATTTATGTGGCTGGTCCAGTTAGGTGTCTGGTCAATGGTGACCCCCAGGATGTTGATGGAGGGGGATTCGGCGTTGGTAATGCCGTTGAATGTCAAGGGGCAGTGGTTAGACTCTCGCTTGTTGGAGATAGTCATTGCCTGGCACTTCTGTGGCGTGAATGTTACCTGTCACTTACCAGCCCAAGCCTGAACGTCGTCCAGGTCTTGTTGCATGCGGGCATGGACTGCTTCCTTATCTGAGGAGTTGTGAATGGCGCTGAACACAGTGTAGCCATCAGCGAACATCCCCATTTCTGACCTTATGTTGGAGGGAAGGTCATTGATGAAGCAGCTGAAGATGGTTAGGCCTAGGACACTGCCCTGAGGAACTCCATGTGAGAAGTCGCACAACACCAGGTTATAGTTCAACAGTTTTATTTGAAATCACAAGCTTTCGGAGCGCTGCTCCTTCGTCAGGTGAACTCCTGAGGAACTCCTGCAGCGATGTCCTGGGGCTGGGATAATTGACCTTCAACCACCATAAACATCTTCCTTTGTGCTAGTTATGTCTCCAGCCAGTGGAGAGTTTTCCCCAATTCCCATTCACTTCAGTTTTACTAGGGCTGCTTGATGCCACACTCGGTCAAATGCTGCCTTGATGTCAAGGGCAGTCACTCTCACCTCACCTCTGGAATTCAGCTCCTTTGTCCATGTTTGGACCAAGGCTGTAATGAGGTCTGGAGCCGAGTGGTCTTTGCAGAACCCAAACTGGGCATCAGTGAGCAGGTTATTGGTGAGTAAGTGCCGCTTGATAGCACTGTCGATGACCCCTTCCATCACTTTGCTGATGATTGAGAGTAGACTGATGGGGCGGTAATTAGCCAGATTGGATTTGTCATGCTTTTTGTGGACAGGACATACCTGGGCAGTTTTCCACATTGTTGGATAGATGCCAGTGTTGTAGCTGTACTGGAACAGCTTGGCTAGAAGAGCGGCTAGTTCTGGAGCACAAGTCTTCAGCACGATAGCCAGGATGTTGTCGAGGCCCATAGCCTTTGCTGTATCCAGTGCGCTCAGCCGTTTCTTGATATCCCGTGGAGTGAATCGAATTGGCTGAAGACTGGCTTCTGTGGTGGTGGGGACCTCAGGAGTAGGCCGATATGGATCATCCACTCGGCACTTCTGGCTGAAGATGGTTGCAAACATTTCAGCCTTGTCTTTTGCACTCACGTGCTGGGCTCCACCATCATTGAGGATGGGGATATTCATAGAGCCTCCTCCTCCTGTTAGTTGTTTAATGGTCCACCACCATTCCCGACTGGATGTAGCAGGACTGCAGATCTTTGATCTGATCCATTGATTGTGGGATCGCTTAGCCTTGTCTACAGCATGCTGCTTCTGCTTTTTAGCATGCATGTAGTCCTGTGTTGCAGCTCCCCCAGGTTGGCACCTCATTTTTAGGTATGCATGGTGCTGCTCCTGGCATGCTCTTCTACACCCCTTATTGAACCAGGGTTGGTCCCCTGGCTTGATGGTAATGGTAGAGTGAGGGATATGTCGGGGCCATGAGGTTACAGATTGTGGTGGAATCCAATTCTGCTGCTGCTGATGGCCTACAGCGCCTCATGGATGCCCAGTTTTGAGCTGCTAGATCTGTTCTGAATCTATCCCATTTAGCACGGTGGTAGTGCCACACAACACGATGGAGGGTGTCCTCAGTGTGAAGACAGGACTTCGTCTCCACAGTGACTGTGCGGTGGTCACTGCTCCCAATACTGTCATGGACAGATGCATCTACGACAGGTAGATTGGTGAGGACGAGGTCAAGTAGGTTTTTCCCCCTCGTGTTGGTTCTCTCACCACCCGTCGCAGGCCCAGACTGGCAGCTATGTCGTTCAGGACTCGGCCAGCTCAGTCAGTAGTGGTGCTACCGAACCACTCTTGGTGATGGACATTGAAGTCCCCCACCCAGAGTACATTCTGTGCCCTTGCTACTCTCAGTGCTTCTTCCAAGTGGTGTTCAACATGGAGGAGTACTGATTCAACAGCTGAGGGAGGGTGGTAGGTGGTAATCAGCAGGAGGTTTCCTTGCCCATGCTTGACCTGAAACCATGAGACTTCATGCGGTCCGGAGTCAATGTTGAGGACCCCCAGGGCTACTCCTTCCTGACTGTATACCACTGTGCCGCCACCCCTGGTGGGTCTGACCTACGATGGGACAGGACATACCCAAGGATGGTGATGGAGGAGTTCGGGACATTGGCTGAAAGGTATGATTCTGTGAGTATGACTATGTCAGGCTGTTGCTTGACTAGTCTGTGCGACAGCTCTCCCAATTTTGGCACAAGTCCCCAGATGTTGGTGAGGAGGACTTTGCAGGGTCGACTGGGCTGGGTGTGGTGTTGCCGTGTCCATACCTGGTACCGAGGTCGATGCTAGGTGGTCCGTCTGGTTTCATTCTTATACCGCAATAGGCTCCACATGGTCAATAAACAAGCTAAGAGACAGAATCACACTAAAATAAAAGGCTTACTCAAATGCAAGGAAATGTGGAAATCCAGCAGACTGGGAGAGCTATAAAAAGAATAAAGGGATACAATGATAAGAGGTGTAAAAAGTGAATATGAAAAAATCCTTGCAAGGAATATCAAAGCTAACAACAATAGATTTTATAGATATATTAAGAGAATGGGCGTGGTAAAGGGGAATGTGGGCCCACTAAAGATAGATTCAGATGAGACTATAATGAACAATAAGGAAATGGCAGACTTGTTACATGAATACTTCATATTCATTTTCACAGTGGAGAAAGAGGACAACATACCAGGTGTAATAAGGAACCCTAAAGATAAGTCAAGGGAAGGAATTTAGTCGATTTAATATAAGTTAAAAAATGGTAATGGTGAAAATAATGTGACTTAAGATAGACAAATCTCCAAAACCTGATGGTTTCCACCCCAGGGTACTAACAGAAATAGGTGAGGAAATTGCAGATGCGTTAGTCATAATTTTCCAAAGCCCTCTAGATTCGGGAATTGTGCCTTTGGATTGGAAAGTTGCAAATGTCATCTGTTACTTAAGAAGGGAAGGATAGAGAAATCAGAGCTCCGATTTTAACAATCCACACCTGAGGAGAATGAAGCATCACATGGGATTAAAATCACGCCATTTTCCTTCCCACTCCGCCCCCAGAGGCAGACAGTCTATAGAGGCATTGATAGTTCCTGGAGCCCACCATCAACATAAAATGAAGGTTCACTGAGGAAAATCGGGTGAGTTTTCAGCAGTATAACACTGGGCCTACAAGCAGTTCTAGTGTACTTCTGGCAGTACATCTGCTGATAAGGAACATTCAGTCACCTGTATTTAAATTTTTAGTTTTGTCTTTTGACATGTTTTAATCCAACAGATAGATTAACAGTTAGTGAAAGAGATCTATAATTAACCTACTGAACTCAATTATATTTTAACTCATTTTCACATTGTACCACATGCATCTTTGGATCAGCAAAAATAATGCTTCTTTACATTTTAATCTTAAATGCATGGTAAAGGATTCAATTTTAAACCTTCTTTAAAGGTCTGTGCAGGATAGCAAAATGTTAACTTGTTCCATCATTTAAAGCTGCACAGAAATGCAGCCGTAGTTTTCAGAGGCCACACAATATTTTTTACTGTCATTTCAAAATGATTTTATTTAGATTTCAGGAACAGTAGCAAAGATGGATTGTAACTTTTATTCCTGAAGCCAGTATATTGCCTCAGCTTCCAAGTTCATAGATTTCTCCATGTTAACACAACTTCTATGAAGTGAAATTGTGGTGTACGGTAGTCACATAATTCTTCCTTCCAATTTTTATTAGTGAAGGTGTTTAACCTGTGTTAAATAAATGAGTTAGCACCTTTGCTAAAATGTCAGACAGGAATTCTATACGAACCTGTTAATATATTTGTATGCTACCGTCACAGGGCACAATTCCACCTTCTCTTAAGCACCTGGGACGACACTTTGGTTTTTATCTCACTTGGCCAAATCTAAATTGATTTGTGTTTCTGATGTTCTGAACATTGCCTTCTGAGAGTTGAACTAAGAGAGCTCAAAGTTCAGCTCCTGAACACTCAATTATGCGGGAGCTATATCAGAAGGCCAAAGCCAGATTCCAAATGCTCATCCCGATTAAGCACTGTTTGGGATTTCAAGTCCCCAGTGTATCCCAGCTTTCAGTTAATACGGCTCTCTCTACAATGTAATCACTCTGTAGAACAGTCCAATGCAGTATAATAGACTGCTCAGTCTGTAATTATACTAACTTACAGATCTGGAAAGCATTTAGACGGAAATCATGAAAGGATGCTTGAAAGTGCTTGTATATAAAGGAAGAGATCTGACCACGCAGAACTAACGTGGAAATGTTGAGAAGATATTAGATGTGCAGTTAAGATATACTGACAACATTGCCCAAAAGCACTTTAATGTGTTCAAGAGTTATTTAAAATGGCAGTTAATGGGCTGGATTTTCCGACCCCCACGGGTGCGTACGAGGTGCGTGCGTGTCCATAGGGGCCGCGCAAGTGCCGGTTTCAGGCATGCGAAGCGCACGCGCTGAAAGCCGGCACTTGCGATCTGTCAAGAATTGACAGATCATCCGCCTGCCCGGCAAAAGTGCCTCCGCAGGTGGAGAGCTGCGCATTTTGCATAACTTCCACCCGCTGAATGACTATCAAATTCTTACGCCAGGTAAAAGCAGGCGTATGGCCTGCTTTTACCAGCTTAAGAGTTTAAAAAAATAGAAAAATGAAATTTGATAACTTATTTATAAATTAAAAATACTCTTCAAAAAGTTAAGTTTATTTTTAGCCCCATAAAAACATTTAATTTTTCCCCAAAAAAATTTACATTTTTGTTTAAAATATTTAATTAAATGGCATTTTAATTAATTTTAAATATGTAATGTTTTTTAAATTTATTTAATGTGTTGGTGTATTTTTTAGGTGATCCCCATTCATACTTTTGACAGTTCCGTATGTACAGAACTGTCTAAAGTATGAATGGAGAATTCCCTTCTTCCATTGGTTGGGCTGGCCCACGTGATCCTAGGAGCGCCTACGAACCACTTGTGCCCCTGGGATACGTGGGGCCCTGCCCACGCAGACCTGGAGAGACCCAGGAGCGCAAGCTGCCATTCTTCCCGGGCCACCAGGTAAATTCGTAGACATTTTGCAGGTCAGAGGTGTCCGCCCGCGGGAAGCCTCCGATCGCATATGTTGGCCCGAGGTATTTGAAGGTCTTACTATGTGACTAAACAAGGAATTCAATAAACAATAACAATGTACAGTTGCTGAAATGCAAACCAGGTCTACACTAAAATATTTTACTTCTCTGAAATGATGCTATAATACCCAGAGGAGATAATAGACGATGCTAGATACCGTCTTTGAAAAGATGCTCAAAGTTTCATTTTTGTTAATGAATTGCAATGCAGCTAAAGTTTGGGTTAAAAGAGGTTAAATACTCTTTGGAGTATATTTTGTTTTTTTCAAGAATATGATATTCTGATTCTTGCCTTTATTTTGTAGAAAATAACTAATGAAAAATCAAATGCCAGTGGTGCGCCATTTATCTTCCATTTCTTTTGTGCAATCTGAAAATCCATTAATGTTGAAGTATGAAAATCAGGCAGTCAGGATGCACCTATACCAATGCACATTTCACACTATTGCATCTCCTCAACGATGTTTTAAAATCACAACTTAGAGGCCCCTTTTGACAGTGTTCTGAAATGCACCTAATATTTTGATCTGGGAAGGTAGCCTCGGAATATGCTCCAGACACGGAAAACCTGGCAATATGTCACTGACCAGATCCACTCGGGTTCGGCCACCTCCACGACCAGTTGGCCTATCCTGGCACTTCTGTATGTCTGGCCTATGAACTTTTGGCTCCACTGTCACAGAAGAGCAGGGAATTCTCTTGGTGGGCTGACCAACATTCTTCCTTCAACCAATACTGCCAAAAACAGATTTGCTGGTTATTCATCTCATTCGCTGTTCTTGTGTTTGAATTGGCTGCAGTAGTTGCCTCCATAAATGTGGCTGCACCTCAAAAGTAGCTCATGAAGTGCTCTCGGGTATCGTGAGTATGTAATAAGGCACTATGTAAATGCAAGTTGGTTCTTTCATACTGGGAATATGTGCAGCACCTGAGCAAGCAGGACAGAGTAGTTAACATTCAGGAATCAGAAGGAGCTATTAAAAGCACCACACAGACACACATCATATGAACCGTAACACCACATGCACTTGTAATAAATCTCGCAGTCTGTCATTCTTTTATTGTACAGAAAAGGAAGTATTATTTTTGGAAATAATAGACTAAAGTAAACATTTGTAGTTCTAAGGCAAAACAGATAATGCAATTACCAGATCCCTGACTGTAAATATGTCCAATAGAAAGTTATAGTGCACAACTGTAGAGATCACTTAGAAGTTGGAACAGAGGAGGCTGAGGGGAGATTTAATTGAGATGTATAAAATTATGAGGGCCATAGATAGAGTGGATAGGAAGGACCTATTTCCCTTAGCAGAGGGGTCAAGAACCAGGGGGCATAGATTTAAAGTAGTTGGTAGAAGGATTAGAGGGGAGATGAGGAAAAAAAAATTCACCCAGAGGGTGGTGGGGGTCTGGAACTCACTGCCTGAAAGGGTGGTAGAGGCAGAAACCCTCATCACATTTAAAAAGTACTTGGATGTGCACTTGAAGAGCCGTAACCTACAGGGCTACGGACCTAGTGCTGGCAGGTCGAATTAGGCTGGGTAGCTCTTTTCTGACCGGCACGGACACGATGGGCTGAATGGCCTCCTTCTGTGTCGTAATTTTTCTATGATTCTATGAAGTTCCAGGCAATGATTGTTTCCAGCATCTGTCTCTGTGGTTGCTATGGCTTGTCCACTGGTGATAGTTCCAGACTACTATTTTCCTCCTGTGCTAACATTCCTTGCTGCTGCTCCTCATCCAAATTCATGATGAGACCCCTGCCAATGTTAATATTGTGCAGCATGCAGTAGACTGGTGCATTTTTATCCAACTTCACTGGGTAATGTTGTAAGGTTCTGCCTGACTGTTCCAAGCATCCGAAATATTGCCTTTGAACCCAAATATTTACTTAGTAAGGACCCTGGTTTGCCCATATAAATCACTGGGCTAGATTCTCCTCTGAATTACCGCCCAATTTGGGGCACAAGCTGGAGAACAATGGGTTCTTCAAGGCTACTGCCTCAAATCTGCTGCTAAAAATATTGCATGAGAATAATCCTTCCAGAAAAATGCTAGTCTCCTTTAATGTTAAATCCCCTTGAATTCCCCACATTTAAAAGAAAGACTTACATTTATATAGCGCCTTTCATGACCACCGGATGTCCCAAAGCGCTTCACAGCCAATGAAGTACTTTTTGAAGTGTGGTCACTGTTGTAAGGCAGGAAATACGGCAGCTAATTTGCGCACAGCAAAGTCCCACAAACAGCAATGTGATAATGACCAGAAAATCTGTGTTTGTTATGTTGATTGAGGGATACATATTAGCCAGGACACTGGGGATGACTCTCCTGCTCTTCTTCGAAATAGTGCCATGGGACCTTTTACATCCACCTGAGAGCGTAGACGGGGCCTCAGTTTAACATCTCATCTGAAAGACAGCACCGCCAAGAAGTGCAGCACTCCCTCAGCACTGCACTGGAGTGTCAGCCTAGATTTTTGTGCTCAAGTCCCTGGAGTGGGACTTGAACCCACAACCTTCTGACTCAGAGGTCAGGGTGCTAGCAACTGAGCCATAGCTGACACAATTGGAGTCAAAGGTGCATGGCTAACTCCTCCAACCCATTTCCCCCAATTTCCTCTCTAAACCTGCTTCAAATAATTAACAACACCAAATAATGCTTCCAAATAAGTATGAGCTGCAGTAAGGTATCCCTGAGTAACATACCACATTGAGGAGGTTATTTTGTGTGCTGCAATTGAAAATTAGTGTTTCTTTGCCTGTATTGTGATCTCTTTAATACTTTGGAGGTTCAGTCAGGACTTCTGTTGCTAATTTTAATCAGCTGTGCTCAAAGTGTTCCTTTGTAGTGCGGGACATGGATTTCCCAATGGGAATCCCTCTTTTCTTATGTTATGAAGAGGATGAGAATGAGGACATGGAAGATGCACGATTGGAAACACTTAGCGTGAGACATCACAGAAGGTGTCTCTTCCTTACACACAAATACCCACTCACCAAGGCATAGAGTCCAAGAAAGTCTATTCTTACATAAGGGTTGAATTTCTGTTAAGGTTCTCCCAATCATCTTCAAACTGACTAAGAAGGCCCTGGGTCAGGGAACTCTGATGTTCAGAGTCCCCGGACCTGTCTCTCTTTACATCAATGGTCGGGACGATCGGAAGCTATGCCCCCACAAGGCTATCCTAGAAACCTGGGAGCCCTGTTGGGACCTGGTGTAACCAGATTCTGGCCTAGTTTCTGGCGGTTCCATTGGATTTCCAACAAGGTTGGTGCACTGGAACGGTCACTGGTTTTTGGGGCCAGTGTTCTATGGCCAGTGTACTATAGATCACAAGTGGCATCGAAGAGACCAGTTTTAAGTTATTGCTCATGCTTCGATCCTCTATCTACAGTTGTTTGTCCCTTGCTTTCTCTCCCCAAGATTTTTCCATTTTCTTCCTTTTCTGCCTTTCTCTCAATCTCTGCATCTCTCTCATTCTCTCATTCATTCTCTTGCATTCTCACAACACTGTCTCTCCACTCTTGCTTCTCACTTGTCTTCCCAACACATTTTCTATTTCGTAGAGCTTGCCAGTGTAAAAAGTGGACCAGCTGAACATAGACTGAAGACTCAACCTCTCACTGGCTCTGCGGTACTATTGTCTTAAATCTTCACACTGCCCAGCTTCATGCTAAAAAAAATACCCAGCAATACATTTCGTAATTTGTTTTATTTTATGTATAAGAAAGTAAGCTTCACTCTGTTAATTGTGGTGAATGATGGAAAATAAGCTTGTAGCATAACCCAAGCTGTGCTTGTGATACAGTAACTAAATTATGCAAGGCAATCGCTCATTTTAGTTTCTAGAATTCACTTCCCAATGTATATCCTTCACGTTGACAGCAAACTAATAAATTCTAACAGTTGAATACTGTAATATTCATTACAGATTATTAATTAACACTGCAGAGAGGAAAAGGTCAGACTGTTGTACTGTCAATGTATAAATGATAGCAAACAAAATTTAGTTCAGTTCCAAAATGAAATACACTTAAATGCTCACTTGTTTCTCCTCAAAGTAATATTTCAGCCATGGTGAGTACGGAATTGGATAATTCTTTATCTGTATTCCTTGCTGGATCACTCTATGCGAATGTCTACATTACACTGATTAAACCTGACAAGCACTATATACTTACAATTGATTGCAACGGCAAGAGGCCAAATTGGGATTTTGTCAGCACCAGAGAATAAAGCATTTGTTTGTTCTTTCCATTAAAAGGACGAAACAAAAATAACTTTAAAAATTCAGAAGATTCAAAGAAGAGACTAAGTGCATTTGGCATATAAATACAAAATCTAAGCCGTGTGGCCAAAGCACAGAGAAGGGAGGGGTATGAACTCAAATGCTTTCCAGTAGCTCTACAAAGAAGATCTCATTGCCTGCAGTGTCTTACTGGCTATAGAAAATTACATTAGTGACAAAAGTATAGACTGAGTCTTATATTAAATAAAGGATTTACAGACTGGGCAGAGCTTTGCATAAGAAAGGCCAGTCGGACTCAGATAATACCTGGGAGAGCTCTGTTAAAGTTGTGGTGTATTATAGAGTGTATATCTGTACATAAAGTAATAATAAATGACCATATATTCATTATTAACATTAGTGAATGCTGGGCTGGTTTGAAAGACTTTTGACTGCATTCTGAAGTGCATTCTTGACTGGTAATGCCTTTTCTATTATTACTAAAAAATGTCTCGATGCAATTAACAATGAAACAGGTTAATGTTTAGTATGCAATGTAACAAGTCACATATACAGTATCTGAGATTCAACTTCCTCCCAGACTCTCAATGTGAGTTGGTCGATTTAAGGCATAAGCCAGCTGGGTCTGTTATTTGTTCCAATTGGCATCAGTCAAGCAACCCAGCGGTACGCACATTCTTTACTGTCCCATGCAGAGGAACTGGGTTAGAGGTCTTGGGTTAGAGTTTCCAAGGGGATTCTCCAATCTCACACCATAACTTCAGTAGAAGATCAGCGGAGACTCCAGAGAAATGGGGTAAACGGTTCCTTACACCGTTTTGTCGGGGCTTCCGCCAAACATCCGCCAAGGTTACGGCAGATGATCTGGAGAATCCCTGTAGATATTACTGGCGCTGGCATCCACTGATATTTATATTCGAGCTTTTCTTGGTAAACTGGCTAATGCTGACTGCTTTAACAGTCACGGCATTGCTGAGACATATTGATGGGTAGCCCTATGACATCCAGTCAAGAATGGTGGTGGATAATCATCAGGCAACTAATGGAAGGGATGGGTCCATGAACATTCTCATTCTCAACCATGACAGAGCCCAGCACATGAGTGCAAGGGACAAGGCTGAAGCATTTGCAAGCACCTTCAGCCGGAAGTGCCAAGTGTCAAGTGGACGATCCCAGTTTGCTTCCCTCTTATGATCCTACCATTGTACATTCCAGTGTCCAACCAATTCTATTCACAATCATTAAGAAGTGGCTCAGTGGAATGGACAAATGCTATGGACCCTGATAACATCCTGGATGTAGCGCTGAAGACCTTCACACCAGAACTAGCTGGCCTCCTAGCCAAGTTATTCCAGTGCAGCTGTGACACTGGCATCTACCTAACAATGTAGAAGATTGCCCAGCAATGTCCAATCCACAAAAAGCAGGATAAATCTAACCTGGCCATTGCCACCCTATCAGCCTCCATCCCATCATCGGCAAACTGATGGAAGTAGTCATTGATAATGCCATCAAGCAACTTGTACTCACCAATAACCTACTTGGCAACAAGTATTTGGGTTCTGCCAAAACCACTTGGCTCACAGGCTTGGGCCAGGCATGGACGCAAGAGCTGAATAATAGAAAAGAGATGAAAGTAGTTGCTTTTAACATCGAGGCAGCATTTGACTGCGTTTCGCTCCAAGGAGCCCTAGCATAACTGAGGACTGGGGGAATCAATTGGATAACCCTCCAGTAGAAGGTGTCAGTGAGAACTCCAGCTTCTCTGGGGACCACAGAAAATAACAGCTGAAAACTTCCTGGTTAGGCCGCTTAACGCCTGGTACAACTAGGCGGAGCATACGCACAAGCTGCAGCCAAATGTACCTGAATTTCACATTTGGGGTCCCCAACTTGCATATTTAACAGGCCTAACGTCTGTTTGAAGGAGGCATTCTGGATGACTAAAAGCTGCCTGAGCCAATTTGGCATCCGGTGCATTTCCGGCGCAGTTTGGGCACGGCAGATCACGATGAAAAAAATTGGAGGTGTAACGCTGATTTTACACCAGAAAAACGGGCAGCCATGAGTTGAATTTCTCCCCCAAAAGCTATTGTTCGAAGCAAATGTCCCAAATGGATAAAACATAACCTCCAACTAATCAAGTCAAACACTCCTCATAACTATCTAATTAGTGAAGTTTGGGAAGATATTTATGAACTCAGGTCTCAGATTAATACTTTTTGGTGTGATTTTGGAACTCAGTATTCCGAGGAGGGGATGTGCATCTCCCTCTCTCACTGTACCTCCAAGATCCCCAGTGTCAAACTGCCTAGGGATCAATATTAACAATGATCAATACAGGGCATGGTAAAAGTAAATTGACATAGGTAACAATAAAAAAAGGAAAGACTTGCATTTATATAGCGCCTTTCACGACCACCGGATGTCTCAAAGCGTTTTACAGCCAACAAAGTACTTTTGAAGTGGAGTCACTGTTGTAATGTGGGAAACGCGGCAGCCAATTTGTGCACAGCAAGCTCCACAAACAGCAATGTGAAAATGACCAGATAATCTGTTTTTGTTATGTTGGTTGAGGGAGAAATATTGGCCAGGACACCGGGGATAACTCCCCTACTCTTCTTCAAAATAGTGCCATGGGATCTTTTATGTCCACCTGAGAGAGCAGACGGGGCCTCGGTTTAACGTCTCATCCGAAAGACGGCACCTCCAACAGTGCAGCGCTCCCTCAGCACTGTACTGGAGTGTCAGCCTAGCTTTCTGTGCTCAAGTCCCTGGAGTGGGACTTGAACCCACAACCTTCTGACTCAGAGGCGATCAATCAGGAATTTCAATTCATTTCTGCTCTCTATCTCTGCTAACTGAGTTCAGGGGCATACCCCAACAATATAAAATGCAAAGAATGGGAACTTGTTGTTCAGTGGGTTAGGCATTGGCCTTTCACCTTCGGGAGTAGGGTTAATTGCAGCCCAAGCAGATAGAATTAAATGTTCCCCCCGTCTGTTGGCTGTAAAGGATCTATGTGAAATGAGTTTTTGGCAGCATCAATCCAATTCATAGTGGGCATGGACCTAGAATACAAAACAACATCTAATTTGGCACTAATTAGCAAGGTCACTCAGATAGTCCCTGGGATGGTTGGTGTGAGAAATGGAAAAAAATACCACATAGCTTCAGTGAGACATGCTTGACTTAGGTTAGGGCTGTGGTAATAATAATATTTTAGAAATTATTTTAGAACACTTGCAAAATAGTGCAAAATGCCACTGACGAACAAAATTGTGCCCAGGGAAAGAAAAAAAAGACTTGCATTTATATAGCGCCTTTCACAACCTCAGAACATCCCAAAGCGATTTACAGCCAATTAAGTGTAGTCATTGTTGTAACTCTAGTCACAATTGTGCCGTCTGCCACTGGGATCTTACCGATGGCTGGTTGGGGGGCGGGGTTGGTGGGGAACAGGAGCTGTTTAAACGGCTACAGCGGGTATAGGGTCTGGCCACAGATTATAAATTTTGCAGTGATATTCCTGGGAAATGAAGGAGAATGGCTGAGAATGCAAAGTGAAACAGAGCCCGAAATTCACCGACTCTTTGGTAGAAGTATTACTGGCCAAATAAACCAGAGGAGAAAGTACATATTTGGGCATCAGTAGAGCTCAAAATGAACTATTCTGGCACAGTAGGAGTTGGCCTTGGTATCCACCTCCATTAACCCACCCCCACCACCCCCCACCCCCACCCCCCAAACATGGTAACACAGAGCTGCAAGAAGTTCAGTGACCTCACAAGGACAACCAAATTAAGGGCAGGTAGTCGCACCATCTAATAGTGCACCATAATAAGTATGTTTCTTAAGCATGCGATTGAACTATTTGAAAATTATGTGCTGAACCACAGTTGATAGATGCCCAAAAGGCTTTCATGGTATCCTTGGGGCAGAGCAAGGCTTGTCAGTGAGTGTGCACGAGCGCACTTCCAACCTCTCCACAGCAATGCGTGAAGCATTTTTATAGTGAACCACGGAGTGAGCGGCTACTTCACAGGTATCTGCAAGGGAGCCGCAGAGGTCAAAAGGACCAAACCCACACGCACACAGTCTCTCTCACAAGTGCTGTGACTAGGGTTATGCAGATCTTGGGCTCCAACTGGAATCCCCCCACGGCCAGCTTTCCCAAGCCGAGGGATAGGCTTGAAAGAGCAATGCTGGCAGGCTTCACATTCCGTAGTAACACCCCACAGTCTTGCTCTCCGTCTGACCATCCTGCAGGGATGCCAGGTACCCAGCCACTGCCTTCTTAAACATGGCTCCAGCTGTAGCAGAGCCATCATCTGTCCCTATTCCCAGAAGTGCAATGCAGCCTCCATTCCTTAAGGTCTGATCTGACCAACCGCAGTTTGCCACCCACCAGACTATTTCGCAACCGCCCATACATAATAGTAGGTTAGACACATCATAGAGTCACCAAGGAGATAAATTTCCAGCACTTTTAGGTCTCCTTGGTGCAGACTGCTTCTGTTCTATTCCCTCCCTAAACCTCTCCGCCTCTCTACCTCTCTTTCCTCCTTTAAGACGCTGCTTAAAACCTACTTCTTTGACCAAGCTTTCATCTGCCCTAATTTCTCCTTATGTGGCTCGGTGTCAAATTTGTTTTATAACACTCCTGTGAAGCGCCTTGGGACTTTTTACTATGTTAAAAGCCCTATATAAATACAAGTTGTTGTTGTTGTTGAAAGGGTCATGACAAGATTGCAACTGATAATAGAGGTTACAATTGATAATAGGATGATATAAGGTGATAGTCAAACTATAGCAGATGGAACGTACACCATATTATTTCTGGTTGCATTGTGTTCTCGCATTCATCTGCAATATTTGTGCAGGAGCCAAGTCTGGAATTACTGGAACCAGTTGTGAATGAGCCGGCACGTCGCACTGCGGTACTACAGGCCTTTTTCCCCTTATTAAAGGGGAGGTACCTAGCGCAGCGCGAACCGGGGCCCAGCTAGGCCACCAGGGAGCGGGGTGCCGGCAAAAGAGCCCGGCACTCAAGAGGACTGCCGGGCTGACCCATCGCGGCTGGCACCCCCCGGCTGAATTTCGCAGGAGGCGTTAGCAGCGCCGCGCCCGGGCGCTAGTTGCTTTGCGCCCCATTAGCGCCCCCTTAGGGCACTAACGGGAGGCGCAAAGCAACTGAATTTTGCCCCTTAGGAACCTTGCAGCCGTCAGAGATAGAAGACTTTTATCCCAGAAGGCTGGGCTGGGCTCCGACCCAGGCCACAGTTATTTGTGCTAACTTGAGCCATCCAGTCCCGAAGTTTGAAATTCCAGACATATTAAATACCCAAAAATAAAGAGGAATCCAAAAATCAGTAAACTCCCAACTAGATCAAATTTCATTTCAGGAGTTACATAGAATTACATACAGTCTACAGCACAGAAACAGGCTATTCAGTCCAATTGTCGGTGTTTATGCTCCACACAAGCCTCCTCTCATCCCTCTTCATCTAACCTTATTAGCATATCTTTCTATTCCTTTCTCCTTTATGTGCTTATCTAGATTTGCCTTAAATGCATCTATGCTATTCGCTTCAACTATAGCGAGTTCCACATTCTTATCACTCTCTGGGTAAAGAAGTTTCTCCTGAATTCCCTATTGGATTTATTAGTGACTATCTTAAATTTATGACCCCTAGTTTTGGTCACCCCCACAAGTGGAAACATCTTCTCTACGTCTACCCTATCAAATCCTTTCATAATCTTAAGAACATAAGAAATAAGAACAGGAGTAGGCCATATGGCCCCTCGAGCCTGCTCCGCCATTCAATATGATCATGGCTGATCATCGACCTCAACTCCACTTTCCCGCCTGATCACCATATCCCTTGATTCCCCGAGAGTCCAAAAATCTATCAATCTCAACCTTGAATGATTGCAACGGCAAATGAAGGGGGCGATTTTGCCAGCCCTGGGGCGGTGGGTTTGGAGGCGGGACTGCCGGGAAAATGGCAGAATTTGGGGGTGGGTACCCATCCCTCCCCCAACCCGCCTCCATGCCATCTTCCCAGGAGGCGGGTAGCCGACCCGCGCTGGGAGCCGCCTCCCCGAGGCGGGAAGGGCATTAGTGCCAATTAACTGTCTGTTAACAGGCAGTTTTTTGGCTAATCCCTATTTTCAGCCCTGAAGTGTGGGCTTCCCGACGGCTCCGAACCTCGCCAGGGTCAGCGAGGCGGGCCATCGGTCTGCGGGGGTTGGAGGGATCGAGATGTCCGGTGTGCAGGTGAGTGATGGGTGCATGTGTGCAGAGGTGAGTGTGTGAGGTGTGTTTAAAATGTTTTAATAAGTTTTACTTACCTTTACTTCTTCCTGCAGGCTTCCTCCCTTCAGGTCTCGGAGTCCCTCAGCTCACTGGCACAGAAAGCAGAATGGCCGCTGAACTGTCAAAAGCTGCAGCCTTCTGCTTTCTGCTCAGGAGAGATCTCTAACTCAGCCTGAGTGACTGGACTGAACTTAGAGGACAGAATGTCAGTGTTTGACAGCTTCACAGAGCCGTCAAACGCTGACATTTCATCTGTCAAAAGCTCTTGACAGATGAAACATCACTCGCTGACGTCAACTGTAACCTGCTTTCCCTTAATTGGCCTGCTAAGCCCGCTGGGCGGGCTTAACAAAGTCAATCAAGAGAAAATAGTGCGGGTTGGCCACAAGTCGATGGAGGCGGGACTAAAACCCAACAAGTGGGAGTCCCGCCTCCAAAAGCTCGCCATTGACAAAATCCAGCCCAAAGACTCAGCATTCACAGCCCTCTGGGGCAGAGAATTCCAAAGATTCACAACCCTCTGAGTGAAGAAATTCCTCCTCATCTCAGTCTTAAATGGCCTACCCCTTATCCTGAGACTATGCCCCAAAATACCTCTATCAGGTCACTCCTCAGCCTTCTCTTTTCTAGAAAAAAGAATCCCAGCCTGTTCAGTATATCCTCTCAGTTCTGGTATCATCCTTGTGAATCTTTTAAGCACCTTCTCCAGTGCCTCTACATCCTTTTTATAATACGAAGACCAGGGGCTCAATTTTCACCGGCCTGTGGAGGCGGGTTTGGAGGCGGGAGTGGTGTGAAAATAGCAGATTCGGGGGTCCCGAACACATCCCGCCCCCAACCCGCTTCCATGCCAGTTTCCCAGGAGGCGGGTACCCGACCTTGTGCTGGGACCCGCCTCCCCGAGGCGGGAAGGGGATTAGTGCCAGTAAACTGCCTGTTAACAGGTAGTTAACAGGCAGTTTTTTGCCTAATCCCTATTTTTAGCCCTGAAGTGTGGGCTTCCCGACAGGTCTGAACCACGCCGATTTAGCGAGGCGGACCGTCGGTCTGGAGGGCTTGGAGGGGTCGAGATGTCCGGTGTGCAGGTGAGTGATGGGTGCATGAGTGCAGAGGTAAGTGTGTTTGGTGTGTGTAAAGTGTTTTAAGAACTCTTACTTACCTTAACTTTGTCCTGCAGGCTAGCTTCCTTAAGGTGTCGGGAGTCCCTCACATCCACGGCACAGAAAGCAGAATGGCCACGGAGCTGTCAAAAGCTGCAGTCTCTGCTTTCTGTGCTGGATTGATTTCTAACTGAGTCTAAGTACAGGAACTCACGTTAGAAATCATATTGTCAGTGTTTGACAGCTTCACAGAGCTGTCAAACGTTGAAATTTCATCTGTCAAAAGCTCTTGACAGATGAAATTTCAATGGCTGACGTCACCTGTATCCAAGGGACCCTTGATTGGCCTGCCAAGCCCGCTGGGCGGGCTTAACAAGGTCAATCAAGGGAAAATACAGTGGGTTGGCCACAAGTCGATGGAGGCGGGACTACAACCCAAAAAGTGGGAGTCCCGCCTCCATCACGTCCCCATTGACAAAATCCAGCCCCAGAACTGTGCACAGTACTACAAGTGTGGTCTAACCAAGGTTCTATACATGTTTAACATAATTTCTCTGCTTTTCAATTCCATGCCTCTAGCAGTTTGCTTTTTTTATGGCCCTACTTTTAGTGATTTGTGTATCTGTACCCCTACATCCCTTTGCTCCTCTATCCCATTTAGACTCTTATGATCCAAGCTAGACTCTTATGATCCAAGGTTATACCACTTTACAGCTCACGCTCAATACTCTACCTTGTTTTTTTCATGTCTATCATAAGATTTGCTAAGTAAAAGGTTTTTAATATTATTAAAAGATTACGATATGTGACATAGAGGAAGTACATAATTGAGCTAGGACAGCCTGCAGAAAAAAACATTGGCCTAATTAGAACTGTTATGCTGAGTCCTTACAGATATATAGGATCAAATAGTCATGAGTCCAGGATTAAGGTTTGAAGATTGTTCAACCTAGTTTTTTTAGTTATCAGTGAATAGTTCAGACATGCATTTTGCAAAATCACATTGTATCATAATCCAGATGAGTTATTACAAGGAGTCTACAAAGAAATAATTAGGTGTAATATCAAAACAATCTTTGCATACTCCAAGAGTCACAACTGTTTTAGTAAAGGCAAATCTCACATTGTTCACCGGTAACCTCTTCTTCAGATCGGGTCATTTGTCAAAGATAAGGCCCCCCAATTCTGCTTCCTGACAGCTCATGACAACAGTCTGTTGTCACTGTGCCAGAGATGACACTGGGAGACTTGTAGCTAACGGTGGATGTCTGTCACCCTCATCCACCCCAGACTTGTACACACAGGCCTTATCATGGGAAATTGCCTCAAATGTGCCTCTCTGACAAGTTCCTAAATGTTTCATTATCTTGAGACTACATGCTTGACCAGGCTGTTAAGTGACATCAGAAACAAAATGCTGCAGCTTTCAGGAGTTCAAATTGTAAATTGTATTGCCCTTTAAACTGCAGCATGCTGTGCAACAGAGTTCTTGACAATTATTTTAAAGTGTTCTAGATGTAGCCTGAAAAAAAAATCAATGTGTTATATTCAGTGGGTGTGCAGTAAGTAACATTTGACTTTTTTTCTCCTCAAGCTGTGTGCCAATTAGTTGTTCAGCTGCCATTTCCAGCTTAAAATAAATAATTGGAAAAAATGCAGAATTAAAACATTTTACTTCTCCAAAGCAGAGTTTGACAAAATTCTGTTCTGAGGGCACAGCAGTAGATATACCAGGCTTTAGAGAAAGGTACATTAAAGTCAGGTGTTTGCATGAACATTCGCTGGTTCCCTACAGCACGCAGGGCTGTTTTGACAGTGATTTATTCTTGACTCTCATGAACTGTTGTTTGAAGTACCGCTGAAGGCTTCTGCATAATCTCTAAAAGCAGTTTAATTTTTGATTTTATGGGATTAACAGTAAAGCAACTAAAGGGGGATAATTTTAACATTTGGCGGCAGTATAAAATAGGCAATATCGGATCGGCCTCCCATTATACTCCTCCCCTGATTTTCCTTTCCATTGACTTCAATAAAAAGGATAATCAGGAGAGATGTATAACAGGCGGTCGATCCAATAGCCTCCCGTTTTACACTACCAGCAAAAGTTAAAATTTTAAGTGGAAGATAACGACTACCCTCAACTTCTCCAGCACCGGTTCTTTCCAGTCAGGCACTGGAGACCTTTAACATCAGCCAAGAAGCTGGTTGGACCTGCATTCAACAGGTGACGGATGCCCTCTACGTTTGGGTGTGAGCCCATGTCCCAGGACTGTGTGTTACCCCATTGCACGGCCGGTTAACAGATATCAAAACTGTAAATTCACTCTGCGCTTGAGTACTGAACCATTAAATATGACATGTCCCCTGCGCAGCAAAGAGACAGGTCCATCAATTTCCACAGGATTGCTGGTCTCCCCAGGGTGCAGGGGGCACTATCGATGGGACCCACATGCCGCTGAAAGGCTCCACAAAAAGAATTAGAGAAAGGAAAAAAAAAAGCAGAGATACACAGTTATAGGAAGAGCGACTGGCCCAAGTTTCCACGGGCTTTCCGGCGGCACATTCCTGGTGTAAGTCAGTTAGGGATGCAGTGAGGCACTGGAATTAAGCCAGAACCTGGGTATGCCTGTGCTCCTAATGTACACGGGCCTTGTCGAAATGGAACCTCCCACATTAGAGGGAGTGCGTGACTGGGAGGAGGGGACTCCCACATCAAAAGTCAAGACTCCTTGGCCTGGGTGAGAAGTAGGGCCTACATGGGGTTCAAGGACTGGGCTTTGGGTTGGACTCCAAAGATTTTGCAGCATGTTGTGATTTTTTTTGGTCTCTTATAAAGGCCAAACCATTTTATTTTGTCTGTGAGCAATGCCCCAAGAGATCAATTATATCATAAAATATTATATGTTATACAATATAACACTCCTGTCATTGAAGAGTGAATCCTCTGACTCACCGTGCAATGGCACAGCAGATCCTGTTACAACTCTCATCACACTTCAAAGAGTCAAATATATGAAAAATGGGAGAAAGCTATTTTGACTTGGAGCTAGGAATATACAAGCACCTGCCAATCTACAAACTCACCAATAGCAATTAATCTATTATTAACCTCAAGATGTCCTGCTTACAGTAATTAGAAGTTTAACCTTTAAAGAACAAGTCAGGTTAAACACAGCTGCACATTTAGCAGCGGAATTGCATAGAATCATAAACAAAATAATAGGGAAAAAATAAAATTTTACAAGACAGGAGACAATTCAGCCCATCGCACCGGCACCAGCTCTCTGAAAGAGCTATCCACTTAGTCTCATTCCTCTACTCTTTCCGCATATCCTTTAAAATTTTTGTTTTCCAAATATTTATTCATTTCAGTTTTAAAAGCTATTATAGATTTTGCTTCCAGCACTGTTGTTGGTGGGACCTTCCTGTTCTAAAAACCCTCTGTGTAAACGATAAAAAATCTCCTACCACTTCCTCTGTTCCTTGGGTGGTGATCTTAAATTTATGCCCTCTAGTTACCAAGTCATTGGACCAGTGGATGCAGGTTTTCCCAATTTGTGGGCGCTAGCAGCTCTCTCAAATTATTTAAATGTTGTTCATTTGTAATATCTTCCAGTTCTGATGAAATCTCTACACCTGAAATTTTAACTCATCCGTTCTCTCCAGAGATGATGTTGACTGACCTGTTTAGTGTTTTCAGCATTTTATGTTTTTGTACCCAGTCTTACATTTTACCTCACTGATCCATAACTGGTTGCCTCCTTTTGGCATAACATCTCTGTGGCCCCAATAGATGAGGAACTATTGTCTTCCGCACTTCATTTGACCAGCTCTATCTATACTTAACCTCAAGACCAGTTTTGCAGCTGAGTACTTGAACTGTAAGTACTGGAAAAATCATGATCAGTGTGTGTACCTCTGTTTCTATCTTACCAGTTTAGTTCCCTTTTCAGAAATGATAACAGTGCCTTCTTCAGTGTAATCAGATGAGATTTTCTGTCTAAGGGTTAAACCCTACTTCAGAGTTGGAGGAACGCGGAATTCTTGGAGGGTTGTAGGGCTACTTCTACATCATGAGGCTGATAGCATCAAAAGTCAACTAATTTGCTCTGAACCCAAACTGGTGACTAGATAGGTTGTTATGATTGAAATTGTCCAATGGCTTTCATTTACTGTGCTTTCCAAGAGCTTTAACATGACTATTATTAAGGATACTATTCCAAAGCATGACTTTGAGGCCACTTTGTGTACTGTTATGACGTTTAGTGCTTTCTGGCTGATGACAGAATGCTAGTTAGCAAAGAAAATTGAAACAGGTGAAGTGGACAAGCAGCTAGGACCTCAGACAGTGCTTTGGAAACAATGGAGTCAGTCGTTTTTTGGGGATCATGTTCTTAAAGGAGATGTGTAACTATCTTGTGCCAAATCTCGATTTGGCTGATTGGGTTGCCACTTTTTCATAGAACAGTTGATACCTGACCATGGATTTCACATGACTTTTCAGAAAATATGCTATTTAACACTTCCTTACCCAGGGAAGTGTGGTACGTGACTCCACCTTTCTCAAGCGGTGGAACTGTAGAGCTAGGCTTGTTGTTGAAGGCAGCTTTGACCATATTCCACTGGTTCTTGATGATGGTTTAATATACTTATTTCCGGACTTTTATTACTTGCTGTAACATGATGGGGGAGAAATTTGGTACCTTAGCGCCTCCAGTTAGTGCCTGGTGGGGGCGCTAACGGGGTGCTGAGGCAGTAGCGCCACGGTGAGGCGAATCCAGTGCCACACGTCAAATTCCCCCGTAGCACCGCCACTACGAGTTAGCGCCGGGGACTTCAGCGTCAGGCAGATCGTGATGTCAGTGAGCGTGCAACGCTCACTGGGCGCCCGATCAGCCAAATTGAGTATCGCCCCCTGCCTTAGCATCTCGCCCCGACAGTGACAGGGAGAGGAGGCGTGAAGCAGTCGGTAGCCAGCTCCAGGGGCGCTACTTAAAGGGATCATGAGTAATGAGTCACAGCTGTCAGGTTAGTGCTGTTTCACTGCTTCCTCGTCAGTTTGACATTGTGCAACAGTTTAAATCAGTCATTTAAAGGTTGTTTAGTCTCCGGAGTGTTGTGACTACTAAAAATTAGTTACATTTATTCTCACAAAATATCAAAGTGCTGCACTTCCTTACATTAATGAGGGCTGTACTGGCAGTCGACCTCGCCCTCCAGGATCTACTGCAGAGGGAGCAGAGGCAGCGAGAAAGATTGGAACATGTGGCCAGAGGGAGGAGGAGGGTCATCAGGGCTCTCAACAGGAGGCCTTACCCTCCGAGGAATTCCGACAGCAATTCTCCTACCTTCAATTAAATCAGGGGCAGTGTCTTAGAAGGCTCCGCTTCAGCAAGGAGGTGGTCACAGAACTCTGCCACCTCCTGCAACCAGACATCGAGCCTCAGATCAGGACGAGGACGGCTCTCTCAGTGGCAGTCAAGGTCACCGTCGCCCTCAATTTCTTCGCCAGCGGTTCCTTCCAGTCTGCAACAGGAGATACAGGTAACATCTCACAGTCTGTCGTCCATCGCTGCATCCGGGAGGTCACAGAGTTTCTCTACAGTAGGAGAAGGGACTACAGTTCCTTCCCCATCACCAGAGAGAAGCAGGACAAGCGTGCATGTGGCTTTGCCAGGATAACGGGATTCCCCATGGTGCAGGGCATCATTGACTGTACCCACGTGGCTTTGCGAGCACTGCATAACAATCCTGAGATCTTCCGTAGTCACAAAGGCTACCACTCACTTAATGTCCAGTTGGTGTGCAACCACAGAAAGCGAATCCTCAATGTGAATGCCCGCTATACTAGCAGCAGCCATGATGCCTTCCTCCTGCATTTACAACAACAATATTTACTATTCACCCTTGTGCAATCCCTTAGTGCCTGTCGTTACAGTGCCTTTGCCTACTCTGGTGCTCCTACGAAGTGTTGGCCCAGTGGCTGCAGCATGACTGGTGGAAGGCTGCTGAGTGCCCATGCAGGAGACTTCAGATGGCCTTGCAGGACGCCCTTGACCAGCTCTGGGCCTGGAAGACCCGGCTGTAGACTACACCACCTCAGCATGGGTGGCAGCAGTCTGGGCTGGCTGGATGACAGGCAGCGACAAGGGCGATGGCGGAGTGGCAACGGTGCGAGCAGGAATGCTGTCATCATGAGAGAGGACAGCAGGTTCCTGCTCCACTGACCCACTGCCACTCCCCCGGGGCAGCACCTCAGCATCCCTAGCCATCTGTTGCAGCACAGATTGCTGACCTGCTGCGACACCGTGAAAGCCCCGGTTGATGGTGGTAGGCCCAGCCATGATGGCAGCAGTCAGAGCTTGCATGGCATCAAACTGAGACTGCATCAGAGCAGTCTGAGATTGAATGGCACCAACCAGTCTGAGATTGCGTGGCTTCCGCCTGTGCTGCAATGGAAGCTGCCAGATCGCCCATCACACGCGGCATCAGGTCTGGGTTGCCACGGTCTCTCTGGGAGTCTACCATCATAGAATCATAGAATGGTTACAGCATGGAAGAAGGCCATTCGGCCCATCGAGCCTGTGCTGACTCTCTGCAAGAGCACTTCAGCTAGTCCCACTCCCCCGTCCTTTCCCCGTAGCCCTGCAAATTTATTTCCTTCAGATACTTATCCAACACCCTTTTGAAAGCCGTGATTGAATCTGCATCCACCACCCTTTCAGGCAGTGCATTTCAGATCTTAACCACTCGCTGCGTAAAAAAGTTTTTTCTTACGCCGCCTTTGGTTCTTTTGCCAATCACCTGAAATCTGTGTCCTCTGGTTCTCAACCCTTCTGCCAATTGGAATAGTTTCCCTCTATCTACTCTGTCCAGACCCCTCATGATTTTGAACACCTATATCAAATCTCCTTTCAATCTTCTCTGCTCCAAGGAGAACAACCCCAGCTTCTCCAGTCTATCATCGTAACTGAAGTCCCTCATTCCTGGAATCATTCTCGTAAATCTTTTCTGCACCCTCTCTAAGGCCTTCACATCCTTCCTAAAGTGTGGTGCCCAGAATTGGACACTGTACTCCAGTTGGGGCCAAACCAGTGTTTTATACAGGTTCATCATAATTTCCACACTTTTGTACTCTATACCTCTATCAATGAAGCCCAGGATCCCGTAAGCCTTTTTAACCGCTTTCTCAACCGGTACTGCCACCTTCAACGATTTGTGCACACATACCCCCAGGTCTCTCTGTTAGTTCACTCCCTTTAGGATTGTACCCTTTAGTTTATATGTCCTCTCCTCATTTTTTCTACCAAAATGTATTACTTCACACTTTTCTGTGTTAAATTTCATTTGCCACTTGTCCGCCCATTTCACCAGCATGTCTATGTCTTCCTGAAGTCTATCACTCTCCTCCTCACTGTTCACTATACTTCCAAGTTTGGTGTCATCTGCAAATTTTGAAACTGTGCCCTATACACCCACGTCCAAGTCATTAATATATATCAAGAAAAGCAGTGGTCCTAGAACCGAACCCTGGGGAACACCACTATATACCTTCCTCCAGTCCAAAAAACAACCGTTCACCACTACCCTCTGTTTCCTATCACTTAGCCAATTCCGTATCCATGCTGCCACTGTCCCTTTTATTCCATTGGCTTCAACTTTGCTGGCAAGCCTATTATGTGGGACTTTGTCGAATGCCTTTTGGAAATCCATGTACACTATGTCAACTGCATTACCCTCATCAACCTCCTCTGTTACCCCATCAAAGAACTCAATCAAGTTAGTTAAACATGATTTGCCTTTAACAAATCCGTGCTGGCTTTCCTTAATTAATCCACACTTGTCCAAGTGACTGTTAATTTTGTCCCTGATTACTGTATCTAAAAGCTTCCCCACTACCGAGGTCAAACTGACTGGCCTGTAGTTGCTGGGTTTATCTTTACACCCTTTTTTGAACAAGGGTGTAACATTTGCAATTCTCCAGTCCTTTGGCACCACCCCCGTATCTAAGGAGGATTGGAATATTATGGCCAGTACCTCTGCGATTTCCTCCCTTAATTCCCTCAGCATCCTTGGATGCATCCCATCCGCTCCTGGTGATTTATCAACTTTAAGTACAGCCAGCCTTTCTAATACCTCCTCTTTATCAATTTTTATCCTATCACATATCTCCACTACCTCCTCCTTTACTATGCCTTCATAACTGGAAATGATGGGCTCCATGGTGTGCGCAGAGCTTTGTGCAATGTTGGAGGCGGACTCTTTCACGCTCCTCACCATTGCCAACAGGCTCTCGGGCACCCTTGCCATTACACCTATGATCTCCACGTGCATGCCCATCACCCTTCTTCTAAAGGCCTCCCCATCGAGGTTCTCATCTGAGTCCTGTGCAGCAGAACTCACGCGCAAACACGCCCTCCGGGGAGCTGGCCCCCAAGCTACCCTTTCCCCCTGGCCTTGCTGCAGCCTGCTCATTCCCGGTGCTTCACCCTGTACAGATCCCACTACTATACTAGCCTCTAAAGAATGCGTAGTGCCAGTATCTGAGTTGGTGCCTGCAGGTGAGACATGCAGTGACGCGGTGTGTTCTTCCTCCTCCTCTTCTCCCGCATCATTCTCAACGTGCCCTCAGGGACAAGCTGCTCCGGTGCTTGCTCATTATCTGAAAGTATAAAGGCACAAGAGACAGGTTAAGGTGAGAGGAGGGGGGCAGGAAGGGAGAAAAGCATGCATACAGCATGATTAGCTGGAAAGTGCGAAAGGCTTGTGGGGTGAGGGGGAAGTGGGATGTGAGAAGGAGTAGGGATGAACATACCGTTGTCCCCAAGGGGGTCAATGTCACCGGTGGCCACGGCGCCCACCACCTGCCGCCCAGTAATCTCCAGCACTCTATTTTCCAGCGCAGTGGTTGGGTGTCGGCTTGTCCTGCTATCTTGACTATACTCCCCAATTTGGTGTCATCTGAAATTTTAGAAATTGTGTTTTTGATTCCAAAGTCTAAATCGTTAATATAAATTGTGAACAACAGTGGTCCCAGCACTGATCCTTGTGGAACACCACTTCCCACCTTCTGCCATTCTGAATAGCTACTCTTTACCCCTACTCTCTGCTTTCTGTCTTGAAGCTAGCTAGCTATCCATTCTGCAAATTATCCCCTGACTCTGCATGCTCTGACCTTATTCATTAGTCTATTATGTGATACTCATTAATCTATTATGTGGTAGAGCAACAAAAGTGATCCTAAGGGGCAACATGGTGGCATAGTGGTTAGCACTGTTGCCTCACAGCGCCAGGGACCTAGGTTCGAATCCGGCCCCGGGTGACTGTCTGTGTGGAGTTTGCACATTCTCCCCATGTCTGCGTGGGTTTCCTCCGGGTGCTCTGGTTTCCTCCCACAGTCCAAAGATGTGCGGGTTAGGTTGATTTGGCTATGATAAATTGACCCTTAGTGTTAGGGGGATTAAATACGTGGGGTTACAGGGATAGGGTGGGATATGTGTCGGTGCAGGCTCAATGGGCCGAAATGGCCTCTATCTGCACTGTGGGGATTCTGTGAAGTGTAAAGGGGGTGAGCTATGAGGAAAGGCTGAAGAAGCGTAACCTCTACAATTTAGAGAGAAGAAGGTTTACCATTGCAGTATAAAGATAAGTGAACCAAGAATAATTCTTTAAGGTCAGTCAGGAAAGTAGAGCAAGTGAAACATAATTTTGAAACAGATCTTAAAAGAAATTCTTTATTCAAAGAATACTAAAAGTGTGGAACAATCTATCAAGTAGTGAAATCAAAAACACAAGAAGGAGTCTTCAGAATGCAGTTGATGCTAGGCTTGGTGAGTTGAAACAGGCCAAATTATCTTTTCACATCCATGACTTTTTATGTTCTTAGTGTATTATTCTGCTGATATTTTATAATGCACTGGTCAGACCTCACTTAGAATACTTTGTGCTGCCATTTGACAGATAGGTGAAAATGAAGTCATCAGCAGGTAATGGGAGCTAAATTGATACCAAAATGATTTTTTCTCTTGAGATGTACTTCCATGCAAAGGCAGATGTTATTGTCTTTGACAATGCTTAATTGAAATTTACCTGTGGGAGTCCTGCTAAAAGAGATAATTGCCAGGGATGTATACAACCTCCTTTACTGCCCGCTCATTAATAATGATTCATAGTTAGCTGGTAAGTCAGGAGTGTCAAAAGCTGCAGTGCTAGTAAGAGATGGCAAGTTGGCCCAAAGGACTTGAATGTTAGCAAATTGCAATGTAAATTTACAATGCATGCACGTAAATTGAACAAGTATTTCCTTTTAGTTATTTCCCTGTTTGTGTGGTTGTATCACTTGATTTTATTCCTGATATAATATTTACACACTGACATCAACTTTTCCTCTTTTTAATTTAGATATTGCAGATGAAAAGGAATGTTTTTTTCAGATTTCTACTGCTTGATCTTTCATGGATCATTCTCTTTCAATCTTATTCCAGGCTACCTCTTTTCAAACAGTCATTATGAAACCCAACCTCCACCTATTCTCATCTGCCCTACTACTCGCAGCAACTTGCTCACAAGAGTCTGGTATTTTTATCTATCTGTCACTAGGCGGTTTATGGTCATTCCTGTTCAGATGCGCACTATATGGGTTTACAGTCAACTGATTCACCACTTAAAATGAAGCATTTCCTACATTACAACAGTGACCACACTTCAGAAGTGCTTCATTGGATGCAAAGCTCTTTGGGATGTCCTGAGGCCGTGATAGGTGCTATATAAATGCAAGTTCTTTCTTTTTGTTGGTAAAAATATAGAAATGCTTTCTTTAAACTACAGACTGCGTAATTTCCCATTGATAATCTGGTAAAGTATTGGGCTTCAACTGTTTAAGGATTTCAGACTATGCTGCCATGAGAGGACCTCGATGTAATATATATATTAAAAATGCTGCTACTGAGTTATCCTTAGCTCGTAAGGGTTTACATTCACAGGACAACAGGGCATTACAGGTATGGATTAGATATCAGACAGAATGTCTGAACCAGCGTACTGAGACAATGAAAGATAATTTGACGTTGCTGTTGCAACAATCGTATTCATTTGATCTCAGCAGGTGTCACTGTCAAGTGCTGGATTCCACTTAGTGGGGTAGTCAGTCTTGGCTAATAGCTGACCATGTAGTACGGCTTTTAAAAAGACAAAGAAAGCCGTGAAAGCGGAAAGCAGTCAGGCAGTGAAGTGCTGCGAGAAGGTTAAAAGAGACAGAAGACTGTATGAGAAGGCCAGGATTCAGAGGAGATACTCTGTTTAAGCTAAGTAAGACAGCCCACTGACGTGGGGTAGTGCAGAGTGTTCATTATTTAGAAGATAAGTGAAGATAGGCACAATTGAACCGAGTGAATCTGATTGTAACTGTTTCTCTGTACGTTCACCTTACTGTGGAATTTAGTAGCTTAAAATTTGAGTCAACCCTCACCTTACCTAATGTTAACTCGGTCCACTTTCGGAGAGATTGAAGAAATACATGTACAGAAGACAGGAATATCCAGTTTAGGTCACAAGCAGGTACGATTGTTATACCCCGGGTCCTGCTATTGCATAAGTTGCTATAAGGCAGTGTGTGACTCAACTCCCATTGAAGTAAGATGCTCAGACTGCTTAAGGGAGCAACTGACACCATTGAACTCAAAAGATATCTACAACACACCTGAATTCGTAACAGGCTCCATGAACTTCCTTCCTCCAAATATATTTCTATTGGCGTTAACAAAGATGTGATTGTTTATGATGGAGTCCTCAAGATGACCCAATAAAAAGAATACACAATGGCCCAGAAATTAAAGACGGAGCCTTCCTGCGGGGGTAAGGCTTCCCCGCGATATCGCACTGCGCGCCTGCCTTTTCATTCCGAGCTCACACGAACTTTACTTTCAAGACTGCAGCTGTGCAGTGCTTGCGTATCCCACAGACGCAGTTAATTCGTGCGAGCTGTGGGATCACGTGATTCAGTTAGAGCCAATGGCAGCACACCATCTTTCATTCATAGTTTTCACAGCAAGGGCTGTGAAAGCTATGAATACTATACCCTCCCAAAAGAACAGCTAAACCTCAATTAAATTTAAAAAAAAGCCATCACATTAATAAAATAAATATAGTTAAATAAATTAACCACGTTAAACAAAAAATTAAATTTTTGAAAAAATTTAAAATCTTTTTAAAAGTTATAAAAATAAACTTACCTTTCTTTAAAGTCTCTAAAAAAGATATACCTGTTGAAAAAAATTCAAAATAATACTTAATTAACTACTTACCTTGTTAAAAGAGGGTCTTACGCCTCCTTTCTTTATGTGCAAAATCTTCCATGCTTACCTGCGCGTTCAAAGCACTAAGTGCACTGCGTGCGCGCAGCCTGTAGCGCGCACGCGGTTCACTTAGGAACTGCCCCCTTTTGAAATCACCACGTGCCGGTTTTCAGCGCATGCGCAGTGCATGCAGAAAACCGGCAATTGGAGACAGAATACGCGAGAGTACACAGTGCGTACTCTCGCGTAGTGAGACTAATTTTTGGGCCAATAAATGGTAGGATACAGAGAAGTGTAGAGGAACAGGGTGCATGTCCCCAGATCCCTGAAGGTAGCAGGACAGGTAGATAAGGTGGTTAAGAAGGCATACGGGATACTTTCCTTTTTTAGCTGAGGCATAGAATATAAGGGGGCGATTTTGCCAGCCCTGGGGAGGCGGGTATAGAGGCGAGTCTGCCGGGAAAATGGCAGAATTTGGGGGCGGGTGCCCAACCCGCCCCCAACCCGCCTCCATGCCATTTTGCCAGGAGGCGGGTAGCCGTCCCGCGCCGGGTCCCGTCTCCTTGAAGGCGGGAAGGGATTAAAGCCTATTAACTGCCTGTTAACAGGTAGTTAACAGGCAGAAAATAGGATTATCCCCTTTGTGCCCACACAAGTGTGGACTTCCCGAAGGCTCCGAAACCCGCCAGCTCAGCGAGGCGAGTAGGGGGTCTGCAGGGGTCGGGGGGGTGCAAAAGTGTGCTGTGAAGGTAAGTGATGGGTGCAAGAATATAGAGGTGAGTATCTGAGGTAAGTGCAAAGTGTTATTAAAAGTGTACTTACCTTTGTTTCTTCCTGCAGGCTTCAGTTGGTTTGTATGCGGAGAGTCTCGGACCTCCGCGTTGGGAATGACAGATGGCCGTTGCATTCACAGATACAACAACCATCTCAATTCTGTTAAAGAAAGAAGTTTGATGGGGTCTTGTATTCAAGACCTCATCAAACTGCAGAGAATGTCACTGTATGACAGCTTCACAGAGCTGTCAAACGGTGACAATTCATCTGTCAAAAATTTTTGATAGATGAAACGTCATACATTGACGTGCTCTGCAACCGGCTTTCCCTTAATTGGCCTGCTAAGCCCGCTGGGCGGGCTTAACAAGGTCAATCAAGGGAAAATAGCGTGGGTTGGCCAGAAGTTGTTGGAAGCGGGACTGAAACCTGACAAGTGGGAGTCTCGCCTCCAAAAGCTCCCCATTGGCAAAATCACCCCCTAAGAGCAGGGAGGTTGTGCGCGAACTGTATAAAACACTAGTTAGGCCACATCTAGACTACTGCGTATAGTTCTGGTCACCACATTACAGGAAAGATGTGATTGCACTAGACAGGGTACAGAGGAAATTTACGAGGATGTTGCCAGGATTAGAGAATTTTAGCTATGAGGAAAGATTGAGGTTGTTTTCTTTGGAACAGTGGAGGCTGAGGGAAGACTTAATTGAGGTGTATAAAATTATGAGGGGCCTAGATAGAGTGGATAGGAAGGTACTTCACAGAGAGGCCAATAACCAGGAGGCATAGATTTAAAGTAATTGGTAGAAGGATTAGAGGGGAGTTGAGGAGAACATTTTTTACCCAGAGGGTGGTGGGCGTCTGGTACTCACTGCCTGAAAGGGTGGTAGAGGCAGAAACCCTTATCGCATTTAAAAAGTACTTGGATATGCACTTGAAGTGCCGTGACCTACAAGGCTACGGACCAAGAGCTGGAAAGTGGGATTAGGGCGGATAGCTCTTTTTCAGCCGGCACAGACACAATGGGCTGAATGGCCTCTTTCTGTGCTGCAGATTTCTATGATTCTATGGCCCAACAAACCTTCCTATAAAAATGTTTCTGCTTCAACCATGTGCTGACCATATGCGACTCATTCTAACATTCTTACATGTTCTCATGTCGATTTGTGTGTAAAAGGAATAGGTTACAGCATCCAGCAATACTTGTATACAGTCACCTAAAATAGTAATTCCACATTCAATTTAATTATTTGTGCACATATGTGTGTTTCTACTCACAAAGGTGAGAGATGACAGCACTGGGAATGGAACAGTTTTCTGCTTTGCAATCAGTGACATTCAAGTCAGGTAGACAACACAGGTTAGACAGAATTCTTCCTGTATTACCTTCACAACATGCTCCAGTCCAACATCAGACTAGCACATGTATGACTGACTTTTCCATTGGCCCTTGAGTATTCCAACTGATTAAGAGAAAATGAATAATTTTATAACAAAAATTGTTCAGGTTGATTTATCTGTGCACATTTAGTTTTTTTTAAAACTGCCTTTATGTAAAGCGTTTGGATAGAGTCTTTTGAGCTGTCATTGGTGGTGCAGTGGATGATTCCCCTAATCCCCTACATCACAGAATATTTTGGTTTCTCTGTATCTACCCTAGCAAATCCTATTATCATAGATTATCCATACAATTTTTCACATTACAAGTTCCTGATCTGGGGAGATATTGAACAGATGTAAGGTGCTTCCTTTGAAAGAGATCATGAAAGTCATAGGGTGAGTCACTAAAGCCACTGTCCCAATTCTCCCATGACTTATTCAGAATTGAAATAGGAATAGTCCTGGGTACATCATGGTTAGGAATGGTCATCTGCGAGCATGACATGTGCAGAAACCCAGATTTAATAGACTACAAACCAAGCTGCTGAGAAATCTCCACAGGTATAGTTTTTTTTGTTTCCCAGATGTGGAGGGCACACTCTCTTCCCGCAAGGACACAACCCACTTATCCGCAAGCTGAGTGCAGTTTGGCAAATAGTGAGATTTAAGAATTTGGGGGGAGAAATTCGGTGCGTTAGCGCCTCCTGTTAGCGCCCGCAGCGCGGCGAGATGAACGACTCCCGTGAACTTCGGCGAGAGGTTTGTGGCGGCGGTAAGACTTTGCGCCACGATCTCCTTTGCCTGGAGATCATGACATCATTGCCGTGCGTATCGCCCCAGTAGCACCCCGGACCCGAACTTTAGTTCCGTCCCCTGCAGCACCACCGGGCAATGACACCGACAGCTTGCAGGAGGCGTTGATTGGGAGGCCGGGCGCTTTGGGGGCAAAAGTTAAAGGGGAGGTTGCTGAGGTAAGTACCTAAATTTCTGAAGTGTTTTTGTTCAATTTTTTTTTTACTTCTCCTGAGCCACGATCCATCAGCTCGGCGCTCTGCTGGAGTGCACAGGGCTGATCGGGCCGGATCGCGGCCACCGTCGGGGACCAGCTAACTGGTCCCAATGCAGAGCCTGTGGCGATGGCCCTTCCCTTTAAGGGAGGGAAGGAGCCTCGGATTGCGGCAGCGCTGCACGGGACATTGTGCAGCACTGCACCATTACCGCCCCGCCTGCGTCCTTTAGCGGTCCAGGAAGGAAGTGGAGCGCTTGATTTAGCGCTCCACTTCCTTCCTGGAGCACTGACGTAAGAAAACTACTAGGCACTTGGTCTAAGCGTTAAACAAAGCTTTAATCAACTGTTTTACAACATGGAGGTCTAGTTGTGTCCTTCACTAGTTCCTGTTAAGAATGTCCTGCGCAAGCTGGGCCCGTGCCCGAGTATTTATACTCTCCCTGGACAGCACCACCAGCAGGCCGCTCAGTATTATTTCATAAGTCATTTCCACATGAATGACAAGATTCATGTCAAGCGCTAAACACAATTTCGTGAAAGCTGGGAATCAATAGCGCCTGGCGCTAAGTTTCCCAGCTTTCAAAAGTTACCGCCCCCAAACGGGGAGATAATGAATTTCTCCCCCATTGTGTCCAATTCTGGGCACCACAGTTTAGGAAGGATATCAATGCCTTAGAGAGGGTGCAGAGGAGATTTACTACAATGGTACCAAAGGATGCAGGACTTCAATTACGTGGAGAGACTAGAGAAGCTGGGGTTGTTCTCCTTAAAGCAGAGAAGGTTAAGGGGAGATTTAATAGAGGCGTTCAAAATCATGAAGGGTTTTGATAGAGTAAATAAGGGCAAATTGTTTCCAATGGCAGAAGGGTCACAGGACACAGATTTAAGGTAAGTGGATATTTTTTACGCAACGAGTTGTTATGATCTGGAATGTACTGCCTAAAAGGGTGGTGGAAGCAGATTCAATAATAACTTTCAAAAGGGAATTGGATAAATATTTCAAGGGGAAAAATTTGCAGGGCTGTGGTAAAGGGCAAAGGAGTGGGACTAATTGGATAGCTCTTTCAATGAGCTGGCAGAGGCACGATGGGCTGAATGGCCTCCTTCTGTGGTGTATCATTCTATGATTCTATGATCTCAACTGTGCACAGGGATACTACTAGAATTTCACCAGTTAAAAGCACAGCTTATCTGTAAGGAGCACTGGTGAGTTTCCCTTGCCAAGGTGACCCTTACCTGTATTAGATTACAGAGTTATCAGAATGGCTCCCAACTCCCAGTGACGGGTCTAACCATTTAGGTTCCATTAATGAGCCGGGCTGACTGGACAATCTATAGTGCCCTGGAACACTGCAGGTGTCAGAATCAAATCTGCCAGAGTTTGATGTCTATTTCAAGGTGTGTCATCTTGGAATCCCCCTTCAGTGACAGATCAGTACAGGCCAGAATCTCCCTGCAGCCATTTCACTTTTTTGCCACAAGCCCATCTCAGAACCTGGTCCTGGATTTCAGACCTGGGCCAAAGGAATCTTTCCTATTTCATGCCTAGGAGTTCTGAACCATGAAGGAGAAGCATACCTCGCTGGGTATGAGACTTCACATGTCATGGGAGGCAGTGGCAAAGCTGTGCCGTCTGTATTAATGTGACTTTCAGCCAACCTCCATCACAGTAGTGGCTCATTTGAAGCTACCACAGGGGACATCAGCAACATCAATCAATCCCTGTGCACAGATTCATAAGCAGGTCACTGATGGGTTGTTTGCCAAGGTAAATACTTTCATCATTTTCCCTTGGAAACCAAGCAGCAGAATGATGAACCTCTGCTATTTTTTGTACGTCAGCATTCCCCGAAGTCCAGCGTGTTACTGATGGCACTCGAATGGCCTTACGCACAGTTCCATGGCCTTCATGAACTGCAAGGGCTTCCACCCCATCAATATGTAGGTGGTCACATATGGCACAGCGTATGGTCTTAAAATTAAGGCATCATGATTGCTATCTCAAGAGTGCACTCATCCAAAACTCTGCTGCCCGTATCTGAACTCGCACCAAGTCCCCGTTTACCCATCGCCCCTGTGCTCACTGACCTACATTGGCTCCCGGTCTGGCAACGCCTCAATTTTAAAATTGTCATCCTTGTTTTCAAATCCCTCCATGTCTTCACCCCTCCCTATCTCTGTAACCTCCTCCAGCCCTACAACTCTGTGAGATCTCTGCGCCCCTCCAATTCTGGCCTCTTGAGCATCCCTGATTTTCATCGCTCCATCATTGGCGGCCGTGCCTTCAGCTGACTAGGCCCTAACCTCTGGAATTCCCTCCCTAAACCTCTCCACCTCTCTCTCCTCCTTTAAGACGCTCCTTAAAACCTACCTCTTTGACCAAGCTTTTGGTCACCTGTTCTATTATCTCCTTATGTGGCTCGGTGTCAAATATTTTTTGATAACGCTCCTGTGAAGCACCTTGGAACTTTTTGCTATGCTAAAGGTGCTATATAATGCAAGTTATTGTTGTTAATGACCAGCAACACAGGATCATGCAGAGGATGGCAGACTGCAAGGATGGCTTCTAGAAGACCAAAGTTACCCTCTTCAGCACCAGCTCATAGCACCATGGACATAGCCACGATCAACAGCTGAGTGAAAATATAACAAGACCCATGCAGCCACCAAGATCATTATTGGATACACTATACACATCAGGTACAAGGAAAGATCAGGGATGTCCTACAATACAGTCCAACCAACATCTCCAAGATTATCGTAGTCTGCTGCACACTGCACAACTTTGCCACCCAGAGGCCTAACAATGAAGTAGGTAGTGGAGCAGGTGGGCTACCCGCAGTCAAGGGCAGCGCAAAATACTGATGATCAGCCAAAAGATATCCCTGCTGAAACACTTTTGCAGGCAGCATGAGTGATATGGCAGTCTCTCATACATGAAACTCAGCTAAATGCTCCATCCTCCCAATACATTAATAGTCATCTCAATATATTCACAATAAAGAGGACTAAAACATCTTCAGCAAAATTGACATCTGCACTAACTCAATTACCATGAATGCCAACTCTTCTACACCACCAGAAGAAAACTCCCTGGATTCATTTGAAATAAACTGCAACCAAATTTAATACCCTAAAAGTGAATTGTGCATGTGGCTAGCGTTTGTTAGCTTGTTGTGTCCCCTTGGTGACAATGAATGTTTTGTGTGCCCTAGTGTTCCTTCTTGGTACTCCCCCGTGGCAGGAGTGAGTGTGGTGGCTGGATGATGGGTGTTATGTGGGAGCCCCGAAGGCTGAGGTAGCCCTGCTGCCTCCGTGTGTTAGGTCATGACCTTGTGACTGACATCTGCTGCTGCAGTGGCTGCCTGATCCTCGCCGTTTTCCGACACATTCATTTGAGAGAGGTGGCTAGGTGGTGTGGATGCGCCAAAGAGACATCAGCATACTGCTAGCGGGCTCCTACTGCTGGGCACTGCCTTAGCGTGTGAAGTCAAATGCATGGGAACAGACGTCTGAACAACAATGAGGGCACAGAAATGCTAAAAAAAATGGTTCCCTCCATCTGATCCCCACTGGGATGATGTCACAATAGCCCCCTGAAGACAAGAGCGCAAGGGTTGCATAGCAGCAGTACGAGCATCCACAAGAAAATCTCCCACTGTTTGACAGACCTTTGTCACTAGAGGCTCTGATGCAGATGTCCCTGGAATTGCCACTAACCACATAGTGGATTGCATCATAGATAAGCAGTCACGCACAAGTACACCTCCACACTCGCCTCTGTACTTTGCTGGATGTTTAGCGCAATATATGGCATGTTGGCCTTTATTGCAAGGGGGTTGGAGTATAAGAGTAAAGAAGTCTTGCTAAAATTGTACATGGCCTTGGTGAGACCACACCTGGAGTACTGTGCACAGTTTTGGTCTCCTTATCTAAGGAAGGATATACTTGCCTTGGAGGCGGTGAAACGATGGTTCACTAGATTGATTCCTGGGATGAGAGGGCTGTCCTATGATGAGAGATTGTGTAGAATGGGCCTATACTCTCTGGAGTTTAGAAGAATGAGAGGTGATCTCATTGAAACATACAAGATTCTGAGGGGGATTGACAGGGTAGATGCTGAGAGGTTGTTTCCCCTGGCTGGAGTGTCTAGAACTAGGGGGCATAGTCTCAGGATAAGGGGTAGGCCATTTAAGACTGAGATGAGGAGGAATTTGTTCACTCAGAGGGTTGTGAATCTTTGGAATTCTCTGCCCCAGAGGGCTGTGAATGCTGAGTCTTTGAGTATATTCAAGGCTGAGATAGATAGATTTTTGGACTCTAGGGGAATCAAGGGATATGGAGATCGGGCGGGATAGTGGAGTTGAGGTCGATGATCTTATTGAATGGCGGAGCAGGCTCGAGGGGCCGTATGGCCTACTCATGCTCTTATTTCTTATGTTCTTATATACTGACTACAGAAAACATTGGTGCTCAGATAGCCTCCTTCTTTTAAATGCAGACCCTGTGAGGTCCAAATCCCTGTATTCCGCAGATGAGGAAAGAAGCCAGCTGGCCCTCCACTCAGCAGATTGCTGCTCCGCCAGGACCACCATCACCTACTTCTGGCCACTTGTGTATTACTTTGCACACCCTCCTCAAACTGACCATATAAATTCCCCCATGGTGGATGTTCCTCTATGGTGATTGCCAAAGAATTAGTGGGTGTTGACTTCTTGGGAGCATTAGAACTTGCAGATGATTCTTGAGGGACGCCTAGAGAAACAGAAGAACAGTATTTTAGAATAGTATGCGTCATCATGGTGTGCTGAAATGTGTGCATATGATTGAGTGTGTGGGTGATTGAATGAGTTAGAGACAGGGGGAAGAATAATAGGAAAAGGATAGTACTAATCCACTGCTTCTGTGATTTCAGGTCTCAACATGTTAAGCACAAACTTGTTCAACTGGGCTCAGTGATGTAAAATTAGGGGTATCTCGTTCCATTCAGGTTTGCTACTTCTTGTTACACACAGCCTTGTCCTGCAAGCAGTGAAGTTGCTTGTGTTGAGATGTGACATTCAACGGCATTACCATTGCCGAATCCCCCACCATCAACATCCTGGGGGTCACCATTAACCAGAAACTTAACTGGACCAGCCACATAAATACTGTGGCAACAAGAGCAGGTCAGAGGCTAGGTATTCTGCGGCGAGTGTCTCACCTCCTGACTCCCCAAAGCCTTTCCACCATTTACAAGGCACAAGTAAGGAGTGTGATGGAATACTCTCCACTTGCCTGGATGAGTGTAGCTCCAACACTCAAGAAGCTCGACACCATCCAGGACAAAGCAGCCCGCTTGATTGGCACCCCATCCACCACCTTAAACATTCACTCCCTCCACCACCGGCGTACCGTGGCTGCAGTGTGTACCATCTACAAGATGCACTGCAGCAACTCGCCAAGGCTTCTTCGGCAGCGCCTCCGAAACCCACGACCTCTTCCACCTAGAAGGACAAGGGCAGCAGGCGCATGGGAACACCACCACCTGCAAGTTCCCCTCCAAGTCACACACCAAGTCAATAAATGCTGGCCTTGCCAGCGACACCCACATCCCATAAGCGAATAAGAAAAAATGTAGGAAGTTTGAGTGAAACCTCAGTATCCACTTTGTATCCCAGCTTGTGTGTGTGAGTAAATGAACTGCAAGTAGGCTTTGCTGCAACGTTACTGTGTAGACTCATCTCTCTGAATGGTAATGCAACAACAGATCCCGTTTTGAAGTGACAGTAATAAGGTATACCCCCTGTTGCAGTATGGAAATGAAGCTGGGAAGGAGATTTCTTCTGAGGGATCAGCATGCAGCTTCAAACATGGTTTAACAGGTGAGAGGTAACTCATTGTGCCATGCATAATTTGCCCATATACTTAGTACTGTGCAATAGTGGCTAGCCTTACCCGAGCAGACCTCCTGGGGCTAGTAACCTTTTTTGCTTATCTACACCCACATCCTTTGGTTGTGTGAGACAGCATTTACTTTTGTCTTTACGGGGAAAGGGTGGGGGAGTGGGACTCGCTGAAGTGCTCTTGCAGAGGGCCGGCATGGGCTCGAAGGGCCGAATGGCCTACTTCCGGGCTGTAACCATTCTATGATTCTACCTCCTGCCTAGCAAAGTCAATAATTCCCCTGTGAGGACAGTGCCCCATGGTCCTAAGCAGGGAAAGCCTTCTTTGCTGTACTTCTTACAGAAGCATCTCCAAGTTAGCATTTGAAGTCATAATTAGCAAGGCTGATATTGCCTGCAGACAAATTTTTTTTAACTAAAAACTCCTGCTTGTCAGCAATTACACATAGTAAGGTGGCTCTTTAAATCTGAACCCTCACCCTGCTCCCTTCGCAACACTGGGTGCCAGGAAGGCAGGTGTTGCTGCTAAGGTGCTAATGACACAAAATCCCTCGGATAACGTTTTCCTTTCCTTAACCTTTAATTTTGGTGGAGGTATTCCACATCTGCCATAACTTCCGGCAAGAAATCTCGGAAATGGGGGCAGATGCCAGAGAGGCAGTGGAACGTCTGCCTGGAATATCTGCCAGCCCCGCCCAGCCCATTAACGCACGAGATTGGGCAGCAACAGGGCAGAAAATTCAGCCCATTAAGTTTGTCGGGAAACGTAATCATTTCCGTGGGAGAGTGTGATTCCTGGTACTTTATTGGGTTGTATAAAGCTTAATTTATTTTACATGGTTATGCAGTGCAGAATTGTAACTGGCCACAGAGTGAAACTCACAGATGCAGTATATATATTTATGATTAAAAGGAACTAATCACAGTGAGTGCATTACTCAGGCACAACTGTTTGTGATTGAAACTCCACGTCTATCACAAAGCAGCATTATAAAATGGAAATGTTGTGTTTGCTTCCATTGTTTATTGACGCTGACAGCAAGATTAATTATCTCTCCACTGAGACACAGAAGCTGCCACCAAGATGTGTCACCACTTACTGAGCAAGGGCTTATTCATCACATGTGACAAGCCTGTGGATAATGGAAATTCTTGTTGAAAATTTGTCCCTAAGCTGATGCGTAGTAATATGGGTTGAAAACTACAACCTCTGAATGCCAATCGACAGAAAGGGTAAAAAAGAATGTTCTGCCCAAACTCAACAGGGAAGGGGGAAAAAATGAGTAACTCAATTTTTTTTTCATTGAATGGACCTCCTTGAATTCAATTAATTCGCTCATTAGGGATTTAAGGAGGATTTGCTGCCTAACTCGTTTGCGCATTTGCCTTAAGACAAATCCAACAGCCACTGACAACATGCTTTCTTTGTCCTGTACCGCACTTAATTTAAGGGGAACATGTTTACAAACAGCTTAATCTGTTCAGGACAAATACCCTCTTGCATTCTTTTGCCCTGTCAAAACCTCAGGAACCACATGGAAGCTTCCAAAGCCCAAAGCTGGACTTTGGCGCAACTTGATATCAATGTATACTTTGTTTGTACAAACAGACAGCACTCAGCAAATTGAATTTCCTGTCCTTTTTTTAATCGAATAAATAAGTCTCGCTTTGGTGTTTTGTGAGCTATGGAGATTATCGATGCATTTTTCTCTCACATCGCACACAGCATCATCAGTACAAAATAGCCTTGTCAAAGAGGCACCTATTCAATTTCTCCTTTGAACGGTTCTCCAGTTTCTTATATTTAGCTCCATTTTAAATGCTGCCACTTAACCCTTTAAATGCTAAGTGCAGTCCACATTTGCAAGGTGTGATTCAGTCCGCTTCACCTCGATTAATTTTTGGACAACACTTGGAAAACCAGAAATTTTTGTTTTTGGCATTTTTTTTAAAAAACAGAATGCGAGAAGGGGAACAGAGTCCCTGCCGCTGCGAGGTTTCATCGCATAAACTCCATATCTGTAAATGTCTGAACCCTAATCTATCTTTTGTTGCTTCACTGCTGAATTCAATGCATTAAAAGGTGGTTCCTATGAACCAGTGCTTCTAATGCAGAGCTTCACACGCTAGGAACGCATATCGGGAACTCAGGCACAGATATCAACAGAGGGTTTACCATCCGTTCATTAATGGATGGAAAGTCCCGTGTGGCTTGTTGACCTCCACACCGGAATTCCTGATATGCGCTCCTAGCCCATAAACCTAGGACAAATTTACTTTCCTAATTTCTGTAAAATGTTAAGGAGTTCTGCAGTATTTATAGAAAATTATGTATTGGAATATGTCTCAAGACTTTAACATATGTCAGGCTCCAGGTGACACTTGGGATTTTACATCCTGGAGCTGGGTGGGGGGGGAGGTGGGGGGGCGGGGGGGCAGGGAGAGAAAGAGAATCTTGGCCTAAATTTGCCTCTGCCCCCATGACTACAGTCCTAATTCAGGACAATTATCTGGGCCCAGTCTCATTTGAGTATTTTTGGCAGGCTTTGGGCTCCTACCAAAGCCGGCAAACTCCGCACCTGGCTGGAAAGAAATTGATTTTAAAGTTTTTAATAATTGCACCTTGATAGTAAGATGTAATTACAACCAACTGAAATGAAGAGCTATCTCATCACAAGCCGCCCTTTGAGAGCACAGATCCTATTTACATTTTTACCTTCAATTACACCATAGACACAGCTTACGTGACTTGTACTAACATGTGCAATCAACCATTTCCAACATTTCATAAACTGTATGACCAGCAATGCAAATACTTGACCTCTGCTGACAGGAAAAATCAACTTAAAATAAACTTTCATACTTGCTGGTCGATGCTCAGTTACCTGCTGTAAGCTGGCACAGCAATAGAGGTGGTAAAATTGGCCACAGAGCCCCTTGGCTAGTGTTGGCCCTCTGAAGACAGAGTCCTATGCTTTCAAACACCAGATAAACAAGCTCACAACAATAATTTAGGTTAATAACTTCGTTAGCAGCACTGCAAAGCACAGAAAGAGTACCTCAATCCAGGAACAGAAATACAGTGGTTTCAGCGTGCTATCTTCTCAAGTCTGTTCTAACAGTCAGTGGCTACACTGCCAACATTTATACTCAACTAGCCTTGCTCCAACCAGAACCACAAAGCCATCTGGTTATCACACAGAGAGGTGCTGGCAACAACTATCTGTGTACATGGTCCCTTTCTACACAATTGAAACAGAGATGAGCCAAGATATTACATTATCATCAGGCACACACAGACATTGCAGATTTAACAAAGCTAGCACTCCCACCTGATATCAGTAATGGTTTCACTGGTACAAGGCTTCAGTAATTTTCCATTATAGCAAATATAGTACAAGGGTTGTGACATATACATCCATTTATAGTTATAGCATTCTAGCTAGCCACAGGGTCTATACTACACTAGGGAGGGGTAATATCAGATCGGTCTCCCACTACTGTTTGCTGTCCATTGACCCCTGCTGGAAAGTATTTATGTACTGAGGACAGGCATGAGCTCAGCTTCAATATCCCCCATGGTCAAATAGTTTCCTGACACTCACTGCTATGGCTATAACATGAAGGATGGCAGCTTGGGTGAGATGCGAGATGGTAGCCAGCACCCAAGTAACTGTAGAACCAAACCCTTCAGTCGAGGAGTGGAGAGAATGTTTACACTGGTAATTTAAAAAAAGCTATGGGGTAATCTTATAGAAATATTTAAGACCGTAAAGAGCGTAGAAAAGATAAACTCATTGGGAGTGAACTTCCTTGAGGCTTCTCACGCTCCTCCATCGTAAGTTTGGAGGAAATACCGTTTAAAGTGGATTTACACCGAATGTCCACCATAGCTACGGTGGTGAAGTGAGAGAAGCCCTGAGGAAATTCACCCATAATATGTTTAATATAATCACGGTGTCTACATCAAGGGGGTAGAACCTTAGACTAAGAGTGCAGATCAAAAGACACTTTAGATTTAACTACTTTACAGAGGGTGGTGAATGTATGGAATGGGCTGTCAAAAGTGGCAGTGGGGGCTAATTGTATCAGCAAATTCAAGAGAGAGCTGGATAAGTAGTTGGCGAAAAATGTCATAGAGGATTATGAGAGGTGTCATGGAATATAGTATTTCCTGGGCATTGGAACTGGCCAGACCAGTATTTTCCAGTCCTGTACATTCCTATAAAAAAGGGGAGAAAACTGAAGGAAAAAAATCTTTCATACTTGGGTGTTACTCTGTAGTTATAACTATAGCAACATCAGCAATGTTTGCAAACATAAAGGCCTTATTACAGGGAAACACAATATGACTGGAAACGGGGTCACTTTCAAGTACCCATTTCTCGCTAAAAGGATTGGCCAGTGATTGATCCTTTATACTGCATCAAAGCGTGATAACGGTCTTCACCTGCTTCAGCTATGATAATAATGTAAACCTTGATCGAACACATATTCTTCTGTATAAAAGAAATGAGATTGAAATGGACATTTGTCAGCAAATCAAACGCCTTCATGCACTATTGCATCAGCACTTGGCACCTACTGATCTTAATATCTGCACATCTTTCCTCTATTATTTTGACAACACTCTACACCAATAGCTTTCATTCCTCAAAACTTGATGAAAATGTGTGATGATTTTCTGAAACATGAGAGGAAACTGCTTATCTTTGAGAAGGCCGCCCTTTGATGCAGGCGCAGATATGTGTGGAATGCACACACGCTCATTAAGAAACATTTAGAGTATCACTTAACCTCTTCCAAATGCTTTCCAATCTGTTGTTGTGCCGATAACTGACGTCCACCTTGCATGAGATGCCATCGTTTTGAGCCAAGAGAAAATGATTCCATAAAAATGTGTTTTGCTAAATATGCAAAACTTGTTATACAATGCTAATTAAGCCAATGCGCGCAAACTGTTTCATTTATTTATAAAAGGTGAATCCCATTCAAGATTATCAAATATATAAGTTAGCACAAGGAGGATGATCCAAAGTTAGTTCTGAACCTAAAGTTATCTGAATTGCTCCATTGTGAATTTGTTCAGGAATACTCACATTTTGTTCAAATTCAAATTGGCCTGCCCCTTTAAAATAAATCTCATGGCGCAGACTTGTCTCAGTTGGTAGCACTGTTGCTCGAGACTAAGAGGGTTCTACGTTCAAAATCCACTGCATGGCTTGAATACACAATTTCGGATGATATTCCAGTGTAAAACTGAAGGGGTTCTGCATTGTTGGAGGTGCTGTCTTTGGGATGAGACATCAAACGGCGCGCTGGTACAGGTGGGCATAAAAGATCCTGCAATACTATTCGAATAAGTGCACATAATTGCTCTGGCCAACAGCTTTCCTTCACTGCCAAAAACAGATTAACTACTCATTCATCTTATTTGCTATTTGTACGACCTTGCTGTGCGCAAACTGGCTGCTGTGTTTGCCCACATAACAATGTCGACTGTATTGCAATGGTAATTAATTGCTTGTAAACACTTTGAGATGCCCTACGGATATGTTAAGTTGCTATATAAATGCAAGTTCTTTCTCGCAGCATGAATGAATAGAGGCACAAAATATCACACTATACATTCTAGCTGTCTATTTGCTCTGTCTTGCTGCAAACCTTCCTTGAAATCATGGTGAATGGTGAGTGAGCAGCTACATTCAGAAACTCCACAGTGTCTGTTATTTCCAAGTATTCTTGTGTGGAGCATTCTAATCTCTCAAATTCTAGTGATAGGAGCCCTGAAATTGCATGAGTTTCTCTTCGGTAACTTGCATTAACATTGGTAGGAGATTGGCAGAAACCCATCAAAAATTGTATAAATGTCTGTTTTTAGTCAGTTGCTGCAGTTGTACAAGGCCTTGATGAGACCACACCTTGAGTATTGTGTGCAGTTTTGGTCGCCTTATCTGAGGAAGGATGTTCTTGACATGGAGAGAGTGCAGCAAAGATTCACCAGACTGATACCTGGGATGGCAGGAATGACGTATGAAGAGAGATTGGGTCGATTAGGCTTATATTCGCTAGAGTTTCAAAGAATGAGAGGGGATCTCATTGAAAGTTATAAAATTCTAACAGGACTAGACAGACTAGATGCAGGAAGGATGTTCCCGATGGCGGAGGAGTCCAGAACCAGGGGTCACAGTCTAAGGACAAGGGGTAAGCCATTTAGGACTGAGATGAGGAGGAATTTCTTTACCCAGAGAGTGGTGAACCTGTGGAATTCTCTACCACAGAAGGCAGTTGAGGCCAATTCATTAAATATATTCAAAAAGGAGTTAGATATATTTCTTAAGGCTAAAGGGATCAAGGGATATGGGGTGAAAGCAGGGACAGGGTACTGAATTTGGATGATCAGCCATGATCTCATTAAATGGCGGAGCAGGCTCGAGGGGCCGAATGGCCTACTCCTGCTCCTATCTTCTATGCTTCTATACACCATTTCTCAGGAGCTTCTGCTGGTCTCCCACTGGAGAACCTCAACAGAATTTCCAATCAAGAATTTGTATTGACTGTCCCTGCCAATGACTGGCTATTCGGGGTGGGAACAAGGGGCTGTAGAAATTAATATGAATGTGTTTTGATGAGTGGTTTCTTGAGCTAATTGGTCCAGGAAGTGTTAGCATCCAATATCTGCTAGTGCAGAGGTGAATATATGTTATTTCCCTTATGGTGCATGTGCCCATATTTCTCCAATTGTCAAGGGAGATGTGTGTTGACACTGGGGACGGATTTTGATTTTAATTTTAGATTATGGTATGTTAGCCTTTATTGCAAAGGGGTTGGAGTACAAGAGTAAGGAAGTCTTGCTGCAATTGTACAGGGCTTTGGTGAGACCACACCTGGAGTAGTGTGTACAGTTTTACCTAAGGAAGGATATACTTGCCTTAGAGGGTGTGCAACAAAGGTTCACTAGACTGATTCCTGGGCTGTCCTATGAGTAGACTAGGCCTATATTCTCTGGAGTTTAGAAGAATGAGAGGTGATCTCATTGAAACATATAAAATTCGTAGATACTGGGAGGTTGTTTCCCCTAGCTAGAAAGGCTAGAACTAGGGGTCATAGTCTCAGGATAAGGTGGCCATTTAGGACTGAGATGAGGAGAAATTTCTTCACTCAAAGGGTTGTGAATCTTTGGAATTCTCTACCCCAGAGGGCTGTGGATTCAGTCATTGAGTATATTCAAGACTGGGGTCGTTAGGTTTTTGGGCACTAGGGAATCAAGGGCAGGAAAGTGGAGTTGATGTAGAAGTTCAGCCATGATCTTATTGAATGTCGGAGCATGGTCGAGAGGCCGTATGGCCTACTCTTGCTCCTAATTCTTATGCTCTTATTCAGCTTCGTTCCTGAACCATAGGGCTGGATTTTGTCAGCCCTGAGGAGGCGGGTATGGAGGCGGGACTGCCGGTAAAGTTGCAGAATTTGGGGGCAGGTGGCAAGCCTGCCCCCATCCCGCCTCCGTGCCCTCTTGCCAGGAGGCGGGAAGCCGTCCTGCCCCGGGTCCCGTCTCCTCGAGGCGGGAAGGGATTAAATCCTATTAACTGCCTGTTAACAGGTAGTTAACAGGCAGAAAATAGGATTAGCCCCATTTTTCCATCCGAAGTGCAGGCTTCCCGACCTCGGGGAACCCGGCCAGGGTGTAGGAGATGAGCAGGAGGTCTGCGGGGGTCGAAGGGGTCTGAAAGTGAGATGTAGAGGTGAGTGATGGGTGCAAGTGTGGAGTGGTAAGTATGTAAGGTGAGTGTAAAGTGTCAGAAAATGTTCACTTACCTTTGTTTCTGCCTACAGCCTTCAGCCGCTGTGGAGCCGGAGTCCTGACATCTTCATTGTAGATTTCACAGACTGGCTGTTGAATCCTCCGAACCAACAGCCAGGTAATTTCTGCAAACTTGAAAGGTTTGATGAGTCCGGAACACAAGGGCTCATCATACTACACAGAATGTCAGTGTTTGACAGCTTCACAGAGCTGTTAAACGCTGACATTTCTTCTTTCAAAAAATCTTGACAGATGGCACGTCATACGTTGACGTGCTCTGTGACTGACTTCCCCCTAATTGGCCTGCTGAGCCCACTGGGCGGGCTTAACAAGGTCATTCAGGGGAAAATCCCGCTGGTTGGCCAGAAGCTGATGGAGGCGGGATTGAAAGCCGGCCAGCAGCAGTCCCGCCTCCAAAAGCTTCCCATTGACAAAATCCAGCCCATAGACTTCCGAAATCAAATCTGAAGCCAGAAGAAAGTTACATTCTTACTCCAACTTGTCAGACAACAAAGTCATTATTTTACACACACTTGCAAGGCCTGGGGTAATTAATATTCAAAGATGAAAAAATAGTGGTAAATTCAACAGGTAGAATACTGAAAATATAAATTCCTTAAGCAACCTTTAACACTAAATCTATATTAGAAGATAAGAAGGTGTAAGACGAGGTCACTGATCTCCATGGAGTAAACAAAAGCACAAGAGAGAAGGCCATTCAGTCCGTCGAACCCACTCTTTCCACAGACCATGTGCTATCTACCCTTTTGGGGACCCTACCCCATCCATTTAATCTCCTGGAGGCAAGATTCTGCATAAATACTCCCCAGAGACAATCAAGCACACTCCATATTTATCCATTCCGCACATCTCCACTGTTCAACCAGGGCTGGGGATGTATTGTACAACACAATATCATAAGGTTATGTTAAATCTAGTCAATCACACCAGTTATAGGGCTAAAAATTTGTGTGCTTTATATCACCTGTTACCGGCAAAATTTAGCGAAAACACGGCGGCTGCCGCTGGTGGCGGGTTTCGCGGCGTCCACCATTTCCTGAGGGCCAGCAGCGCTGCCGGTAAAAGCGATGGCCATGGAAATTTAAATTAGGGAGAGGGTGGCGTCAGTCGGGGTCCAAAGCCGACTTAACGTCACCTCGGCAAACTTGGACCTTAGCGCTGAATTCAGCACTGGGTCCTAAGCACACCATGAAAACCCAGTGTTCAGCAGACTCACAGAGGCACAGTCAGCACCTCTTAAAGGGACACACACATCTTTCAGGTAAGTTTGCATTTAAGCTTTTGGACTGGATTTGTTTTACTTTATTGCTGCAATACATGTTAAAAGTTTTATTAAGTGTGCAGGAAGTGCTGCTGGACGCTTGCAAGGCCACGGATGGTAAAGAAATCATAGAATCATAGAATGGTTACAGCACGGAAGAAGGCCATTCGGCCCGTCGAGCCCATGCCGACTCTCTGCAAGACCACTTCAGCTAGTCCCATCCCCCTGCCCTTTACCCGTAGCCCTGCCAATTTTTTTCCTTCAGGTACTTATCGAACTCCCTTTTGAAAGCCGTGATTGAGTCTGCCTCCACCACCCTTTCAGGCATTGCATTCCAGATCCTAACCACTTGCTGAGTAAAAAAGTTTTTCCTCATGTCGCCTTTGGTTCTTCTGCCAATCACCTTAAATCTGTGCCCTCTGGTTCTCGACCCTTCTGCCAATGGGAACAGTTTCTATCTACTCTGACCAGACCCATGATTTTGAACACCTCTATCAAATCTCCTCTCAATCTTCTCTGCTCTAAGGAGAACAACCCCATCTTTTCCAGTCTATCCACGTAACTGAAGTCCCTCATCCCTGGAACCATTCTTGTAAATCTTTTCTGCACCCTCTCTAAGGCCTTCACATCCTTCCTAAAGTGCGGTGCCCAGAATTGGACGCAATACTCCAGTTGAGGTTGATCCAGTGTTTTATATAGGTTCATCATCATTTCCACACTTTTGTACTCTATACCTCTATTCATGAAGCCCAGGATCCCGTAAGCTTTTTTAACTGCTTTCTCAACCTGCCCTGCCACCTTCAATGATTTGTGCACATATACTCCTAGGTCTCTCTGTTCATGCACCCCCTTTAGGATTGTACCCTTTAGTTTATATTTCCTCTCCTCATTCTTTATACCAAAATGTATCACTTCACACTTTTCTGCGTTAAATTTCATCTGCCATGTGTCTGCCCATTCCACCAGCCTGTCTATATCCTCTTGAAGTCTACCACTATTCTCCTCACTGTTCACTATACTTCCAAGTTTGGTGTCATCTACACATTTTGAAATTGTGCCCTGTACACCCATATCCAAGTCATTAATACATATCAAGAAAAGCAGTGGTCCTAGAACCGACCCCTGGGGAACACCATTGTATACCATCCTCCAGTCCGAAAAACAACCGTTCACCACTACTCTCTGTTTCCTGTCACTTAGTCAATTTCGTATCCATGCTGCCACTGTTCCTTTCATTCCATGGGGTTCAACTTTGCTGGCAAGCCTAATATGTGGCACATTGTGGAACGCCTTCTGGGAATCCATGTACACCACATCAACCGCATTGTCCTCATCAACCCTCTCTGTTACCTCACCAAAAAACTCGATCAAGTTGGTTAAACACGATTTTCCTTTAACAAATCCATGCTGGCTTTCCTTAATTAATCCACACTTGTCCAAGTGACTGTTAATTTTGTCCCTGATTATTGTTTCTAAAAGCTTCCCCACTGCCAAGGTTAAACTGACTGGCCTGTAGTTGCTGGGTTTATCTTTACACCCTTTTTTGAACAAGGGTGCAACATTTGCAATTCTCCAGTCCTCTGGCACCACTCCCGTTTCTAAGGAGGATTGGAAGATTATGGCTAGTACCTCCGCGATTTCTCCCTTCACTTCCCTCAGCGTCCTAGGATGCATCCCATCTGGTCCTGGTGACTTATCAACTTTAAATACAGCCAGCCTTTCTAGTGCCTCCTGTTTATCAATTTTTATCCCATCCAGCATCTCCTCTACCTCCTCCTTCACTATGTCTATGGCAGCATCTTCTTCCTTGGTGAAGACAGATGCAAAGTACTCATTTAGCACCTCAGCCATATCCTCTGCCTCCATGCGTAGGTCTCCTTTTTGGTCCCTAATCGGCCCCACCCCTCCTCTTACTACCCGTTTACTATTTATATTCCTATAGAAGACTTTTGGATTACCTTTTATGTTAGCTGCCATTCTATTCTCATACTCTCTCTTTTGCCCCTCTTATTTTCTTTTTCACTTCTCCTCTGAACTTTCTATATTTAGCTTAATTTTCAGATGTATTCTCGACCTGACATCTGTCATGCGCGCTCTTTTTCTGCTTCATCTTACTCTCTTTCGTCATCCAGGGAGCTCTGACTTTAGTTGCCCTACCTTTCCCCCTAGTGGGAATGTATCTCAACTATACCTGAACTATTTCCTCTTTAAAGACAGCCCATTGTTCCATTACAGTTTTGCCTGCCAATCTTTGATTCCAATTTACCCATGCCAGATCCATTCTCATCCCACTGAAATTGGCCTTCCTCCAATTAAGTATATTTACCCTAGATTGCTCCCTGTCCTTTTCCATAGCTAATCTAAACCTATGATCACTGTTCCCTAAATGTTCACCTACTGACACTTGCTCCACTTGACCTACCTCATTCCCCAGAACCAGATCCAGCAATATTATTTAAATGGAGAGACTACAGAATGCTGCGGTAGAGAGGGATCTGGGTGTCCTTGTACATGAAACACAAAAAGTTAGCATGCAGGTACAGCAAGTAATTAGGAAGGCAAATAGAATATTGGCCTTTATTGCAAGGGGGATGGAGTATAAAAGTAGGGAAGTCTTGCTACAACTGTACAGGGCGTTGGTGAGACCATACCTGGAGTACTGCGTACAGTTTTGGTCTCCTTATTTAAGGAAGGATATACTTGCATTGGAGGCAGTTCAGAGAAGGTTCACTAGGTTGATTCCTGTGTTGAAGGGGTTGTCTTATGAGGAAAGGTTGAGCAGGTTGGGCCTATACTCATTGGAGCTTAGAAGAATGAGAGGTGATCTTATTGAAACATATAAGATTCTGAGGGGGCTGGACAGGGTAGATGCTGAGAGGATGTTTCCCCTCGTGGGGGAATCTAGAACTAGGGGTCATAGTTTCAGAATAAGGGGTCACCCATTTAAAACGGAGATGAGGAGGAATTTCTTCTCTCAGAGGGTAGTGAATCTTTGGAATTCTCTACCCCAGAGAGGTGTGGAGGCTGAGTCATTGAATATATTCAAGGCTGAGATAGACAGATTTTTGAAAAACAGGGGAGTTAAGGGTTATGGGGAGCGGGCAGGAAAGTGGAGTTGAGGCCAAGATCAGATCAGCCATGATCTTATTGAATGGCAGCGCAGGCTCGAGAGGTCGAATGGCCTACTCCTGCTCCTGTTTCTTATGTTCTTATGTTCTCCTTCCTCGTTGGGCCAGAAACATGCTGATCAAAAAAGTTCTCCTGAACACACTTCAGAAATTCTTCCCCCTCTCTACCCTTACACTATTACTATCCCAGTCTATTTTAGGATAGTTGAAGTCCCCCATTATCACTACTCTATAGTTCTTGCATCTCCCTGTAAATGTGCTCCTCCATATTTTTCCCACTAGTTGGTGGCCTATAGAATACACCTAGTAGTGCAATGGCATCTCTATTATTTCTTAACTCTAGCCATATAGATTCTGTCCTTGACCCCTCCAGGACATCCTCTCTCTCCAGCACTGTAACATTCTCCTTAATCAATACTGCCACACCACCTCCTATCTTTCCTTCCCTATCTTTCCTGAACACCTTATATCCTGGAATATTTAATACCAAATCCTGCCCTTTTTTGAGTCAGGTCTCCGTTATTGCCATGACATCATATTCCCATGTGGCTATTTGCGCCTGCAGCTCACCAGCCTTGTTTACTATGCTTCGTGCATTCACATACATACACTGTAAACCTATATTAGACCATCCTGTGTTCTCTCTTAGTCTGACTCCACCTAATACTTTACTAGTTCTTACTTTAGTGCTATCCGTCTCTCCCAATCCTTTGTGCCCTTTGTTTCTCCTTTCTAATGCTACATCCTGGTGTCCATCCTCCTACCAACTTAGTTTAAACCCTCCCCAACAGCCCTAGCAAAACCTCACTGCGAGGATATTGGCACCGGCTCTGTTGAGGTGCAACCCGTCCGGCCTGTACAGGTCCCACCTCCCCCAGAACCGGCCCCAATGCCCCAGAAATCTGAAGCCCTCCCTCCTGCACCATCTTCTGTCTTCTCAGAGGAAGGCCTCCAAGAAGACAGAAGATGCTGCAAATAGTCAGCAGGTCAGGCAACATCCGTCGAGAGAGAAACAGTGTTCAAGTCTCAGGTCGAGATGCTGCCTGACCTGCTGAGTATTTCCAGCATTTTCTGCTTTTATTTCAGATTGACAGCATCTGCTCACAGAGGGAAGAGGAAGAAGCAGAAGAGGAAGAAGCAGAAGAGGAAGAAACAGAAGAGGAAGAAGCCGAAGAGGAGGAAGCAGAAGGAAGGATACAACCCAGGCAGCCCCTTTCTGGCCGGGATATCTGGGATAGAATGATCCGCTTGTGGTACCAGTGACCACAACTCCAATTCCCCTTTCAACATTTGTCCCACACCTTACCTTTCCTCTGTTACTGACCTTCACAGCGTCCTCTTGGCCACGATGCTGAAATAAAAGCCACCACAAAGCAAACTTTCCAATCCAACTTTACACATCTATCCATCCAATATGACATCAAGAAATCAATTCATCACCCTTATGCATTCCCTTAGTGACCGTCTTGTGTGTGCCTTTGCCAATTCTACTGATGTCATGCAGTGCTACCCCAGTGGCTGCAGCATGGCTGGTGGAAGGCTGCTGACTTTCAGTGGGGAGACTGCAAATGGCCTTCCTGGTCGAGCTTGAAGAGCTGGTGGCTGGGAGTGTGAAATCGAGTGACGGTGTTTCTTCTTCTTCTTCTTCTTCACTCTCCTCTCCCTCTTCTTGGTCAACCACTGGCTGGGCAGGCTGCATTTCTTGGGTGTGAGAAATGAGGAAGGTACAATGGTGGAGATGTAGTGAGGGGAGGGCAGGAAAACAAGAGGTGCACGCGAGGAGGATAATGTATGAGGATACCAGCATCTTGTATCCTTTCTGCCTCACCGCTGGTCATGGGCTCAGCCACGCCCCTGCCAAGAATGGCTAGCACCATCTCCTGCAAGGGGGTTAGGTGAAGCTAGGAATGGGAGGTGTGCATCATTATTGGTACAGATTGTTGGTAGGTGAGTGATTTGTGGGGGTGGGGAGTCATGCATTGAGGAAGTGTGTGAGGCTAGTGATGCAGTTGGTAGGAGACGGCTTTTAAAGATGCATTCACTGACCTTGACCAGTGGTCTGAGATCATGAAGCTTCTTTGGGCACTGGAGCCAGGTGGTGGGGGCTACACTGCTGACAGTGTCGACCTCGGTGATCTGGTCCCACATCGTTCTTTCTGGAGGGCCTCCTGGCCCCCTGTGGGTAGAGGACCTCTCTTGCAGTGTTGACCCCCTGCACAAAGCTAGAGTGCTGCGTGCGAGACCCTGGGTGCCCCTTCCCTGGTTTGCTAAGCTATTTGTGTTAGTGCTGAAGCACTTTTCCAATTTTTTGAGGTGCGGGAGGATAATTTAGCTTTAAGAGCTGAAGACTCCCATTTGGGAATTTTTTTTCAAATGTTAATTTTTTTTAAAAGGCAGTAGAGCTGTAAGGGCTGAAAACGGCAATGTTTTACTTTATTTTATTTTTTTATCAGTTCAGAAGGCATTTGCCCTTTTAAGCAAACGACAATGCATTGCCCTTTTAATATCCCACAATGCCCAGCGGAATCATAGCCTCGCTCCAGAGGCGGTTGGAAGATGCAGTGCCGCTTCTGGACGCCACAGTCGGGACTGATGCTGGGACTAACGCCACCAGGAGCGCGTTACATGGTCAGTTTAGCACTGGGCTAGTAAGCTTTAGTCTCCGGCACAAATTTTCAGCGGCCGTTAACCCGCGGCCGCGGTGACATCGGAAATTTTCATGCCGCAGTTGAATTTCTAGGCCATAGATTCTCTTTGTTGATTGTCAAAGAGATGAATAAAATGCTGTTTATCAGCTTCTGACTGGTGAGTTTTCCACCAAACTAGAAAGGTCAATGGCAGAGTCAGCGTTTTTCAAATGATGAAAATAGAATGGGAGAAACAGAAGGTTGAGTTTTAAGAAAAGAAGAAATATGGGGGGGAAAATTCAGTATCGACCATTTTGGGGTGCTAACATCACCTGGGCGTTAACTTTAGCACCGGGCGCTAATTATGCGCCGGCGACCGCGAAATTCAGTTTTAGGCGCCCCAAGAGGGAAGTGGAGCGCTAAATCAAGCACTCCACTTCCTTCTTAGGGCGCTAACGCGGGAGAGCGGGGCGGAGACTTCATCAGCGCTGCACAATGGGCCATGCAGCGCTGCCGCGTTCAAAGGCTCCTTCCCTCCCTTAAAGGGAAGGACAAAAGTGAGAAGTCGCACAACACCAGGTTATAGTCCAACAGTTTTATTTGAAATCACAAGCTTTCGGAGCTGCTGCCCCTTCGTCAGGTGAAGTGAAGGAATACGAATCGGCAAAGCATATATAGACAGAGAACAATGCATGTGTAGCGTACAATGTCAGACGACTACATTCAATCCTTCTGACTGCCTTTCGTCACACCTCGGCAGAGAAACAATCAGGTCAGCCAGGAAGGCACCACATCAAAGACATAGCAAGATACAACTGAGACAATGAGGTGGGGTCACAGGGGGTCTAATGTGTCAAATGCTGCAGTCTGTATGGAAAACCATAAACTTTAAAATTTTTACTTTTTTTTTTACTGGAAATCACATCTGTGAACAAGCCAACGACGACTCTAGTCTGGATGACTCTACGTCATGTAGCGAGACATGAACCCAAGATCCCGGTTGAGGCCGTCCTCATGAGTGCGGAACTTGGCTATCAGTTTCTGCTCGATGATTTTGCGTTGTCGTGTGTCTCGAAGGCCGCCTTGGAGAACGCTTACCCGCAGATCCGAGGCTGAATGTCCTTGACTGCTGAAGTGTTCCCCGACTGGGAGGTAACAATCCTGCCTGGCGATTGTTGCGCGGTGTCCGTTCATACGTTGTCTCAGTGTCTGCATGGTCTCGCCGATGTACCATGCTCTGGTGCATCCTTTCCTGCAACGTATGAGGTAGACAACGTTGGCTGAGTCACATGAGTATGTACCATGTACCTGGTGGGTAGTGTCCTCATGTGTGATGATGGTATCTGTGTTGATGATCTGGCATGTCTTGCAGAGGTTGCCGTGGCAGGGTTGTGTGGTGTCGTGGTCGCTATTCTCCTGACAGCTGGGTAATTTGCTGCGAACGATGGTACTTCTGAGGTTAGGCGGCTGTTTGAAGGCGAGTAGTGGAGTTCTGTGGATGGCCTTAGCGAGGTGTTCGTCGTCATCGATGACATGTTGAAGGCTGCGAAGAACATGGCGTAGTTTCTCCGCTCCGGGGAAGTACTGGACGACGTAGGGTACCCTGTTGGTTGTGTCCCGTGTTCACCTTCTGAGGAGGTCTATGCGATTTTTCGCTGTGGCCCGTCGGAACTGTCGATCGATGAGTCGAGCGTCATATCCCGTTCTTACGAGGGCGTCTTTCAGCGTCCGTAGGTGTCCATCACATTCCTCCTCGTCTGAGCAGATCCTGTGTATTCGCAGGGCTTGTCCATAGGGGATGGCTTCTTTAACGTGGTTAGGGTGGAAGCTGGAGAAGTGGAGCATCGTGAGGTTGTCCGTGGGCTTGCGGTAGAGTGAAGTGCTGAGGTGTCCGTCTTTGATGGAGATTCATGTGTCCAGGAATGAAACCAATTCTGAGGAGTAGTCCATGGTGAGTTTGATGGTGGGATGGAACTTGTTGATGTTATCGTGTAGTCTTTTCAGTGATCCTTCGCCGTGGGTCCAAAGGAAGAAAATGTCGTCGATGTATCTGGTGTACAGCGTTGGCTGGAGGTCCTGTGCAGCGAAGAAGTCTTGCTCGAACTTGTGCATGAAGATGTTGGCGTATTGGGGTGCGAATTTGGTCCCCATGGCTGTTCTGTGTGTTTGGGTAAAAAAATGGTTGTCGAAGGTGAAGACATTGTGGTTAAGGATGAAGCGGATGAGTTGTAGGATGGTGTCTGGAGATTGGCTGTTGTTGGTGTTGAGTACTGAGGCTGTCGCAGCGATGCCATCATCGTGGGGGATACTGGTGTAGAGTGCCGATACGTCCATCGTGGCGAGGAGTGTTCCTGGTTCAACTGGTCCGTGGGTGCTGAGTTTCTGTAAGAAGTCTGTGGTGTCGCAGCAGAAGCTGGGTGTTCCCTGTACGATGGGTTTCAGGATGCCCTCGACGTATCCAGAGAGGTTCTCACACAGGGTTCCGTTGCCTGATACGATAGGATGTCCGGGTGTGTTGGCTTTGTGTATCTTTGGGAGGCAGTAGAAGTCTCCCACGCGGGGAGTACGTGGGATGAGAGCGCGTAGGATGCTTTGAAGGTCTGGATCGAAGGTCTTGATCAGTCTATTGAGTTGGCGGGTGTGTTCTTTGGTCGGATCTGCGGGTAACTGTCTGTAGTGTTCCAGGTTGTCCAGTTGTCGGTATGCTTCTTTGCAATAGTCCATTCTGTTCTGTATGATGATGGCTCCTCCTTTGTCCGCTGGTTTGATGACGATGTTGCGGTTGGTCTTGAGAGCGTGGATGGCGTTGCGTTGTGCTCGGGTGACATTCTGGACTGTCTTGTGAGTGCGGCTGATGAATCTGGCATTGATGCATCTCCTGACAGCTTGAGCATACATGTCAAGCTTAGGGCAGCGACCCTCCGGAGGGGTCCAATTTGACTCTTTCTTCTTCGGTTGCTGCACTGCGAGTCCCTCTGTCTGCTGTTCCGGATCATTGATTGTCTCATTGGGTTCGTTGCTGACATCTTGGGATTCGTGGAAGAATTCCCGGATCCTCATTCTCCTGATGAATTCCTCTGTGTCTGCCGCGAGACCGATGGGGTCCATTTTGGTGGTGGGGCAGAACTTGAGCCCTAGGGCGAGAACTTCGATTTCGTCTGGTTGAAGGGTGTGGTCGGACAAGTTGACGATGGACTTCCCTGTGGTTGCAACCGTGGTACCGGGGGAGGCTTGGTTGCTGCTGGTGGTGATGCCGAGTTTCTCAAGCTTCCTGTTCTTGATGCACATGTAGGCAGCGCAGTTCCGTTGCCTCGTCTGTTTGGCGGTGTCTCGTAGCTGGTCTGCTGTGTCCTGAGCACAGGCTGAGAGCATGGACTCTATCTTGGTTTCGAGGTTGCGGCATTTGCTGTAGAGCTGGTGTACGAGATGGTTGAGGAGTGTGCGAGAGGTACGACGGCAGAGTCTCTCAGCGTTGTCTGTGTTGTATGTCGACTTGAGTGGGTTTGTGATCTGTAGTCCTTTCGGGATCTTGTCTGCTTTCTTGCATCTCTGTAGATACTTGATGTCTGTGTCGATATGCGCGATCTTCTTTGCGATTCTCTTCACTTTGAGCCGGCAGTTTGTGGTGTTAAAGGGAAGGGCCATCGCTGCAGGCTCTGCAATATAAAAAGTACCTACCTGGACCACCAAGGCAGCCGCAATCCCGCGCGATAAGCCCGGCACTCGTGGAAACCCGCAAAAAAAACGGGATCAAGAAAGGTAAGTTTTTTTTTACTTACCACGGCCACCTCACCTTTAATCATCGCCCCCAAAGCGGCCGGCCGCCCGATGCACGCCTCCTTCAGCTGTCGGTGTTTTCGACCAGCACTGCTGAAGGGGGCGGAAGTCAATTTCGGGTCGCTACCGGGGCGATGCACACAGCGATGATGTCACGATCTCCAGGCGAAGGAGATCGGGGTGCAACGCCATAGCGCCGCCGCAAAATTCCCGCTGAATATAGCGGGAGTCGATGTCAGCGCCGCGCCCGGTCGCAAAGTCGGGGGTGTTAACGGGATGCGCAAAGGCACCCAATTTCGCCCCCATGCAGTACCGCAAAGGCCCAACTACTTTCTCCAATCTTGAGCAGCACCTCCATTGCTGAATTGCCCTTCATCAAAATCTTGGGGATCACCACGACCAAAAGCTTATCAGGACCGTATCAACATCGCGAATTGGCTGCCACGTTTCCTACATTACAACAGTGACTACAAAAAGTACTTAATTGGCTGTGAATCACTTTGGGATGTCCTGAGGTCGTGAAAGGCAAAATGCAAGTCTTTCTTTTTCTTTTCACGAAGCGCGTAGGCAGAGGAGGGTACATTGTAAACTAATTATTTGGATATCACTTGCCATGCCTCTAGGTAGTGCCTCGATCAGTTCCCACTTATTAAGTGAACAGCTACTAGCTGTCAGAGTCCCTTAGTCATGTCAGGAGCACCACTTTTACCAGTCATAAACTCCCATTCCTGATAGCTAAACCACACATACCAGCTTCAGAGCCTTCACAGCCTCAGCCTGCGCCTAATTTTCCAACCTCCCTCACTTTGTAGTACATATACACATACATATAGATTTTCCTTACCTCTTCTACATCAATTTTTGCCTGCTTTTGCCACTTTAGTTATTTTTTTAATTATTGGAGCCCTGACTGCCACCTCCATACTTATCCAGGTTGGACCTCCAAGGCCCTCCATTTTCCCTATTTAGCCTCTTTTAATTATCAATTTTATAATCTTTAACATACATAATTTTTCAATTTTCTATTCATTACAATATAATTAATCATTTTAAATATTTCATTTTTAAATTCATAAATATACATTGAATTTCATTTATATGGTAAGCCATACTCATATCTATTTAATTTTAAAATCTTAATTTTAACATTTTACTTAGTTATATTATATAACTGGTCCTTTCTATGGTATACTGTATAACACTATTAGTTATAATTTCCATTTTTCACTCATTCTTAATTATTATTATATTTTGCCCATTCAGATTCAGTAAATTGTGAGTTCAATTATTTATTTTTATTCTTTATTCTACAGAACATCTTTCATTATTTCTATCATTTTACCATTTCTCAATTAGGGGTGCATTGGTATTTTCAAGATTGACGAGGATAAAACACCTCTCCAGAAGGACTGATGCCACGCATATTAAAAGAAGTTAGGGAAGAGATAGCATAGGCACTATTACATATATATAAAAATTCATTAGAAAAGGGAATAGTGCCAGAGGACTGGTGAACAGCAAATGTGACTCCTATATATAAAAAGGGAGATAGAACAAGCCCAGGGAACTATAGGATTACATAGGATATACAGCACAGAAACAGGCCATTCGACCCAACCAGTCCATTTGAGTCTCCTCCAGTCTTTCCTCATCTAACTCTATCAGCTTAACCCTCTATTCCCTTCTCCCTCATATGCTTATCTAGCCTCCCCTTAAATGCATCTATACTATTTGCTTCAACTACTCCCTGTGGTAGCAAGTTCCACATTCTCACCACTCTCTGGGTAAAGAAGTTTCTTCTGAATTCCCTATTTGATTTCTTGGTGGCTATCATATATTGATGGCCTCTAGTTATGCTCTTCCCCACAAGTGGAAACACTCTCTCTGTGTCTACTCTATCAAAACCTTTCATAATTTTAAAGACCTCGATTAGGTTACCCCCTCAGCCTTCTCATTTCAAGAGAAAAGAGACCCAGCCTGTTCATCCTTTCCTGATATAGACCAATTAGCTTAATGTCAGTGGTAGGAAAGATAATAGAATCCTTAATCAAAGTTGTAAAAGAAAAACATCTAGAAACTGAAAATATAATAGAGTAGTCAGCACGGATTCCAAAAGGGAAGGTCATGCTTGACCAACCTTATTGAATTCTTTGAAGAAGTAACAGAAAGAGTAGATAAGGGAAATGTAGTAGATAAGGGAAATGAAGACCAGGACCTCAAACCCGGCACTAAGCTCATGGTCTACAGAGCAGCAGTGATACCCACCCTCCTGTATGCTTCAGAGACATGGATCATGTACAGCAGGCACCTCAAAGTACTGGAGAGGTACCACCAACGCTGCCTCCGCAAGATCCTGTAAATCCATTGGCAGGATAGGTGCACCAACGTCAGTGTTTTCGCTCAGGCCAACATCCCCAGCATCGAAGCTTTGACCACGCTCGATCAGCTCCGATGGACGGGTCACATCGTCCACATGCCCAATACGAGACTCCCAAAACAAGCGCTCTACTCGGAGCTCTGGCATGGCAAGACAGCCCCAGGTGGGCAGAGGAAACGCTTCAAGGACATCCTCAAAGCCTCCTTCAAAAAGTGCAACATCCCCACCGACACCTGGGAATCCCTGGCCCAAGACCGCACAAATTGGAGGAGAAGAATCCGAGAAGGCACCGAACACCTCGAGTCTCTTCGCCGGGAGCAAGCGGAAGCGAAGCACAAGCAGCGCAAGGAGCGCACGTCAACCCAAGCACCCCACCCACCCGCCCTTTCAGCCACCGTCTGCCCCACCTGTGACAGAGACTGTAGGTCCCGCATTGGACTCATCAGTCACCTGAGAACTCATTTTTAATGTGGAAGCAAGTCATCCTCGGTTCCGAGGGACTACCTAAGAAGAAGAAGAAGAAGAAGAAGGAGTAGACGTAATATATTTGGATTTCCAAAAAGCCTTAGATAAGATACCACATAGTAGACTCATGACTAAGGTCAGAACATGTGGAGACAGGGGACAAGTAGCAGAATGGATCGCAAGCTGGGTCCAAAACAGAAAACAGAGAGATGGGGTTAAAGGTAGTTACTCAGATTGGCAAATGGTGGGAAGTGGTGTTCCACAAGGATCGGTGCTGGGACCACTGTTGTTCACCATTTACATAAACGATTTGGACTCGGGAATCAGAAATACAATTTAAAAATTTTTGGTTGACACCAAATTGGGGGGTGTAGTTAATACAGAGGAGGACTGCGACAAAATACAGGAAGACATTAATAAACTTTCAGAATGGGCGTGTAATTGGTAAATGAACTTCAATATAGATAAGTGCGAGGTAATACATTTTGATAGGAAGAATAAGGAGTCCACATTCTCCTTGGAAAATAAGTGTCTAAATGGGCAGAGGAACAGAGGGATCTGGGGGTACAGATAAACAGATCACGAAAAGAAGTGAAGCAGGTTAATGAGATGATAAAAAAAAGCAAACAAAGCACTGGGGTTCATTTCTAGAGGGATAAAATTGAAAAGCAGAGAGGTTATGTTAAACTTGTATAGAACCTTGGTTAAACAACAACTTGTATTTATATAGCACTTTTAACGTAGTAAAATGTCCCAAGGCGCTTCACAGCAGTATGAAAGACAAAAATTTGACACCAAGCCACATAAGGATAAATTAGGGCATGTGACCAAAAGCTTGGTCAAAGAGGTAGGTTTTAAGGAGCGTCTTAAAGGAGGAAAGGGAGGTGGAGGTGCGGAGAGGTTTAGGGAGGGAATTCCAGAGCTTAGGGCCTAGGCAACAGAAGGCACGGCCACCAAAGGTTGAGCGATAATAATCAGGGATGCTCAAGAGGGCAGAATTAGAGGAGCGCAGATATCTCGGGGGGTTGTGGGGCTGGAGGAAATTACAGAGATAGGGAGGGGTGAGGCCATGGAGGGATTTGAAAACAAGGATGAGAATTTTGAAATTGAGGCGTTGCTTAACCGGGAGCCAATGTAGGTCAGCAAGCACAGGGGTGATGGGTGAACGGGACTTGGTGCGAGTTAGGATACGGGCAGTCGAGTTTTAGATGACCTCAAGTTTACGTAGGGTAGAACATGGGAGGCCAGCCAGGTGTGCGTTGGGATAGTCAAGTCTAGAGGTAACAAAGGCATGGATGAGGGTTCCAGCAGCAGATGAGCTGAGGCAGGGGTGGAAATAGGCGGTCTTAGTTATGCTGCGGATATGTGGTCGTAAGCTCATTTCAGGGTCAAATATGACACCAAGGTTGTGAACAGTGTGGTTCAGCCTCAGACAGATGTTAGGGAGAGGGATGGAGTCAGTGGTCATGGAACGGAGTTTGTGGCGGGGACCGAAAACGATAGCTTTGGTCTTCCCAATATTTAATTAGAGAAAATTCCTGCTCATCCAGTACTGGATGTCGGACAAGCAGTCTGACAATTTAGAGAGCGTGAAGGGGTCAAGAGAAGTGGTAGTGAGGAAGAGCTGGGTGTCGTCAGCGTACATGTGGAAACTGAGGCTGTGTTTTCCGATGATGTTGCCGAGGGGCAGCATGTAGATGAGAAATAGGAGGGGGCCAAGGATAGATCCTTGGGGGACACCAGAGGTAATGATGCGGAAGTGGTAAGAGAAGCCATTGCAGGTGATTCTCTGGCTACGATTAGATAGATAAGAATGGAACCAGGCGAGTGCAGTACCACCCAGCTGGACCGTGTCAAAGGCTGCAGACAAGTCGAGAAGGACGAGGAGGGATAGTTTACCTTTGTCACGACACAAAGGATATCATTTGTGACTTTGATGAGTGCCATTTCGGTACTGTGGCAGGGGCGGAAACCTGATTAGAGGGATTCATACATGGAGTTGTAGGAAAGATGGGCACAGATTTGGGAGGCGACAACACGTTCAAAGACTTTGGAGAGGAAAGGGAGGAAAGACCACAATTGGAATACTGTGAACAGTTCTGATCTCCATATAATAAAAAGGATATAGAGGCGCTGGAGAAGATGCAAAAAAGATTTACTGGAATGATACCAGAACTGAGAGGTTATATCTATCAGGAAAGATTGAACCGGCTGGGGCTCTTTTCTCTAGAAAAGGGAAGACTGAGGGGTGACCTGATAGAGGTCTTCAGGATTATGAAAGGGATAGGGTAGATGTAGAGAAGATGTTTTCACTTACGGGCGAGACCAGAACTAGGGGCCATAAATATAAGATAGTCAATAATAAATCCATAGGGCATTCAAGAGAAACTTCTTTACCTAGAGAGTGGTTAGAATGTGGAACTCGCTATCACAGGGAGTAGTTGAAGCGAATAGCATTGATGCGTTCAAGGGGAAGCTAGATAAGCACATGGTGGATAAAGGACTAGAAGGATATGCTGATGGGGTTAGATGAAGAGGGGTGGGAGGAGGCTCGTGTGGAGCATAAACACCGGCATAGACTTGTTGGGCCAAATGGCCTGTTTCTGTGCTGTAAATACTTTGTAATTGCAAGGCAGCATAGGAGCATCACAGAGAAATAACGCCACTTCAGCATCACATGGGAAGCAATGCAGTCTCCAGCAGGTGAATGAAAAACTAGTTGATCTCCCATGACAGTCTAACAAAAGTGTAATTACAAGAAGCATATTTCTCAGCAGATGACATGCTGCTTCTGGAGGAGGGTAGGTAGGCTATGAAGCTCTGGGCTGACACTCAGCCATTATTTTCACACTACTACTGCATTTATTATTTTGTGTCTATACATTTTGTGTGTAATTTAAAGCTATTCCATCTGGAGCAAAAGGGAAGCTGAAAGAAATAGAAGAAAAGTTCTCCCAATTTGACAAAGGTTTGCACAAGGTCATGAGATAGGTTTGGATCAAGATACCAACTCTACCATCTTCCCATTACACCATCTGACAGTTTCTTAAATTAGTCCATTTGTCTCGGCTTTAACCATCTTCAGTGGCAGCTTGTTCCAGCTGTTGGCCATCCACTTTAAAGAAATAGGCTCTGGCAACTATCTTAACTTTGCCCTTCACATACTGTGCCCTCTAGTTCTGTTCAAAAAAGAGTTCTGTACATTAAAAATCTGCCTCAACCACTACAAAGAGAAAGTTTGATAACTGTTTTCTTTTTCTGTTTCTGTTCTGTTTGTTTTTGTTAAATATGAGACTCCACGTGATGAGCAACACTTGCCACTACCAGTGCCCATGTTCTTTGATGCTGTTTCTTTGATATATTTTCACTTGACTTTCACGAAACCATTACTTAAAGCTAGAACAGTTGTGCTCTGTGGTACTTTGATGAGGACTACTGAGACCTGAGTGAGGAAAGTGCCACGGAATCCAGGACTGTATAAATGAGGATACCATCAAGAGGACCCCATTTAGCTATCTCCACTAACTGCCAGTAAAATACGGACTGTAGAATTTTTAGTTCAATTTGGTTTTTTTTAGAAAGAATCGGAAACACATTCGTTATAAGATTTCTGTCAGATCTTACAATGATGGGCACAGGTAATTTATAGAAGTTTTTGAAAATTACTACATTATTTATACAACATGATAATAGTTTTATTAAAAATAATGGGGGGAAAATTAGGTCGCGCCCCATTTGGGGCGCAAATATCGTCTGGACGCAAATATTAGCGCCTGGCGCTAATTATCGCCACTGACTGGAAACTTCACTTTTACCGCCCCGGGAGGTGAGTGGAGCGCTAAATCAGGCGCTGCACACCTGTCTTAAGGCGCAAAGGCCAAGGAGTGAGGCGCTAACTCAGTGCGCTGGCGAAGCTCATGTAATGTCAGTCAGCAATGGAACACACACACAATGGCACGGGCCAGTTCTTAAAGGGGATGGTTAATCTTGCTTTCCATCCACATCCTGTTCATTGCAGCCTTGAATCTCGGCCTGGAGAGACTTGCACATCAAATGTGCTGGAAAGAACAATGGAGAGTACCAGGCAAAGAGCTCAGAGTGCAGCTCCCACAGTCTCTGCTAAATCGATACAAGGAATGGCAAATCAAAATGAACCTGCAAAGTGCTGCTCAGTACCCAAAACTCCTTCACACAACGTTGAATCTCTCCAGAAGTCTCTCCCTCTCTCTCTCAGAATGCGTAGTTCAAAAATGCCACCAACAATAAAAGGCAGGAAGCGGTCACCTTTAAATAGCGCTCCCCCTTTATCTTCATGACTGCAGAACGCTCCCCTCAACCTGTCGTTGCTAGCGTCAGGCGGTAAGGCAGGGGGCGCCACTCAATTTCCGCTCCAGGGCGCCACAAGGGCGTTGCACCATGGAATGACGTCACAATCTGTGCGCGCAGGTGGTCGCAGCGGTAAAGTTTAGCGCCGCCGCACAATGTCTAGTTAAGTTCCCGAGCGGCGCAAACATCGCTGCGCCCGGGCGTTAGCGGCTTTGCGCCCCATTAGCGCCCTCTTAAGGCGCTAACGGGAGGCGCAACCAACTGAATTTTTACCCCAATATATTTAAGTTAAAATTTTCAGGCTTACAGGCGCCACATTGAGTACTCATGAGAAAATCTGTTGGTGAGGACTCCAAATCCATCAGAATTACTCCACTCTTTGTCAGACTAGACGTGAGTACTACAGAAATGAGCATGATTATTATGACCTGTGTTTGTTTGTTCTGTAAGCTAGGCTTCATTTCCACAGCATTGTAGTTGGGGGCACTAAATCCTCAGTTTGTGTAGGCGTTACTGAAATCAAACGGGAAAATTTCCGTGGCGTTCTCCCGATCTCCCATCGTAACTTTGGCGGATGATTGGCAGAAACACTGGAGAAACGGCTGTTTTTAGCTGTTTACACCGTTTCTCCCGGGGTCCCAATGATCTTTCCCGCCAAAGTTACAGTGGGATATCCAGAGAACGCTCCTGGAAATTCCAGGTCTAAATAAGTGAAAGAAATAAATTCGTAGTTCCCTAGATGGCCTTGCAGATAAAGGCACTACCCAGTGTAGCACCAAACTACAGATGCCAGGAAGTCCCAGGTCCGTGCTGAGTTAGCTTATCACAACCAGAGCAACAGTGGGGGCATTCTAATCAATCCCAAATCTGGGTTGAGGGAGGGAGGGGGGTGGGGGATAAGGGGTTGTGGGGGACAGGAAATCAGACAGGATTCTCTGCTCCCGATTGCTATCTAGTGACTCCTGCTGAAAGTGTGCCAGTGTGGATGTCAAATGAGAAATGAGGGTTTGGCTGTCATGTCCTCTGCAGTCAAACAGCCTGCCAGCACTCACTGGTTAAGCTCCCGCATGAAGATGGCCACTTTGCAGAGGTGCTAAAAGGCTGCTGCACCCATGGAGCTAGACTCCGCCAAGACGCAGCATATTCAGGAGAGGAGGCGAGCGAGGGGCTGAAAATTGGAGGAAAATAACTCATCACTAAAAGTAAAAGTATCCTAGATTCTATGTTTCTATGTTCTATGTTTCTATAAGCTGCATCTGCTCAGTTAGTTAGGCACGAAGCAAGTGTTACATATCGCTGTGCCCAGTCAAAGAAAATGACTAGATGAATGCCACATTTCACTGTTCATTTACCTGTTTAGGATTAAAAATTTACCTGCCTCATTTGGAAATGGAATTGTCCTGGTAGTTTTTACAGATTATTTTTGAGCTCCTGAGTCCAACACCTAGATCTGCATTGATTGTGTTTTTACATCTTCTGGGCAGTATAAGTGCTGTCTGTTAATAAATGAAAGAATCCAGGATAGTTTCTCAAATTGATCCACCAACATTTTTTTTTGCAAAACAGAGTATTAGGAATAATGGGAGCGAATTCTCTCGCCATTTTCAGTGCATAACAGAGCAGGAAATTTTTCCCCCACACGATTTCCGCCATGAAAACGTTTCCCCAGGTTTTCTCATGCTTTTTGAACCTTCCCGCAATCCACACGATGAGTCCTGACTGATACCATTTGCATATGTCAAAATGAGGGCCGCTGATGCAGCAGCTCTAAGTTTTTTGTGTTTTACACCTTCTAGTGCACTCTGGATAAATCAGACTGAGATCTTTGAGGTGCAGCAACTGCCTGGATCGGCTGATACAGGGGGAAGTGAGCCTGAACAGTCTGGAGAGTTTAACTAGCGATTTTCGCAGCTGGGAAAGGATTGTTTTTGCAATTTTCTTTTTGCCATTCTGCCTACGGAGTTATCCCTGGTGTCCTGGCCAATATTTATCCCTCAATCAAAATCACTAAAACAGATTATCTGGTCATTATCACATTGCTGTTTTTGGGAGCTTGCTGTGCGCAAATTGGCTACTGTGTTTCCCACATTACAGCAATGACTGCATTCCAAAAGTACTTCATTGGCTGTAAAGCGCTTTGAGACATCCGGTGGTCGTGAAAGGCGCTGTATAAATGCAAGTCTTTCTTTCTTTACGGGCTACTAAACTTGCTTCTTGATTGCTTCTCACAGGGCCAGACCACAGCCGTACCTCATTCTCCCCCACTTTCCAATAAAGTGACATGTTCTCAACTCACTACCTATCCTACAACATGACAACACATCGCCCTCTTTGCCCCTAACATGTGCCAATAATCATCACCTGAGTGAATAGATCAGAATCAAGTAAGTGCACTCTTTCCTGTACGACTCCATCAATAACAAAGTGCCGCCTCACTGCACATTCTATTTTAATACAATCAAGTTCAAAGTGAACACAAGCCAACCTACTCCTTCCTAACACCGTGCTTCCGTCTGGGCGCCTACATCTGCCTTTCTTTCACCCTATTCCAGTGCAACCTGGGGAGTGGGTTTTCACTCCACATGCTCTACAAAAGGGTCATGGGACTGAGGTGGTCCTTGTCTCTTGACAGATCGCGTCTGGCAGGGAGTCACTGCTGGCCGCATCTCTGGAGTCTGCCTGGCAACACCTTTTTTTAAATTCATTCACAGGATGTGGGTGTGGCTGGCAAGGCCAGCATCTATTGCCAGTCCCTAACTTCCCTCAAGAAGGTGGTGGTGAGCCTGCAGAGGGCAGTTAAGAGTCAGCCACATTTCTGTGGGTCTGGAGTCACACGTAGGCCAGGTCGGGTAAGGACGGCAGATGCCCTTCCCTAAAGGACATTAGTGAACAAGATGGGTTTTTATGACAATCCAGTAGTTTCATGATCACCATTACTGACGCTAATTTCTTTTGATTCCAGATTTATTTAATTGAATTTAAAATCTCCAGCTGCCATCGTGGGATTATGAACTTATGTCCCCCGATCATTAGTCCAGGCCTTTGGATTACTAGCCCAGTAACATAACCACTATGCTACCATACCTCCCACATTCCACGAGCGGGCAGCTCTTAGGGGGAAGGCTGGAGGCCTGGCATGTGCTGCCAGGTCATGAGAGATGGCTGCTCAGCACGAAGCGGCAGTTTAAACTGTTGATTGGCGTGGGACACCATTCTGCTTTGGGATAAAATCAATGTAACAAAAAAAAAAAATAAGCAGCGATATTTGAAGCAGCGCCACAGAAATTTTTGGGACGCTTTTAGTGATGCCTCCGCCTCTTTGAGGTCTGCAGCGGGGGGTCCCACTGCAGCACCACCAGATTTTGCCGGGCAGCAGAGGTGGGCTCCCTCTATGTGGCAGGAATCCTGCCCTGCATAGCAGATGAACTCCTAGCAGGAAAAGGGGTCACAGTAGGTTCGGGGCAGCAGGTAGAAAAGGAAATCCAGCCCCAAGTGTCGGCGGGTTATTCAACTATGGAGGGCATCACAGCAATGCTCAATGCTATTCTTACCCAGTGTCTATACATGCCACGTCTACCACAGGTCACTGGATAGTTAGCAGGGGTTTGAATCTTGGCTAATTGTCAAGCTGTGGCTCAGTTGGTAGCACTCTCGCCTCTGAGTCAGAAGGCTGTGGGTTCAGGTCCCACCCCAGAGACTTAAGCACAAAAATCTAGGCTGACACTCCAGTGCAGTACTGAGGAAGTGCTGCACTGTCAGAGGTGCCGTCTTTCGGATGAGACATTAAACCTGTCAGGTGGACGTAAAAGATCCCATGGCACTATTTCGAAGAAGAGCAGGGGAGTTATCCTTGGTGTCCTGGCTAATAGTTCTCCCTCAACTGACATCACTAAAACAGATTATCTGGTCCTGATCACCTTGCTGCTTGCTGTGTGCAAATTCATTGCCGCATTTCCTACATTACAACAGTGATAGTACTTCATTGGCTGTAAAGCACTTTGGGACATCCTGAGGTCAGGAAAGGTGCTATATAAATGCAAGTCTTTCTTTCTTTCCAGGAGCATTGAGGTCAATTGTAGGGCTCATAGCGTGCCCCATTCTACTCCCACCCCAGTTGAAATCAGCTAACTCACTACATACCAAGGATCAAACCTGGTATCTTCCTCCTCCATGTGGCTCAGTACCATATCTAGTGCTGCAGTTAACAACTGAGCGGCAGGAGTGTTAGTGCCATGATTGTACTGTTAATACCTCAGTACTGTACAATCTAATCCACACTTGATTCCTATCACTCTTTAGACTGGATTGAGGCAAACCTAAACAGCTGTCTGTTTCCGAATATTCTCACAGGTTTGGTGCATGCACTGAGACCGACTGCAGCTCCCCCTGGTGTATTTGCCGAGTAGTAATACCAGAAATAAGAGGCAGAATTCTGCATGCTCAGTACTTGATTAAATGGAGAAGTTAAAAATTCAATTCTGTAAGATACTTAATCTAAAAGAGGCAAAAAAAACATTTGATTTTATGCAACTTATTTTGATTATATTTAAAGACCAGTATCATTTTTCCACTTTTGTTATAATACAATAATGTGAAATTTCTTCATCATCTAAGAACTTTATTCTGATTTATGCAGTAGTATTGATATTTTTCTTACTGTTCTGGCTTTTTAAAAAGGAGATGCAATACAGGGGAGATTGCACAAATGGGTCAGATCACACTTGATTCAAATTAAACGAATGAAGCCTCAAGAGACTGCGGTATGTTTCTGAGGCAGTTAGGTAGTGCTGTGCATTGATGCACTCAAATGCTATGCCAGAATAATGGGACATAACAGAGACAAGGAGCTTCCCCACTGTGAGGGAGGAATAAAATCAGAGGGTGTGTCAAGTGGGGCCAATCTTGTGCAACTCATAGTGCCATCTGGAAACCAGTATAGGCAGAGGCATGGTGTGTGCTGTTTGGAATGACAATCTGAAATGGAGAGCAATGATAAAGGGGTACAGTAGCGTAGTGGTTATATTATTGGACTAGTCATCCAGAGACCTGGACTAAAGATACAGTCAACATGAGTTCAAATCCCACCACAGCAGCTGGGGAATTTAAATTCAGTTAATTAAATAAATCTGGAATAAAAAGCCATTACCAGTAATGGTGACCATGAAACTATCGGATTGTCGTAAAAACCCATCTGGTTCACTCATGTCCTTTAGGGAAGGAAATCTGCCGTCCTTACCTGGTCTGGCCTATATGTGACTCCAGACCCACAGCAATGTGGTTGACTCTTAACTGCTCTCTGAAATGGCCCAGCAAGTCACACCACCACCTTCTTAAGGGCAATTAGGGATGGCAATAAATGCTGGCCATGCCAGTGACGCCCACATCCTATGAACAAATAAAAAAAACTAAAGGGTGGGGCGATAATCCTAAATGCAACTGAGGTCCGTAAGACTTTTTTCTGTCATTATTATTCGGTTCCTCATTAAAAATCTACACACTTTCTGGGGTTATGGTACAATACAGATTGGGCCAGAAATTCGGCTCTTGTCGGGTGAGTACGCGCTGTGTACTCACCCGTAAGGCCACCTGAAGTGCCGGTTTTCTGCCTGCACTGCGCATGCGCGGGAAACCGGAACTTCCGTTCCCCTGAAGGGAGGGGTTCAGAAGTCGAACGCGTGCACGGGAGAGGCTGCGCGCACGCAGCGAACTTCGGGGTTTTTTTCAGGTTTCTCCGGGAGGGTAAGTATGGAGAAGCTGCACTTTTAAAAAGGAGGCGCAAGGCCTGTTTTTAACAAGGTAAGTGGTTAATTAATTACAATTTAAACATTTTTTCAACAGGTTTATCTTTTTTAGATACTTTAAAGAAAGGTAAGTTTATTTTTAGCACCGTTAAAAAGTATAATAAAATTTTTCAAAAATTTAAATTTTTGTTTAAAGTAGTTAATTTATGTAACTTATAGTTATTTTAAAAATGTGATTTAAAAAAAAAATTATTTGAAGTTTAAGTGTGGTTTTGGGGACAATCTCTATTCATAGATTTGACAGGTCTTCCTGTCAAATCTATGAATGAAAATGCCCGGTTAGGATTGGCTCTCCATGGCCCACATGACCCCAGGGGACGCTTCGAACTAACTGCGCCCCTGGGATACGCAAGCACTGCGCGCCGGCAGCTGGAGGAGGCCCAGGAGCCGAAGTCCTCGTGGGCCCAAAGCACAACAGCAGGCGCGGTAGGCAAGTACACGCACGATGCTTGCACCCGCAGGAAGCCGGAAAGCCGAATTTCTGGCCCAATAAATGCTGCATTACAGACTTCATATATTGAGGGCTTTGCAGATTCATTCGTTAGGTGGCAGGTGCAAATTAAAACAGAGCTGATACATTATGCGAACAAGCATACCTTAAAATTTCTTGATGCAATGTAGGAGTAAAAGGATCTAGATGTGGCGACACTTAAATCCTTAAAATGGGGTGGACATGTAAAAAAGGCAAAAAGGATTTTAGGGTATATATTGAGATGGATTGTGCACAAAAGCAGAAGTCATGATGACTGTGCAGAACAATGGTTAGACCATATTTGTGTGCAATTTTGAACTCCTCATTATATATAGGAGATATAATAGCCCTGGAGAAAGGGTGATGCAGATTTACCAGGATGATCCTGGGAGCGAGGGATCCGAGTTACAAGGCAAGGCTAGAGCAACCAGGGTATTTTCTCCATTTGAGAAGATTGAAAGTGGATTTGATAGAGGTGTTGCAAATAATAAAAGGAATAGACTAGATAAATACAGGTAAATTATTTCCATTCATAGGTAAACAAGAGACCATTGTTTCAAGATAAGCTCTAGATGTATAAAGGGCGATTAGAAGAAATTTCTTCACACGGATTGTTGGAGTGTGTTGCCAACAAGTTGTGATCGATGTAAATCAATCACAATATTCAGTAAGGTACCAGATAATTATTTTAAAAGAATATAAAAAGTGTGATGAGAAAACAGCAAAATGGGCTCCTTTTGCAGGTAGACTTTTCCCGTTTTCTCCCCAAACTAATCCCAATTTCCTGTCCTCTCCCCAAATTAATCCCATTTTCCTGTTCTCTCCCCAAATTAATCCCATTTTCCTGTTTCACCCTTACACCTTTTATATTCTTTTTCTTTAAATAATTATTTAGTACCTTTTATCTCACTTTTGATGAATTCCCTGATTTGGTCGACCCAGGATAACGAGATGAAGGGGAAAAAGTTGAAAGCAAAATGAAGTAGGTCATTACTTTCCATTCCTATGCATCAAAAGAATGACAGCATAGAGAATTATAGTTCTCACTACACAGGGGATGAGAGGGCAGCCACCCCTGTCCCCCCAGTCACACTTATTGGGAGATGCATGAGGCTGTGCTGGTCAACAGAGGTCAGGGTAAAATGCAGAGGCTACAACCATATTAATGGAGATCAAGTCTGAAGAAACTTATCCTGCTGCAACCAAAAAGTAAACATAATCATCTACAACTGAGCAATTTTCCAGATCATCCAAGTCCAAGCAGATCATGGGGAGGTTACTGGAATCTGTCATCAGAGACATCTGGGCTGGATTTTAATAGCCCTGAGGAGGCGGGTTTGGAGGCGGGTCAGCTGCGAAAATCGGAAAAAAATGGCTTCAGACACCCAACCCGCCCCCATCCCACCCCCACGCGATTTTCGTGAGTGTCTGTTTCAGCCGCTCCCAAACTGACCCGACTCCAACTGGTGGAACAGGTAGTTAAGGCAGTTAAGAGCCTGTTAACTGCCTTGATAATCCTATTTTGATAGTGGTTTCCCATTTTCGTGCCTCTGGCTCCTGTTTCTAGTCTTGTCAGAAACAGTCCAGCTGCAAGGAGACGAGTTGGTGGAGGACATGATCTGTAGTCATTATTGGTGCAGAACTTTAAAAGCACTCCTGTAACATGGCTGGCATTCAAATGCAACAACTTTGTTGTTGGAGGTTTGGGATAAGATTTTGCAAATCTACTGACCTTGTGACTGGTCAAGCTGACACACATCTACTGTTTGAACTGATTGGAATAATTTCAGGCCACTTTGCGTTTGCGCTTGCAAGCTTCTTGCCTCAACTGAAATCTATAAAAACGGGATGGGAACCATTTACATCCTCTCATCCTGGTCGTCAGATTCGGAGGAAGAGCAGCGCGTCTTAGTGCTGCCGGATGAACAAGTGGCTCAGCACACAGCCTCCTTGGAGGAAGATGAAGAGGACGAGGAGGAGGATGAGTAGGAGGACGAGGAGGAGGACGGGAAGTGACGCCTTGCGGGGCCGCATGTGGCCAATCCAGCAGCAGGCGGCCACATTGATAGCCATCAGGTAAGCGATACACTCAGCCATGCCAGATTCGTGTAAGCTAATGCTTCAACCACAGGTGGCTGGCACATGGAGATGAATATAAGTCCGACATTCTCAAACCCCAGGCATCATCTATCCAATAAACGGTGGTTTGCGCTCAGTGTCACTACCATCATTCTACATGGAAATCGCCCTGAGTCCACACTCTTGAACTTCCATGTCCCAGAACACAGAGGCCACACTTTAGGTGATCTCAGCAGATCATTAAACCTTTTTTGACACTGAACCCATGTGCAGTCTGCACACAGACCTCGAGCTCACCTCCTCAGCAATTTGCAGCCAAGCTGCCTTGGTTTGCTGAGGAGGCCTCCTCCTTCCGTTTCCAGGAACGAGGAGCTCCTGATGTCCTCTAACTCCCTCAACAAGAGCATGGGGAGAGCCCCCATTGAACCTGGATGCAGCCTTAGTTTTTGGGGCTGCCATTCCTGCAGCTTCCAGCACCTTTAAGAGAAAAAAGCATTAATATTACTAAGCAAATGATTGGAATACATCTGACATCTTTTTCATTTCATAGTCAGATAATAAAGTCAAATATCAAAAACTCATGAATCTCTTTCTTGAATAATATGACCAGCAATATCATTCATTAAATTTTGCTCAGGACAGACGCTGTCAACTCCCCTTTCAAGATAATAAAGCACCAAGCCATCCCAATGACATTTGTATGCAAAGGGGACATGGCCCCTTTAAATTTTCAAACAAACAACGTGTCATCAGACGCGGGAAACTGACATCCTGCAAGCAATTGCCTGGAGGGACCCGACCCGCACGTCGGCCGTAACGAGGCCAATGAAGCCAAAATCGGAAGTGCTGGGAGGCGGCAGCCGGGTGCGACGGGTCCGAAAGCTGCCGCCTCCCGCCTCCGTTAATAAAATCGAGCCCAGAGTGACTGAGCACTTGGACAAGTATTAGCTGATGATAAGAGAGTCAGCATGGATTTGTGAAGGGTAGGTCGTGTCTGACTAATCTACAACAACAACAACTTGCATTAAGATAGTGTCTTTAACATAGGAAAACATCCCAAGGCACTTTAGAGAAACATAATCAGACAAAAGTTTACACCGAACCAAAGAAGGAGATATTAGGATAGGTGAATAAAAGCTTGGTTAAAGAGGTAGGTTTTAAGGAGGGTCCTAAAGGAAGAGAGAGAGGTGGAGAGGCAGAGAAGTTTAGGGAGGGAATTCCATAGCTTCGGCACAGCTAAAGGCACAGCGGTCAATGATGGGGGGAAGGGAGTAGGGGATGCACAAGAGACCAGAGTTGGAGGAACACAGTCCTTGGAGGGTTGTAGGAATAGTTTAATTTTTTGAGGAGGTCACAAGCATGGTGGATAGAGAAGTGCCTATGGATGTTGTCTGTACGGACTTCCAGAATGCATCTGATAAAGTTCTGCAAAAGAGATTTTTGGCAAAAATGAAAGGTAACCTTGTGACATGGGTTGGTAATTGGTTGCGAGATAGGAGACAGAGAGTAGGGATAAATGCAATGTTCTCTGATTGGCGGGATGTGACGTGTGGTGTTTCCAGGGATCTATACTGGGGCCGCAGCTTTTCACCATATATATTAATAACTTGGATGAAACAATAGAGAATTGTATATGCAAGTTTGCAGATGATACAAGTTAGGAGGCACAGTAAGTTGTGTAGATGAGAGTAGGAAGTTACAAAAGGACATAGACAGACTAAGTGAGTGGGCAAAACTGTGGCAGATTGAATTGAATGTAGGAAAGTGTAAGGTTATCCAATTTGGATCTGAGAAAGAAAAATCAGAATTATTTAATGGTGAGAGACTAGGAGCTGTGGATCAGCAAATGGATTTAGGTATTCATGTACACAAATCACTAAAAGCTAGTGCACAGGGACAAAAAGTAATCAAAAAGGCTACTGGAATGTTGGCCTTTATATAGAAATTAAAACTTCAGGTGGAGCCCTTCCCCAGAACACTGGTTAGTTAACACATTACCCCTTCAAGATCGGGATGTGGGTTTGAATCCATCCCAGACATTTCGATTAGGCACTTTACAGCCTTCTGGACTCAACATCGAGTTCAACGATTTCAGACTATAACCTCGGCCCCCATGTTTTCTTTTCTCTCTCACATGGCAGCTGCTGATGATTCTGCCATTGTCATCTACACCTCATCTAGAGTCATCTTTTGTTTCTTAACTTGTCCCATTACCATCTCCTTTTGCCTTGCACCATCATCCCTTTTGTCTTTTAATCTCTCCTGCCTTCCAGCCTATCGCAGGCCTTCCCTTTTGTTCTTTCCTCCCCTCCCCCCTTTTCCTGCCCCATGCTTGCTTAAAAATCTGTTACTTCTTCAACTTTTTCCAGTTCTGACGAAAGGTCATCGACCTGAAACGTTAACTCTGTTTCGTTCTCCACGGATGCTGCCTGACCTGCTGAGTGTTTCCAGCAGTTTCTGTTGTTGCTGGAGTGGGAAACTATTCTCTGTGTAAGGGCTACACATGAAATAGGTTTAGGAAGTTCCCATTCAGTTCTTGAGCGTTCATAACACAAAACTGTCCATAATTTGGAACTAATTAAAACTAAAAATTGTTAGTCTCATTCAGGAAGTCAATAAAGGTAGCTGGTGTGGAAAACAATGTTGATACAGTCTCGAGTACTATTCTGAAGTTTGAGTTAACGTGTATTGTTGGGGCAAGTTAACGCTAGAACCGATTCCTGCAGTAACTATCGTTTGTTGAGTGTCTGAAGCTGATATTGGGTATCAAATATAAAAAATTATCCTAGCTTCCAGCATTGACAAGAATAAGCACAAAAAAAATCACTGAAGAAGGAGAAAAGTATTTTTTTTTAAAAGAAAAATTGACAGGACTAACCTACCAATAGGCAGATGTAGAAAGGGCGGGGGATCTCTTCTGGCCTCGCTCATTCCCCTCATTTGAACAATTAAAACAAAGCTACAGGAGTGTCAATCAATCAATTTGAGCAAATGTTAACAAGTGGGGTCAGCACAGATCTGTACTCAGCCTCAAATTGTAAAGACCAGACAATTCGAAGAGCTGGTGAACAAATTGGCAAAAATTAAAACAGTTTACCGGGAGCCTGATACGTTGTAATGGAAGCATTATTATCAAAACAAAAACAACTTGGGAAAGAGAAAAGTGGATAGAATCATCAAGGAGTTCACCTGGAAGGTGATATAGATCAATGCTGAGGCAGCATGTGCCTTTGCTAGGTAAAAATAATTCCAAATCAGTATTCTAAACAGGGCCTACTGAACTCCAGCTAGGCTTCATCGGACCAAGATAATGGCAAATGCTCAAGATCCTCAGGAGATAAAATTCTTGCCAAATTGTGGATAAAATCATGATTCCATGATACGATGGAGAAAGAGTTGATACGATGGGGAAAGAGTTGATTTTATCCACAGACATAATTTGGGAAGAATTTTATCTTCTGAGGACTGCAGGAGTGGTTCTACACCAAAAAATATCAAGACTTGCAAAGATGTTACAGTACAAAATTAACCTCAGAGGTACATATTCCGAAAGCTGAAAATGTTTATCAGAACACAAAGCCTCAAGCTATTTGTAAACGTTTGTTTTGCAATGCTGTTTCTAAGAAACTATAAGGAATCTTAGAGCCTGATATTAAATGTAAAAAAACAAGCCATGTAGGCCACTGTTCAAAGCTCTTTTAGTTAAGCAACATGGTAAAAGTAAAATCCCACCCAGTATCAGGGACTGGGTGACACTTGCTGGGCACTGCACATTTAAATATGTTACTATTTATATATGATGCGGAGATGCCGGTGTTGGACTGGGGTGGACAAAATTGAGAGGTCGCACAACACCAGGTTATAGTCCAACAGTTTTATTTGAAATCACAAGCTTTCGGAGCTATCGATTGCCCCTTCCTCAGGTGAAGTAAATAGATACAGAATCGCCAAAGCATATATAGATAGAGAACAAAGCATGTGTACCTTACAATTGCAGACCACTAAATTAAATCATCCTGACTATCTGCCGAGGTGTGATAAAGTTAATCAGGTCAGCCAGGAAGGTACCACATCAAAGACATAGCAAGATACAACTGAGACAATGAGGTGTAGTCGCAGGGGTTCTAACGTGTCAAAAGCTGCCGTCTGTATGTAAAACGAAAAGCTTTAAAAATTTTACTTTTTTACTGGGAAAATTTTTACTTTTTTACTGGGAATCACATCTGTGAACAAGCCAACGACGACTCGAGTCCGGATCACGTCATGTATCATGACATAAACCCAAGATCCCGGTTGAGACCGTCTTCATGAGTGCGGAACTTGGCTATCAGTTTCTGCTCGATGATTTTGCGTTGTCGTGTGTTTCTAAGGTTGCCTTGGAGAACGCTTACCCGCAGATCCGAGGCTGAATGTCCTTGACTGCTGAAGTGTTCCCCAACTGGGAGGTAACAATCCTGCCTGGCGATTGTTGCGCGGTGCTCGTTCATACGTTGTCTCAGTGTCTGCATGGTCTCGCCGATGTACCATGCCGCGGTGCATTCTTTCCTGCAACGTATGAGGTAGACAACATTGGTCGAGTCACATGAGTATGTACCATGTACCTGGTGGTTAGTGTCCTCACGTGTGATGGTGGTATCTGTGTTGATGATCTGGCATGTCTTGCAGAGTTTGCCGTGGCAGGGTTGTGTGGTGTCGTGGTCGCTGTTATCCTGAAAGCTGGGTAATTTGCTGCGAACGATGGTACTTCTGAGGTTAGGCGGCTGTTTGAAGGCAAGTAGTGGAGGCGTGGGGATGGCCTTAGCGAGGTGTTTGTCGTCATCGATGACATGTTGAAGGCTGCGAAGAACATGGCGTAGTTTCTCCGCTCCGGGGAAGTACTGGACGACGTTGGGTACCCTGTTGGTTGTGTCCCGTGTTTGCCTTCTGAGGAGGTCTATGCGATTTTTCGCTGTGGCCCGTCGGAACTGTCGATCGATGAGCCTCGTAAGAACGGGATATGACGCTCGACTCATCGATCGACAGTTCCGACGGGCCACAGCGAAAAATCGCATAGACCTCCTCAGAAGGCAAACACGGGACACAACCAACAGGGTACCCTACGTCGTCCAGTACTTCCCCGGAGCGGAGAAACTACGCCATGTTCTTCGCAGCCTTCAACATGTCATCGATGACGACAAACACCTCGCTAAGGCCATCCCCACGCCTCCACTACTTGCCTTCAAACAGCCGCCTAACCTCAGAAGTACCATCGTTCGCAGCAAATTACCCAGCTTTCAGGATAACAGCGACCACGACACCACACAACCCTGCCACGGCAAACTCTGCAAGACATGCCAGATCATCAACACAGATACCACCATCACACGTGAGGACACTAACCACCAGGTACATGGTACATACTCATGTGACTCGGCCAACGTTGTCTACCTCATACGTTGCAGGAAAGAATGCACCGCGGCATGGTACATCGGCGAGACCATGCAGACACTGAGACAACGTATGAACGAGCACCGCGCAACAATCGCCAGGCAGGATTGTTACCTCCCAGTCGGGGAACACTTCAGCAGTCAAGGACATTCAGCCTCGGATCTGCGGGTAAGCATTCTCCAAGGCAACCTTAGAAACACACGACAACGCAAAATCATCGAGCAGAAACTGATAGCCAAGTTCCGCACTCATGAAGACGGTCTCAACCGGGATCTTGGGTTTATGTCACGATACATGACGTGATCCGGACTCGAGTCGTCGTTGGCTTGTTCACAGATGTGATTCCCAGTAAAAAAGTAAAAATTTTCCCAGTAAAAAAGTAAAAATTTTAAAGCTTTTCGTTTTACATACAGACGGCAGCTTTTGACACGTTAGAACCCCTGCGACTACACCTCATTGTCTCAGTTGTATCTTGCTATGTCTTTGATGTGGTACCTTCCTGGCTGACCTGATTAACTTTATCACACCTCGGCAGATAGTCAGGATGATTTAATTTAGTGGTCTGCAATTGTAAGGTACACATGCTTTGTTCTCTATCTATATATGCTTTGGCGATTCTGTATCTATTTACTTCACCTGAGGAAGGGGCAATCGATAGCTCCGAAAGCTTGTGATTTCAAATAAAACTGTTGGACTATAATCTGGTGTTGTGCGACCTCACTATTTATATACACAGATAAATTAATAATCTAAAAGTCTGTGTGAAACATTATTGGTGAAGGGTATGAGGAAGCTGGTGTATTTCTATTTATTTCTCTTCCACTCTTTGGGACCTACTAATTAAACTGTGCAAATATTATTATACAAACATTTAACACATTCATATGAAATTCCTTTGTCTGTTATTTCAACAGAGAAATTAACCTGCCTCAGTTAAAGTAGGTGGACAAAGCAAATCGTACAAATGCATTAAGCATAATTTCAAGGCTCAGAAATCATCACGTAGAATCGCAGATGTTTACAGCACAGAAGGAGGCCATTCGGCGCATCCCATGTGCTGGCTCTTTGCTGGACCAACCCAACACGAATCCCCCTGGCCCACTGTTAACCCATATCCCTGTATCTTCCACTGCTGCACATATTTATCTAATTTTCCCTCAAAAGATGCAATGGTCTCTGTCTCAACCACTCTCGATGGCAAAACATCCCTCTGTAAGAAGAAATTTCTCCTAACCACTCTCCTCACTCTCTTAATGACAATTATAAATTGATGGCAAAAGCAAAATACTGCGGATGCTGGAACTCTGCAATAAAAACAGAAAATGCTGGAAATACTCAGCAGGCCAGGCAGCATCTGTGGAGAGAGAAACAGAGTTAACGTTTCAGGTCGATGACCCTTCGTCAGAACTGGAAAAAGTTAGAGATGTAACAGATTTTAAGCAAGTGCAAGGGCAGGGAAAGGGGGGAGGGAAGGAAAGAACAAAAAGGAAGGTCTGTGATAGGTTGGAAGGCAGGAGAGATTAAATGACATAAGGTATCGTTGTTCAAAGCAAAAGGAGATGGTAATGGGACAAGTTAAGAAACAAAGGTGGGTCTAGAAGAGGTGTAAATGGGAATAGCAGAATCATCAACACCTGACCCCTCCCCCCCCCCCCAGTGACTGAGATCACACTTGACCCTTCCCCCTCCCCCCAGTGACTGAGGTCACACCTGACCTTCCCCCCCTCCCCCCAGTGACTGAGGTCACACCTGACCCTCCTCCCAGTGACTGAGATCACACCTGACCCTTCCCCCTCCCCCCAGTGACTGAGGTCACACCTGACCCTCCCCCCCCACCCCCAGTGACTGAGGTCACACCTGACCCTCCCCCCAGTGACTGAGGTCACACTTGACCTTCCCCCCAGTGACTGAGGTCACACCTGACCCTCCCCCCAGTGACTGAGGTCACACCTGACCCTCCTCCCAGTGACTGAGGCCACACTTGACCCCCTCACAGTGTCTAGGATTAGCCCGCCCCCTTCCTCCGGTGACTGTGACCGGGCCCTCTCCTGTGATCTCTCCTTCACCCACTCCAGTTGCCGTGCTCCCAGGCACTTCTGGCACAGACAATCCAGCAGCACGAGCCCGGCCAGAAACCCAGAAACAATAACCGGCACATGTGCAGTAAGACCGCCCAGTCGCGCATGCGCAATGATTCACGCTGGCCATTGTACAAGTTGTTGTTTAATTTAGCCTTAAAGCCGCAAACTGATAGCTCAGGAGGGGAGGGGGATACACTCACTGCCCAGGGGTACACTTCGGGGAGGAGTTTTGTGAACCGGGGACTCTTCCAGGGACACTGTTTGCCCGGGGACACAGTAGCTCACCCAGGGAGTGTCCCCAGAAAACGAGACGTATGGTCACCTTATTCAAGTCCCACTCCAGAGACTTGAGCACAAAAATGTAGGCTGACACCCCAGTGCAGTGCTGAGGGAGAGCTGCACTGTTGGAGGCGTTGTCTTTCGGATGAGATGTTAAACTGAGGCCCCGTCTGCTGTTTCGGGTGGACGTAAAAGATCCCATGGCAGTATTTTGAAGAAGAGCAGGGGAGTTATCCCCGGTGTCCTAGTCAATATTTATCCCTTAATCTACATAACAAAAACAGATGATCTGGTCACTATCACATTGCTGTGTGGGAGCTTGCTGTGTGTAATTGGCTGCCTCGCTTCCTACATTACGACAGTGACTACACTTCAAAAGTACTTCATTGACTGTATGGCACTTTGAGATGTCCTGAGGTCATGAAAGGCGCTATATAAATGCAAGTCTTTATTTCTTTTTGTTTTATAATGGGGCACCTAAAATTGCACACACTACTCCAACTGTGGCCTAACCAATGTTTTATACTAATTTATCATTACTTTTTTACTCTATTTATAAGACCCAAAATGTTATTGACTTTTTTATGGCAATTGCACTTTCAGGGAATTATGTTTTTGAACCCCTAGGTCCTCCTCACTATTTGAAAAACCAGCTACTTTTCTGTCCTAATCAGATTGCGCTCCCTATGCCCAAATCCAAATCATCTATATATCCTGGGAACAGAAATGGACCCAGCACTGACATATGGGGTACACCACTTGCAACCCTTCTCACATCTTTGTTTCCTATCTATCAACCAACATTCAATCCATGCTGCTACATTTACCCTTATACCATTCATCTGAATTTTTCTAACACTTTAATAAATGCCTTCTGAAAATCCATGTACACTGCATCTATTCTATTCCTTTTATCCATCCAATCAGTCATCTCTTCAAAAACGCTATTAAACTTGTTAGACATGTTAAATCCTTGCTGGCTGTCCTTTATTACATAGAAATACATAGAAATAGTGTCAGCTGTGGCTCAGTTGGTAGCACGCTCGCCTCTCAGTCAGAAGGTTGTGGGTTCATAGTCTCACTCCAGGGACTTGAGCACATAAAGCTAGGCTGACACTCCAGTGCAGTGCTGAGGGAGTGCTGCACTGTCAGAGGTGCCGCCTTTCAGATGAGACGTTAAACCGAGACCCCGTCTGCTCTCTCAGGTGGACGTAAAAGATCCCTTGGCACTATTTTGAAGAAGAGTAGGGGAGTTATCCCCGGTGTCCTGGCCAATATTTATCCCTCAACCAACATAACAAAAACAGATTATCTGGTCATTATATCGTTGTTTGTGGGACCTTGCTGTGTGCAAATTGGCTGCTGCATTTCCCACATTACAACAGTGACTCCACTTCAAATGTACTTAATTGACTGTAAAGCGCTTTGAAACGTCCAGTGGTCGTGAAAGGCACTATATAAATGCAAGTTTTTCTTTCTTTCTTTCGAAATTACAGCACAAAAACAGGCCATTCAGCCCAACTGATCTATGCCAGTATTTATGCTCCACACAAGCCCATGCAATTCTAAATGGTTCGTAAATTTATCTCAAATTATGGATTCTAAGAGTATTTCCATGACTGATGTTAGACTAACTGGTCTATAGCTACCCAGTTTATCCTTCCTTCCCTTATTCAACAAAGGTGCTAGACCAATGGCATAATTTTCATATTTAAAGTCGTTTGAAAAATTGTGGCAAGAAATTCTGCTATTTCCTCTTTGACTTCTTTCAGCAGCCTACGATCATGCTATCATGACTTCGCCACCTTGGGTTCTGTTAATTTTTTTTGATCAATTTGTTTTCTACAGTTATCTCTAATAATTGTTCCATATCTTCCTCACTAGTACACCTATATTCTCACTTCCATCATTTGACAGCACAACTAATGCAAAATATTATCCTTTTCTATTCTTAAATTGAACTTAACTATGTTGAGGTTGCCATTTCCCAAGTTGAGGTTGCTAGTTCTTCCATTGCAATGAAAATACAAATGATAATTTACTGAAGACTTAGGGAAGTAACACTTTGCACACAACGCCATGTCACTGTAGAAACAAGCATAACCATCAGTAGGAAATGGCTGACAGCAGACAATGCTAATCAAGGACTACTGAGGGCACCATTGTCAATCTCCCCCAGCACAGCGCTCCAGCAAAGAAAGCAGTCATCTTCCACATATTTATTTTCCAGTGATATCTGCACATAAGAAATAGGAGCAGGATTAGGCCATACACCCTGTCGAACCTGCTCCCCCATTCAATAAGATCATGGCTGATCATCTACCTCAACTCCGCTTTCCCGCCCTATCCCCATATCCCTTGATTCCCTTAGTGTCCAAAAGAAATAGCAGAGTATCGTTACCTCTGGTGTCCCCCAAGGATCTATCCTTGGCCCCCCTCCTATTTCTCATCTACATGCTGCCCCTTGGCGACATCATCTGAAAACACAGCATCAGTTTCCACATGTACACTGACGACATCCAGCTCTACCTCACCACTACTTCTCTCGACCCCTCCACGGTCTCTAAATTGTCAGACTGCTTGTCTGACATCCAGTTCTGTATGAGCAAAAACGTTCTCCAATTAAATATCGGGAAGACCGAAGCCATTGTTTTCGGTCCCCGCCACAAACTCCGTTCCCTAGCCACTGACTCCATCCCTCTCCCTAACATTTGTCTGAGGCTGAACCGCACTGTTCGTAACCTTGGTGTCCTTTTTGACCCTGAAATGAGCTTCTGACCACATATCCACGCCATAACTAAGACTGCCTATTTCCACCTCTGTAACATCGCCCGTCTGCGCCCTTGCCTCAGCTCATCCGCTGCTGAAACCCTCATCCATGCCTTTGTTACCTCTAGACTTGACTATTCCAACGCACTCCTGGCTGGCCTCCCACATTCTACCCTACGTAAACTTGAGGTTATCCAAAACTCGGCTGCCTGTGTCCTAACTCGCACCAAGTCCTGTTAACCCATCACCCCTGTGCTCGCTGACCTACATTGGCTCCCGGTTAAGCAACGCCTTGATTTCAATATTCTCATCCTTGTTTTCAAATCCCTCCACGGCCTCATCTATCTCTGTAATCTTCTCCAACCACCCCCCCCCCCCCCCCCCCCAACCCCCGAGATATCTGCGCTCCTCTAATTCTGCCCTCTTGAGCATCCCTGATTATAATCGCTCAACCATTAGTGTCCATGCCTTCTCTTGCCTAGGCCCTGAGCTCTGGGATTCCCTGCCTAAACCTCTCCACCTCTCTTTCTTCCTTTAAGACACTCCTTAAAACCTACCTCTTTGACCAAGCTTTTGGTCATTGCCCTAATTTCTCCTTATATGGCTCGGTGTCAAATTTTTTGTCTTATAATACTCCTGGGAAGCACCTTGGGACATTTTACTACGTTAAAGGCGCTATATAAATACAAGTTGTTGTTGTTGAGTACCATGTTTCTGTGCGACTCAAAATGGATGCCTTATCTTACATAAATAATATTTTGCAAGACATCAAATCATTTAAAACATGAAAATCCAGACAATTCTGATGTAACAAAGGTGTTAACGCTCTCCTCTGTAGAGTGTTTTAATATCATAGGGCTAGAAATTCATTATAGCCAAGGAATGGGTGGTGTCAGTAGAAATGTTGGAGAATTAGCGCCAGCTAATGCTTTAGACTGCACGCAAAATTCGTGGTCACTGCTCAAAAAAATGATTGGAGTCCTAATTCAAGTCATAAAGCCCAAGCTCATTGACGTTACACTCAAAGGGTGGGCCAATATCAGGTGCAGTCTAATTGCAAGTCATGATTACCACAGGCTTTGTTCAGTACTTAAATGGGAGGTTCATTGATGCTGCAGAACCCCATTCTCAGCATTGCTGGTTGTGCAGCTGCCTCAGCAAGCAGAAACAGAAGCAGAAGCAAAAGCAGAAGCAGGACAAGGAGGACTAAACAAGGTGTACTCATGGCAGATCCACACCCCAGGGAGAGAGCCTGCAGATTCTGCGATGAAGCATTGGAGGCGCTGGTTTTCGCTGTGGAGAGACGGAGAACAGTGCTGTACCCGGCAAGTGGCACTCGGCCCTCACCGCAAGCATGTGGAGGGAGGTAGCGCCGCACGCCTCGGGCAGCACTGTGGTCCCCAGGACCCACACACAATGCAGGAAGAAATTTAAAAACCTCACTTGGGTGGGCAGGGTGAGTCAATACCTCAACAAATGCTACATACCACCATCTGAACCGCAGTCTTCACACACTTCCCAAAGCACCACACCCCCAGCACTCACCCACCAACAATCTCTTCCTACCAACACTCACACCCACATCTCACACCTTGCACACAATGACAGCTATTCAACTATGGGAAGCACATCACCCAACCACATTGCTCCACACTCACTCACACACTTTCCTTTCTCTTGCAGGCCAAGGTGGCTCATAACAGGAGGAGTGCACAGGCGGGGGACAAGCCAACACCCAACACCCAACCACTGTCAGCGCTGGAGAATAGAGTGTTGCAGATTATTGGGCGCCTGGTGGTGGGTGCCGTGGAAACTGGCGATGTTGACCCGCTTGGGGACAACAACGATATGCTGATCCCTACTCCTTCTTCTCACATCCTACTACCCCCTCACCCCACAAGCGATTCACAGTTTCCAGATAATCATGCTGTGTGCATACATTTCTCCCTTCCTGCCCCCTCCCTTCACCTTAACCTGACTCTTGTGCCTTGATGCTTTCAGATAATCAGCAAGCACCTGAGCAGCCTGTCCCTGAGGGCACCGTAGAGAGTGAAGCGGGAGAAGAGGAGGAGGAAGAACACACCACGTCACTGCATGTCTCACCCGCAGGCACCAGCTCAGATACTGACACTGTGCGTTCTTTAGAGGCTAGTATAGTAGCAGGATCTGCACAGGGTGAGGCACCGGGGACGAGTGGGCTGCAGCAAGGCCAGGGGGAAAGGGTATCTCGGGAGCCAGCTCGCGCGCAAGTTCTGCTGCACAGGACTCAGATGAGGACCTCGATGGGGAGGCACACTCAACGCCATGCGCCGCCACATGAACACTCTCGACCTCTCTCTTCAGCAGCACCGCGCACTCTATCTCAAAGCTGTCCTGGTCCACAGTTCCATTTCATCCTTCGACTCATCCAGCACTTCAACAAAGAACTTTTTTTTTCCTTTCAGATGTCAAGGATCGCAAGCTACAACACTCTTGGACACCAACGCCCCTCCGGAACCTTCTTCCCCTTCACTTTCCTCTGACCCCATCCCTTCTTCCAATCTCACCCCCTGCCGTGTTTTCACTATCCCCTCTGACCTTCCCCTCTCTGACCCCGAAAGATCAGTCCTCAGCAAAGGCCTGAGCTTCATCCCCTTACGCCCCCATCTCAATGAATTTCGAGCTCGGCACGATGCTGAGCTCTTTTTCCGGCGCCTTCGTCTCCGTGCCCACTTCTTTGGCCAGGAGTCTTTCCCCCGCACGGCTGACCCTTTCTCCCGCTTTCAGAATTCTCGTTCTACCTGGACCCCTCCCTCTGGCCTCTTACTCTCTCTAGATCTTTTCATTGCTAACTGCCGGCGTGACATCGGCCGTCTCAATTTCTCTGCTCCCCTCACTCACTCCAAACTACCTCCCTCTGAACTTGCAGCACTCCGTTCTCTCCGATCCAACCCCTACATTGTCATTAAACCTGCTGACAAGGGTGGTGCTATTGTTGTTTGGCGAACTGACCTCTACCGTGTGGAGGCTGAACGCCAACTCTCTGATACTTCCTCCTACCTCCCCCTGGACCATGACCCCACTACCAAACATCAAGCCGTTGTTTCCAAGACTGTCACTGACCTCATCTCCTCTGGAGATCTTCCCTCCATGGTTGTCAACCTCATAGTCCCCCAACCCCGCACAGCCCGCTTCTACCTCCTTCCCAAGATCCACAAACAGGGCTGCCCTTGTAGACCAATCGTTTCAGCCTGTTCTTGCCCCACGGAACTGATTTCTTCCTATCTCGACTCTATTTTTCTCCCCTTGCCCAGTCTCTTCCCACCTACATTTGTGACTCTTCCCACACCCTCCACCATTTTAACAGTTTCTAGTTTCCTGGCCCCAACCGTGTCCTTTTCACTATGGACGTCCAATCCCTCTATACCTCCATCCCCCACCAGGAAGGCCTGAGGGCGCTCCGCTTCTTCCTTGAACAGAGGCCCAACCAGTCCCCATCCACCACCACCCTCCTCCGCCTGGCTGAACTTGTTCTCACATTGAACAACTTCTCCTTTGACTCCACTCACTTCCTCCAAATTAAAGGTGTTGCTATGGGAACCCGCATGGGCCCTAGCTATGCCTGCCTTTTCGTGGGATATGTGGAACATTCTTTGTTCCAGTCCTACTCAGGTCCCCTCCCTCACCTCTTTTTCCGGTACATTGATGACTGTATTGGTGCCGTTTCCTGCTCTCGCCTGAACTAGAAAATTTCATTCACTTTGCTTCCAATTTCCACCCTTCCCTCCCCTTCACATGGTCCATCTCTGACTCTTCCCTTCCCTTCCTTGACTTCTCTGTCTCCATTTCTGGTGATAGGCTGTCGACAAACATCCACTACAAGCCCACTGACTCCCACAGCTACCTGGACTACACTTCCTCCCACCCCGCTTCCTGTAAGGACTCTATTCCATTCTCCCAGTTTCTCCGTCTCCGCCACATTTGTTCTGACAATGCCACCTTCCATACCAGTGCTTCCGATATGTCTTTTTCCTCAACCAAGGATTCCCTTCTACCGTGGTTGGCATGGCCCTCGACCGTGTCCATTCCATTTCCCGCACTTCTGCTCTCACCCCTTCTCCCTCCCAGAACCACGATAGGGTTCCCCTTGTCCTCACCTTTCATCCCACCACCCTCCACATTCAACGGATCATCCTCCGCCATTTCCGCCACCTCCAATGTGATCCCACCACCAAACGCATCTTCCCCTCCCCTCCCCTTTCAGCATTCCGAAAGGACCGCTCCCTCCACAACACCCTGGTCCACTCCTCAATCACCCCCAACAGCCCCTCCCCTCCCCATGGCACCTTCCCGTGCAAGCGCAGGAGATGCAACACCTGCCCTTTTACCTCCTCCCGTCCCACTGTCCAGGGCCCCAAACACCCCTTCCAAGTGAAACAGCGATTTACTTGTACTTCTTGCAATTTAGTATACTGTATTTGCTGCTCACGATGCGGTCTCCTCTACATTGGGGAGACCAAACGCAGATTGGGTGACCGCTTTGCGGAACACCTCCGTTCAGTCCGTAAGGGTGACCACGAGCTTCCGGTCACTTATCACTTTAATTCTCCACTCCACTCCCACTCTGACCTCTCTGTCCTCAGCTTCTTACACTGTTCCAATGAAGCTTAACGTAAGCTCGAGGAACAGCACCTCATCTTTCGATTAGGCACCTTACAGGCTTCTGGACTCAACATTGAGTTCAACAATTTCAGACCATAACCTCTATCCCCATTTTTTCAGGCGGCAGCTGTTGATGATTCTGCCATCCCCATTTGCAACATTATTTCTCCTGCCCTCCATTCTAGCACAGACCGCCCCTTTAGTTCCTTCCTCCCCTTCCCCCCCACCCCCTTTCCCTGCCTGTGCACCTGCTTAAAACCTGTTCCATCCCTAACTTTTTCCAGTTCTGACGAAGGGTCCCAGACCTGAAATGTTAACTCTGTTTCTCTCTCCACGGATGCTGCCTGACCTGCTGAGTGTTTCCAGCATTTTCTGTTGTTATTTCAGATTTCTAGCATCCGCAGTATTTTGCTACTGTTTTAGAAGAAGGGTGATGGGCATGTACACGGTGATGATAGGTGCAATGGCAAGGGTGCCCGAGCCTCTTGGCAATGGTAAGGAGCATGGAGGAGTCCGCCTCCAACATTGCACAAGGCTCTGCGCACGCCATGGAGCCCATCATTTCCAGTCTGCAAAAGATGGTAGACTCCCAGAAAGACCGTGCCAACCCAGACCTGATGCCGCGTGTGATAGGCGATCTGGCAGCTTCTGTTGCAGCACAGGCTGAAGCGACACAACGTCTTAGTGCTGTAATGCAGTCTATGCTTGGTGGCATCCAATCTCAGCCTGCTCTCATGCAGTCTCAGCTTGATGCCACGCAAGCTCTGACTGTTGCCATCGTGTCTGGGTCTACCACCATCGACTGGGGCTTTCACGGTGTCGCAGCAGGCCAGCAATCTGTGATCCAACAGATTGCTAGGGATGCTGAGGTACTGCCCCAGGGGAGTGGCAGTGGGTGAGTGGAGCAGGAACCTGCTGTCCTCGCTCAGGATGACAGCATTCCTGCTCCCACCACTGGCACTCCGCCATTGCCCGTGTTGCTGCCTGTCATCCAGCCAGCCCAGACTGCTGCCGCCCATGCTGAGGTGGTGCAGTCTACAGCCGGGCCTTCCAGGCCCAGAGCTGGTCAAGTGCGTCCTGCAAGGCCATCTTAAGTCTCCCGTATGGACACTCAGCAGCCTTACACCAACCCTGCTGCAGCCACTGGGCCAACACTTCGTAAGAGCACTACAGTATGCAAAGGCACAGTAACGCGAGGCACTAAGGGATTGCACAAGGGTGAATAGTTAATATTTTTGCTGTAAATATGTGTTCACTGATTTTTGATAAATGTATTAATTCACTTACCATTTGTGGTGTCTGTCATTTTAGCTTTGCAGAGTGAAACGGCCTGTGAGAGGGATGGAATGGTGGGGATGTGGTGAGCAAAGGGGATGTGGGCTTTAAGTCATCCTGGTGTGAGGCTGCTGGTCTGTTTGGAGGTGGTGGCAGAGTTCTGTGACCACCTCCTTGGTGAGGCGGAGCCATCTAATACACTGCTCCTCGCTTCATTGAAGGTAGGAGAAGTGCTTTCGGAATACCCTCAGAGGGTAAGGCCTCCTGGTGAGAGCACTGATGTCCCTCCTCATCTCTCTGTGCACATGTTCCCGTCATTCTCGCTGCCTATGCTCCCTCCGCCGTAGATCCTGGAGGGTGAGGTGGCATGCCAGTACAGCCCCCATTAATGTTACCAAGTGCAGCAGTTTGATTTTTTGCAGAGTAAATGTAGCTACTTTTTAGTTGCCACAACACTCCTGATACAAAAGAACCGTGAAATTACAGAATGAAATTGTTGGAGTATGTGAAACTGACAAGAAACTACTGAAACTGAACTAACCTGACAGCTGCAAGTCATTACTGATGATTCCTTTAAATAACGTCCCTGGAGCCGGCTTCCTGGTGCTTCACGCCAGCTCTCCCTGTCGGTGTTTACTCCAGGCGCTAAGGTAGGTGGCAACAATCAATTTCGCAGATTGGACGATCAGTGAGCATTGCACACTCACTGACCTCACGATCCACCTGACGTTGACGTTCCCGGCGATAACTCTTAAAGGCGGCGTTACGGGGAGGGGGGGGGGAGGGGGGAATTTGACTGGCGCTAACGGGAGGCGCTAAGGGACGAATTTTTCCCCCCTAGAACCATAGAAGTTTACAGCACAGAACGAGGCCATTCAGCACATCGAATCTCTGCCGGTTCTCTGAAAGAGTTATCCCCTCAGTCCTATTCCCCTGACATATCCCCGTACCCTTTTAATTTTTTTTTCAAATATTTATCCACTTCCCTTTTAAAAACTAATTACAGATTCTGTTTCCACCATTATTTCTGGTAAGGCATTCCATATACTAATAATCCTCTACATTAAAAAATTTCCTGTACTCTCTCCCTTTGTACTTTTGGTGAAGAGATAACCAGGTTGACACCTACGTTAAAATGGCGGACAAAAGAATGTCATACAAATGTCTTAATTAATCTGCTAACATCACAAACAGTCATTCCTAGGCATAAAAAACAGAAATGTTAAAAAAGGCAAAAGAAGTTAATTGTTAAAAGTGGGAAAATAACACAAATCACCTTTCAAGCAGTGAAAAAGGCCAAAACCAACCGATCGTGATTTTGTGACTGATTTGGTTTCATTGTTGTTACTGTCTGTTTGTTTTGCAATTGAAGGGGGTCTTGTAAAAGCAGTCGTTTTCAGATGTCTTCTTGCACAATCTTCTTTTTTTTTTAAAAAGTCATCTCTTCACATGACAAGGTCAGTTTCTAAAATAAAATACCGTGAATTAGGTGGTAGGTAAGCCAAGATGAAAGTTAAATAAAAAGCTCTTTAAAAGGCATTTATAAATAAGACAAACAGTGGCCCTGGGGAAATAAAAGCACGTACTGAAATCCATTTCGATGACAGTTTCAAGAAAGCAGCTTTTATGTATTGCTGAGCCCATCTTTGCTGTGTCTTTTTGATTGGATTGTTTACCTAAAAATGCAAGCAATGTCCACAGTCTAGCCTCCTGCAGCAGCCCTTTGATTTTAGTGAATTAAATCTTTAACTAACAAATTGCTCCACACCTTTGTCAGGAGCAGGAAAAGCAAAGGTCTGTATTTTCTCACAAGAACATACAAGCCTCATAAATGTGTTGGGGCTTCCTACTTATAAGTCAGGACTGTTGTTGACTTAGAGGTTTCTTTGACTGACAGTGTACATCAGTGGTTTGTTACTTCTGCCATCTGTGTTGCTGAGTGCACCTAAATCAGATCAAAGTTGAAGCCTTTTAAAAAAAGATATGCAAACCACAATGTGACAAATAACATGCCTTGTTTGACACTACAAACAAAAAATAATGGGGGAAATTACTTTCAGTGACCCGGGCAAAGAATTTTAAGATCCTGCGTGTTTTAAAGTTGCTTCTACACCCTAAAAGGCAACTGCGATAGATTTTATTCAGGTTGATTAAATTAATACTTTAACAACCAAAATCATTTTTTCAGAATCTAAGGCCTCGAATTTAAGTTGTGCACAAACATTTCATGCGTTCGTCTGAAATTCGTGTCTCCGCTATGTTAACCCATTTGTTTTAAGCGGAGATTTCAGACGAGCATGTTAACATTTGCACACTACTGTCCTGCAGCGTCCTGCATTTCTTTTTAAAATGAACAGTGTAAAATTACCATGTGGAATATCTACAAGAAATGTTCACATTCATCTTATCCATCTATTTCCTTCCATCTCTCCTGAAGGCACTGGCTCTTGCTGGAGTATTGCTCCGGGTGTGCCAGCAACCCTCCAGATCCTCACACAAGTGGCCGTTCTTCATATGGAAGCGAGTGGTGGGCTCAGGAATGCTGGGTGCCATCACAACTGAGGCCGATATTTTTCCCACTCCATGTCCATATGCTTGGACTTTGCATCAAGGGGTCAATAAAAAAAAAATAGGAGCAGAAATCCTGGCTGATATTTCTCCTCTCTAGCCCAGAAGTTGTGTGGTCAATTGTAGCACACCAACTTCTAGGCCAGCCGGGATCAGTTAACTCTGCACAAACCAAGAATTGAATCTGAGGCCTTCTGATCAGTGTGGCTTAGCACTATATCCAGCGCCTTTACCCACTGGACCATGGAGGAATTTGTACAGTACCCTTCATTTGATAACTTTTTTATTAAAAAAAACAATTGCCATACTCACAAGGTTGTTGAAAGAATAATTTATGAAGGGGGCTATGACTTTAGTGATACAGGAGTCCAGCTTCCTTGGCTGTTTTCCCAGTCAGTAGTACAGGAGCAAGGCCAGGCCCAGATGTGCTGGTCCTGACCTTAGTTGGGAAATCAGGCTCAGTCTTGTACGAGGCATGCCCTCCGCCCACATCTAACAAGGCCAGCCATGTCAGAGGGGGTGGGGCGGGAGCGAGGGGGCGGGGACTCCCGACACTGGTCTTTGCTGAGCTAGTTGGTCTCAGGCACATGTGGACATCAGGTGATGAGAGAATTAGGCTCAATTTTGATGACTACTGACACTGTACAGGGCTGGATTTTGATACTGGGGCGGGTTGGGGTCGTGTCATCCACTTTTCGTGTTATCCACCCGACTGCAATTGGATGTGGGAGATTGATGCGATTTTCACCTAATTGGGCAATTGAGTTCCAGCATGTGGGAACCCATGAACCAATTAGTGTTTTCAGTCTGAAAGTCGCCTCTGATGATGTCATCATTGCTGCTGCATTGAAGGTCTGCAAAGACTGCCTGGCCTTTGCTGTGAAAGGACCTGGATGCAAAATGAGCAGCAGCAGCCCTAAGTCTGCTCCCAAATATTTTTGCACCACCACTCCCAGATATGTCTCCTCCTCATCCATCCATCCATATATGTCTTCTCCTCATCCATCCATATCAGCCAGCCAGCCAGCCATCCAAATGTGCTCCCACCAGGTTTCACATTCGTGGTTCTGAACAGGCATGCTTCACGTAGAAAAAGGGTTAAAATCACAAAGGCCTTTCAAAATGGCATTATAGAGGCAATTTAGTGCTTGTTAAGGGCCTGAACAGCCTATCCCGCCTCTTAGAGGCGGGACGGAGTCAGGACCAGCAGACACGATTTAATGAAAATTGCGTGGAGGCGGGATGGAGGCGGGCTTGTGCCCGCCCACCAGTTTTCGCAATTTTAACCCCCCACACGCCTCCAAACCCACCTCCATGGGTCAATGAAAATCCAGCCCTGTCACTCTGCTCAGCAGAGGAAGAAAGAACCCCAAAGGAAAGAATAATTAAACATTTAATTTAAACACTATATAAAATCCCTGACAGTTTCTGGTTTTCAGACAACAATAAAAATAAGCACTGTACCATAGCTATGTCTCCACAGTTAATCATCCGGCACTGACCAGTGCTTTGCGACTGAATAATGATAAAATGAAAATGCATGTAAAGTTCATTGAATGAACACCAGTGATCATATTATTCATTCATGTTCTGTGCTATAGTGAGGCGCTGTACATTGTTTAGTTACCACTAATTGGCTGAAAGACATCTCAGCATTGGGAGTCCAACTGGCTGAAGGGTTGCCACCCACCTAAGATCTACCAAGGAAACAGTACCATGTGAGCATGGTCGTGGTGAGAAGTGCCAGGCAACCTGGTCAATGACAAACGGTGTGGATGTGGCAAACAGCAGAATTTGAAGTATTGCATGCTGAAAATGTAAGCACCAGACTTTCTGCAGTAATGAAGACCTAGCAACCATCAATAAATGGTTGCACCAAGTTGGTAACATGCAATGAGTGACTGACTGAATTAAAAAAAAACTAAATAATTTTCTCTTCATCATGAGCAATATTAACAGAGAACTTTTTTTGTAACCAAACTGTTTGAGTTTTTACAAGCTTCTTGTGATGTTAAGCCTCAAGCACTTCTTCTGCTCTATTCAGTTAGGTTAATGAGAATTAAATACATCATGTGAGCTGTCATCATTGTCTCCGCTGTCAGAATCAGAAAGCACTGAGAATCTGATCATCCGCGATATCAAATGTTTCGTATCCCTCAAGGTGGGAAACAGCCATCATTTTTGTACCCCCCATGTTTGTACCCCCTCTTGTACTAACAAGCATCTCAGTGTTGAGGAAGATTACGATATGATAGTAAAAATCTTGTGTCATAATACATGTCACCATTCCAGAAACCATCCATGGAGTAATTTGTTTGCTTTGAGTTGATGCACTTTGGTTCTTCACCACTGTCAATCAGCTCAGTACAACATTGCATCAGCACCTTCTTGTACTTTGTAGAAGTTGTTGATTCAAACATGCATTTATTGAAGATGAGATGCAATGTTAGAGAGCAGAAACTAAACTGTAGTGTGTGTAAAATGATGTTGTCCTGTTGAATGATTTACAGTTATATCTGCGAGGAGAACACATTGATTTCTGATGATATATCTCAGTGTTGAAATGGCAGCTGCCATTCAGGATTTCTTGCTGAAATGATACCTCACTAGAGACTAAAAGATTTGGAAAAGTAATAATTTTAAATGCTAGGTTTTTAAAGCAAAGTGTATTCACACAAGTTTAGATAAAAGAGCACCATGACAAAAGGTGGTTAAATAATATAATCAAAGTTGTTTTCCCCAAAGGCTGTAAACAATAAGTAATGTTTTCCTGTCTTGGCAATGGATACCTCACATCCATTGTGTTAGTCTCTGGCCCCTTCAAGCTGTGACAGAGGGAAATTAAACCAGAGACACAGGCAGTCACTCAGGTCCAGCAAAGCTGGTCAAACTTTAATCAAAAAGCTGTGAGGCCAAGTTTTGACCATGCTCAGACGTTTAGCATGCAAAAATATATTTATTTAGTTAGAATTTATTTTGTTTAATTCAAGTAAGATGGTCTGCTGGTGTAGGGAAGTGTAGCAAATTTATTATTTTGTATTGCTAAGTGAAGATAAGTTGTACTGATTGAACTAAGTGAGTCTGATCATGTATGTTCACTCACTGTGAAATAAAGCCACTGAATGATTTGGATCTGTCCTTGTCTCACCAACTGTTTTCTCAGTATGCTGTCAAAGATACTGAAGAAGCACACATGCAAAACACACAAGTATTCAATTCAGACCACAAAGGGGTACTATTGTTGCACCCCAGGTGACTCTATTGTACAGTTGGATATTCAGCAATACGAGCACACCCCTCAATGGACGTGACTAGAACCATTGTAGCCAAGAGAGTATCCAAGGCAAGATCCTAAACCTGTAGCAGTGATGCACATTCACACAGTCTAACGTGATTTCCATTATAACACTATAATAATATTACTCAGGTCACATAGCCATTGTAAGACATGTACTCAAAAGATTCAAAGTTTAAGATCCAAAAGTTTAACATTCTACAAAGATTACATCATGGTAACAGTTGTGAAAATAGCAAATATCTTTGGCTGCAGAGTTGGTGAAAAAGCCTATTAACTTGCTTTGTCCGGCTGTCAAGTTTACCCGCAGTCACATCTCCTTTTATCACTGTAAAGCCAATGAATTACAATTTCTTAAAACTGCACATGAGCCTACAAAGTCAGTCATTACTGCCCAAGTCATCATCAAACATTTTTGCTTTGGTAATGAGCATGTCATGATTGACCCCCACATTGTAGGCTCTGAGATTACTGAATCACGTACACAATGCTGGATCTATATGCTCATATTTAGGATAGTGCTTTCTCTTTGAAGCCTGACCACTTTGTTCAACTGCCAGTCACTTCCCTTTCAACTATAAACATCACTTACAGTTGATCTTCTGGTTTCAGTTCCATGCTTCTCACTAATTTTACATGTAGTAACCTTTTGCATTGCCTCAGGATGTTCCCGTTTGTACAGGTAAATGTGATGTTTGACAGCTACTGTCAAATTACTATTTCCCCATTTAGGTGGGTTCTGAGGCCATATCTGTACAGGTGTACAACACCTTTGCTTTGTAATTCTCCTCTCCCATTAGTATCTATCCATACTACACTAGTTAGATAAAGGCAAGACGATTCTATCCATGGACCACACCACAGATGCTGTCAATGTGGCTTCTTATTTGTCACCATGAGGCGTTGAGTCATGTGGTCACGTCTGACCAGTCTTCTCTCTGTACCCATAAAACACATCAAAGATATACAAACTCACCCCTTCAGGAAAGGGAAGGGAAGTATTGGCCCGTATTCTCCGATCGCAGGCCTCCCGCGGGCGGAGGCCTGCGGTCTGGAAAAATCTACGCCCTTACCTGAGGGCTCCCGGGACGCACACGCTTCCGCTCCTGGGCCTCTCCAAACTCCAAGTGCGCAGGGCGCACGTATCCCAGAGGCGCAGGTAGTTTGCAGCGTCCCTGGGATCACGTGAGCCATGGGGAGTCAATTACAGAAGGGAATCTCCCTCCATACACTTGACAGGAAGACCTGTCAAATATATGAATGGAGATCACCCCAAAAACATAGTAAAACTTTAAATAATTTTTTTTTTTTTAAAATCACATTTTTAAAATGACTTGAAATTACAATAAATTAAATATTTTAAACAAAAATTTAATTTTTTGAAAAAAATAATTAAAGTTTTTTATGGGGCTAAAAATAAACTTACCTTTTTTAAAAGTATTTTTAAATGATAAATCAGTGAACATTTAAAAAAAAAACTTTTTTCAACTCTTATCCTGGTAAAAGCAGGCCTTACGCCAGGCATAAGAATTGTAAGGGTTTTCTGCGGGCAGAGGGACTCCAAAAAGTGGAACTATCCACCCGCATAGGCCCTTCTCCAGGGCAGCCGGAGGATCTGTCAAGACCATTCTTGACAGATCGGAAATGCCGGTTTTCAGCGCATGCGCTGTGCATGCCTGAGACCGGCATTTCCGATGTTCCTACGGGTGGATAGACAGCGCGTACCCACCCGTAGGGATCGCAATATCTGGGCCATTAATTCAGACTTGGATTCAGACTTTTTTTTTCAATTTCAGAATCCAACACACCGGCAATATAACTCTCTATCCACCTTACATAAGCACATTTTATAACATACAGTATTGCAATGAATGTCCATTGTTTTCTATTAAAACCATGAACTCTGCTGCCAGTATCCTATCCCTTAGTAATTCTTGCATACTTAACACCTACTCCTGAGGTCCCCAACATCACAGAAGCCAATCTTCAGCCAATTCGATTCACTCCCCGTGATATCAAGAAACGGCCGAGTGCACTGAATACAGCAAAGGCTATGGGCCCCGACAACATCCCGGCTATCGTGCTGAAGACTTGTGCTCCAGAACTAGCCGTGCCTCTAGCCAAGCTGTTCCAGTACAGCTACAACACTGGCATCTATCCGACAATGTGGAAAACTGCCCAGGTATGTCCTGTCCACAAAAAGCAGGACCAATCCAATCCGGCCAATTACCGCCCCATAAGTCTACTCTCAATCATCAGCAAAGTGATGGAAGGTGTCATCGACAGTGCTATCAAGCGGCACTTACTCACCAATAACCTGCTCACTGATGCCCAGTTTGGGTTCTGCCTAACCCCCCCCAACACTCCCGACCTCATCACAGCCTTGGTCCAAATATGGACAAAGGAGCTGAATTCCAGAGGTGAGGTGCGAGTGACTGCCCTAGACATCAAGGCGGCATTTGACCGAGTGTGGCATCAAGGAGCCCTAGTAAAACTGAAGTCAATGGGAATCGGGGGGAAAACTCTCCACTGGCTGGAGTCATACCTAGCACAAAGGAAGATGGTTGTGGTAGTTGAAGGTCAATCATCACAGCCCCAGGACATCGCTGCAGGAGTTCCTCAGGGCAGTGTCCTAGGCCCAACCATCTTCAGCTGCTTCATCAATGACCTTCCCTCCAACATAAGGTCAGAAATGGAGATGTTCGCTGATGACTGCACAGTGTTCAGTGCCATTCACAACTCCTCAGATAATGAAGCAGTCCATGCCCGCATGCAACAAGACCTGGACGACGTTCAGACATGGGCTGATAAGTGGCAGGTAACATTTGCGCCACAGAAGTGCCAGGCAATGACTATCTCCAACAAGCGAGAGTCTAACCACCGCCCCTTGACATTCAACAGCATTACCATTGCCGAATCCCCCACCATCAACATCCTGGGGGTCACCATTGACCAGAAACTTAACTGGACCAGCGACATAAATACTGTGGCAACAGGAGCAGGTCAGAGGCTAGGTATTCTGCGGCGTGTCTCACCTCCTGACTCCCCAAAGCCTTTCCATCATCTACAAGGCACAAGTAAGAAGTGTGATGGAGTACTCTCCACTTGCCTGGATGAGTGCAGCTCTAACAACACTCAAGAACCTCGACACCATACAGGACAAAGCAGCCTGCTTGATTGGCACCCCATCCACCACCTTAAACATTCACTCCCTCCACCACCGGCATACCATGGCTGCAGTGTGTACCATCTACAAGATGCACTGCAGCAACTCGCCAAGGCTTCTTCGGCAGCACCTACCAAACCCGTGACCTCTTCCACCTAGAAGGACAAGGGCAGCAGGCGCATGGGAACACCACCACCTCCAAGTTCCCCTCCAAGTCACACACCATCCTGACTTAGAAGTATATCGCCGATCCTTCATCGTCGCTGGGTCAAAATCCTGGAACTCCCTCCCTAACTGCCCTGTGGGAGTACCTTCACCACACAGACTGCAGCGGTTCAAGAAGGCGGCTCACCACCACCTTCTCAAGGGCAATTCGGGATGGGCAATAAATGCTGGCCTTGCCAGCAACGCCCACATCCCATAAACGAATAAAATTAAAAAAAAACTTCTGCCCTCACAGACCTCCATTAACTCCCCATCTCCCAATTCATTGGTTTCAAAATTCTCATCCTTGTTTACAATTCCCTCGATGGTCTCAATCCACCATATCTCTACAACCTCCTTTAGCCCTCATGTCCTAACTCCTACTCTCCACGCTTTCAACTCCAATGTGCCTCTTCTCCTTCCACTCTACAATCAGCACCAGAATCTTCAACTAAAATGTTCCTGTGCTCTGTAAGTACTTGCCCAAACACCTCTGCTTTACCACATCTCTCCCTATCTTTAAAAACGTCCTCTAAACTTATCTTCAACCATCCTTTTAGTCACCTTATCTAATTCTCCCCCAATCCTGCTCAGTATCTGCTCCCTCTTTCCCCGTGAAGTACCTACGGACGTTCCTTAAATTAAGGTTACTGTAGGGGTGATACAGCGCTCCCAGTGGGGAACGGTGCACAGGCAAACAGCCAGTGAAATTCCATCCATTAAAATTAAAATGTATGCACAGAAAATCCCTGCGGAATCAATCTTTACGCGTATGCAAATTGTTGTTGCATTTCTGTTGTACTACCATTGGAACTATATTGGTAAGAAAATCATGGTTGTTAAAGCTCGCAATATAGGCTAAACAGGACTTAGAGTAAACAGCAGCAATTTCACTTGTGTTACTGATGATAATTTCTTTTTAAATCAGCATTACTGCTCAATTTTAACAAGTTGATCAGCTATTCCAACATTGGCAATTCAATCCTACAACTCCATTCACAACTCCTCCAATAAGGAAGCAGCCATTCTATCCTACAGCAAGACCTGGATAGCATCTACAACAACAACAACTTGCATTTTTATAGCACTTTTAACGTAGTAAAACATCCCAAGGCGCTTCACAGAAGTGTCATCAAACAAAATTTGACACCGAGCCACATAAGGAAATATTAGGACAGATGACCAAAAGCTTGGTCAAAGAGATAGGTTTTAAGGAGCGTCTTAAAGGAGGAGAGAGAGGTAGAGAGGCAGAGAGGTTTAGGGACAGATTTCCAGAGCTTAGGGCCTAGGCAGCTGAAGGCACGGCCGCCAATGGTGGAGCATTTAAAATCGGGGATGCGCAAGAGGCCAGAATTGGAGGAGAGCAGACATCTCCGAGGGCTGTAGGGCTGGAGGAGGTTACAGAGATCGGGAGGAGTGAGGCCATGGAGAGATTTGAAAACAAGGATGAAAATTATAAAATTGAGGCGTTGCCAGACCGGGAGTCAATGTAAGTCAGCGAGCACAGGGATGATGGGTGAACGGGACTTGGTACGAGTTAGGATACGGGCAGCAGAGTTTTGGATGAGCTCAGGTTTATGGAGTGTGGAAGATGGGAGGCCGGCCAGGAGAGCGTTGGAATAGTCTAGGCCTGGGCTGACAAGTAGAAGCTAACATTCGCAACACATAACTGCCAGATAAAGACCATCTTGAACAAGAGAAAACTCAGCCACCTCTCCTTGGCCATACTTCCATTGTCAAGTCCCCCATTATCAACATTTTGAGGGTCACAATTTCCCAGAAGCTGAACTGGACCAGCCATCTCAACACCAAGGCTGCAAGAACACGACCAAGGCTGAATATTCTGCAACCAGTGGCTCAACTCCTGACATCTCAGAACCTCTCCACCATCTACGAGGCTCGTCAGGTGTGGGATGGAATACACACCTGGACAAGTGCAGCTGCAAAACCACTCAGGAAGCTTAATATTATCCAGAATAGAGCAGTTCACTTGATCAGTGTCCCTGCCGCTAGCCCAGATATCCACTCCTCCACCATCGGCAGACTGAAGCTGCTTTATGCACAATTACCGGGAACGGTAGCGTAGTGGTAATGTCACTGGGCTAGTAATCCAGAGGCCTGGACTAATAATCCAGAGATGTGAGTTCAAATCCCACCATGGCAGTCGGGGAATTTAAATTCAGTTAATTAAATAAATCTGGAATTAAAAAGCTAGTATCAGTAATGGTAACCATGAAACTATCAGATTGTCGTAAAAACCCATCTGGTTCACAAATGTCCTTTAGGGAAGGAAATCTGCCGTCCTTTATGTGACTCCAGACCCACAGCAATGTGGTTGACTCTTAACTGCCTTGTGATAATGGCCTAGCAAGTCACCCAGTTGTAACTAACTGCTACAAACACCACACGGACTGCAGCGGTTCAAAAGGTGGCTCACCACCACCTTCAAAGGCAACTAGGGATGGGCAATAAATGCTGGCCTTGCCAGCGATGCCCACATCCCATAAGCGAATAAAAAAAAAAAATCTACAGGATGCACTGCAGCAAATCACCAAGGTTACTTCAACAGCACGGCTGACCCTTTCTCCCGCTTTCAGAATTCTCGTTCCACCTGGACCCCTCCCTCTGGCCTCTTACCCTCTCTTGATCTTTTCATTGCTAACTGCCGCCGTGACATCGGCCAGCTCAATTTCTCTGCTCCCCTCACTCACTCCAACCTACCTCCCTCTGAACTTGCAGCACTCCATTCTCTCCGATCCAACCCTGACATTGTCATTAAACCTGCTGACAAGGGTGGCGCTGTTGTTGTTTGGCGAACCGACCTCTACCTAGCGGAAGTTGAACGCCAACTCTCTGACACCTCCTCCTACCTCCACCTGGACCATGACCCCACTACCGAACATCAAGCCACCGTGTCCAAGACTGTCACTGACCTCATCTCCTCTGGAGATCTTCCCCCCACGGCCGCCAACCTCATAGTTCCCCAACCCCGCACAGCCCGCTTCTACCTCCTTCCCAAGATCCACAAACAGGACTGCCCCGGTAGACCCATCGTTTCAGCCTGTTCTTGCCCCACGGAACTTATCTCTTCCTATCTCGACTCTATTTTTTCTCCCCTTGTCCAGTCTCTTCCCACCTACATCCGCGACTCTTCCGATGCCCTCCGCCATTTTAACAGTTTCCAGTTTCCCGGCCCCAACCGTCTCCTCTTCACTATGGACGTACAATCCCTCTACACCTCCATTCCCCACCAGGATGGCCTGAGGGCGCTCCGCTTCTTCCTTGAACAGAGGCCCAACCAGTCCCCATCCACCACCACCCTCCTCCGCCTGGCTGAACTTGTTCTCACATTGAACAACTTCTCCTTTGACTCTACCCATTTCCTCCAAATTAAAGGTGTTGCTATGGGTACCCGCATGGGTCCTAGCTATGCCTGCCTTTTCGTGGGATATGTGGAACACTCTTTGTTCCAGTCTTACTCGGGTCCCCTCCCTCACCTCTTTTTCCGGTACATTGATGACTGTATCGGTGCCGTCTCCTGCTCTCGCCCTGAACTAGAACATTTCATTCACTATGCTTCCAATTTCCACCCTTCCCTCACCTTCACATGGTCCATCTCCGACTCTTCTCTTCCCTTCCTCGACTTCTCCATCTCCATCTCTGGGGATAGGTTATTGACTAACATTCACTACAAGCCCACCGACTCCCACAGCTACCTGGACTACACTTCCTCCCACCCCGCCTCCTGTAAGGACTCTATTCCATTCTCCCAGTTTCTCCGTCTCCGCCGCATCTGCTCTGATGATGCCACCTTCCATACCAGTGCTTCCGACATGTCTTCCTTTTTCCTCAACCGAGGATTCCCCTCTACCGTGGTCGACACGGCCCTCGACCGTGTCCGTTCTATCTCCCGCACATCTGCCCTCACCCCTGCCCCTCCCTCCCGGAACCACGATAGGGTTCCCCTTGTCCTCACCTTTCACCCCACCAGCCTCCACATTCAACGGATCATCCTCCGCCATTTCCGCCACCTCCAGCGTGATCCCACCACCAAACACATCTTCCCCTCACCTCCCCTTTCAGCATTCCGCAGGGACCGCTCCCTCCGCGACACCCTAGTCCACTCCTCTACCACCCCCAGCACCCCTTCCCCTTCGCCCGGCACCTTCCCGTGCACGCGCAGGAGATGCAACACATGCCCTTATACCTCCCCTCTTCCCACTGTCCAGGGCCCCAAACACCCCTTCCAGGTGAAACAGCGATTTACTTGTACTTCCTGCAATTTAGTATACTGTATTCGCTGCTCACGATGTGGACTCCTCTACATTGGGGAGACCAAACGCAGATTGGGTGACCGCTTTGCGGAACACCTCCGTTCAGTCCGTAAGGGGGACCCCGAGCTCCCGGTGGCCTGTCACTTTAATTCACCGCTTCACTCCCACTCTGACCTCACCGTCCTCGGCCTAATACACTGTTCCACGGAAGCTCAGCGTAAGCTCGAGGAACAGCACCTCATCTTTCGTTTAGGCACGCTACAGCCCTCTGGACTCAATATCGAGTTCAACAATTTTAGATCATAACCTCAGCTCCAATCACATTTATATTTTATTTTATCTACCCTTTTATTTGTCCCCCCCACCTTTTTTTTCCTCCTAGAAGCTGGCAGCTGTCCTTCATTCTGCCAGTAGATTTCACACTTCATTCAGCCTTAATCTGTCACATTAACACCACCTCTAGCCTTGCATATCTCTTAATGTCTCTTAATGTCTCTTCATCTCCTCCTTTGTTCCTTTATCCCCTCCCCCTTTTCCCAGCTTTACCCTGGCCTTAAATCTATTTGATTTCCAGCTCTTCCCAGTTCTGATGAAAGGTCATCGACCTGAAACGTCAACTCTCTTTCTCTCTCCACGGATGCTGCCTGGCCTGCTGAGTTTTTCCAGCGTTTTCTGTTGTTACTTCAACAGCACCTGCTCCCCTGCCACTTCTACCACTGAGAAGGACAGGAGCAGCACTGTCCACGGGAACATCATGACCTCCAAGTCACACACACACCATCCTGACTTGGGCATATATTGCCGTCCGTTCATCGTCACTGGGTAAGTATACTGAAATTCCCTACCTAACACACCATGGTGGGTGCACCATCGCCACAAGGACTGGAGTGGTTTAAGGAGCACCAGCTTCTCAGGGCAACTATAGATGGGCAACAAATCTAGCCTTGCCAGCGTCCCCCACATCCCGAGGACAAATATTTAATAGTATATACATTGTTTGGGGCATGAAGTAAGCTTCGTAAAATATAAATGTTTGGTCTATAAAATTTGAGGGCACTAAGTGCTGAGATAGTTTAGAACACCCTCCTCCCAGCTTTGGACACTGGATTTGAATTTATACTGAAAAGTCTCTTAGTCAGCTGTACAGGTCCTACCCAACTGGACAAGAAACGCAAGAAGTCTGTAACTTTGTTTTAAAATTAAAGCAAAACTAAACACAAGACACACACACACAGGGACCCAAATATTTGTGCTGCCCAGAGGAAAGTGCAGGAAGCGGCGGCAGTTACTTAGCAACGGCGCTCCGGAGCTTGAAGTCAAGAATTCAGTCAAAAACAATCACAAATGTTTATATACATATAAAAGATCAATTCAAACACGATAAACTTATTTAATTCGCCAAAAACTACAAGAATACAGTCTTTCCCTCCTTTTAAACTGGTTGAAAAAATGTTTTTGAATTGATTTTAAAAAAACGAATCTAACTAAGAAACAAATAATGTTTTTTTAAAAACCCAACAAAATACAAGCCGGAGATTTTTTTTTAATGTTATTTTAAAACCACTTCTGATTGTTTTTGATTGAATTCTGACTTCGAGCTCCAGAGCGCCGTTGCTAAGTAACTGCAGCCGCTTCCTGTGTCTCTGTTTTAAATTTAAACACAGTTAGAGATTTCACCACTCGGCGTTTCTTGTATTTACGGCAATGAAGGTGTGTAGGATTTCTGTATATATATATAGATATGATGTGTGTGTGTTTTTTTATGGAGATGTATATATTTAAATCCGCACTCACTCTCGCTGTCGGTTGTGGTGGAGCCGCGGCGCTGCTGTCCAGGCCCCGGCCCCGGCCCCCGGGGGCTTCTGCAGGCAGCGCCGAGCCAACTGCGCAGATAATCAGCTCAATGCGCAGCGTTAACAAATCCCCACATCCCCTTGAACCGAGCCGCTAACCCCGCCAATCCCCAACACTAACACCCCAACCCCCCCCGAACCCCAACATCTCAATCCCCAACACTAACACCCCAACCCCCCCCGAACCCCAACATCTCAATCCCCAACACTAACACCCCAACCCCCCCCGAACCCCAACATCTCAATCCCCAACACTAACACCCCAACCCCCCCCCCCAGCATCTCAATCCCCAACACTAACACCCCAACCCCCCCCAGCATCTCAATCCCCAACACTAACACCCCAACCCCCCCCAACATCTCAATCCCCAACACTAACACCCCAACCCCTAACCCCCCCCCCCAACCCCAGCATCTCAATCCCCAACCCCCCCCCCAACCCCAGCATCTCAATCCCCAACACCCCCAACCCCTAACACCACCCCCAACCCCATCATCTCAATCCCCAACACTAACACCCCAACCCCCCCAGCATCTCAATCCCCAACACTAACACCCCAACCCCCCCCAACACAAGCATCTCAATCCCCAACACTAACACCCCAACCCCCCCAACCCCAGCATCTCAATCCCCAACACTAACACCCCAACCCCTAACCCCCCCCCCCAACCCCAGCATCTCAATCCCCAACCCCCCCCCAACCCCAGCATCTCAATCCCCAACACCCCCAACCCCTAACACCACCCCCATCATCTCAATCCCCAACACTAACACCCCAACCCCAGCATCTCAATCCCCAACCCCCCCCAACCCCAGCATCTCAATCCCCAACACCCCCAACCCCTAACACCACCCCCAACCCCATCATCTCAATCCCCAACACTAACACCCCAACCCCCCCCCCAATACAAGCATCTCAATCCCCAACACTAACACCCCAACCCCCCCAGCATCTCAATCCCCAACACTAACACCCCAACCCCCCCAGCATCTCAATCCCCAACACTAACACCCCAACCCCCCCCCAGCATCTCAATCCCCAACACTAACACCCCAACCCCCCCAGCATCTCAATCCCCAACACTAACACCCCAACCCCCCCAACCCCAACATCTCAATCCCCAACAGTAACACCCCAACCCCTAAACCACCAACACCCTAACCCACAAACACCCAACACTAACACCCAAACCTCCAACATGAACACCCTAACCCCCAAACACCCTAACCCCAACACTAACACCCGAACTCTAACCCCCAGCACTAATACCCAAACCCCAATACCCTAACCCCCAACCACCCAACACTAATACCCTAACCCCAACACTCTAACCCCAACAGTAACACCCAAACCCTAACCCCCAGCACTAACACCCAAACCCCAACACCCTAACCCCCAACCACCCAACACTAATACCCTAACCCCAACACCCTAACCCCCAACCACCCAACACTAATACCCTAACCCCAACACCCTAACCCCCAACCACCCAACACTAATACCCTAACCCCAACACCCTAACCCGCAACACTAAGGGGGAAAAATTGGGTTGCTTTGCACCTCTCATTAGCGCTTGAGCTAACGGGGCGCAAAGCAACTAGCACTTGGCGTGGCGCCGCTAACGCCTCCCGCGAAATTCAGCGGGAGGTTAGCGGCGGCGGTAGCCGGTAGCGCCCCGTGGCGCTGCGCCTCCGGCGATGACATCATCGCTGTGCATAGCGCACCGCTCGTGCCCCCTGATCTACCGCCGGACGCTATGTCCGACAGGGTCAGGGAGCTGCATTTACGGCCGCGGCGGCGCAAATTAAAGGGCAGGTGCCAGGCAGGACATTTTTTTTGGGCCGCCTGCCAGCACCTGCCCCCTTTTGCCTCCTGCTGTGGGGTGCCGGCTGCGATAGGTCAGCCCGGCACTCCTCTTGAGTGCTGGGCTCTTTTGCCGGCACCCCACTCCCCAGTGGTCCAGCAGGGCCCCGGTGCGTGCTGCGCTGGGCCCCTCCCCTTTAATCAGGGGAGGGAGGCCTGTAATACCGCGGCGCTACGTGCCGACGTGCGTGGCGCTGTTGCATGTAGCGCTGCGATATTGAATGGTAGCGCCCCAAGAGGGAGGGGGAGCGCTTCCAGTAGCGACCCGCCTCCTGCTTGGGCGCTACCATTCAATTTCTGGCGCGGGGGCGCTAACTTTTTCAGGGCGCTAAAAGTAGCGCCCCGGCGAAGTTAGTGCCCCAAAGGAGGCACGACCCAATTTTTCCCTCTAACCCAACACCCTAACCCCCAACGCTAACCCCAATACCCTAACACCCTAACTCCAACACCCAAACGCTAATACCCAAACCCTATATCCTAACACACTAACATCCTAACCCCAACCCTAGTCCCAACACCCAATCCCTAACCCTAACTCAAACATCCTAGCCCTAACCTTAATTGGACACCTGCAGTTTCAATAATCATTGGTACTTTTTATTCTCTAGACATAGCAGCAAATTAAGGTCCCATTTTATATACAAAATTAGGTAGAATGAGACGTGACAAAATGTCAGGGAGTGTCTCAGCCTCTTGTAAGGATCATGCAAGGTAACAAGTACAGAAAGGATTTTCTAAGGTTCATAATTCTGCCGGTATAGGCATACTGACAGTGATGGCTTTAAACTTGCACATATTAGGGGATAACCTGAGGTGTTGGTCACTAGGTGTGGAGCAGGGTTGTGATGTTTAACTGCTAAAATTGGGCTATCTTTAACCTGACTTGTCCCTTTAAGGCTGACGCTCAGGTACTCCCTGTGGAAAAGTATTGTCAATGGGTATATCCAGAGGTGCTTGCAAAATCTTGTCCACTGACCTGGTCAGAAAAACCAGCAGGAAATTACTGTCTTTCTTTCTCTTTTGAATACTTTTGACACGGTAGAGCGTGATGGATGTGTACTTATGTGCGTGTGCATGTATGTGTATGCAAGCTGCTAATTTGGAGTGATTTTTTTTTAATAGAAAAATAAAATGGATTACAAATCCATTGGAATGTAAAAAGGATGTGTTTTATTTTTAAAGAGTGAGACAAGATTGCTTCCAGCCCAAATGTGACTCACACCAAAGAGACAGAGAGACCCACTTAGCAGGTCTGGAGGTTATCCTCATTATTTGATCATATAAAACTGGTTTGTGGAACTGCTACTTATAACAATCCCTTCTCAATTACACATTGGAGCTTTCAGTGTGCAAGATGTTCACAGGAGTTATCTTGAGACACAAACATGGTGCCCCTTTACTTGTAGCTAGTATGACAGACCAGGGTTTTCTGTCTCTTGTCCCCAGTGCATTACCAAAAAATAAATACGAAAATAAAGAACTTGCAGTTATATAGCACCTTTCATGACCTCAGAATGTCCCAAAGCGCCTCACAGCCAATTAAGTACTTTTGAAGTGTCGTCACTGTTGTAATGTTGGAAACGCGGCAGCCAATTTGCACACAGTAAGCTCCCACAAACAGCAATGTACATAAGAACATAAGAAATAGGAGCAGGGGTAGGCCATTCGGCCCTTCGAGCCTGCTCCGTCACTCAATGAGATCATGGCTGATCTTCTGCCTCAACTCCATTCACCAGCCCTATCGCCATATCCCTTGATGCCCTTACTAGTCAGAAATCTATCGACTTCTGTTTTGAATATACCCAATGACTGAGCCTCCACAGCCCTCTGGGGTAGAGAATTCCAAAGATTCACCACCCTCTGTGTGAAGAAATTTCTTCTCATCTCAGTCCTGAATGACCTACCCTTTATCCTGAGGCTGTGGCCCCTGTTTCTAGACTCCCCAGCCAAGGGAAACATTCTCCCAGCATCCACCCTATCAAGCCCTGTAATAATTTTGTATGCTTCAATGAGATCCCCTCTCATTCTTCTGAATTCAAGAGAATACAGGCCTAGTTTACTCAATCTCTTCTCATACGACAGTCCCGCCATCCCGGGAATCAATCTCGTGAACCTTCATTGCACTCCCTCTATGGCAAGTAAGGAGACCAAAATTGTACACAGTACTCCAGGTGTGGTCTCACCAAGGCTCTATATAATTGGAGTAAGACTTCTTTACAGCTGTACTCAAATCCTCTTGTAATGAAGGCCAGCATACCATTTGCCTTCCTAATGGGTTGCTGCACCTGCACATTCACTTTCAGTGACTCATGTACAAGGACACCCAGGTCCTTTTGAGCATCTGCATTCCCCAATCTTTCACCATTTAGGAAATACTCTGCCTTTCTGTTTTTTCTACCAAAGTGGATAACTTCACATTTATCCACATTATATTCCATCTGCCATGTTCTCGCCCACTCACTGAGCCTGCCGAGATCCCCTTGAAGCCTCTTCACATCCTCTTCGCAATTGACACTGCCACCTAGCTTTGTATCATCAGGAAATTTGGAAATGTCACATTTAGTCCCCTCATCCAAATCATTGATATAGATTGTGAATAGCTGGGGCCCAAGCACCGATCCTTGCGGTACCCCACTAGTCACAGCCTGCCATCCTGAAAAAGACCCGTTTATCCCTACTCTTTGTTTTCTGTCTGTTAACCAATTCTCAATCCATGCTAGTATATTACCCCCTATTCCATGTGCCCTAATTTTGTTCACCAACCTCTTGTGTGGGACCTTAACGAAGGCCTTCTGAAAATCCAAATACACCACATAATGACCAGATAATCTGTCTTATTGATGTTGGTTGAGGGATAAATATTGGTCAGGACACTAGGGATAACTCCCCATCTCTTCTTCAAAATAGTGGCATGGGATCTTTTACGTCCACCTGAGAGAGCAAACGGGGCCTCAGTTTAACGGCTCATCCGAAAGACGGCACCTCCGACAGTGTAGCAGTCTTTCAGTATTGCACTGAAGTGTCTGCCTAGATTATGTGCTCAAGTCCCTGGAGTGGGACTTCAACCCACGACCTTCTGACAGAGGCAAGAGCGCTACCACCAAACACCAAACCATCTTAACATCAAACATTTTATTGTAAAATTAGCAGAGACCAAAAAGGCATAGGAAGTTTTGATCTAAGATAAGAGAGACAAAAAATCTAGAGTAAAGAAAAATGTAACACAAATAATTCAGGGAGTCCTAAATGCAATGAGATTGAGCAGAAGTTTCACTCAACTAGTTTTCTATTTACAGTCCAATCCGTAGTAACACAAACAGGCTGATCTCTGACCATTTCAATCTTTACAACTATAATACCAGGGTTTCCTCTCGCATCTCTACTCTTTCCTTTGGGTAAAGAACATGGTTAACAGTATATAATCCAACAACAACAGCTATTTGTATTTATATAATGCCTTTAATGTAGAAAAATGTCACAAGGTGCTTCACAGAAGTGTAAGGGGAAAAAAATGGATGCCAAGCTTGGTCAAGAGGTGGGTTTTAAGAAGGGATCTTAAAGGTGGAGCGGGAGGTAGTTAGGCAGAGGGGTTTAGGGAGGGAGGGATGCAATTAAGGCCAGGATCAGAGGAACCCAACATTCATGACATGCAAGTAACAGATGATGAGTTAGGGGGAAGTTAGGGAAATTGATAATTTGAATTCAGTTTAAAACATCTGGAAATAAAAAGCTGGTATCAGTAAAAATGACCATGAAGCTGTTGCATTGTCACAATAATCCAATTGATTCAGTACTGTCCTTTAGGGAAGGAAACCGGCCATCCTTACCTAGTTTGATCACTATGTGACTCCAGTCCCACCCCAATGTGGTTGACTCTTAACTGCCCTCTAAAGTGACCCATCAAGCCACTCAGTCAGGGGAACTCGGGATGGGCAATAAATGTCGGCCTTGCCTGCGATGCTCATATATTAATTTAAGAAAAGTGACTGAAGGTATGGTCAAGGAGATAGGTGTTGAGAAGACTTCTGAGAGAGGGAGCAAAGGAGAAGGGTTTAGGCAGAGTTCCAGAGTGTGGACACAACTACCAAAGCTAAAGCAGAGAGAAGGAAGGGGATGCAGGCAGCCTACAAGATATCCACGCTGTTACACCGGAAGCTTTGGCCTGGATATCTTCTTAGATATTGATATTTGAATTGTTTTTTGCTACTACCATATGAAAGAAGAAGGAAAGGGGATGCAAAGGATGGCATGTAGGACTGTAGTAGATAAGGGAGTGGTAAGATTATGGAGGAATCTGTAGACAAGGATAAGATTCTGAGTTAAATGCATTGATACACAGGGAGCCAATGGAGATTGGGAAGGACAGAAATAGTAGGGGGAGGGGCTTGATGTAAGAGGGGATGTTTTGGACACCATGGGGGTGATTTTGCCAATGGGGAGCTTTTGGAGGCGGGACTCCCACTTGTCGGGTTTCAGTCCCGCCTCCATCAACTTCTGGCCAACCCAAGCTATTTTCCCTTGATTGACCTTGTTAAGCCCGCCCAGTGGACTTAGCATGTCAGTTAAGGGAAAGCCGGTTGCAGAGAATGTCAAAGTATGACGTTTCATCTGTCAAATGAATTGTCATCGTTTGACAGCTCTGTGAAGCTGTCAAACAGTGACATTCTCTGTGGTTTGATGAGGTCTTGAATTCAACTCACCTCTCCACACTTGCACCCATCATTTACCTCCACAGCACACTTTTGCACCCCTCCGACCCCCACAGACCCACTACTCGCCTCGGTGACCCTGGCGGGGTTCGGCGCCTTCGGGAAGACCGCACTTGTGTGGGCAAAATGGTTATAAGCATATTTTCTGCCTGTTAACTACCTGTTAACAGGCAGTTAAGTGGCTGTAATCCCTTCCCGCCTCCAAGGAGACGGGACCCGGCGTGGGACGGCTACCCGCCTCCTGGCAAGATGGCATGGAGGCGGGTTGGGGGCGGGTTGGGCACCCGCCCCCAAATTCTGCCATTTTCTCGGCAGTCCCGCCTCCCCAGGGCTGGCAAGATCGTGCCCATTGGGTTTTTGTTGAGTGGTGTATTTTGTTTTAGAAATTTAAAAATAATTTCCTTTGTTTTAACTTGACAGATTTTTCTCTATTTTTTAAAACTATTTTTTGTAATTATATACAGTTGTATGGAACAACAGCATATGTTAAGTAATAACTGGGGAGAATTTAGTAGGTTTATAAAGTAAATAATATCTGTCTTCAATTTTTGTTTTATTTTAGATAAACTATTGGTTAAATGCAAATTCTTTGAAAATTGATGGTTGAAGTCACAGTTTTCTTTTAATTATGGATTTAAATGATGCATTATCCAAATCACTGAATGCACCATTGGTGCCAGGTACAAGTACCAAAACATGGAAAAACAAGGTACGTATTGTAATACAACAGCAAAATACTGCAGATGCGGGAAACCTGAAATAAAAACAGAAAATGCTGGGAATACTCAACAGGTCAGGCAGCATCTGTGGAGAGAGAAACAGAGTTAACGTTTCAGGTCGATAATCTTTTGTCAGAACTGAAATAAGTTAGAGATGTACGTATTGTAACCCTTGTTTTAAGTGGTTAGCTGTAGAATGGAGATTCCATTATCCACATTCCTATTCTCTACGAGAAATTTTTGCAGGCCTAAGCCTGCGCGAGATGATTATCTCATCGCACAGCTTCTTTTGTTAATTGTGTTCAACTTACTCTGAATAAAATTACAAAATGGGGCGGCTAATGTGATGTCAAGCGCTGAAAGCACCCTGGTACTTTGGGTGCTGGGCACCGCCTAGTGGGCGCTGAGGCCTAGTCGTCATTCACATTGGCCCGAGATGCAGCAGTCAAGTGCTGTTAGTGTTCTGAGGCTGCGCAAAAACAGCACGGCTCCTAACAGCCGCAGCTTTCAGTTAAGTTAGGGGTCCTCCCCATAATGCGACCGTTGTGCCTAATCAGTGCGCCGGACACTCAGCGCCCATTTAGCAATGGGCTCTTCAGGGGAGGCCTCAAATTGTAATTGAACTCTCCCTCCTCGGTGGCTCTCTCTTTCTAATAGGGCCACCCTTCTTTGCTGCACCTTCCCTTTGCTAGACCTCCAAAGTGCTCATTGTGAGCAAGCCATTTTGCAGTCAGCAACCTTTTAATAGCTAAAATAACAACAGAAAACGCTGGAAAAACTCAGCAGGCCAGGCAACATCCGTGGAGAGAGAAAGAGAGTTAACGTTTCAGGTCAAAACCCTTCGATAGCTGTTGGCTCCTGTTAAAGTGGCACCCAATCCCATGGTGGCTCCAGCACATCATGTGCTCAGCACCAGAAGCATTGCAAAATATTTAAATGTGCTGGCCTTGCATTAATGGGTGAGGTCAGCTGTGTGCGACCACATTATCAGCCCAGTATTTCTTTTGTTATTTGTATTGTACATGTCTCCATTCTAGTGCCTGGATATTGCTGTATAACATGTCTAAGATCAAAATTTGAGGCTTGTCAATTATCCACCAGCATCCGTTATCCTTTAGGAGAGGCGTGTCTTCTCAATTATGATGGCAACAGAGACTCCATTGTAACTAATTTACCTATTTATAATAATTATTTAAGGACATTTGTAATTTTTCCTGTTAATGATGACTTCTCATCAAAGGGTATGGCATCCATTGCATATACTGAAGAACCATTTCCAGAATTTTCTCCTTTTATTTTAGAATATTGCAGTTATCTTTTTCCTCTTGTAAAGAACAGAATGCTATCGAGATTTTGAATCATCATGGTTTGAGCATACATTTGAGAGCCAACAATAAAAGGAGAGCCCATTTTGTTTTTGTTCATTTTTTAACGTAGAATTATTATCTTACTATAGTGAATTCCTGGTTTTGAAAGTATATCATGGTTTTAAATTTATGCTTAATGCAGCCCATTCCCCAAAGATGCTCACAAGCAGTGAAATAATGATCCCCATTCCCACCATTCCTACCAGTCTAGCATCTCCAAGTTCAGTAACGAGTAGAATTGAGCCAATGTAAATTTAATACTGCAACCGCTTTCTTGTTGCGCTAAGACCTGTGCTAATGGCGCTGGCTTCTGACACGTGGATCTCATACAAGTGGCTGGAAGCTGAAAGTAAAATTTACGGGATTTGCGAAGACTTCTGGTCTGGATTATCCTTCCGGTATTTGCTGTCGTTGGCCTCAGTGGATCCAAGCAAGCTTAGTTTCAGGTTGTAGCCGAGACTCATGGGCCAGAAACTGGTGCCACTATTATGGGTTATGCGCAATATAAAAGCTGCTTTTGTGCCCCTTGTTTATGATGCCTAAGTTGTTTTGAACTAAATTGTCAATGTAAGCATATTTCTAAGAAATTTGCAGTTTTTGTTTACAAATTTCATTAACAGCTGTAAGCTTATGTAAAAGCTGAGCTTCAAAACTGTAGTATTCTTTAAATAAATTACTTTTCAATTTGTTTGGTTCCAGTTTTGATTTTTTTTCCCCCTCTAATCTTCAGAGTACTCAGTAAAATAGGGAGAAGGTATATTCAGAATATATTTGTTTTAAAATAACATAATCTGTTTGTGCTTTATTTATGGGTTTGCCGATTGTGCTAGCTCTGGCTGAATGTAAGGCAGGCAAACTGTACATAGGACTCCTAAATCGGAAGCTGATTGAGGAAGCAAAGTGTTTATGTGATGTAATTTAACACATAAACACTTTCGCTTCTCAATCAGCTCTCCTATCCATCAATGTAGTTAGGCTTTCTGGAGTTTAGCAGGGACAGACACAATCCTTATTTTAATGAGTTCTCTTAAAATAAACCATAAAATTTGGATGGGGGGAGGAAGGAGAGAGAGTCATGCAACGTTAAATGTATACCCCAAAATAAGTGGATAACAATTTGTTGGACATGAGTTACACACTTAAGAGGGCTTCTCAAATAAAAAATAATTAGTTGTTCTTGCATTCTCGTTTCCATTGTACCCTCTAGCATATTTCCACAAAACCAGACACCACAGTGCTTGTTGCTGTAGCTTTGCAAGATCACATTATTAGGAATCTGCAGCTCCAAAACCTTTCATTGTCTGATACTTTTAAAACCAAACCACGGGCGAAAATGAATTGTTACAGGCCCATAGACAGAAACACTGTGAAACCTGTAGTGGATACAGGAATAAAAAGAAAAGAAAAAAAGAAAAGAAAAGAAGATGAGGAAAAAGAGTATGTTCTGGATCCAAAACCCTCGGGCCTTACTTTAGGTAAATATATTTAACTTTTCATATTTCACTTTTTTTAAATTTTGCAGTTGCAATTCAGTTTTTAAATTACGGTGTGTGGCCTGTAAAAATACATTTGTGGATGAGGTGGAAATGCAAGGGTATTTATTACAAATCTGGTGGATAATTTGTTTATGTCAGCCTCCCATTAAGAAAAAATCTGTGTAACAAATAAAGTAATTTAAAATGATCAGCTCACAGATTGGAACTTTTTTTTAAACCATTAAACCTACTTAATGTAGCAGGAAGCAGGAATGTAATTTATTGATTTACAAGGTAGAAATTATTTGCAGCCATTTTAAGAGTTGGAACTGTCACCTGCCATTTTGAAGCAAATTCAGTGCTCTACCAGTATGTTGGGAACGGTAGTGTGGTGGTTATGTTACTGGACTAGTAATTCTCAGTCAGGCCTGGACTAATGATCTGTTGGCAACAAGAGTTCAAATCCCACCATGGTAGCTGGGGAATTTAAAGTCAGTAAATTCAATAAATCTGGAATTTTAAAAAAAAGCTAGCATCAGTACTGGTGACCAATGAAACCCATCTGGTTCACTAATGTCCTTTAGGGAAAGAAATCTGCTGTCCTTACCTGGTCTGGCCTATATGTGACTCCAGACCCACAGCAATGTGGTTGACTCTTAACTGCCCTCTGAAATGGCCTAGCAAGCCACTCAGTTGTACAAAAAAAAAGAACAGTGGTCTTCTCCAGGGTATGATGCAGATAAAAAAAAGTACTTTTAAATACTTTAAAAAAAAGTAAAAAGCTTAACCATACAGACTGCAGCATTTGACACGTTGGACCCCCTTGTGACCCCACCTCATTGTCTGAGCTGTATTTTGCTGTGTCTTTGATGTAATGCCTTCCTGACTGACCTGATTGTATCTCTGCCGAGGTGTGATGGAGGGCAGTCAGTAAGATTTACTGTAGTCATCTGACATTGTACGCTACACATTGTTCTCTGTCTATATATGCTTTGCTGATTTAGAAACATAGAAACATAGAAAATAGGTACAGGAGTAGACCATTCGGTCCTTCGAGCCTGCACCGCCATTCAATGCGTTCATGGCTGAACATGCTACCTCAGTACCCCATTCCTGTTTTCTCGCCATACCCCTTGATCCCCCTAGTTGTGAGTATTCCTTCACTTTACCTGACGAAGGAGCAGCGCTCCGAAAGCTCGTGATTTCAAATAAAACTGTTGGACTATAACCTGGTGTTGTGCGACTTCTCATTTTTCTCCAGGGTAGTTAGGGATGGGCAATAAATGCTGGCCTTGCTGGCGATGCCCATGTCCCATGAACTAAAAAATTTAAGAACTAACTTTCATGTAGTGATGTTATTTGCTAGCCATTTTTTATGGTCCGTGATATAGTGAGGAAATAAAATGCAGAACAAAAATCTGCCTTTTCTTGTGCTGTTGAAAAAAAACTTTGCAAATAACAAAGTAAAAATACTCATAATATATGTAAGAATACCTCTCCCACCCGCCCCACCCCCCTCTCCATGACTTATGGTTCAGGGCGGCACAAAATGATGCACACCAGGCAGGTTTTGAATTACGATAGCAAAATACTGCAGATGCTGGAAATCCGAAATAACAACAGAAAACGCTGGAAAAACTCAGCAGGCCAGGCAGCATCCGTAGAGAGAGAAAGAGAGTTGACGTTTCAGGTCGATGACCTTTCATCAGAACTGGGAAGAGCTGGAAATCAAATAGATTTAAGGCCAGGGTAAAGCTGGGAAAAGGGGGAGGGGATAAAGGAACAAAGGAGGAGATGAAGAGACATTAAGAGACATTAAGAGATATGCAAGGCTAGAGGTGGTGTTAATGTGACAGATTAAGGCTGAATGAAGTGTGAAATCCACTGGCAGAATGAAGGACAGCTGCCAGCTTCTAGGAGGAAAAAAAAGGTGGGGGGGACAAATAAAAGGGTGGATAAAATAAAATATAAATGTGATTGGAGCTGAGGTTATGATCTAAAATTGTTGAACTCGATATTGAGTCCAGAGGGCTGTAGCGTGCCTAAACGAAAGATGAGGTGCTGTTCCTCGAGGTTTTGAATTAGCCAGTTTCAGGCAAGCCTGTGGGTGACTCCAGCAATCCTTGTATCGAGGGCACATATGCTTGGTCATAACCTGAAATATCATTTTCTTTTTTCCATTTCTGCTGGTATATTCTTAATTTGAACATGGATGAACTTTAACTTCTTGGTAATTAATTGGCTTTTTGAGGCATTTTGAAAATTTCAAATGGCGATTAAAGTTAATTCCTTTCATCCAAATTACTTTTGAACAAGTTATTGTCAAATAGCAAAAAGGCCCTAGTTCAGTTTGCAATGTAGAAATAGTTGGCTGGTTTCAGTTTTTACTCAACTAGAAACATGTGTTTTGAATTTTGGTTTATTAATTTGTTCTTTTAAGCACAGAAAATGGGTCTGGTTGATGCCCCTAATGCACCTTTAACAGATAGCGAATGGCTACTGGTGAAGAAGAGATCAGTACAACAGGGAGATTCAGCACAGCCTTGTGTTATATGCAGAGAAGAGTTTGGGATTCAGCAACAGGTGAGCACTTTGAAGAACAGAGCCATAAAACCTTTTTACTATGCCAGAGGTACACATTGCTAGGTAGCAAAGGTACTACAGGTTGAGCATCCCAAATCCGGAGTTCCGGAATCCGGAACGATTGGTGGCAGGGGTCCGGAATCCGTTAAATGTTCCGGAATCCAGACACCCTGAGGGATGCTTACCAAAAACCGGAAATAGCGCAACCTGGGCCCAGGCATTTCCAGACGCGGAACGTGTTTCTGATGTCCGAAGTACGGAAATATCGCAACCTGGGCTCGGGCGTTTCCGGACTTCGGACATCAGAAACACGTTCCGAAGTCCGGAAAAACCCGAAAACCGGCTCGGCCTCGGTCCCGAGGTTGCCGGATTCAGGACGCTCAACCTGTATTTAAATTAAGTGCATTCTACTTGGAAATAGTTATTGAGATCCGGGTGAAAAATATTAACCAGTTAAAATAGTAGTGCAGTTTAACCCAAGTACATTTATGCTAATCCCCCAAAAAATCACGTTCATGTGCTGAAACTTCAATACCATTTACACATGTTTAGAAACCCTAGTAATCTGGGTGGTGCATTGGTTGGGAACATTCTCCATTCACCTCGGGGATCTGTTTTGCTAATCTAACAAAAAAATACAGGATGAAAGTTTCCACCCCTTAGCCATGGAGTTAAGACCATGTCAACCCAGTTCCTCGTAGGCAGAGTACAAAACAGTCACTGAATGGGCAGTCTCGGACCAAATGGGAAGTAGAAATGTTGTTTGGGTGTAATTAGGGCCCACTCAAGAAACTGGGGTTAAGACATGGTTTGGACAATGCAAAACGAGCTATACCCTGCATCTGACTGATATATCCTACCAGGCAATGCTAGAATAGGGAAAAGTCATTCTGTTTCCTACAGGTGTTTCTCAAAGCCATGATAACCATCAAAAACATTTTTGAAAAAATATGGATTCAACAAGATTCATCTAAATCCCAAAGTTCCTTTTTTCTCCTGCATTATATCCAGCAGATATATAAAATACTAATTATTCTATTAAATTTAAGTTATCACATGTTATCTAATATCTGAGACAAGTTTTGCTTTGATTTCAGGCCAATTAAAAGAGTGAGTTTTTTGGGGGGATTTATTGGGGGAAAAATTCGGTTGCTTTGCGCCTCCAGTTAGCGCCCTAAGACGGCGCTAATGGGGCGCAAAGCAACTAGCGCCCGGGTGCGGCGATGTTTGTGCCGCTCGCAAATTGACCAGACACGATCTCCTGCGCCCGCAGATCGTGACGTCAGTCGAGCATGTAGTGCCCCGGACCGGATATTGAGTGGCGCCCCCTGCCTTACCGCCTGCCGCTAGCAACGACAGGTTGAGGGGAACGTTTTGCAGTCGGGAAGGGACTGGGGGAGTGCTATTTAAAGGCGACCGCTTGCTGCCTTTTTTTGTCGGCGACATTTTTGCACCACGCATTCTGAGAGAGAGAGACTTCTGGAGAGATTCAACGCTGTGTGAAGGAGTTTTGGGTACTGAGCAGCACTTTGCAGGTTCATTTTGATTTGACCTTCCTTAGCATCGATTTAGAAGAGACTATGGGGGCTGCACTCTGAGCTCTTTCCCTGGGCCTCTCCATTGTTCTTGCCAGCAGATTTGATGTACAGGTCTCTCCAGGTCGAGATTCAAGGCTGCAATGAGCAGGGTGTGGATGGAGAGTAAGATCAACCCTCCCCTTTAAGAACTGGCCCGCGCCATTGTGTCTGTGTTCCATTGCTGACTGACATGACCTGAGTTTCTCCAGCGCTCTGAGGTAGCGCCTCGCTCCTCGGTGTTAGCGCCTTAAGAGAGGTGTGTAGCACCTGATTTAGCGCTCCAATCACCTCCAGGGGCGATAGAAGCCAAGTTTGCAGTCGGAGGCGATAATTTGCGCCAGGCGCTAAACTTTGCGCCCGGCCAATAATTGCGCCCCAAACGGGGCGATACCGAATTTCTCCCCCTCCTTCTCTCTCCTTGCAGGCCACTTCCCATCAAGTGTCCTTCTCCACCTGGAGATTGAGACCATCTGAACTTCCTCACAGCCTCTATCCGGGCTTGCAGAGTGGATAATTTAAGCAGATTCAGCTGAATAATGTTGGTCGATTTCCTCACCTACCCCTACCCCTTCACCCTGAGAGGGAATGTCCTAGATCTGTCTGGCATGCCATCTAGTGGCCTAGGAAGTACTGAAGTTAGTCCAACTGATAATGGATAGCACATAAAATAGTGCTGAAATAAAGCTATTTCATTGAATTGATTAGGATAAATGGGGTACAAATTGGTATGCGTTGCGCCCGTTTTACAGGCGTTGGTCCCACTGCTAAATTCATGGGGCCTATTTTTTAGCTGGTTGCCTAAAACAGGTGTTAGGGGCCTTGAATTGGGGCCCAACGCTTATTGAAGGGCCCCTGTGTAAAATTAGTTACTGATGAGAGGGGTAGGCATCGGGAACCAGCTACAGGTAAGTTTTTTTTTACAGAAGAACCTATCTATCGAGCCAAGCGTGTTCCCCTTGACTCCACAGTCCTGGCAATCGCCATCCCAACCCCGCCCGTCACCCCAACCCCGCTCCGCCCCCACCCCGCAGCAAGGCAGGCAGCTCAAACTTAATTTTTCTTGTGGGGCGAGCTACCTCAGACACGACAGCCACCAGCAGCTCACCCAGAATATGTAGATGAGGCCCGAGGACCAATTCCTGGAGATCCTCAGGCTTCCTGGTTCAGGCGCACGTCTCTGTCTGGGCCCGAAAATAGTAATACAAACAGAATAAGGAGTTCCAGAGAACACAAGTTTGATCATTTGAACTCAGCTTAAAAAGAAAATCTGTAAATAAAAAAAAGCTGGTGCCAATAAAAAAGGATTGTCATAAAACCTCAACTGTTTCACTAATATCCTTTAAGGAAAGAAACCCACTGCCTTTGCCTGATCTGGCCTATATGTGACTCCAGTCCCACACCAACATGGTTGACTCTTAACTTCCCTCTGAAGTAGCCCAGCAAGCTACCCAGTTGTATCAAACCCTTCTAGCAATTCAAGAAGCTGGCCCACCACCACCTTCTCAAGGCAACTAAGGTTGTGCAATAAATATGGCCTTACCAGCAACGCCCACGTCTCAAGAATGAATGAATAAAAAATCGCATTGTGTATCTCAACATTAAGCATCCTGATCACAACCTTAGCTTTAAAGAAGATGTGATCCAAGGGAAATGCTTTCAGTCTGTAAATTTTACATCATATAACAAACTATTGTATAAACTCATTCTCAAGTACATTCTTTTTTTGTTCTTCTATGCAACAGGTTCTGCTGTCTTGCTCTCATGTTTTTCACAGGGTAAGTACGAAAGGTTGCAGAGAAATAATTAGAATATCCAGTTTTTAAAAACATTTATTATTATTGTGTAACTTGGGAGATATAATGTGGTCTAGAACAAGTGTTTGGACTTTCAGTGTTAAAAGAGTTGCAGTATATGACCGTTTACTTATTACTGTTTATTTATACCTTTGTTATGAAGATTTGCATGCAAGCCTTTGAAAAGTTCTCTGGGAGAAAGAGTTGCCCCATGTGCAGGAAGGAGCAATACCAGACCAGGGTAATTCATGACGGAGCTCGCCTGTACAGGATAAAATGTGCTACAAGGTACCTAATTGGACAATAGCACCATATCTGTGCCATCTTATGGAAAAAATCTTATGCTTCATTAGTTGTTAACAGGGTGAAGAAGGAACTTGGCCACATAAAGTTGATAGAAAAACATAATTTTATTACTAGGATCACAGTAAGTAGCTCTTACTCCAAGAGGTCATACTGGGCATTGTGCTATTTTTTCATTCTAAAAGAGATTGGAATAAAAATGCTTGTTTGGTGCTCCTGTGCACAGGGAAGCTTTACTGTGGTCAGTCCAAGGGTGGATTGATTTCTGGATCTGTTTCTGGATCAAAGTTAAGATTTCCTACGTGTTGGTTAAAAGGTATTGCTTCACTAATTCATGTATATATTGAGAATTATAAACAACTGTACTGGTCTGATTCTGAGCAATATCTGCATAGTACTTTGTAAGAAATAACCAATTTTCTTGTATTTGGCAAGTTTCCAATTGATGCCTTGTAATGTAGATTGTTAGCAGATAGCCTGCAGAAAACAGCAGCAAGCTGTCCCGTACCTACCCGGGGCTGGAGAATTCTGTCAATGTTAGTTCTCGAGTGTACAGTGGTCACCTATCATAGTCACACATCCCCTATACACACAAACAAATGGAAATACACCAAGGAAAAGTACAAAAACAATAAAAACTCTACCCACGCTTTGGTTTTGGTTTGCTTTCACACATGTGCGTGCAGGGAAACAATATTTTTGCAACTTGGTGCTTATCGCTGCTTCTTGTTTGCTTTATCGCTCTCTCTCTCTCCTTTCATGCTTTTTCTCTCTGCTTTGTATATCTCTAATTTCCTTTTCCTGAGTTTCTGCCATCTTGTGTCTGGACATATATGAGGATCCATATGCGCTTGAACAAAATACTGGCAACTGCCTCAAACTCCCACAATATTGGCCTTGAATGTCTTGTGTATTTTTAGGCCCAGAGACACGCAATCGAAGCACATAGCAAATAAGTGGCCTGAAAGATTGCGTAAGTACTATACCCATGGAGGACCTGTACAGGATTAGCCAAGGAGTAGTGAGGGCCTGGTAACTGACACCCTGTTCCTGGGGAGTTTATCAGATTTGGACTGTGCATGCCAGAGGCAGAGTGCATTAAGGTTCTACAAGATTGCTGGCTTCCCCAGAGTGCTGGGTGTGATCGAGGGAACGCACGTGGCACTAAAGCTGCCCTTCAGTACCTGCAAAGCTACATGAACAGAAAGGGCTACCACTCCTTCAACGTCCAGGTGGTCTGCGACTCCTGACTGCACATCTTGCATGTGAATGCGCAGCACACAGTTGCCTGTCACGATGCGTTCATTGTGCGCAACTTAAGTCATCGCTGCATGCTTGAGGATGGTGGCCCAGTAGCAGGATGAAGAATCAACGAGGTTTCATAGGATCATAGAATGGTTACAGCACGGAAGAAGGCCATTCGGCCTGTTGAGCCCGTGCCAGCTCTCTGCAAGAGCACTTCAGCTAGTCCCACTCCCCCGCCCTTTCCCCGTAGCCCTGTAAAAAAAATTTCCGTCAGGTACTTATCCAACTCCCTTTTGAAAGCCGTGATTGAGTCTGCCTCCACCACCCTTTCAGGCAGTGCATTCCAGATCCTAACCACTTGCTGGAAGATGCCTCTGCGTGAATTCTTTTAACGTGGGGTGGCCGTTGCACACCAGTTACCACACGTTTATTCCACAAGGGGAGTCTCTGAGACGTTCAACTAGCTCATCGCAAGAATCCTCCTCAATCGCCTTCTCCCAGTGGCTGAAGAGCTCCTCCCAGAGTCGCAATGCGGATACCGCCCACTAAGGGGCACAATGGACATGATCTTCACCACGCGTAAACTACACGAGAAATGCAGGGAACAGCACCAACCGCTGTACATGGCCTTCTTTGACCTCACAAAGGCCTTCGACACCGTCAACTGTGAGGGATTATGGAGTGTCCTCCTCAAATTCGGCTGCCCTCAAAAGTTTGTCACCATCCTCCGCCTGCTTCACGACGATATGCAAGCCATGACCCGGACCAACGGATCCACCACAGACCCAATTCACGTACGGACCGGGGTCAAGCAAGGCTGTGTCATCGCACCAACGCTTTTCTCGATCTTCCTGGCTGCAATGCTCCATCTCACCCTCAGTAAGCTCCCCGCTGGAGTGGAACTAATCTACAGAACAAACGGGAAACTGTTCAACCTCCGTCGCCTCCAGTCCAGATCCAAGGTCGTCCCATCCTCTGTCATCGAATTACAGTATGCAGACGACGCTTGCGTCTGCGCACACTATAAGGCCGAACTCCAAACCATCGTCAACACCTTCACCGAAGCGTACGAGAGCATGGGCCTTACACTAAACATCCGTAAATCAAAGGTCCTCTACCAACCTGCCCCCCCCCCCCCCCACACAGTACTGCTCCCCGATTATCAAAATCCATGACGAGGCCTTGGATAATGTGGACCACTTTCCATACCTCGGGAGCCTACTGTCAACAAGGGCAGACGTCGATGACGAAGTCCAACACCGCCTTCAGTGTGCCAGTGCAGCCTTCGGTCGCCTGAGGAAGAGAGTGTTTGAAGACCAGGACCTCAAACCCAACACCAAGCTCATGGTCGACAGAGATGTAGTGATACCCACCCTCCTGTGTGCTTCAGAGACATGGACCATGTACAGGAGGCACCTCAAAGCACTGGAGAGGTACCACCAACGCTGTCTCCGCAAGATCCTGCAAATCCATTGGCAGGATAGGCGCACCAACGTCAGTGTTCTCGCGCAGGCCAACATCCCCAGCATCGAAGCTTTGACCACGCTCGATCAGCTCCAATGGACGGGCCACATCGTCCGAATGCCGGATACGAGACTCCCAAAACAAGCGCTCTACTTGGAGCTCCAACACGGCAAGAGAGCCCCAGGTGGGCAGAGGAAATGCTTCAAGGACACCCTCAAAGCCTCCTTGAAAAAGTGCAACATCCCCTCCGACACCTGGGAATCCCTGGCCCAAGACCGCACCAAGTGGAGGAGAAGGTGCCGAACACCTCGAGTTTCTTCGCTGGGAGCAAACGGAAGCCAAGCGCAAACAGCGGAAGGAGCCCACGTCAACCCAAGCACCCCACCCACCCGCCCCTTCAACCACCGTCTGCCCCACCTGTGACAGAGACTGTAGGTCCCGCATTGGACTCATCAGTCACCTGAGAACTCATTTTTAGTGTGGAAGCAAGTCATCCTCAGTTCCGAGGGACTGCCTAAGAAGAGAAGACTTGCTGCGTAAAAGGTTTTTCCTCATGTCACCTTTGGTTCTTTTGCCAATCACCTTAAATCTGTGTCCTCTAGTTCTCGACCCTTCTGCCAATGGGAACAGTTTCTCTCTACCTACTCTGTCCAGACCCCTCATGATTTTAAACACCTCTATCAAATCTCCTCTTAATCTTCTCTGCTCTGAGGAGAACAACCCCAGCTTCTGCAGTCTATCCACGTAACTGAAGTCCCTCATCCTGGAATCATTCTCGTAAATCTTTCCTGCACCCTCTCTAAGGCCTTCACATCCTTCCTAAAGTGCGGTGCCCAGAATTGGACACAATACTCCAATTGAGGCTGAACCAGTGTTTTATACAGGTTCATCATAGTCTATCACTATCCTCCTCACTGTTCACTATACTTCCAAATTTTGTGTCATCTGCAAATTTTGAAATTGTGCCCTGTACACCCACATCAAAGTCATTAATATATATATAAAGAAAACCAGTGGTCCTAGAACCGACCCCTGGGGAATTCTGAGGACGAATTCCTGGAATGCATGCGAGATGGTTTCCTGGATCAGTATGTGGAGGAACCAACCAAGGAACAGGCTATTCTGGATCTGGTACTATGTAATGAGAAAGGGCTAATCAATAATCTTGTGGTAAAGGGGCCTTCAGGGACAAGTGACCATAATATGATTCAATTTTACATTAACTTTGAGAGTGATGTAGTCCAACCTGAAACTAAGGTCTTCAATCTAAACAGAGGAAACTACAAGGGTATGAGGGACAAGTTGGCCATGGTAGATTGGGAGGCTACACTAAAAGGTATGAAGGTGGACATACAATGGCTAACATTCAAGGAAATAATGCATAATTTGCAACAAACATATATTCCTCTAGGGCACTGAGTGCAAGTCAGCAGAGAGTGCTGAGTTTGGGTAAGTGTGAGTTCAGGTGAGTGGAGTGCAGGGTGCTCTTTTCAAACTTTAACTCTGGGTTGTAGTTAATAAAGCCTTTCTGGTGCAGAGTGACTGTTGGTAAACCATTTAACTGGTGTAATTTAGAGGGATTGATTTAATTTAAATCCAATTAATTAGAGGGGATACTAGCATCTATAATCGGGCAGAGAGTGTCCATAACTAACAATAAAAAAATTGAATTAATTACATAGAATGGAGCAGGTGATGTGTTACTGTTGCGAGATGTGGGAGCCGGTGGACCCCATTGAGGCTCACGGTGATTACGTCTGTGACAAGTGTCTGCTGCTACAGGAACTCCAGCTCCGTGTTGATGAGCTGGAGTCTGAGCTTCAGACACTGCGACACATCAGGGAGGGGGAGAAGTACCTGGACTCTGTGTTTCAGGAGGTGGTCACACCTATGAAGTTAATTAATTCAGATGTAGCCCATGGTCGGGGACATACGGTGTGACTACGAGTGAGGCAGGTACGGGGATCCAGGAGGTAGTGTTGGAGGAGCCGCAGCCCTTGCTCTTGTCCAACAGGTTCGAGGTTCTTACTCCCTGTGGGGACGGGAGCAGGGACTGCAGGGAGGATGAGCAACCTGGCCACAGCACCGTGGAACGGGGGGCCATTCAAGAGAGGGGAGTAAATAGAAATGTTGTAGTGGTAGGGGATAGTATTATTAGGGGGATAGATAGAGTTCTCTGCAGCCGAGAGCGAGAGTCCCGTAGGCTGTGTTGCCTGCCCAGTGCCAGGGTTAAGGACATCTCCTCTGGGCTGGAAAGAAACTTGCAGTGGGAGGGGGTGGATCCAGTTGTCGTGGTCCATGTTGGTACAAACGACGTAGATAGGACAAAGAAGCCGGTTCTGTTAAAGGAGTATGAGCAGCTAGGGGTCAAATTAAAAAACAGAACCTCAAGGGTAATAATCTCTGGATTATTACCTGAGCCACGAGCGAATTTGGCTAGGACAAATAAAATTAGAGAGTTAAATGAATGGCTCAAAGACTGGTGTGGGAGAAATGGGTTTTGCTTCCTGGGACACTGGCACCAGTACTGGGGCAGGAGGGAGCTGTTCCGTTGGGACGGGCTTCACTTGGCCAGTGCTGGGACTAGAGTCCTGGCGGATCATATAACTAGGGCTGTAGAGAGGGCTTTAAACTAACTAGTGGGGGGGAGGTTCCTAGAGAGCAAATAATAAAAATGACAACAGAGAAGGTCATAGACTTAGGTAGCAGTGGGGAAATTAAAAACCAGAGTGTGTCAGGAAGGGGCAGAAGGTATGGAGTAAAAGGTAAAGTAATAAAAAGGGCAAAAGCAGGAACGAAGTGTCACAAAACATATTTGAAAGTTCTCTATCTGAATGCACGTAGCATTCGTAACAAAATAGACAAGTTAATGGCACAAATAACTACATATGGGTATGATCTTGTGGCCATTACAGAAACATGGCTGCAGGGTGACAATGCCTGGGAATTAAACATACCAGGTTATTTAACGATCAGGAAGGACAGGCAGGAAGGAAGGGGAGGTGGGGTGGCTATGTTAATAAAGGAAGGAATCACTGTAATACAGAGAAATGATATTGGGTCAAAAGATCAGGATAATGAAACAGTTTGGGTGGAGATAAGGAATAATAAGGGGAAAAAACACTAGTGGGCGGAGTCTATAGACCTACGAACAGTTGCAACTCTGTTGGACGGAGTATCAATCAGGAAATAGTTGAGGCTTGTAATAAGGGAACATCTTTAATTATGGGGGATTTTAACTATCATATTAATTGGACAAATCAAATTGGGCAGGGCTGCCTTGAGGATGAGTTCATTGAGTGTATTAGGGATGGGTTTCTTGAGCAGTATGTAACTGAACCGACCAGGGGGCAAGCAACCTTAGATCTGGTCCTGTGTAACGAGACAGGATTAATTAAAAATGTCCTAGTAAAGGATCCCCTTGGAATGAGTGACCATAACATGGTTGAATTCCATATTCAATTAGAGGGTGAGAAGGTTGGATCTCAAACAAGCATGCTAAGCTTGAATAAAGGAGACTATGAAGGTATGTGAGCGGAATTGAGTAGAGTGGATTGGGAAAATAGATTAAAGGGTAAGACGATACATGATCAGTGGTGTACATTTAAGGAGTTATTTTACAACTTCCAAAAAATATATATTCCACTGAGAAGAAAAGGGTGTAAAAGAAAAGACAGTCATCCGTGGCTAAGTAAAGAAATTAAGGATAGTATTCGACTAAAAACAAGGGCTTATAAGGTAGCCAAATCTAGTGGGAGGATAGAGGATTGGGAAAACTTTAAAAGACAGCAAAAATTAACAAAAAGATTGATTAAGAAAGGGAAGATAGATTATGAAAGTAAATTAGCAAAAAATATAAAAACAGATAGTAAGAGTTTTTATAGTTATATAAAAAGAAAAAGGGTGGCTAAAGTAAATGTTGGTCCCTTAGAGGATGAGACCGGGAAATTAATGGTGGGAAATATGGAGATGGCAAATACACTGAATGAATATTTTGTATCAGTCTTTACAGTAGAGGACACTAAGAATATCCCAACACTGGACAAACAGGGGGCTATAGGGGGGTGAGGAGCTAAACACGATCAAAATCACTAAGGAAGTGGTACTCGGTAAAATAATGGGACTCAAGGCGGATAAATCACCTGGACCTGATGGCTTACATCCTAGGGTCTTGAGGGAAGTGGCGGTAGGGATTGTGGATGCATTGGTAATAATTTTCCAAAACTCCCTGGACTCAGCAAAGCTCCCGGCAGACTGGAAAACTGCTAATGTAACACCCTTATTTAAAAAGGGCAATAGACAGAAGGCTGGAAACTATAGACCGGTTAGCCTAACATCTGTGGTAGGTAAAATTTTGGAGTCCATTATTAAGGAGACAGTAACGGGACATTTGGATAATCATAATTTAATAGGACAAAGTCAGCATGGTTTTATGAAGGGGAAGTCATGTTTGACAAATTTGCTGGAGTTCTTTGAGGAAGTAACATACAGGGTGGATAAAGGGGAGCCAGTGGATGTGGTGTATTTAGACTTCCAAAAGGCATTTGACAAGGTGCCACACAAAAGATTATTGCTTAAGATAAAAAATCACGGGATTGGGGGTAATATTCTGGCATGGATAGAGGATTGGCTATCTAACAGAAGGCAGAGAGTTGGGATAAATGGTTCATTCTCAGACTGGCAATCAGTAACTAGTGGTGTCAGTGCTGGGTCCCCAACTCTTTACAATCTATATTAATGATTTGGAGGAGGGGACCGAGTGTAACATATCAAAGTTTGCAGATGATACTAAGATGGGAGGGAAAGTAGTGAGTGAGGAGGACATAAAAAATCTGCAAGAGGACATAGACAAGCTAAGTAAGTGGGCAGAGATTTGGCAGATGGAATACAAGACTGGAAAGTGTGAGGTTATGCACTTTGGCAGGAAAAATAGTAGACCAAGTTATTATCTTAATGGCAAGAAACTGGAAAGTACTGAAGTACAAAGGGATCTGGGGGTCCTGGTGCACGAAACTCAAAAGGTTAGTATGCAGGTGCAGCAAGTGATTAAGAAGGCCAATGGAATGTTGGCTTTCATTGCTAGGGGGATAGAATATAAAAGTAGGAAGGTATTGCTTCAGTTGTACAGGGTATTGGTGAGACCGCACCTGGAATACTGCATACAGTTTTGGTGTCCATACTTAAGAAAAGACATACTTGCTCTCGAGTCAGTACAAAGAAGGTTCACTCGGTTAATCCCGGGGATGAGGGGATGGACATATGAGGAGAGGTTGGGTAGATTGGGACTCTACTCATTGGAGTTCAGAAGAATGAGAGGCGATCTTATTGAAACATATAAGATTGTGAAGGGGTTGGATCGGGTGGATGCGGGGAGGATGTTCCCGATGATGGGTGAAACTAGAACTAGGGGGCATAGTCTTAGAATAAGGGGCTGCTCTTTCAAAACTGAGATGAGAAGGAACTACTTCACTCAGAGGGTGGTAGGTCCATGGAATATGCTGCCCCAGAAAGCTGTAGAAGCTACATCATTACATAAATTTAAAACAGAAATAGACAGTTTCCTAGAAGTAAAGGGAATTAAGGGTTACGGGCAGCGGGCAGGAATTTGGACATGAGTCCAGGTTCGGATCAGTCATGGCCCTGTGGGTAGCATAGCGGGCCCAGGGGCCGTGTAGCCTGATCCTGCTCCTATTTCGTGTGTCCAATTCTGTTAGGTTCAGGAGATGGTTCTGTGATAGTAGATTGGTGGTTAGGATCAGATCAGCCATGATCTTATTGAATGGCGGAGCAGGCTCGAGGGGCCAATTGGCCTACTCCTGCTCCTATTTCTTATGTCTCTTTTTTTGGTCCCTAATCGGCCCTACCTCTCCTCTTACTACCCGTTTACTATTTATATGCCAATAGAAGACTTTTGGATTACCTTTTATGTTAGCTGCCATTCTATTCTCATACCCTCTCTTTGGCCCTCTTTTTTCTTTCTCACTTCTCTGAGCTTTCTATATTTAGCCTGATTCTCAGATGTATTCTCGACCTGACATCTGTCATACGCGCACTTTTTATCTTACACCTTGCTGCCATGGCTGATGATAAATTTTAGCATCCTTCAGACCAAAGCAGAGAAAAGGTACAATCAGGTACAGGTATCCACCAATCAGGTGGTTGAGAGGACCATTGGGGTGCTGAGGAGCCACTTCAGGTGCTTGGACAGGTCTAGAGGTGTCCTCCAATACTCCCCAGAGAGGGTAGTGAGGATAATCGTGTTCTGCGTCCTCCTCATCCTATGACTGAAAGTCTGGATACTGACACACGGGGAGCCAATCGAAGCAGAAGATCCTGCGCTGTAGAACCTGGAGCTAAGGGACGTGGCACGACCGCAGGAGGCATCGCTTTGAGAGGGCAGGGCGGCCAGAGCACGGCCCGTGGCCCAGGCTTTTACCTAATGAGAATCCCCCCCCAGAGGCTGCAACTAGAAGAAGAGTCAAACACAACTGTCTTTAACTTTAAAGACTGTTTATTACAAAAATGTTTCATAATTTTAAATACAAATTTTGCATGAAAAAGTTAAACTAAAGTTAAACATTTCAACAAATTGTCAATTGCTCATCATGCCTTCCCTCTATCACTCCAGGAGGGTCTGCAGGTCTTCCATAATGTTGAAAGACCTCTTCCCGGCAGCCTTCTCCTGTGATTCAGTCATCTGTGAGAAGGGAAAGGTTTGAGACCATTGAGACGCTTAATTAAAAATCGTCATGACAGAGTCACCCTTTGCTACTTACCTTGCACTCCCCAACCTCATTCTGAGGAAGGAAAAAAAAATCTCCCACTTTTATAGTCCTCTACCCTAGCACCTTGTGGCTCCATTGGTTCTGTTCCAATTACGTTCAAACCACGCTGGACAATTACGCCCATTTTACGTTCGGGCATATGCTAATGAATTGGCAGGAAATTTGAGCGTAACTTGACATCGGCAGAATGGGCGCAGGAATGAGCGTATTTTCAGGTCCAACTTCTGGGTTGCACCCACGCAGGAAATTCCAGGCCAACGGTGTGCATCTTTCATGCAATCTCTAGTTTGGTTTTACTTTCCAGTTACTTGTACCCATATATTGCAGGAATTTTCAAAAGCAATTGCATATATAAATGTACCAAGCAACAGTAAAAGGAGAACGTGAAAGTTATGTGTGATTGAAAATTTCAGTCACTAAAATTGACAGTACAGTATCCTAACTGAAAGAGTACTTTGTGCTAACTTTGGAACAATCATGGTGGGGGTGCGGTTCCTGTAGTTGAGGGAAATAACAAATGGCTGCATTGGTAAAACTGGTTAATTATTTTCTTTGTATGCAGAATTTTATTTATCGTGCTGAGTTCTGACAATCCAGATAAATGATGAAGAATTTCTTCATAAGTGGAATGTAGCTGAGTGCGACACTCGTGTTTGTGCAGCTGGCAGCCCAGACTATATACTTTTGGTGTACACCAGGGAAGATTAAGTAGAAAGATAAAATCGCTGCAAATACTGAGCCTGATATCACCATAGCTGTTTTTGTTTAAGGTTACTTTCCTATCAATCAAAATTAGTACTAATCATGTAGTTCAAGTAGCCTCGTGAATGGGGAGCTCTGCCCCGAGACCACTATTTCCATTCATCATCTCGCTGGAGTAGAACTTCATGTCATTTCAGGAGGGGCTTGGCTCAAAATGCTGTTCCCAGGCTGCCTTTAACCAGCAGCAGCAGCAAGCAGCAGCAGAAAACACAGTAGCAAAGGGTGACTCACAGAAACTCTGATAACTGCACGGCTATCCTCCTGTATAGTATTTTGGATTATGTGACAACTAAGTAGAATGCATTGCGATACGCAAAGAGTGAAGTATAATATAATTTCATCAACTATACACTTCAATTTGCTACCGAATTCAGGGTCAGAATCGAGCCACAAAGATTATCATCAGTTGGGGCATTATAGTGTCTGCTGACTTAGTAACAAATGAGGAGTGTCGATTGAGCTCGTCGCGTGCATAATGTCAGATGTTAAGTTCTATCATTGTTTTATCCAGTGGTGTCCCAGCCTGAGTTGCTTTTCTTCTGTGCCTCATTGTTCAGTTGAACAAATTACATCCAAGAATTTATTATAGATTAATCCAAACACTTTCGACCCTAAACATTTACCCCTCATACAAGCTTGTCTTAAAACAATGGTTTGAAGATGCTTTCTAGAAATTATACAGCAGCTGGCAAATCCTTGGATTGTTACTGTTTGAAAGGGCGTCCTTGAATCTGAGATGATGTTGGGGTTGTTCAGAAAAATCACAGCTCCAAATCAAAGGACCATTTATGTGAGCAAAGAGGTATTTATTTTTACCATGTGTTTAGGCCTTTTGGTTAGAGATTGAGATATCGTAGCAATAATCTACTTCACCAGTGTAATATTGAGATTTATAAAACAGAATTTGTGAACACCTTTATTGCTAGGAAAGATAAATAAAGAGTTAACCAGGTTATTCTGTGAACTATTAATCTTACAAGGAAAATAATTTAAATCAGAACTCTATGCATTTGGGTAATTGGATTGGAATGCACAATGTCTGATCACCGTAATCCTTTCATAGAATCATAGGGCCTGAAATTCGAAGACCCTGTTGCACCACCGGAAATCCAATGCTTCCACTGAGCCTAAGGAAGGTATAATGGGCAGATTTACCAGAATAGCCTGGAAACATCCCTAAAAGCACCCCAAAGCTTGGGCTGCCCTCCCATTCCCTCCCCCGCCCCCGCAACCCCAGGAATTTTGGGCCGATAGAATCTTGCAGCACAAAAGGAGGCCAGTCTGTTCTGGCTCTCTGAATGAGCTGTCCTTTTAATTTTTAAAAGCAATTATGGATTCAGTTTCCACCACTGTTTCTGGTAAGACGTTCTAGGGGTAATTTTCAACTTTGCCACCTGGGCAGTGATCTGGCAAAGTGGATCTTTGTACAACCCACCTCATTTTTGTTCCGCAGGCTGGCAATTCTCTCCGCCAGCTTCCCATGCAGGCGACGAAGTTGAAAATGATCCCCCCCACATCTCCTAACAATCTTCTATAGGGAATAAAAAACTCCTGTCCTCTCCCTTGATTTCAATTAAACATAAAACATTGTGTAAAAATTACTCTACAGAGGGACCTTGCTGTAGAGTGGTGGTGGAAGGCTGTTTATTTTATCATTTAATCCAGGCTGGCATTTCAATGTAATACTGAGGGAGTGCTGCATTGTCAGAGGTGCCGTCTTTTGAATGAGACGTTAAACTGAGGCCCTCTCGGGTAGATGTGGCAGATCCTGTGACACTGTTCGAAGGAGAGATGGAGAATTCTCCCGTGACACAAAAGCAAAATACTGCAGATGCACGAAATCCGAAATAAAAACAGAAAATGCTGGAGATACTCAGCAGGTCAGGCAGCATCTATGGAGAGAGAAACAGTTAATGTTTCAATGTTGAGTCCAGAAGGTCTTTCAATTAGGCACTTTACAACCTTCCGGACTCAGTGATTTCAATAACTTCAGATCATAACCATTGCTCCTATTTTTTTGGGCAGCAGGTGCTAGTAATGGTTCTGCTGTTGCCATTTACAGCTCCTCCAGACCCATCTTTTGTTTCTTTACTTGTCCCATTACCACCCCCTTTTGCCTTGTACTATCATCCATTTTGTCATTTAATCACTCCTGCTTTCCACTTTATCGCAGATTTTCCTCTTCGTTATTTTCTCCACTCCCCCAGTTCCCTGCCTCTGTACTTGCTTAAAAACTGTTACATCGCTAACTTCTTCCAGTTCTGACGAAAGGTCATTGACTGGAAATATTAACTCTGTTTCTCTCTCCACAGATGCTGCCTGGCCTGCTGAGTATTTCCAGCATTTTCTGAATTCTCCCAGTGTCCTAGCCAACATTTATCCCTCAATCACCATCACTAAAGATTATCTGCTCAAATATTTTATTGCTGTTGTGGGACCTTGTTGTTGGCATATAGGCTGCCACGTTTCCCTGCATCACAGCAATGACTACACTTAAAAAGTACTTAATTGGCTGCAAAGTATTTTGGGATATCCTGCGGTCATAAAAGGCGCTATATAAATGCAAGTTGTTTCTGTCTTTATCAGTGCAATAAACTGAATATTCGAACTAAATATTGGGAAGACCAAAACCATCGTCTTCGGTCCCCGCCACAAACTCTGTTCCCTAGCCACCAACTCCATCCCTCTCAATGGCGACTGTCTGAGGATGAACCAGACTGCTCGCAACCTTGGTGTCATATCTGACCCCAAGATGAGCTTCCAGCCACACATCTGCGCCATCACTAAGACCGCCCATTTCCACCTCTGTAACATCGCCCAACCTCAGCTCATCTGCTGCTGACTCTCCCAATGCACTCCTGGCCAGCCTCCCATGTTCTACTCTCCATAAACTTGAGGTCATTCAGAAATCTGCTGCCAGTGTCCTAACTCACACCAAGTCCCGTCGCTGACCGACATTGGCTCCTATTTAAGCAATGCCTCGATTTTAAAATTCTCATCCTTGTTTTCAAATCCCTCCATGGCCTCGCCTCTCCCTATCTCTGTAATCTCCACCAGCCCCACAACCCTCCGAGATATCTGCGCTCCTCCAATTCTGGCCTCTTGAGCATCCCCTATTTTAATCACTCCACCATTGACGGCTGTGCCTTCAGCTGCCTGGGCCCTAAGCTCTGGAATTCCCTCCCTAAACCTCTCCGCCTCTCTTTCCTCCTTTAAAACGCTCCTTAAAACCTACCTCTTTGACCAAGCTTTTGGTCATCTGCCCTAATATCTCATGTGACTCGGTGTCAAATTTTGTTTGATAACGCTCCTGTGAAGCAGCCTTGGGACGTTTTACTACGTTAAAGGAACTATATAAATGCACAGTTGTTGAATAAAAGCACTAAAGCTGGAAATACACAGTAAGTTGGTCAGCATCTGAAAGAGGAAGATAGGTTAGCATTTGAAGTGGGGCCCTTCATTAGAACAGCGTTTACAGCTTTTCTTTTTACCTATAAATTTTATTTCCAATATTGCAGTTGCTGATCCTGTAAGAAATGCAGCCCTGTTTTCTCTGTGATCTTTGTAAAGATTACAGCAGTAATCCAATAAAACTAGCCTGAATATGCTTAAAAGGTATAAATGGAACTAGTGATGCAATGTGACCTCTCTGCTTCCAAAATCAGGCATTGTACTCTGATGTAAGATTAAACATTTATGTGATGATCTCTTACTTGAGTACTGGTTTTATGTTGGTTTAACAAGCTTACACTTTTATCTTAGAATTCAAGCTTACTGGCGTGGATATATTGTTCGTAAATGGTACAAGCAGCTGAGGCGCTCTGTACCTCCAAAGGACAGGAAATTACGAAGGAGATTCTATGAAGACAAGGTATGGTGCTAACTTTCCCCCCCCCCCCCCCCAATTGCTATTGTAAATAAGCTGTGAATTGCAAGCATCTAAAATAGCAGGTTCAGGTGGCACTTCAGATTTTGCGTTCAAATCCAGTTCAAAGATGACTGGGTAAAAGATCAGTTTTCATTAATGGTTATTAAGGATCACAAAGTAAGGCATTTGGGCAGCCTTCATCTGGTCAAAAGCAACCATGAATACGTACTGTCACTAGTTCAGCAGTTCTAGGGTAAACGGGATTACAACCAACTACAATGGAAGGTGATGTGTTTAGGTAAAGTTTGAAGCAGCATTGTTGTGGAGCGCTGATATAGCATAAGGAAAGCCTATTACAAAACACTTCACTGTCTATTTTATTTTTGAAAAAAATTACATTATCTTCTACCTAGTTTGAATATCCCTCATTTAAGTGCTCATTTCCCTTCTCCACACACAATGAACAGCTCTAATAATGTATGTTATTGAGGCAGCCTGTGCCCATCCCAGAGGAGGCTGTTTTGGAGACTGGGCATGGGGAACATGATGGTGGGAGCAGGAACTGCAATGATAAGATCCAAGACCCAAAAGATATGGGGTGGAAGGGAACAGGCCTGTGAGTAACCAAGAATGGGAATGGGGAAGCCCACTCACAGCTAAGAACATATGGGGGAGGGGGATCATTGATGGCCTAGAATGGACAGGGGGTGGTCAATAGCAGCTGAAACAGGATGGGAAGGGGAACTGCAGTGGTTCAAGGAGGCGGTTCATCACCATCTTCTTAAGGGCAGTTAGGGATGGCCAATAAATGCTGGCTTTGCCAGCGACGCCCACATCCCATCAATTAATAAAGAAAAAAGAAACATTTTATACATTTTAAATTTAAATAAATGTTTTTGGGGTAAAACTTCCTGGAAGGCTTAAAAGACCTGATCCAGCGTCACCGAGATGGGAGATTGGGACATCTCAAAGGTAAGAAGGCAACCACTCCATCAAACCTGGAGAACAAATATTGCAGGAATCAAGATATGAGTAAAATCAACAGAAAAACATGACATAAATGCATGGTGACGATATCATGACAGAAATAGTGAGACAGATAGTGTGACACGATTGTGAGTGGCAGAAAATGACACAAAAAGTGTTAAAGAAAGTTATTGTTATACAACAGGAAGTTCTGCACAGATGCAAGACATTTAAAATTAGATATACGTGTAAGTTACCAGGTTAGTTTCAAGCAAGTTTCAGTGTTCTTACTGTGTTCTGGAAAACTGAAACCAAAAGAATTTTCTACAATTAGTGCAGCAGAAAGTAGATTGTGATGAGAAGGAGGATGAAGCTATTGTTAGATACGTGGTTCTGATGATAGTCTGAGAGTTCGTCTCCACTGTAGGAGGCTTGAAACTCCTAGTCAGTGTTTAATTTTTCTTTTCTCCTTTAAGGGAAGCTCCATATAGGCCAGCAAGTGAAAACCACATGGCTGGCCAGTCCAGGTGGAGTAAGATCTCAGAACTCCCAGGGCAAAAAAAAAATGACAACAGTTGGTGACAGCCTTTTACATTGTTGCTCCAGTTCTTCTTGCCTTACAACATGGGTTTAAAAAGAAAACACAAGTTGAGGCAGTTCTCTGCTCCTCTGGAGGCAATAGTGCAACCTCATTTACCTTTCGGCACTGTCGCCAAAGTGACTAGCAATGACAGCACAGTAAAGTAAACGCAGCATTAAAGGCAGGTCCTAATGAATGCATAATGTACAACTGATTTACCTTGGGGACTTGGCAAACTCCTTTGCATCTTTGGCAATTACTGATTATTTAAGCTTGAAAGGGCAGCCTGGAATATATTAATTTAAACCATTGATGAACTTGTGTTATGTTTATAACAGACTGGTGGCACTTGTCACTAACTGTGCCTGCTGTCTAGTGGTCCACCAGAGTTAGATTTGAACTCTGGTGAAGCTCAGGAATGTCAGATTAAAATGGATGTCCAAGTGTTCTTTGATAGTGATAAAAATAATTTTGGAGCAAGTGATCACATTGCTCCTTAAAATTCATTACAGAGAAAGTAATTACACTATTTTAGTTAACATCTTTATCATCAGGGCAGAGTGGTGATTCATGTCTCATTCTCCAAACGTAACAGTGAGTTATTCAAAGCATTTGTTTAGAGTACCTTGAAATGCACATAATTTTACAAAGAATAACGAATACTGTAAGCCAATGATCTTAAAATCTAGCCGGCTGACAAAACTGCAGCTTGATGCTTTAGATCAATTAGTGCTATATAGTTAGAAAAGGTCAAATGATATTGGAGTTTGTGGTTTGGAAACATACCATTCTCGCCTTTAAATTCAGGTTAAATCAAATAGCTTTAGACAATTTTACGATTTCTGTTGGTGATACAGTAGTTCCCATTAATCCATTTCAGTTTCTTAATAATTTAGATCAAAGCAGCCCAAAAGGTCATTGGAACTGTGTTATACCAATACCATATACAAGAATGTTTACACGAGGGAGACGTGTTCCTTGAATGTAGGGTGCTTCGTGGTACAGTTCTTTGATCTTTATCTATAAAATCTTCGTACAAATGTCATGTAATTGAAGTATGGCCATTTATTGCTGCAATTAAATCTATTCAAATGCATCATATTATCAGCAGCTTTGCTGGTTGTATAGATGGTTTTTAAAGGTGGTAAGTTGAGTCATTTGTGAAACAATTTGCTCAGCTTCATTTATTTCCCACAAAAGGGAGGCAGCCTTGTTTCATGATTTGAACAATTTTGATTTAAATCTCACCAAACAGTATAATGGTCTTGAGGTTTGCTTAGTCGGGGAGCTTCCTTTATCACACAGAGATGGCAAACAATCTGTTACTAACTTGAAGTGGTTTTGAACAGTGTGACTGGGAAGATATTAAACCAGTCAAGTCTTATCTTCATTGATATGTTGTAAATTCCTTGCTTTTCAGTTTAGTTTTGAGGCTTACCGTAAGTCAACACATTAGTAACCAATTTGCTGGCATTTAAATGAAAGTTTTCTAAGGTGGGCAAAGTCCACCGACTTGCATTTGTTTGGACTTTAACTCCACAGGCATTGCAGAGTCACCATATTAACTTTTGAATTGATTGCGGTGCCCTTTTCCCCCTTCGAAATGGCATTTTGAATTATAATTGTTTCTGCTGTCACAGTATAGAATCTTTATAATTCAAAACAGCACCTGAAAATCGATGAGATAAAAGAATACTATGAATGCTGAATGTTTATGTATCTGAAATAAGAACAGAAAATCTTGGGAAATGCAGGTTGATCAGATAAGAGTTCTGATAAAGGGTTACCGTCAAAATGTTAAGCTATTTTTCTCTTTTGCAACTGCTTGAACCCTCTGCTTCCAGACCCCAGGTTCCTCTACCACAATGCTGCCACGTCCTGAACTCTTCAGTGTTAACAAAGCCCTGGTACGTCCCTTCCCCCACTACTGTCAGACCACAGGAATCATCCACAGTGCTACCAAACCCCAAGTTCCTCCTACACCCCAGATCACCCTGCAGCACTCCCAGAGCCCTGTAACCCTCACAATAGCTGCTAAACTTCACAACCCTTTGCCTCCCCAGTACTGCTAAACCCCACTTACCTAGCTCAGGCCTGCTACATGTTGCCAACTATTATCTTCCTGTTGTACCTTGGGCTTTAAAAAGAGGTAAGAGGTATAAGTTAAAAGAACGTGACTCCTAATGGGTGGGGAGGTAGGGGGGAAAGTGACTGCAGCGTCCCCATGCACACCTGTGGTGGTGAAGTGGCCTGTTGACCTCATTGGATTTGGCAGAGTCAGCTAAATTAACTACTTTTAATATGCTCCTTGCAAAGCTGCGGCCTTACTCAATGAGTATTCTGCAGGGAGACCCGCAGTATTGTGAGCATACAGCGTTTAAAGGGCTGCTGCTCAGAACTATAAGGTGAGTGCTTGCATTGGAGGGCGTGCGGGGAGCGGCAAGGAAGGAAATCCATTCAGATTTTAGAAAGGTTGAACAGCTTTGAAATATTTGACAACTTTTCCAAAGGCAGTGTGAGAGGGATGGGTGGAGGGAAGTGGCAGGCAAAAGCTAATCCGATGTCAAAGTATGAAATGGGTGTCTATGGGTAGGTGGTGGAGTGGCACTGGCCCCAATCCCTTGGTCAATAGCTGATGAAGTTAACATGCTAGTCCATGAAGTGGGTGCCAGATTGGCACCCCAGGACTCTTCTAGCAGAGGACAGCAGTGCACCATGCCTGCCAGGACACGATGGCTGGAATGAACACAGTCTACAATATCTACAGTACCTGTAAACAGATGTGGGAAAAGATGGAACACTAAGGCCGCGATTTTGTAAATGGATGCGGCTTGGGAGCGGGTCAGCTAGTTTCCGGGTTCCAGTCCCGCCCCCAACTGCATCCGGCCCACGGACGTGATTTTAAGTTGATTGGTCTTGTTAAGCCCGCTCTGCGGGCTTGCTGGCCAATTAAGAGGAAGCCAGTCAGATGACATCATTTGACAACGCGTCATCTGCCGGTTTTCTTAAAGGGACCACGCACAAATTTTTTTGACAGCTCATTTCTCAGTGTTTGACAGCATTGAGGTGCTGCAAACACTGACAACCACTGTACAAAGGTGAGCTCTTGCACCCAGGCTCTCCAATGACTCCCTCCATAGTCGAGAACAGATGGCAGCTGCAGGTGAGGTTACAGAAGCGATGTCACTGGTGAGAGGGGTTCTCCCAATGAGGTAAGACTCGACATCCAATTCAAAACTAGTTACCTACAGAAAAGTGTAAATGCATTAAAAATGATTTTCCCCAACATTTTCTTACCTCTGAAACTCACCAGTGCATTGGATCCTTCACACCACTTGTGCAGCTGTCATCAATGCAGAAACATTACAGCAGACTCACAACACGCCACACTTACCTGGCGTGGTGTGCGGACGTCGGGAAACCCAAGGCAGAAGCGGCAAAATTGAAAAAGAGCCTGTTAACAAGTATCAAGTACCTGTTAACAGGCAGGTAAGTGGCTTTAATCCTCTTCCCGCCGCTAGGTGGCGGGTCCATGCGCAAATCGGGGACCTGACACTTGGGAAGATTGATTGGAGGCGGGTTGACAGCGGGTTTCCTGCCCGGTCAATCTTTGCGATTTTGACAGCGGTCACGCCTCCAAACCCGCACTCTGAGCGCTGGCAAAATTCCGGCCTAAGAAATCTGGTAGGATAAGACTAACCACCAGTACCATGTCTTGGGTAGATAGTACACACCACAAAGTGCAGCTAGTCAACCTGTTCCGCATTCAGTGTTCACCCATGCCAAGCTGTTTCTTTGCAGGGTCTTAAGTTGAACACATGCCAGCAATCCGTTGCAACCTGCACTTTGGGAAATGCACCAATTTTGTGAAATTGGGCATATGTGTCTGGTGTTCAGTGGGAAAGGAGATAAAAGTCTTGCCATTGAATCAGTCATCTTTGATATATATGTAGGCAACAAATACCTGATATTGCAGTGCTCACTGGAAATGAGGCATAGGCTTAACAATTGAGAGCAGTGGTGATCTTGCCAAGCATTGATGATGAATCTAGATTGCAAGGTTACTGCAGGTATCCTTGTTACAGATGGCAAAGCTCTATTTTGAAGGGGGTGCAGGAACTGAGAGACCTGGTGATTCACATATACAAATCTTTGAAGGTGGCAGGACAAGTTGAGAAACATAGAAGATAGGAGCAGCAGTAGGCCATTCGGCCCCTCGAGCCTGCTCCGCCATTTAATGAGATCATGGCTGATCATCCAAATTCAGTACCCTGTCCCTGCTTTCTCCCCATATCCCTTGATCCCTTTAGCCTTAAGAAATATATCTAACTCCTTCTTGAATATATTTAATGAATTGGCCTCAACTGCCTTCAGCGGTAGAGAATTCCACAGGTTCACCACTCTCTGGTTGAAGAAATTCCTCCTCATCTCAGTCCTAAATGGCTTACCCCTTGTCCTTAGACTGTGACCCCTGGTTCTGGACTCACCCGCCATCGGGAACATCCTTCCTGCATCTAGTCTGTCTAGTCCTGTTAGAATTTTATAAGTTTCAATGAGATCCCCTCTCATTCTTCCAAACTCTAGCGAATACAAGCCCAATCGTCCCAATCTCTCTTCATATGTCATTCCTGCCATCCCAGGTATCAGTCTGGTGAATCTTCGCTGCACTCCCTCCATGGCAAGAACATCCTTCCTCAGATAAGGCGACCAAAACTGCACACAATACTCAAGGTGTGGTCTCACCAAGGCCCTGTACAACTGCAGCAAGACATCCTTGCTCCTGTACTCGAATCCTCTCGCTATGAAGGCCAACATACCATTTGCCTTCTTAACCGCCTGCTGCACCTGCATGCTTACCTTCAACGACTGGTGCACAAGGACTCCCAGGTCTCGTTGCACTTCCCTTTTTCCCAATCTATTGCCGTTCAGATAATAATCTGCCTTCCTGTTTTTGCCACCAAAGTGGACAACCTCGCATTTATCCACATTATACTGCATCTGCCATGCATCTGCCCAATCACCCAACTTGTCCAAATCATACTGGAGTTTCTCTGCATCCTCCTCACAACACACACGCCCACCCAGCTTTGTGTCGTCTGCAAACTTGGAGATATTACATCTAGTTCCCTCGTCTAGATCATATAGAGTGAATAATTGGGGTCCTAGCACCGATCCCTGCGGTACCCCACTCGTCACTGCCTGCCACTCGGAAAAAGACACGTTTATTCCAACTCTTTGCTTCCTGTCTGCCAACCAGTTCTCTATCCAAGTCAGTACCTTACCCCAAATCCCATGTGCTTTAACTTTGCACGCTAATCTCTTATGCGGGACCTTATCGAAAGCCTTCTTAAAGTCCAAATACACCACATCCACTGGTTCTCCCTTATCTATTCTACCAGTTATATCCTCAAAAAATTCCAGTAGATTAGTCAAGCACGATTTACCTTTTGTAAATCCATGTTGACTTTGTCTGATCCTGTCACTGTTTTCCAAGTGCTCTGCTATTACATCTTTTATAATGGACTCTAGCATGTCAGGCTTACCGGTGTATAATTCCCCGTTTTCTCTCTCCTACCTTTTTTAAATAGTGGTGTTACATTAGCTACCCTCCAATCCATGGGAACTGTTCCAGAGTCAATAGAATTTTGGAAGATGACCAGCAATGCATCTACTATTTCTAGGGCCACTTTCTTAAGTACCCTAGGATGTAGATTATCAGGCCCTGGGGATTTATCGGCCTTCAATCCCGTCAATTTCCCTAACACCATTTCCCTACAAATACTGATTTCATTCAATTCCTCCCTCTCATTAGACCCTATGTTCCCCGACATCTCTGGGAGGTTATTTGTGTCCTCCTTTGTGAAGACAGAACCAAAGTATGTATTTAATTGGTCTGACATTTCTTTGTTCCCCATTATAAATTCCCCTGATTCTGACTGCAAGGGACCTACGCTTACTTCACCAATCTTTTTTTCCACATATCTATAGAAGCTTTTACAGTCAGCTTTTATGTTCCTTGCAAGCTTACTCTCATACTCTATTTCCCCCCTCTTAATTAACCCCTTTGTCCTCCTGTTAAAGCTGTTAAAAAAGCATAGTCTCCTTGGCTTTATAAATAGAGGAATAGAGTACAAAAGCAAGGAATTCATGGTAAACCTTTATAAATCACTGGTTAGGCTTCAGATAGAGCATTGTGTCCAATTCTGGGCACCACACTTCAGGAAGGATGTCAAGGCCTTGGAGAGGGTGCAGAGGAGATGTACCAGAATGGTACCAGGGATGAGGGACTTCAGTTATGTGGAGAGACTATAGAGAAGCTGGGATTGTTCTCCTTAGAGCAGAGAAGTTAAGGGGAGATTTGATTCAGGTGTTCAAAATTATATGGGGTTTTTATAGTGTAAATAAGGAGAAACTGTTTCTACTGACAGAAGGGTCAGTAACCAGAGCACACAGATTTAAGATAACTGGCATAAGAACCAGAGGTGAGATGAGGAGAAATTGTTTTACACAGCACGTTATGATGATCTGGAATGCACTACCTGAAAGGGTGGTGGAGTAGATTCAATGGTAACTTTCAAAAGGGAATTGGATAAATACGTGAAAGGAATTTTTTTTAAATGGCCTCCTTTTGTGCTGTATTTTTCTATGATTCTATCTTGTTGGTCTATAGCAAGCTGAGGCAGTTGTCCTGGTTCATTGGCAATCAGGTTTGCAAAGATCTGCAGAATGGTCTATGTTGTGTACCATTTCGACCATGAAATTGATGTGCTTTAACAAAGAAACCTAAGGAGTGAGATAAAATGTCTAGCAAGAAATATGGCACTAAATAAGTACGATAAACATTGCAAATAAACTTCCAAAGGTTTTGAAGAGTTCCTGCGATCATGGAGCTTCCCTTGTTCCCAATCCAAATGGGTGAACAAAGAAAATGACGAAACCCACCCCAAGCACCAGGGAATTACGCTTTTTGTTCATTTAAATATTTTTGCAGTAAGTCTGGGTGTTTAATGAGGCTTGTACAGGAAATGGGCACTAATAATAATAAACGCCACTTATTTACAGGTTTCACAGTATAGTGCACAATCATGGAATTCTCTATCCAAACACCAGTAAATATTCCATAATAACATGTTGTAAAATGTGTTCAATCACTGTAAATCAGCGATCCTGATGATGCATTGTGCATTAGGCGGCATAACATCTCATTTGTTATAAAACACATCCTCTGGCTCACTGTGCGCAATGCCATGGGAGATCTACAAATATGGTGAGTGGTAATTTGGTTGTTTTCAGCCCATTAAAAAGTGTGACAGATTAAATATAGATGCATAAACGGTTTTCCTGGTGTGCTGGTTGTTTAGATTGGGACCGAGTCATATCCAGAGACAACTTGATCAGTGCAGTGAGAGTTCAGGTGAGTATTTTGGATAGTGTAGCTAACTTTCATTATTAAAACTATTGAAAAGGTAAAATATCAGACATCGGAAAAACATTCATGCAGTGCTCCTTCACATTTATCCAAATAGTCGACTCATTAACTTGGGATATTTCAAATCTCAGAAATAGACTTCCTAAAATATAGTGATGTTCTCCCTCCAAGAACAAGAAATAGTACATTAAAACTCATTTAGCGCAATTTTTATTTCCATATATAGAACTTGATCTTATTTTGTAGGACATAAAACTTAGTCATTACAACTAGAAAGGAATTTGAGTGTAAATGGTCTTTAACTTCAAACTATGAGGTGAAAAGGTATTTCTGAAGTGATAACAGAGCTTAGTTATCTTCTTTAAACTGCTGATAATGCTTTGGTTGAGAATTAAATAATATAAGTACACATTTCTCAAAGAAGAGTTTGCTTTGCTTCTTTAGGTTACCCACTGAGCTAACAGTTAATCATATGAGGGACGACCAGCTTCAGAAGCAGCATGCTCGATCAGTACTGACGACAGGGCCGTGGCCAAAGAGCTGGCACATGATCAGTCTGAATGGGGAAAATGGGATTATGAGACTGCACAACGAGTGCCAAATTGAATTTAGTCAAAGACAGATTTGATCGCTGTCTGCCTCAATGTTGTTTGTTTGGAACTTCTCGCTGTCCGTTTACACTTTAGGCAGCAAGCACTAATTTTCAAAGTTTTCAATTTGTTCTTTTGTTTGTGAAACACTGATGCAAGTAGACAGACCCACAAAATATAGTCACCGTTATATAAAGGTGACCATGTATTTATATTGCGCTTCTCATGTCAGGAAGTCACTTATCTTGTAGATCCTCGCAGGTAGCACTCGCTCAGCACTGCACTAAATGCCAGCCTAGATTATGTGCTGAAGTTTCTGGAATGGGACTTGAAACCACAGTCTTCTGAAAAAAGGCAACAGTACTGCCACTGATCCAAGGCTGACACCTAATACTGTCTGAACAGTAAAGAAAGTAGTCTTCCAGAGCAAAATTAACTCAAAGCCCAATAATAAATGTCGATAATGTGCCCACAATGGAGTAGACTGTAAACTACATTGTGTACAGTCAGTTGTTTATTTTTCTGAACAGTACACTAGATCACATCAGTATTTGATTGGACGTATAAATTGTGGCATATTTCTAGTTTGCGATCCCAGTGTAGAGCCTTGCCTCTGGACTGCCATATCGTGAGGTTACTGCCCACAGTGCTTGGATGGCACACTCTGAAAATGACCTCCAATGTGTCAACTTAAAGGCAGCAAATGGTTGATCAGTGTGTATTCCAAAACCAGAAGTACTAGAGTTGCAGTTATATAGTACTACTAGTTTGAGATCAATAGCTGCAAAGCACAAAGATTAGGTGTCAAAACCCCTTATATATATTACGATAGCAAAATACTGCGGATGCTGGAAATCCGAAATAACAACAGATACGCTGGAAAAACTCAGCAGGCCAGGCAGCATCTGTGGAGAGAGAAACAAAGGGCCAGAAATTCGGCTTTCCGGCTTCCTGCGGGTGCAAGCATCGCGCGCGTACTTGCCTACCACGCCTGCAGTTGTGCTTTGGGCCCACGAGGACTTCGGGTCCTGGGCCTCCTGCAGCTGCCAGTGTGCAGTGCTTGCGTATCCCAGGGGCGCAGTTAGTTTGAAGCGTCCCCTGGGATCACGTGGGCCATGGAGAGCCAATCCTAGCAGGGCATTTTCATTCATAGATTTGACAGGAAGACCTGTCAAATCTATGAATAGAGATCGGCCCCAAAACCACACTTAAACTTCAAATAAATTTTTTAAAAACCATCACATTTTAAAAATAACTAAGTTACATCAATTAACTACTTTAAACAAAAATTTAAATTTTTGAAAAAATTAATTATACTTTTTAACGGTGCTAAAAATAAACTTACCTTTCTTTAAAGTATCTAAAAAAGATAAACCTGTTGAAAAAATGTTTAAATTGTAATTAATTAACCACTTACCTTGTTTAAAGCAGGCCTTGCGCCTCTTTTTTTTTAAAAAAGTGCAGCTTCTCCATACTTACCCTCCCAGAGAAACCTGAAAAAAAACCCCGAAGTTCGCTGCGTGCGTGCAGCCTCTCCCGCGCACGCGTTCGACTTCTGAACCCCTCCCTTCAGGGAAACGGAAGTTCCGGTTTCCCGCGCATGCGCAGTGCAGGCAGAAAACCGGCACTTCAGGTGGCCTTACGGGTGAGTACACAGCGCGTACTCACCCGACAACAGCCGAATTTCTGGCCCAAAGTTAACGTTTCAGGTCGAAGACCTTTCGTCAGAACTGGAAAAAAGCAGGAAATGAAATAGATTTTAAAGCAAGTTTCGGGCTGGGAAAAGGGGGAGGGGATGAAAAAACAAAAGGGAAGGTCAGTGATAGGATAGAAAGCAGGAGAGATTAAGAGACATTGAGAGATATTAAGAGATATTCAAGGCAAGAGGAGGTGGAAATGGGACAGGTTGAGGAACAAAGGATGGCTCTAGATGAAGTGTGAATAGCGCTGGCAGAATGAAGGACAGCTGCCAGCTTCTGGGAGGGAAGAAAAAAAGGCCAAACAAAAGTGTGGATAAAAAAATAAAATATATATATATGTATGTGATGGGGGCCGGGGTTATGATCTGAAATTGTTGAACTCTATGTTGAGTCCAGAGGGCTGTAGAGTGCCTCATCGAAAGATGAGGTGCTGTTCCTCGAGCTTACGCTGAGCTTCCGTGGAACAATGCAAGAGGCCGAGGACGGTGAGGTCTGAGTGGGAATGGAGCAGTGAATAAATATATTGTTTTATTTATTCATGGGATGTGGGAGTTGCTGGCAAAGCCAACATTTATTGCCCATCCCTATTTGCCCTTAAGAAGTTGGTGGTGATGTCAAGGGCATTCATTCTCATCTCACCTCTGGAATTCAGCTCATTTGTCCATGTTTGAACCAAGGCTGTAATGAGGTCTGGAGCCAAGTGGTCCTGGCGGAACCTAAACTGAGCATCAGTGAGCAGATTATTGGTAAGTGCCGCTTGATAGCACTGTCAACGACATCACTTTGATGATGATTGAGAGTAGGCTGGTGGGGTGGTAATTGGCCGGATTGCATTTGTCCTGCTTTTTATGGACATTACGTACCTGGACAGTTTTCCACATGTCAGGTAGATGCTAGTGCATTAGCTGTACTGGAACAGCTTGGCTAGAGGCACGGCTAGTTCTGGAGCACAAGTCTTCAGCGCTACAGCTGGGATGTTGTCGGGGCCCATAGCCTTTGCTGTATCCAGTGTGCTCAGCCATTTCTTGCTATCATGTGGAGTGAATCGAATTGGCTGAAGACTGACTTCTATGATGGTGAGGATCTCAGGAGGAGGCCGAGATGGATCATCCACTCGGCACTTCTGGCTGAAGATGGTTGCAAACGCTTCAGCCTTGTCTTTTGAACACGTGCTGGGCTCCGCCATCATTTAGGTTTAATTGTCCACCACCATTCACGACTGGATGTGGCAGGACTGCAGAGCTTTGATCTGATCCGTTGGTTGCAGGTAGTGAATTGCACACTGCCTGCTAGGGGAGAGCTCTGCTTATGCTCTGACCAGTATCTCTTTACCTTTTGGATGGGAGTGCCCACTTTGCCAAAAGATTAAAAAAGACCGCAGTAAATTTCAAAGTGCCCAGGAAATCCAGTAGACCCCATGAGCACCTTTTTAACCCAGCCTCACACTGCATTGGAGTTGTGCTTAACATCTGAGAGTCCCAAGCAGTGTGAGTTGGTCTCCCCGAGAGATCTCGCACCATTTGGCTTTAGTATCTTCCAAAGTTACACCACCATATTTGTACTAATATACAGTCAAGGTTGCTTTTTATTAACATGAAAGTGGCAATATAATTCCATCATAGATTTTACAAGTCATCTACACAAATCAGTGAAACATGTGACGCTCATTTCTGTCTATATAAACTCTGCGTCCACTACTCGCCCTTCACACTACAGATGTAATGCTCACTCCAGGCATCATATATTAAAGTCAAAAGCACAAAAAAGCTGTCATTCCATGCCAGTGTCTTCTGATCTGGAGCTGGAAATTTACAAACCTCAAACTGCAAACTTCCCTGCCAATGGGAAGAAGGCATTACCCAGCCCACTGGGTCTGTAAGCCTAAAGTCACTTTCCTGGACCAGTTCTGAAAGGTCATCGACCTGAAACGTTAACTCTGTTTCTCTCTCTCCACAGATGCTGCCTGACCGGCTGAGTGTTTCCAGCATTTTCTGTTCTTATTTCAGATTTCCATCATCTGCAGTATTTTGCTTTTGTAATTGAATGGTGTAGCAGGCCCAAGGGGCTGAATGGCCTATTCCTGTTCCTAATGTTCACCAGCCAGGCTGTTGCAGATCTGTGCAGACTCCTGCAGCAGGACCAGGGGGCCCTGCCTTTCTACTGGCTGCGGAAGTCACCAACACCCTGAAATTTTTCACCTCAAGCTCCTTCCAGGCTGCTACAGGAGACATCGTCTGCATCTCCCAGTCTAGAGTGCACAGCTGCATTGAATCTGGTTAAGAGGGACGTGCTCAATCAGTACTATACTTTCCCAGTGGCATCAATGTTCCCTCTGGCGAGTGGGTCAATAGATTTAAAATCATTGGCAAAAGATCTAGAGGGGAGATGAGGAGGAATTATTTCACCCAGAGTGTTGTCGAGATCTGGAACACTCTACCTGAAAAGGTGGTGAAAGCTGATTCCATAAATCATTTTAAAAGGAAGTTGGACGGGTACTTGCGGATGAAGAACTTACAGGGTTATGGACAAAAAGCAGGGGTGTGGGACTAAGCACGACTGCTCCTTCAAAGAGCCAGCACAGGCATGAAGGGCCAAATGGCCTCCTTCTGTGCTGTAAGTTTCTATGATTCTATGAATAGCCAGAATGAGAGCGCTCTGGGATTTGCAGCAGTGGCTGGCTTCCCTCGTGCATCGTTGACTGCACGCATGTAACTATCAGGACATCAGAGGACGAGAAAGGAGCTTTTTTCAACAGGAAGAGCATCAATGCCCAATTAGTGTGTAATCACTGCCAAAGAACCATGCACGTCTGTGCCAGTTTCACTGGCAACTGCCATGATGCTCTCATCCTGATACACTCATCACTGCCCCACCATTGTTCCACCACTCCAGAAATGTCAGAATATGGCTGCTAATGACACCCCTCTGCAACTCCACCATGCCTGAGCAGCACAAGTACAATAATAGCCATGGGAACATCATTGAAATTGAGAGGTCGCACAACACTAGGTTATAGTCCAACAGTTTTATTTGAAATCACAAGCTTTCGGAGCTATCGATTGCTCCTTCCTCAGGTGAAGTAAATTAGATACAGAATCGCCAAAGCATATATAGATAGAAAACAAAGCATGTGTACTTTACAATTGCAGACCAATAAATTAAATCATCCTGACTATCTGCCGAGGTGTGATAAAGTTAATTAAGTCAGCCAGGAAGGTACCACATCAAAGACATAGCAAGATACAACTGAGACAATGAGGTGTAGTCGCAGGGGTTCTAACGTGTCAAAAGCTGCCGTCTGTATGTAAAACGAAAAAGCTTTAAAATTTTTTTACTTTTTTACTGGGAAAATGTTTACTTTTTTACTGGGAATCACATCTGTGAACAAGCTAACGACGACTCGAGTCCGGATCACGTCATGTATCGTGAAGACGGTCTCAATCGGGATCTTGGGTTTATGTCACGATACATGACGTGATCCGGACTCGAGTCGTCGTTGGCTTGTTCACAGATGTGATTCCCAGTAAAAAAGTAAAAATTTTCCCAGTAAAAAAGTAAAAAATTTTTAAAGCTTTTTCGTTTTACATACAGACGGCAGCTTTTGACACGTTAGAACCCCTGCGACTACACCTCATTGTCTCAGTTGTATCTTGCTATGTCTTTGATGTGGTACCTTCCTGGCTGACTTAATTAACTTTATCACACCTCGGCAGATAGTCAGGATGATTTAATTTATTGGTCTGCAATTGTAAAGTACACATGCTTTGTTTTCTATCTATATATGCTTTGGCGATTCTGTATCTAATTTACTTCACCTGAGGAAGGAGCAATCGATAGCTCCGAAAGCTTGTGATTTCAAATAAAACTGTTGGACTATAACCTGGTGTTGTGCGACCTCTCAATTTTGTCCACCCCAGTCCAACACCGATCTCCGCATCATGACCAACATCATTGAACACACTATTGGCATCTTGAAGCTAAGGTTCCAGTACCTTGATCAATCTCCTTAAAAAGTGCATACATTTATTTTATGAAGTCACTGTGCAGCTTGCCACAGCATTTAGAGGTAAACATTGATATACTAGGGCAGTCAGTATGATGTGCATATGTTGGGAACAGCGCAGTGTTTGAAGGGAAAAGGTCCGGATGAATTATTATATATGATAGTCAATGAGGTTTGACTGGGTAAAGAGGCATCAGTGGTCTTGCAAATATAACGGTGAGCCTTAAGCCAGATGACTGTCGAACCCCTGGTCTCAGTTATTTTTCTCCCCTTAGAGATTGGACAGGTAAAGGCACAGTCCAGTTCTTAGGAGACAGGAAATCTCTTAGAGAGGTTAGCAATGCTGAATCCAAGTAGAGTATCTCATCCAAAACCTCAAACTGAAACTAGCTCTTCCAGAACTAGCCGCGCCTCTAGCCAAGCTGTTCCAGTACAGCTACAACACTGGCATCTACCCGACAATGTGGAAAGCTGCTCAGGTATGTCCTGTCCACAAAAAGCAGGACAGATCCAACCTGGCCAATTACCACCCCATCAGTCTACTCAATCATCAGCAAAGTGATGGAAGGTGTTGTCGACAGTGCTATCAAGCAGCACTTACTCACCAATAACCTGCTCACCGATGCTCAGTTTGGGTTCTGCCAGGATCACTCGGCTCCAGACCTCATTACAGCTATGGTCCAAACATGGAAAAAAGAGCTGAAATCCAGAGGTGAGGTGAGAGTGACTGCCCTTCACATCAAGGCAGCATTTGACGAATATGGCATCAAGGAGCCCTAGTAAAATTGAAGTCAATGGGAATCAGGGGGAAATCTCTCCACTGGCTGCAGTCATACCTAGCACAAAGGAAGATGGTTGTGGTTGTTGGAGGTCAATCATCTCAGCTTCAGGACATCGCTGCAGGAGTTCCTCAGGGCAGGGTCCTAGGCCCAACCATCTTCAACGGCTTGATTAATGACCTTCCCTCCATCATAAGGTCAGAAGTGGGGATGTTCGCTGATGATTGCAGTGTTCAGTTCCATTCGCAACTGCTCAGATAATGAAGCAGTCCATGCCCGCATGCAGCAAGACCTGGACGACATTCAGGCTTGGGCTGATAAGTGGCAAGTAACATTCGCGTCACACAAGTGCCAGGCAATGACTATCTCCAACAAGTGAGTATCTAACTACCTCCCCTTGACATTCAACGGCATTACCCTCATCAATTCCCTCACCATCAAAATCCTGGGGGTCACCATTGACCAGAAACTTATCTGGACCAGCCAGATAAATACTGTGGCAACAAGAGCGGGTCAGAGGCTGGGTATTCTGCAGCGAGTCTCTCACCTCCTGACTCCCCAAAGGCTTTCCACTATCTACAAGGCACAAGTCAGGAGTGTGATGGAATACTCTCCACTTACCTGGATGAGTGCAGCTCCAAGAACACTCAAGAAGCTCAACACCATCCAGGACAAAGCAGCCCGCTTAATTGGCACCCCATCCACCACCTTAAACATTCACTCCCTCCACCGTGGCTGCAGTGTGTACCATCTACAAGATGCACTGCAGCACCTTCCAAACCCATGACCTCTACGACCTAGAAGGACAAGGGCAGCAGGTGCATGGGAACACCATCATCTGCAAATTCCCCTCCATGTTGCACACCATCCTGACTTGGAAATGTATCGCTGTTCCTTCATCATTGCTGGGTCAAAATCCTGGAACTCACTCCCTAACAGCACTGTGGGAGTACCTTCACAAGGACTGCAACGGTTCAAGGCGGTGGCTCACCACCACCTTCTCAAGGGCAACTAGGGATGGACAATAAGTATTGGCCTGGTCAGCACGCCCACATCCCAGGAACGAATGGAAAAAAAACCCACCAGGTGTCCAGTTCCTTTATCTTCTCTTCCACCTGGCAGTTTGTTGCAGAGCTCCAGAACACAGTGTGCTTGGCTGGATTGGCGGTCTGGAAAATTTCATACATTATTTGTATTTCTGCTCTTAGGTCCGGATGGACCATTGCAGGTGTTAGGCTTTGGTCTGTGGTTGGAGGCTAGGCTGTGGTTTGCTGCTGTTCCAAGGTGCGTTGTTCTTGGCACTTGTAGGACCTGGTCTTCTGTGGGTAAAGTTGAAACTTGCATTGCTGTAAGTGTCTGGACATTGGGCTGTCATGGATATTGGCTAGTCATAGAAGGGGCAATTCATGGCGATGGGGTTACATTTCATTGAGTGATGTTGGGATCCAACTTTCTGTCTTCCCTGGGGAGGGAGCGTGTTGCTGGAGTTGGTAGGAGTATTTATTTTCCTATCTTCTCTCGATGACTATCCAACCACCTATCTCTCAAGGGTACAGGTGGTCTAGTGGGTCAAAAGGTCAGCAGCTGCAGTAATTGGAGTTGCTGTCAGGATCCTAAGAGATTAGTACATTTCAACACAAGTGACAAACCTGATTGAATTTTTTGAGGAGGTGACTAAAGTTGTGCACAGGGGAATGTCTATGGATGTTATTTATATGGACTTCCAGAAAGCATTTGATAAAGTCCCACATAATAGACTGATAACTAAGCCCATAGAATTGAAGGCAAATTATTGATCTGGTTAGGAAACTGGCTGAGATGGGAGACGGAGAATGGGGATAATGAGTAGGTATTCTAATTGGCAGGATGTGACTAGTAGTGTCCTGCCAGGATCTGTGTTTGGGCCTCAACTATTCACAGTATTAATTAATGACTTAGATGATGGCATCGAAAGCCATATATCCAAATTTGTCGATGACACAAAGATAGGCGACATTGTAGGCAGTGTAGATGAAAGCATAAAATTACAAAGGAATATCGATAGATTAAGTGAATGGGCAAAACTGTGGCAAATGGAATTCAATGTAGGCAAATGTGAGGTCATCCACTTTGGACCTAAAAATAGAACAGGGTACTTTCTAAATGGTGAAAAGCTAAAAACAGAGGTCCAAAGAGACTTGAGGGTCCATGTACATAGATCATTAAAATGTCATGAACAGGTACAGAAAATAAAGGTGGAGGCTAATGGGATGCTGACCTTTATATCTAGAGGACTAGAATACAAGGGGGTAGAAGTTATGCTGCAGCTATACAAAACCCTGGTTAGACCACACCTGGAGTACTGTGAGCAGTTCTGGGCACCACACCTTAGGAAGGATGTATTGGCCTTGGAGTGAGTGCAGCGTAGGTTTACCAGAATGATACCCGGACTCCAAGGGTTAAGTTACGAGGAGAGATTATACAAATTAGGGTTGTATTCGCTAGAATTTAGAAGGTTAAAGGGTGATTTGATCGAAGTTTTCAAGATATTAAGGGGAACAGATAGGGTAGATAGAGAGGAACTGTTTCCGCTGGTTGGGGATTCTAGGACTAGGGAGCATAGTCTAAAAATTAGAGCCGGACCTTTCAGGAGTGAAGTTAGAAAACACTTCTACACGCAAAGGGTGGTAGAAGTTTGGAGCTTTGTTCCGCAAACGGCAATTAATGCTGGGTCGATTGTAAATTTTAAATATGAGATTGATAGATTTTTGTTAACCAAAGGTATTAAGGGATATGGGGCAAATGCGGGTATATGGAGTTAGGTGGCAGATCAGCCATGATCTCATTGAATGGCGGAACAGGCTCAAGGGGCTAAATGGCCTCTTACTGTTATGTTCCTATATAAGGGCTCACCTCCACAGATGGGGGAACTCCCATTTAGAGCCTGAAAATGAGTATTGAAACAGGCTGCAGCAAGCATGTCAGCAGGCAGGATTAATGCTTCAGCCAATGCTCCTGCTGGAGGGCTCTTTAAATGCATTTGAAGGCCTGACTAAGATGAGGAGCCAGTAGATCATCTGTTATAGCAATCATTAATCTTGCCAGCTTGCTCGAAGGGCTGGCTGAGGAGGCTTTTTTCCAGGGATCCTTGTGGTCAGGTCTAGGAGCCAAGAGTGACTTTGGGCGAGGAAGGGAGCAGTGTGCTCTGGCTTGCTGCTCTGGGTTTAATTGCAGCTTACAAATTTAAACTCACATCTAAAGCTTTTTCTATTCTTAGTGTCAGGCCATTGGGTTCAGTTCAGGTGAAGTCCATCCCTCCTATACAGCTACCTCTTGTTTCAAAACTGGTGCCAATGCCCCACAAACTTGAACTCCCCCTCCTTACTTCACTTTTCCAACCACACATTTAATTGCCTAATCTTTCTCTACCTTTGTGGCTTAGTGTATGCCAAGGATAATTTTTTTTTTAAGAATACAAGCCTTGAGATCTTGCCTTTTAGCTTCCTTCTTATGCCACATGTTTGTATTAATTCTGTTTTCAGATGATGGCATGTTTAGTGTACGATACATTTTAAAACCAGTAATAACAATTTTAAACGAGGTTAATGCAGCATTTGTGATCAAATTTAAATTTAATGGCTAGAAAATCATGCAGGATGCAATGACCTCGTATCCAAATTTCAAATTTTTGCTCGGCGCACAAAGTCTTGTCCTTCCAATCTTTCACTGTTCCATTTATAAAGTGTGTTGTGCAAAGAAATATTTCAAGTCATGTAAGATTTCATTTGGAATTAGATTAGCTTCCCCTATATTTAAAGTGATAATAAATGGGATGCTTTTTTCTGTGGATTTTGGTTTTGGCAGTAGATTAAACAACTTAAAAAAAAAAAATCTGGAAATGCTAAATCCTGGCTAACCACACACCTTTGAATTCAGTTTCCATTTGATGTTGCCTAGCTTTGTAAATCCTAAAGGTGATCAAGTATGCATGTCTTCTGCTGTTCCTCTTAACATATATGGATTATGATACAATGATGGGAAGTAACATCACTTACAAATTGTCACCTTACACTGTTTGTGGTCTACAGTTTACTTGCGGGGGGGGGGGGGGTAAAAAAAAACAGCTTAATCGTCGTGATAATTTATGTCATGGAAATTTTGGCTATATTTCTGATTATTGGAGCCAATGGTTTTGGATGGTTGTTAGTTACAATTAACGAACATCTCATGTTATTCAGATTTTCAATTCATTAAAAGCCAGCTTGTGAACCACAAGCTGGAATCCAGTACTGTAAAATATTCCCAACAAGATTGAAAATAATTATGTTTTGCATTCAATGGCTTTACAGACCTGCATTTGCCTACATAATAACAGACACTGGGCTTCAAAGTAAATGAATTGTACATGAAATGCTTTGAGACATTTCTGAGGGATGTATTGAGGCACTATATAAACACACCTTTTTATGTTTTTACATTAAATTAGCACTGTTACAGAATTAAATGTAGCTTGAAATGAATCATTTAACTTGCAAATGGAACTGGCACTTTAAAAATTGTGAACGTTCTGCTGAAGATGTATGGGTCGACAGGAGGGCGGTTGTGGCAAGGACACGGGACTTATTTAAGAAACAGCTAGATGCTGTAACGGGAAGACAAGAGGGCTGGTATTCTGGGAGGAATGGGATCAAGTAGGACAAAAGGCCTTCTTCGTCCAAACCTATCTTGTGATCGTGATGACTGGTAGTAGAACAGTTGCCACATTTTGCATCAACTGTGAGCACTATAATAGTTGACAGTCTGAAATAGTACAGGAACTCTATTCAACTCACAGGGCACACATATGCAGGCTGAATTATACTTTGCAGCAGGTTAGCCAGTATTGATTATTTTGAATTAATATAAATTGAGAAACCACATTTGAGCACCCGAACTGTCGAGTTCTATTCTCTTTGTTAATCTACTTAATCAACAAAACTTTGTGATTTCACAGCTGCAAGAGATTAATGACAGGTTGGTGAGGTCGTGCGATATAAATATTGATGAACTCTTTTCTGAAATTGATCAGTCAGTGGCTACAAGCAGAAGAGTACTACAGCAGTTTCAGAGGCAATGTGTTTGCACTATATCTGAAGAGGAGTGGGAGCAAATACAGCAAAAGGTCAGTAACGTGAAATGTTTCACTTTTATTCAGATTAAGGAGCATAGGAAGCAGCTAATAATTCTGACTAGAGAGTACTTCTCCAGCATCAGTGTAATGTAAAATTATAGTTTAATGTTGAATATGCACTTACCTCAGAATTCAGGAAGGGGATTTTCCTCTCTTTTGTGGCTAGAGTGCTCTGTTCCAGGGGCACAGAGCAGGGGTAAAATGGGTAGGTAACCATTATGCTGGGTTTTCACCATCTACGTCAGCCAAGGATTTCCTGAGGATCCCCAGAGCCAGTGCAGAGCAGGTATGCTCCAAGAAGGCACAGTCATGGAAATGAGGTGAGTTGTGTGTGTGTGCGGAGGGGTGTTAAACCAGCCCTCTGGTCTTATTTACTCCCCCAATACCAGCCAGGTGCCCATTTTGAGGAACACTCAGAAGAAGTGAGCCTTAGGCACTATGCTGAGCCCACCTAGATCCTGTAAGGAAAAGGTTCCTTTTTCCCAGGTCCATCTTAGTCCAGATAGCAAGAAAATGAGCCTGGGGAAAAGGTAAATAATTTCTCCTTACTGGTACTTGCTGCCATCCTCAGAGCTGGAGGCCCTCTGACTGCTGTATTTGAACTGCAGCCAGAAGGCCCTGCCATCAGTCGGCAGCCACTAATGCTGGTGCAAGCCTGCAGCAATAGTGGATTTCCAACCCCATTTCCTGCCAGTGCTGAAGGAGCATCTGGCCTAGGCTAATGTCTTGAACCCAAAAACAGATACCCTCAAGTCATGTAAGGCAGAGAGCACTTCTGGTGGAGTTCCTCCTGACGACTGTCCAGTTGAGGGAGGGAGGAAATTGGCCCTTGCATTTCTTTTATGCCACGTAGAAACTACTGTGGGAACTTGACTTGGTTTGGGATGTTGCCCCATTCAATGCTATAGCATCACATTAGCATCAGTCACCATTAGTCTTTTGGCAGAATGTTAGAAATGGGCTCATGTATTATTTAGTAATGAGGAAGAATAAGTTTAATGATGGTGTCCTTGGCTGAAACCATATTGAGCCTACTTAACCAACCTAGTTCTGCATCTTGCTACATTACACATTCAGTATGAACATTACCACACAGTAATTATACAGCATATTGAACACTCCTATTTCTCATCTACATGCTGCCCCTTGGCGACATCATCTGAAAACACAGCATCAGTTTCCACATGTACGCTGATGACACCCAGCTCTACCTCACCATCAATTCTCTCAACCCCTCCACAGTCTCTAAATTGTCAGACTGCTTGTCAAACATCCAGTTCTGGATGAGCAGAAATATTCTCCAGTTAAACCAGGAAGACCGAAGCCATTGTTTTCAGTCCCCACCACAAACTCCATTCCCTAGCCACTGACTTCGTCCCTCTCCCTAACATCTGTCTGAGGCTGAACGTACACTGTTCGCAACCTTGGCGTCGTATTTAATCCTGAAATGAGCTTCCGACCACATATCCGCGGCATAACTAAGACCGCCTATTTCCACCTCCATAACATCGCCCGTCTCTGCCCTTGCCTCAACTCATCCGCTGCTGAAACCCTCATTCATGCCTTCGTTACCTCTAGACTTGACTTTTCCAACGCACTCCTGGCTGGCCTCCCACGTTCTACCCTACGTAAACTTGTGATCCAAAACTCGGCTGCCTGTGTCCTAACTCGCACCAAGTCCCATTCACCTATCACCCCTGTGCTCGCTGACCTACATTGGCTCCTGGTTAAGCAACGCCTTGATTTCAAAATTCTCATCCTTGTTTTCAAATCCCTCCATGGCCTCGCCACTCCCTATCTCTAATCTCTTCCAGCTCCACAACACCACCCCCCCCCCCCCAACCCCCCATGATATCTGCGTTCCTCTAATTCTGCCCTCGTGAGCATCCCTGATTATAATCGCTCCACCATTGGTGGCCATGCCTTCTGTTGCCCAGGCCCCAAGCTCTGGAATTCCCTGCCTAAACTTCTCCGCCTCTCCTCCTTTAAGACGCTCCTTAAAACCCACCTTTGACCAAGCCTTTGGTCATCTGCCCTAATTTCTCCTTATGTGGCTCGTGTCAAATTTTTTGTCTCAATACTCCTGTGAAGCGCCTTGGGACGTTTTATTACGTTAAAGGCACTATATAAATACAAGTTGTTGTTGATGTTTGCCACGATAACCTATTGCCAGCAAAACAAAAACATCTAAGGTATCCATTTGGATAGCACAAAATCCCATTTGATCCCATGTATTAAGCATTTATCCTTTAATTTTTTCACTCGGAGTTGTCAGGATCTGGAACGCTCTATCTGAAAAGGTGGTGGAAGCTGATTCCATAAATAATTTTAAAAGGGAGTTGGACAGGTGATTGAGGATGAGGAACTTACAGGGTTACAGATAAAAGGTCTGGGACTAAGAGTGTGGGACTAAGAATGACTGCTCTTTCAAAGAGCCGGCACAGGCACGATGGGTCGAGTGTGGCCTCCTTCTGTGCTGTAAGTTTCTATGATCCTGACTTTTCAAATAAAATTGTCATTCCTATTGTGCTACACTGTTTGCTACTGTAAAATAAAATGTGTCCTGTGCTATGTATTGTTGAGGTAGATTCTGTAAGATTCTGCACAGGGGGATATCTGCAATGTTTGTTTTACAGGCACAGACTAATGTGAAGAGTTCGGTACGTGATAGAAAATTACAGTTTCCAAGACCTTAAAATCACATTATCCTACAAATGAGTTAACAAAATTACACTGATTACTGTACAGAAGCGTTAACCAGTTATTTTAAAGGGACTAACACCTCCAACAAAATAGCAGACTAAGGAATTTAATATGAACGCATTAAGCGTTCATTTGTTAATCTATGCACAGTGCAATTTCAAGGCCTAGGTATTTTAAAACCACATACTCAGCTAATATTGAATAATCAGATTTGCCTGGAAGTTCCTCACCACCACCCCCACCCCGTTGTGTAGTCATACGGGAAATTTGCACTCTTTGTTCTCTTGTTAAATGTGTGTTCTTTTAACTTTCCTCAGGCCATCCAGAGGGAGGTATTTGATTGTCCAATATGTATCACTCCATTGGATCACTTAAGCAACACAAGGTGTCATGCTGCTGCTGAAGGGCCTGATGGAAGAGAGAAATGTGGCCAGTCTGTGCGGCAAACAGTGCTGCTGTCCTGCTCACACACCTTCCACTACACTTGCTTGAAAGCCTTTGAGGACTTCTCTGAGGGAGAGAAACACATTTGCCCATTATGCAGGTCTACCTACGAAAAGAAGATTTTGTGACTAATAAACTGTAAACTTCCATTCCTGCTGTTCAGAATAAATACTTCCAAGGTGTAGTACTTTAAATCATTTCATTTAGATAGAATTTTATCATTCATTTCATTGAGGAAAAATCAAATGTGCAATCTTTGGGCTCGATTTTAATAGCCCTGAGGCGGCGGGTTGGCAGCGAAAATCGGAAAAAATGGCTTCAGACTGCCAACCCGCCCCCACACGATTTTCGTGTCGGGTCAGCCGCTGCCAAACTGACCCGATGGGAGCCAGTGGGACAGGTAGTTAAGAGCCTGTTAACTGCCTTACTAATCCTATTTTTATAGTGGTTTCCTATTTTCGTGCTTTTTGCTCCTGTTTCTAGTCTTGTCAGAAACACGCCAGCTGCAAGGAGACAAGTTTCTCGAGGACATGATTTGTAGTCATTGGTGTAGCACTTTACAAGCGCTCCTGTAACATGGCTGACATTGAAATGCAACAACTTTTTTGTTGGAGGTTTGGGATAAGATTTTGCAAATCTACTGACCTTGTGACTGTTCAAGCTGACACCCATCTGCAGTGTTACCAGATTGGAATAATTTCAGACCACTGAGTGTGCGCTTGCAAGCTTCTTGCCTCAACTGAAATCTATAGCAAAGGGATGGGAGCCATTTACATCCTCTCATCCTGGTCGTCAGATTCGGAGGAAGAGCAGCCGCTGCAGCACCACAGCCAGCCACAACAGCAGCACCAGCACCACCAACCTCCTCCTCACCCACCTGATGTGGCATTGGACACGGTATCAGCCTCTGACAAAATTGCTGGCTGGGAGGCTAGCGATGGCATCACCATGGCCAGATTTTCTTCTCTTGACGCTGTTAACCCTGGCTGCCACATGTTGCGCCAGGTTGACACCATCCCACACCAGCACTGTGAAGCTTCCCTTTAATGTCCAAGCCATTCCATGCACACACATCACTATAGCGGGGGTGGGGGAAGTTCTGACTGAACAATCACTGGAACTCAGTAACATACTTCTCAATGTGCGCTCAGATCTGTCCAATAAGGGGCATTTTTGAAAAAAGATATTACACTGTATGACAACACATTACCAGAAACTTCACATGGACATTGGCGAAACCTCTCTAGTGCCTACCCTTGTGTGTTGTTAGTTGGTATGCTTGCAGTAGAGGGTAAGTGTGAGGGGTGGCTAGTGAGATGGGGAAGTGATAAAGTAGGTAGAGAGGGTTGAGTGAAGGTTCAAGGTAAGTTGGTGTCCTGGGGAGGTCTCTTCCACCCTTGGAAGGGAAGAGAACTTCCCTGCGTGCTGTGACTCCCTCCATAAGCATATGGAGGGAGTCATTGGAGAGCCTGGGTTCAAGTGTTCACCTTTGTGCAGTGATTGTCAGAGTTTCCAGCACCTCAATGCTGTCAAACACTGACAGATCAACTGTCAAAATAAGATTTAAGGAAATTGGCAGATGAGACCGACCCGCTTCCTGTTAATTGGCCAGTAAGTCTGCAGGGCGGGCTTAACAAAGCCAATCAAGGGAAAATCACGTCTGCAGAGCAGAGGCAGCTGGGGGCGGGACCGGAACCCGGAAACCAGCTGACCCAACCCCATAATTAAATTCGCAGCCTTTATTCCTGTTCATTTTTCTTTGCGTTCTTGATGAAATGCAAACACTTTGTAGTCAAATCAATGACAGTAAATTCTGAGATGGTAACTGACAGTTTCTCTTGCACCCCACTCCTAAAGCTAAAATTTATAAAATAATGAAAATATGAAAAGTTTGGCAATTTAAGGGAACAAAAGTCATGAGCTTTTACCACTCGGTGTGCTCTCATTCCGCATATAATCCCCACACCCAATTTACAAATCCTGCTCAATCTGCTGCCGCTCCCCATACAAAACCGCTTTCTTCTATTCTCCCTTCCAACACAAACACCTCACCACCACCATTCCCCCCACCCTCCACTTTGAATATAGTCTGTCACCAATTGTATTTCTGTAGCAGATGACACGAGGAAGATTAACTGCATTAAATAACTAAGTCTCCTTGCTTACACCAAGACTACTGGAAGTTAAGAGAGAGCTTTCAAAAGGTTGGGACGCAATTTGTTTTAAATGTAGAATGATGGTGCATTTTCTACTGTGGATTTCACATCAGCGGGAGAATGAAAAAACAAAGATCAAATCTGTATGTGCTCTAATGGAACTTGAGTTTTATATGGATTTCATTTTTTGACAGCTGAATCAGACACGTTACAGGACAGGAGACCGCCATTCGGCCCATTGTGCCAGTTCTTTACTACAGCAATCCAAATCTAAAAGATGCAATGGTTACTGTATCAACAATTCCTTACAGCACATCATTACATGTGCAAATAAATTTCTCCTCCCCTCTCCTCACTCTGTGATAATTTTAAATGATTGACTCCCCATCACTGTCCTCCCAACGAGAATATATAGCATTTTTTTTTATTATTCGTTCCTGGGATGTGGGTGTCACTGGCAAGGCCAGCATTTATTGCCCATCTCTAATTGCCCTTGAGAAGGTGGTGGTGAGCCACGTGGTTAAAATACTCCCATAGTGTTGTTAGGCAGGGAGTTCCAGGATTTTGACCCAGTGACTATGAAGGAACGGCGATATATTTCCAAGTCAGGATGGTGTGTAACTTGGAGGAGAACTTGCAGGTGATGGTGTTCCCATGTGCCTGCTGCCCTTGTCCTTATAGGTGGTAGAGGTTGTGGGTTTGGGGGGGTGCTGTCGAAGAAGCCTTGGCGAGTTGCTGCAGTGCATCTTGTAGATGGTACACACTGCAGCTACGTATGCACCGGTGGTGGAGGGAGTGAATGTTTAAGGTGGTGGATGGGGTGCCGATCAAGCGGGCTGCTTTGTCCTGGATGGTATCGAGCTTCTCGAGTGTTGGAGCTGCACTCATCCAGGCAAGTGGAGAGTATTCCATCACACTCCTGACTTGTGCCTTGTAGATGGTGGAAAGGCGTTGGGGAGTCAGGAGTTGTGATACTTACCGCAGAATACCCAGCCTCTGACCTGCTCTTGTGGCCACAGTATTTATGTGGCTGGTCCAGTTAAGTTTCTGGTCAATGGTGACCCCCAGGATGTTGATGTTGGGGGATTCAGCGATGGTAATGCCATTGAATGTCAAGGGGAAGTGGTTAGACTCTCGCTTGTTGGAGATAGTCTTTGCCTGTAGCACAAATGTTACTTGCCTCTTATCAACCCAAGCCTGAATGTCGTCTAGGTCTTGCTGCATGCGGGCAAAGACTGCTTCATTATCTGAGGAGTTGCGAATGGAACTGAACACTGCAATCATACCTGTCCAAAACAATGTACCTATTGGACAGTTCCTGTAACTTGGGCTCCCTCCAGGTCCTGTTTCCCTATCCATGTGTCCTGAACTGTTTTGCACTGCTTTTTGGGTTACTACATTCTGGAGAGTACAATACAGAAAACCCACATGCTCTCTGATGATGCAGTGTAGCCAATTGATGCTTGAACAGAGATCCTCTCCTCCAGATTCAACTTTCCAACACAGTGCAAATTTGTTGCTCTTGGATACACTGATGATTCATGATGGCCCACAATCACATTCAACACGCATCAGGAGTATTCCCTTTGTTGCCATCCCTCACTATCAATATGCTGAACTCTTTTATTTTTTTAAAAAAAGCATGAGCCTGAACTCCATCTAGTACCAAACACTTGCAAGAATCAAACTCCTCTCGTTCACCATACAACTATTATTATAGAAAAAACTGTCCAACTGCACCTCAAAGCTGAACTCTCGCCATGACTAAACTCTAACCATCCTGGCATATTGCACCCCACCAACCTCTTGAAGCAGTCGCATAATCACTAATCGTTTATTGAGAACTTGAGTCATATCTAAAGGTCTCAAGTCTTATCCTGACTCTCTTACTTAGCTAGTGGTCAGGATACAACAATTGGCCTGAGGGGTAAAAATTACACAGTATTTGTACTTGGTCACTGTTCAGTCCAGGGTAAGCATTAATTCCAATACTGCTCAGTCCAGTCCCTCAACTAGATATTTCACTCAACCTAAAGTTGTAGTTTTTTTTATTCTTGCAAATGCCCAAGTGTTATCTTTGGTAATGCTGCTTACTGCAGCACTGAAACAGTGAGGTCACATTGAAGCCAGTCCCATTTTCTGATGTTCCTTGGGCATTTCCACTCACATGGCAACGCTTGGAGCAGGGTGGGGGGGGGGGGGGGGGGGGGGTTGCCAGGGAGAGGAAGTTACATTTTATGAGAAAACAAAAAAATACTCAACCATGAGGTGAGAAGCAGTTCCAACCATTACATTTTGGAGCCATTCCTCAAGTTGCTAGAGCCTTTCTTCAACCTGGAAAAGACATTTTAGTATGGCACATGATACCATTTGTGAAAGGATTTAGAGCAGTTTGTGCATATTTTGAAGGTAGAAAAATATTTCAATAAATTTGAGTCTCAATCCAGACAGATTTTATTAAAAGCAATTCAAGCCCGCAGGCTGAAATACAGATATAATATGGTCTGGACTTTTTTCACTCATGGGAAGAGCATGAATGTGACTAATGCCAACAACAGGGGTAAAATAGAAACATAGAAACATAGAATCTAGGAGCAGGAGTAGGCCATTCGGCCCGTCGAGCCTGCTCCGCCATTCAATACGATCATGGCTGATCATCCAAATCCAGCACCCTGTCCCTGCCCCAATCCCCACAGTACTCACATCCCACCCTACCCCCGTAACCCCACGCATTTAATTCCCCCTAACATATCCCATCCTATCCCCATAACCCCACATATTTAATCCCCCCTAACACTAAGGGTCAATTTATCATAGCCAAATCAACCTAACCCACACATTTTTGGACTGTGGGAGGAAACCGGAGCACCCGGAGGAAACCCACGCAGACACGGGGAGAATGTGCAAACTCCACACAGACAGTCACCCGAGGTCAGATTCGAACCCGGGTCTCTGGCGCTGTGAGGCACCAGTGCTAACCACTATGCCACCGTGTTGCCCAATACCTAGACATAATCACCACAGAGGTGCTGTATATTGGGAGGGGAGACATGCAGCTCCAAGTGAAATGGTCTCAAAGATTTCAGAGTCTCCAGCAGTTCTCCAACCATCACACTGGCACAGCATGTGAAGGGTAATGAATGAGGAAAAGCCATGTTTAAGATACAGCAGACTGAACATAGGTGGAATTTACCCAAGCCCTACAACCATTATTAAAAGTTATTATCCAACAGAACTATTATCGCACCTTTATATACAATCAAATTCCACACTGTTATTTTAAAATAAATGCATTTAAAAATATATATTTGGTCACACTGGGTTTCCATAATAGAATTAAATAAAAACCAAGTATGAATGCACCATTCCATCGCTGTTGTAAAATGCTTACCTCTTCCCAAAAATGTATTGGGAGTACAAAAGGAACAGGAATACAACTACTCAGGGATGGATAATGCAGACTGAAGTGTTAGACTACTATTCTGCAATTAACAACTTACATTTATATTGCATCTTTAATACTGACAAATGTCTCAAGGCACTTCACAGAAGTGTAAGGGAAAAAATGGATGCCAAGCCAAAGGAGGAGATATTAAGAGGGGTGACTTCTGGTCACAGAGATAGGTTTTACAGAGATTCTTGAAAATTGTAAATTTGAGGCTTTGGGGTACTGGAAGCCAATGTAGGTCAGCAAGGATAGTGGCGATGGGTGAGCGGGACTTAGTGTGACAAAGGATACAGGCAGCAGAGTTTTGGATTAGCTGAAGTTTACAGAGGGTGGAAGATGGAAGGCCAGCCAGGAAAGCATTGCAATAGTCGAATCTGAAGGTGACAAAGGCATGGTTGAGGATTTCAGCAGCAGATGGGCTGCGATAGGGACAGAGGGTTCGAAGGATACATCCTTGAATTATTTGCTGGACTACCATTAAGAGTTAGCAAGACATTTGAGAATATTCTCCTGTCGGTAGCTTTACCTATACGCAATTTTCTGAAGGAGCTGAAGAGCAAGATATATTGTGTGAAGCAGAGATTTTTTAATAAATTCATTCTTAGGATATGGGTTTCAGATGATAAATCAAAGTCTGTTTTATGTACTTTGGGGAGAATCCATAATAGTGTAAATTGATGGAAAAGGCAGACTTGATGGACTGAATGACCTTTTATCAGTCTGTATTTCTTAAGTCTGTTTATTCAAAAAGAGTTCACACCAGCATTACCTTCTAACGGTCTTCAAAGGCACAGTAGTGAGCAGTCCTGGGAAGCCGTGGTTTGAATCGTCTTTCTTGGTTTCCTGCCAATTAGAACCTCCTAATTGAAACATTGGGGGGAGGGTGGGAGGCAATATTGGCAATTATTGGACATTTCTATTCCCATATTGCATGATTCTGTTTTATACTGCTCAAACCATCTATCTTCCAAGTACTGTATTTTTCTATGGCCTTTGACAGATTGTGAAAACGATATGGAAAGGCACATTAAACACAGTTCTTTGAATTTATTGTAAACACAAGAGGAGCTACAATGTAAACTTTGATTACAAACTATTTTACAAAAAAAACTATAAACATACTATATAGGTACAATGTTGATGATACATTCTCTCAGTGCCAACAATGAAACAATACTAACATGCAATATATCAACAGCTGCAACATCCAGGATATGTATCCTAGATATCAAAATGAACAGCCTAACTAATGAATTGGCAGCTGCTTGCTTGTTGTGTTTTTGCAAGTTATGTCTAAATAAATTTTGCATAAGAACAAAACACTTGGCTTTAGAACAACATGTAATAAATCCATTTATGCAAATATTCTGTTGGTGTGGACACTGTTGGACATCAAACAGTGTTTATTTGTGAGTAATAGGAAATTACTATTTAGATTATGAAAGCTGACCAAAAATTTTAAAAATATTAACTGTCAGTGGCTGAAGAATAAGTAAACTAGCTAACATGATAAAAAGAGCTTTTTTGTTCACTATCATTTCAAAAGGGTAACACTACTGCAGTTCTTTTGGCTGTTCTAACAAGACATGGTTATTATGAAGAGTTCATTTTTGGGCATCTCTATTTGCAGGAGTCACCATTTTCCTTAAACTTTAACATAGCCATTATTTTTTAAAGTAGTAAACACTAAGCCATGCCAATAATAACTGTGGCTCTTTAGTTCACCATCAATTTGGAAGCATTTGCAGCATCATTCAGGGAGCTACCAAAATAAAATATATAACACCCATGGAAAAGACAGCCAAGTTCAACACTACATCTAGGTCAGCCATAGCACAGCACAGCATAAAGCTCACATCACACTGCAGCTTAGCATCAATTTCAGAGGTGTACACAAAACTGCACCGTGTGGCACTTCCATTTCCTGCACCAGCTATGCCTTTGTTCTCTAAATGAGGTTGCAATTTCTTGCCAAATTAAGGGCAGTTTTGTATTATTACCTTATGCCCACGAAGCACTGAGTTCAGACTACCCAAACTCCCAACAGCCGACAGACAAGAGGCTTTCATTCCACCAGTTGAGGCTGGATTCATATCTAGTGTGTTCACTATGCCTCTAATCTTCCTCAACCATTTCTAACATGAGGTTTAAAATTTGTATGGAACCTCTTCAAGCTTTAATTAAAAAAAAAAGTAAAAGTCTTTGGAATGAAGAGCAAAATGACCGCCAAACCGATCACTGGAGGATCTGAGTATCTCAGCAACTGTTAAATGTTTCTGTATCTCGGTTATGCAATCCTCTAATTTTATCCAATTGCAAAATTAACTATGCACATCTCCAATACAAATGAAAGAGGTACCGTCTTCAGGAAAAAGTAGAAAATCTTTTCTCCTTTGTTTACAAACAAATGGCCCAGTGATGTAAATAGCATCAAAATGCAGTCACTTCAGCATGAAGCCATCCTGATGCAAATGCACACAGCTCAACATATAAAAATGACTAAGAGTTAAAACAAGTTCCTTCTAGTAGCCACCCAAGATAATGTTAGAAAACAACTGCTTTTGTTTCATCTGTAAACAGTCTTATCCAATATAGCGACCTACAGAAGTGACCTGTTTTATAGACCCCAGGCAACATATCAGCGCCCAATGATAAACAAAATAAAATATAAAAATGAATACCACTCAGTACAGCTGCGACTGCCGGGCAATTGTGCATCATCCCAACATTTTGCATGTTGGGCATAAGAAAATGTATTTAGCTTTTTATGCACTTACAGACCCTTATCCAAGCTGCCTGATCTTCAATCACATTTAGTGTCACCATCTGTTTTATTTTAACCTTATAAAAAGTTATTCAGAAAAATCAACATTGTTTTAAGTAACACTGCAGAATGTCTATTTAAATAACCAGAGGAGGTTCTTTTGAAAGTAATGGAGTGCACACCTTGAACTTAAACAAACAGAACTCATTACAGGGATGTAATTACAACTTTATATGTTGTAAAAAAAAGCACAGCTGCCAATTCACCAAACTACACCCATTCTCTTCCAGACAGAATAATGCTCACAAGAAAAAACAATATAAAGTGCTGCTTCACAGCCTAGTTATCAGAAAGTATTTCACATTTGCACCGATTGGATTTGTATATACATTTTAAATGAGCTCACTATATGTGCCTATTTTATGCCAGTAATCCCACAATGGATGGGTAAGTATGGGGATGTGTGACAGGTAAACTACATGCTTGCACGCACAGTTACAAATATGGCCTTTACCCAACATGAATATTACTGGCAGCACAAAGTGGGTTATTCTAACAAGGTTTACTCAAACATACCAAAATGATCTGTATTTTGCATTTCTTTTTAATTACAATGCAACAGGAAAACATATTTCTATAAAGACAAGTCAGATCACAGTGCACAAGGCAATAAAGAAGCAATTTACTGTAATGAACACTACCATAATGTACATGAATGTTACTACAAAAATGTGATCAGAAAACACAAACTCACAAAAATGATATTGAACTGGGAGGCAAGAAGCAAATCACAGTGAATTTGTCATTGACAAAGAAACTCTTTGTAGGTAAGAAACTGGAAAGTTTGTAATTGTCTGGTTCACATGACACCATATGTGTAGGCCTTTTTGGTCGCTGTGCAATTGATTGCATATATGGCTGAGTAACATCATCACACAAACACAAACATAAAACTGAGGCATTCACCTGATCTAGTAGGTGAATCTAAATAAAGCTGCTTTTATTATCGCACCAGGGCCACTACCTTGTGCTATATGGGTCTCTTGCATTCGGTAGCAACACCAAAGTAGACTTGCCAGATTTGTTAAGGCCTGAGGCTGGGAAGACTCAGTGACAAAAAAAAATGGGTCTTCATGGTGCCATTCCTGCCAAATCTGACACCTTTACTTTGGTGTTGCTGTTATTGCACAGGACCCAAGGGCTAATGTCACTAACAAAATATTAAAACAACTCAACAGCTGGCTGTTACTGTAACTACCTTTCTATATTTAGCATTCACAAGTTACTGTTTAAATGGCAGTCCATGTTCTGTTCACTATGCACTTTCATACTATTGGCTTTTTTATTCACATTTGGAGATAGTGACCTCTGGGCATATCCTCTTAAATGCACTGGATGTCAGCCTCCATAATCAAGCTGGGCTGTGCTGTCTAATACATTGATGCAGAGTGCAAATGCATGGATCAGCTCTTTGCATTTAACTTTTCTTGAACTGATGACCTGAACCTGGTAATAGATTTGTGTGTCCACATTTACTTCTGCCTATGACACTACTGCTTTCCAGCATGATGGGTCATTTTTAGAGTGTAGCTGACAAAGGGACAACCTGCCAACATGCTGCATTCCTCTAGTGTAAAAGTGCCTTAAACATTCAATAGATTAAAACACTCCTTCCTACTCCTCTCTCTCTCTCTCTCTCTCTCTCTGAGGAAAATAAAAATATTGGATGCAAATGAAACCTGTATAAAATATCAGCTAGTAACAGTTTATTTTTTTTAAAGAAAACAGCATTCTTGGATCCTACAAACATTTCAAGAGATAATGTCACATCAGTCACTGCAAAAATATATGACTGCAACAAATCGAAGCCTCTTAACATATCTTCACTTGTACCTTTGCTAAAAAGAAAAGCTCAGAGTAGCAGTCTGAATTTTGGCATCTAATTAGATCAGTTCACACAAAAACTGATTCTACCTTGAACAAAAGTAAATGGAATGGGCTCGATGCATGGAATGGCTTTCTCCCCATTCACACTTTAAACTGTCCTTTAAACTGTTCCAATAAGTAGGAAAGATACTTTGTTTTATTTGCTGATGGTCCTGAAAATGGTCTATGAACTCAGTGCTTTCATTATAGCAATAATCCTTATGCTATTTCATTAAGTTCAGATAAGAATAAAGTAACCTACCTGTGTACATGTCTGTACCCAATTAACATCACAGAGGACTGGAAACATAGCCTCAGGGGCTTTATCTACAATGAACCATCATAACCACACTGACCAGATATGACTAGCATTACAGTTAAGGAACAATGAGTGGAAATCAAGTTCAAAATATGCAATGTATTATACTCCTACTATTACTGAAGGAAAGTTTGGACCAAAAAGAATGTAAATGACAAAAATAGCACACGTGACAAAGTACTCACCAACATGTTGAAGTGATAGTTATTCACCAACATACTGAGGTGATTCAAAGTTTTCAAATCTTGCAAACCAGCTCACATGGGCTTAATTTTTCCTGTTCAACAAGACTCAAGTTGAAAATATTTTTAAATTGCCCAATTCATTCAAAAGTCCCAACTTACTGCAGACCTATGAGCATAAAATAAATTTCAAAGTTTATTCTTCCTGTTCTTTCCCTGAAAGCAATGTTCATGTGCAACAGATTGTCAGACACTGGTGAATAGAGCCTTCGTTCAGCTATTGTTCCAGTCTAATTATTTCCTAACTACATACCTTTTTTGTTCAGCCTAGAATCTACATAAATGAGTTTATCAAAACGGATCACAGCTAATATAAACAGAACTAGTATTTAGCCTTGATACAAGGTAACCGAGGTCTGCAGAACTCAGGAGAATGTGAGCATAGTCTTCGAATAAATTTGAAGAGCACACTACATCTCCCTGGAATGATACAGGCTACAATTGTATAATGCTATAGTCAATATTCTTGTACTCAGTTTTCTGACAGCAGAGTAGGACAAGTTCCCTTATTGTTTCAGCTGTTCAAGGTAATGATATTAGAAAACAGAACAACTTTAATTTTCCATTAATAATTGAACAGAATTTTCTTCACCTCCCTCCACCCAATCAAATTAATCTGCTCAGATAAGTGTAAAGAGTTTCACAGCGTAAGTTTACTAGTGTTCAGCTCTATTAATAAACACAAAAAACTGAAACACTTCCCTTTTCCCGGATCCGTAAAAATACTTCCAACAGAATTAAAGGGAAACTCAAATATGTCACCTAATAGGTTATTGGACATTAATTAAAAAATATAGATACTTGCCATTAATCAGTATGCCTGAAGCGAGTATACTGCGGAATTGAGAACAAATAAACTTGCAGTTATAGGGCACCTTATTGCATCCTCCGGACATTCCAACCGCTTTACAAATCAATGGATTACTTGTAAGTACAAGTTAGTAGTTTTGTAACCAACGTGGCAATGCATGTTTTGGGGGGGGGGGGGGGGGGGGGGAGGCGGGGAAGTGTGTATAGGGGGAGAGAGGAGAAAACTGATTCTGTTTTGGCATGACTCTGACATCATCACAAATTAAATCACCAGTATGGAGGATGCTTTGTGAAGATAAAAAAAGGGTAGGTCATGTTTGCCAAATGTTGGTGGACTTTTGTTTTTGCCCACTGCAGAGGTTTATTTGCAAGTTTTAATAATATGCCTCTGGGTCATTTTTCTGGAGTTTCCTTTCAGGTGCTGAACATAGAGCCATTTCATGCTGGGAATGGACTACCAAAAAACATCACACCTTGTTTACGGATTTCATACTTTAAAAGGGTCTTGTTTTTTTAAAATCCCCTTTCTGAATTAACCTAGGCTTCTAAAAAGTTAAATGAAAATGGTTTAGAAGAGCATTATCCACTCCTTGGAATTTTTTCACTCCGAGCTCTACAGCATCACACAACAACAGCAGTAAATCAAGAATGTAATGGTGGCAGCAAAGACTTTAGGAATAGATTTCGGCAAACAATTAGTAACCCATTGATCCGGGACCATTCTGCTTTAAGTCCTGTGTCTGCTTAATTTGTGGTCATTTATCTGGCTTCAAATCGCAATCTCTTGACATTAACCCTGCCTCCTCCATAAGTCATCTCTATTTAAGCCACAACTATTTAATGTCATGCATAATGCCGTCAAAACTTATTGCGATTGTAGGTGGATATTTTAAGATTCAAGATACCATCGTAATTTAGTACTCTATTGCTGTGATGTGGGAATTATAAACACAAGATTGATACTTCTAACGGCTGAATATAAATTCCCAGCCTCTGCGATCTGTAAACCAGAACGGAAAAACCAGGCAGCAGTTTCACTGCAACCAGTTTCTCCAAACTTCATGAGGAGGCCACCTGCCAAGATAGGTCTGCCAGCATCCAGATCAGTTCACTACTGGCAACTGGAAACTGGATTGTGTGGGGAAATTGCAAGTGCACTGGTTTCAAATTGCTGGTATAAAAGGGGTGTTCACCTCATAGCTACACTAATCCTGTTTGGGTTTTATTCATCAATAAAGCACACCAATTTAATTTTTGTTTTACAACAGAAGATTGAAAACAGATTTGTCATAATGCCATAGGAGAGTTTAGCCAACAAACTAAACACATTTCCTTTCTGCTAAGGCTAACTTTGCTGCATTCAGACTGCAGATTTGAATGTGACCTGCACTTGCATGGAGTCCAGGTTGACTCAACTGAAAATTACGGATTCTGTTCAAAAGCAGCGAATGGCAACAGCTCCACAATGTCAATGTAAGCAACAGCCAGAATTCCAGAGCTCTCTGGAAGAGCACGTTTGCATGCCAAGACATCACAACATAATTTCTCTTGGTGGTACATTTTCCAGAAGTGGTACTGGGCCTGGATATACTAGTGCTTCAGTGACAGACTGAGCAATCGCCCCCCAAAGAAAATTTAAATCACTCCCAAAGGGATCCCAAATCATAATCTGGTAATTTGTAGAAGTTAGTCTAAATGATAGTCCAAGCTAAGCACATTCAGTAGTACCGCAAACTCTTGTTGAAATGCAGTGAGCCCCAGATATTTACTTCGTGCATTTCTCAGACAGCATTTTCCCCACAACAGAACCCTTCTGAGACTCTTAGTAGCAGCTGAAAATAAATGGACTGGGGGGCAAGAGTGGAATGTTGTGTGACTGAATTGTTTGCCCCCCGAAAGTTGCCTGTAACGTTGCCAGATTTCGCATCTTAGAATGATTTCTGATGTCCATTTGCAGAATGCAGGACCTTCTCTGTCTCTTGTGTCCTATTTGAAAGATGTAGATTATTCAGACCTGGAGAGAAGGGGAACAAGTTTGAGTCTGTACAAAGCAAATAGTTTAATCAATAATGTACAAGTATTATCCCTGCATTTCAATCAGTGTATTGTTGTTAAAACGAGGAGTTCTGATAAAGGAACTCAATGATTATGTTTGGAGACAGTACAGGTGGCACAGGGTAGGCAATTCCTATGTGGATGTGCAGAAATAGTCATTTGAAATGTATCCTAGCTTAATAAAAGCAATTTTATATCCTTATGTAAACAAACCCTTTAGAACTGTAGCAGCAGTTCAGAACCAGAATTAAATAAATTGGCAATTTTTTTAATTTCAAAATTTATCACAATCAAAATCACAATGCTCATTGTACCCAGGAGGTATGTAGGAAATGAAGTAGCCACAAGAGCATCTGAACAACTCAATCAAACTGCTGCTTTGTAATCACTCCTATGGAAATATATTTCTTTGTTACAGCAGAATAAAATATTTTAAGGAACATCTATAAATGTAAGATACTATTATAATTTGAGTTTTGAGTTGATGGAAAGCAGTTTTGGGTCCACAAAAGTGGCAGTCTAACTCAGGAATCAGACCAGTAAAGCCAGGAGGTGCAAAAACCCCTGCAGCAGTCAGTTCTGTGGCTAGTGGAGTACAACTCCACCCCAGTACAAAGCCACATTTTGTATGTGCCCACAGAGCTCAAACTTACTTTTCAACTTCTTTTATTAAATGTTTTGAGAAAGTAGGTGCTACTCCCTGCTCTCTTCCAACATTAACATGAGCCACTCGGGGAGCAGAAATCCTTTGTGATCAACCTTAGTACTAGGTAGTCATAATGGGCAGTGTAACTTAGGTCTGACAGCGGTACCTTGTACCCCCCCACCCCACTAATCCGAGACCAACACTTAAAGTGTAACGGCAGCCTAAATGTTAGGTGGATCAATTTCTTTTAATGTAAAACACACAAAAGGGTTTAAGTATTAGTAATACAGAAAAGTAAAGATTTTGAGCTTCTTAATTTTATTATTGGATCTAGGAGAGTCAACAGATATTGGTCCTTACCTAAAGCTTTAAGCAGTTCTTCTCGAACAGCAGATGTGAATTTTCTGATCAGGCACAGAGTCGTTACCACAGCAAATAACATATTGTATGAGAGTACAATGTAAAAATTGCCAAGCCAGTTGAACCTTCCAAAGTCTCCAAGTAGGTCAAATCTGGTTATTCCTGTTAAAAACAAGTATTGCCGAAAAAGGAGAAAAATCAAGGAGGTCCCACACAGAGTATGTAACAGATTAACATTGACAGATTCCCCAATACAAATATACATTTCTGCTCATCAAAAAGCAAGTATCATACACCAAGAACAATGCTTGTAACACTTGGGAGCCTGCAGTCAAATAGAATTTCATAAGGCTACGTTTAGCAGTTACATCATTAATGAGAAGAATGACAAAGCAATACTCAAAGGCTCATGGATCTGGTAAATAGAGATTGCTGTCCAAAATGCCAAATTGCACTAGGTATTATGCATAATTTATTTCCCTCCAGTCTTCTGCTCAAAATGCAGGGGTTAGAATTTGCCTTGGGAATTGGAGGTAGTTCAAAACAGGCTGTATCGCTTTGGCCGCCCGTTATATGCCCCAGCTTGATATTCAGTTTCACTGAAGTCAATGGAACGGAGTATCGGGCTGGGCATCTAACAGGCAGCCAATGCAATACTGCCTGTTTTGAACTAGCGCCAAAGATGAATTTCTAGCCACAGACTCTCACTGGGGTATCGCTTCCCAAGCTTCAACACGTTTTTGATCCCTCATTCTAGTGACCATTCTTTGGTGCGAATCAAAACTCTACTTCAGTAGGCTTTTTGAACACAGAAGGCATCACAGCCAAATCCAATTCTGTCTTCATATACTTTCCCACACATGCAATTTCCAGCAACAGTTACTAGAAAGCAATGAGGAGTTGGAACCCAGCTGATTTTTCTTCTCACTGCCCAAGAGACATGGACATCAATTGTGGCACCCCAACTACTGCACTGAGATCAGCTAACTCAGCACAGACCGTTTGATGGTAGAAATTGTGATGTTACGCTGCTGGTGTGGAGCCTTGCTAGGTTCACAAATGATGTGTATAATAGGATCTACAATGTTGAAACTCTATCTCAGACCCCTGCTCGCACATACAGAGCTGTGCAAATTCTTCCCTTTGGTCGATGTGGCTTAGGGTGACAATAGGCAATGCCTTTATCCACTTAGACCACACAGAAAACCAAATCTTTTTCTGACTGAATCGCATGGGGAAAAAAAAGTTTATTAAAACATTGGACAGTAAAATCCATATACTAAATTGTATGGGCACTGCAGGCTGGCATTCTACCAAAGGAGTAGCATCCCTCAGTAAATCAACCCAATACCCTTCTACTTGATTATGGCAAAGCGAGAACAGTGCACTTGATGTCAATCTTCTATACTGCAATGGCTTAAGAATACACTGGACCATAACAACTGCCACTGCTTCCAAATAAAGGTAAATGTTAGTGATACAAAATAAATAAGGGAAGAAAAAACTACTAGTAGGAATCTGAACACGTTAATGCTTTGTAACAGTCATCTAAAAATATACGTGCAAGTACTCCATCACGTATATGTAATGATATCAAATAACTGTTCATATGATGAAATGCCTATTGTGAAATATATACATTCTGTTGAGTAGATGCTGAAATTATTGGTACTTCGTACCTAGGTTTTAAAAGTATGAAAGTTTGATTTTAATAGAAACAGAAAAAGTATAATTATTTCATACCTGCCCTGAAATTTCTATCAAGAGTCTGGTCTAGTTTCCATAACCTCAAATTAAAACTAAATTACTATTACACTAGTAAGGAACAAAGAGGGTTGATGTCATGTATACGGACTTCAAAAGGCGTTTGATAAAGTACCACATAATAGATTGGTTAGCAAACTTGAAGCCCATGGAATTAAAATGGCAGAGGCAGTGTGGATACAAAACTGGTTAAGAGACAGAAAGCAGAGAACAGTTGTTTTTCCAGACTGGAGGGACAGTGGTTTCCCCCAGGGGTCGGTATTAGGACCACTGCTATTTTCGAACATAAGAGCTAGGAGCAGGAGTAGGCCATATGGCCACTCAAGCCTGCTCCGCCATTCAAGATGATCATGGCTGAAGTTTTACATCAACTCCACTATCCCACCCGATCCCCATATCCCTCGACTCCCTTAGTGCCCAAAAATCTCTCTTAGTCTTGAATATACTCAAAACGACTGAGCATCTACAGCCCTCTGCAGTAGAGATTTCCAAAGATTCACATCCCTTTGAGAAATTTCTCCACATCTCAGTCTTAAATGGCCAACCCCTTATCCTGAGACTATGGCCCCTAGTTCTAGACTCTGGTGTGGTCTCACCAAAGCCCTACATTATTGCAGCAAGAATTCCTTACTCTTCTACTCCAACCCTCTTGCAATAAAGGCTAACATACCATTTTGCCTTCTTAATTGCTTGCTGTTCCTGCATGTTAACTTTCTGTGATTCATATACAAGGACACCCAAATCCCTCTGAAGACCAATATTTACTAGTCTCTCAGCTTTAAAAAATATTCTGCTTTTCCATTCTTCCAACCAAAGTAGATAGTTTCACACTTCCCCACATTATACTCCATTTGCCACCTTCTTGCCTAATCAGTTGACCAGTCTATATCCCTTTGCAGACACTTTGTGGCCTCCTCACAGCTTACTTTCCCACCTAGCTTTGTATCGTCAGCAAACTTGGATATATTACACTCAGTCCCCTCATCTAAATCATCAGTATCAATTGTAAATAGCTGAGGCCCAAGCACTGATCCTTGCGGCATTCCACTAGTTACACCCTGCCATCCTGAAAAATGACCCGTTTATTCCCAATTAATATATTACCCCCACACCTATGAGCTATAATCTTGTGCAACAATCTTTTGTGTGGCACCTTATCAAATGCCTTCTGAAAATCCAAGTATATTACATCCACTGGTTCACCCCTTATCCATCCTGCTAGTTACACTCAAAAATCTCTAACACGTTTGCCAAACATGATCTCCCTTTCATAAAACCGTGTTGACACTGCCTATATTAATGACCTGGACTTGGGTATACAGGGCATAATTTCAAAGTTTGCAGATGACACGATAGTCGGAAATGTAGTAAACAGTGAGGAGGATAGTAACAGACTTCAGGAGGACATAGAACAGACTGGTGAAATTGGCAGACACATGGTAGATGCAATTTAACGCAGAGAAGTGTGAAGTGCGGTACTTAGGTAGGAAGAATGAGGAGAGGCAATATAAACTAAATGGTACAATTCTAAAGGGGGTGCAGGAACAGAGAGACCTGGGGGTTTACGCACACAAATCTTTGAAGGTGGCAGGACAAGTTGAGAATGCAGTTAAAAAAACATACGGGACTCTTGGCTTTATAAACAGAGGCATAGAGTACAAAAGCAAGGAAGTTATGCTAAATCTTTATAAATCACTGGTTAGGACCCAGCTGGAGTATTGTGTCCAATTCTGGGCACCACACTTTAGGGAGGACATCAAGGCCTTAGAGAGGGTGCAAAGAAGATTTATGAAAATGGTGCCAGGGATGAGGGACTTCAGTTATATGGAGAGACTGGAGAAGCTGGAATTGTTCTTCTTAGAGCAGAGAAGGTTAAGGGGAGATTTAATAGAAGTGTTCAAAATCATGAAGTATTTTTTTTTATATAGAGTAAATAAGGAGATATTATTTCCAGTGACAGAAAGGTCAATAACCAGAGGACACAGATGTAAGGCAATTGGTAAAAAAACAGAAGTCACACGAGGAGAATTTTTTTTTACGCAGCGAGTTATGAAGATGTGGAATGCACTGCCTGAAAGGGTGACGGAAGCAGATTCAATAATAACTTTCAAAAGGAAATTGTATAAACACTTAAAGGGGAAATATTTGCAGGGCTATGGGGAAAGTGCAGGGGAGTGGGACTAATTAGATAGCTCTTTCAATGAGCCAGCACAGGCATGATAGGCTAAATGGCCTCCTTCTGTGCTGTATCATTCTATGCTTCTACTATTAGCAAACCAACTTTTAGTTAAAATAAAGTGCCGTTGATATCTATTTTATTAGATTCTCTACGCTATTAATAAATCACAATATAGGATGCTGTAATCCAATTACTGATACCAAAAGGAGCTGGACTTTAAAAGAATATATCAAGGCAGCCCAAATAATTTTTTTTTTTTTTTTTTTTTAAACTTAAAATGTTGGGAATTTGAAATCAATGCTGGACATGAACAACCGCTCCCTCAACATCGAATAGAAATGACAGGTTAGGAATAGACCCTGTATTCTATGTATTACCAGTGTTTTCTGTTTTTACATTAAGGCAGACTTCTTTCATAAAACAGAACAGCTGATTGAGTTTGTACAAAAATCCTTTAAGAGTTCATTCTACTGCATCTACGATAATGACAGATGAGAAAAGAAAGCTCTCCAGTAAGCCACAGATCTATTACTTGGCCTAGCTTTAACTCATGTCAAGCAAAAAAATAATAAAGATCTGACTCCTTGGAAAAAAGCCAGTAAGAAAATATGTTGTCATTTGATATGTTTTAGGCTAGTGAGGTCTAATGACCTAACTATACATAGATTCAGGTATATCCCGTATAGAATTCTGATTGAATTAAAAACCCACTTGCTGCACATTCATGGAATACCTGTTCAATATTCTCCTCCCAGTCAAAAAAACATAATAGGAACACAAGGGAGGAGTAGGCCATTCAGCGCCTCAAGCCTGTTCTATCATTCAGTGAGAAGATGGCTGATCCATATTCTAACTGAATTTACCCATCTTGGCTCCATTTCCCTTAATAACCTTGGCTAGAAAAAAAGTCCATCACTCTCAGATTTAAAAGCATTAATTGAGCTGATAGAGCGATAATTTGCTGGGTTAGAACTGTCCTGTTGTGTGCAGATAGGACATACCTTGGCAATCGTCCACATTAAGAACACTCTTCATCAGCTTTGTATGAGAAAAGGGTTAGTTGTTACAAACTCTCAAGTATTTCAGCATATGTCTAACAGTGTACATCATAAAGTACATTTTCTTAATTTTGAAGTTATTTAAGTAATTTGTAAGACTTCCATTTCAACTGGAAATGCTTATAAAAATTCCACACAGAATAAAAGATTCTGAGAATCATTCAGAAGTAGCCAACATGTCTAAAGCTTACACAGGGACTTGCAAGCAACTAAAGGGCTTGATTTTACATACATATAGAAAGTAATAAAATAGCTCCAGTGTAAAAATAGGTTTGCTATTTTAGTGCTTTGCCAGAATCAGCCAGGAACTGCCTCTGGGGTGGGGGGCAGTATTGATCACTAGGCCCCAGCCTTTCTTGCTCACTTTTTACCGCGACTTTCTCATAATTGGAGGAGGCCTACTCTCTCCTCCCCCACCTCCCACTCCGGTGAACCTGATGCCCCAGACCGACCCCCTGCCGCAGTACAAATACGAGACAAGGCCGGACTTCCTCCCTCAGCCTAAGGCCTGGGCCCCGACACCGCCCCCTCCCCGCTCTTTGGCCGACCCCTTATTCTGAGACTGAGATCCCTAGTTCTAGACTCCCCAGCCAGGGAAACATCCTCCCAGCATCTACCCTGTCAAGCCCCTGTAAGAATTTTGTATGTTTCACTGAGATCACCCCTCATTCTTCTAAACTCTGGGGAATATAGGCCTAGTCTACTCAATCTCTCATCAAAGGACAATCCTCCCAGCCCAGGAATCAGTCTGGTGGACCTTCATTGTACTCCCTTCTAAGGCAAGTATATCCTGCCTTAGGTAAGGAGACCAAATCCATTGAATCTTCAAAGTGCATATCATTGGATGAGGGCAGAATTGATGCCTCTGCCATCCCGCCCCTCAATACCTTGAATGAGGTACCAGAGGCTGCCATGTGGTTTGGCTGGAGTCAGTGGCAATAAGAATCCCAGAACTTTTAGAACAGGAGGCCTCGGAAATGTAGTAAACAGTGAGGAGAATAATATTTTACACAACGAGTTGTTATGATCTGGAATACACTGCCTGAAAGGGTGGTGGAAGCAGATTCAATAACAACTTTCAAAAGGGAATTGGATAAATACTTGGAAAAATTTGCTGGGCTTTGGGGAAAGAGCAGAGGTAATTGGATAGCTCCTTCAAAGAGCTGGCACAGGCATGATAGGCCGAATGGCCTCCTTCTGTGCTGTATAATGCTAGGATTCTATTTTAGTGCTTGTGGATCATTTTAAGACGCGTGTTTGTGCTAGTCCTAAGTATTTTGCCATTGTGTAGCTATAATACAATACTGAAGGGTTAAATTAATCATAAATGGAAATTGGAGAGGGAAAGACTTAAAAAATAGCATTAAAATGCTTTTATTACACCACGTTTGTACTAATGGTACAGACTATACCACTGTAAACAGAAGAGAGTAAGATGGCACAACAGTAATGAACCTTAGACCAATACAAATGCAAACTACCAATATTTGCTACCTGCATGTTTCAGCATTAAAATGTCTATTGCACAGCAATCACACTGTACATATTAAATCCATAATGTGATCTAGACATCTGCACATTTTGCAAGACAGTCACAAATGATTTGTGAATAGAAAACACTTCTCCCTTGATTTAAATTATCGTATATTACATTACCACATTCAATAGTGCTTCACCTTCAGAGCAGGTTCAAATGCCACCAGTTCGCCCACAGCATCGAGGTGAGCATGATGCTTTGTAGATCGCTTAGCAGGTAAATGAGAGATCAGTGCATGATGGAGTGAAGTGTCAGTTTTCTGGCACCCCACCAAGCATATAGGCTAGGAAGAGATGCTATTTATAATAAGTGCCTTGCAGTGTTGGCTGCTGCTGGGACTTGAACTCAATGACGAAGCTCTAAGGCAAATGTTAAATGCAGCACCAAAAGATCAAGATAAGCCAATATTTTAGAGCACTCTGATGAGTGAAGATTGTCAGTTTTGTCACACTAGTGTGTGCATGGCTGACTACATTTCAGCCCGAGAAAGATTACCCCATTTCAAATCTTTAAATATATTTTTACGGTAGAGCGTGGAAATGTTAAAAAATCCTCATTAAGTAATGGTATTCATTGCTAGCAATCTATTCGAGCTAGTGAAATGAAGCCCACATTTTTTTTTTTTTTTTTTTAAACAGTTGAATTTTCCATCTACAGTATATATTTAAAACATTTATGCTTAGTGTACATCTTTAATCCTTAGGAAAGTTTATGTCAGCTGTGTATCACACAGGGAAAGTGTCCTTCACACTTGCACCTCAAAGAATCACTGTCCGCTAAGTTTGCTGTGCTTAATCTTACATATAGGCAAGTAGGAAAAAAAAAAGACTTGCATTTACACAGCGGCTTTCACGACCACAAGATGTCCCAAATCGTTTTACAGCCAATGAAGTCATAGTGATAGAGGAGGTAGTTGAGATATTAGATGGGATAAAAATTGATAAAGATGAGATGCTAGAAAGGCTGGCTGTACTTAAAGTAGATAAGTCAACAGGACTGGATGGGATGCAGAGGGAAGTAAAGGTGGAAATTGCAGTGGTACTGGCCATAATCTTGCAATCCTCCTTGGATACGGGGGTGGTGCCAGAGGACTAGAGAATTGTAAATGTTACACCATTGTTCAAAAAGGGTGTAAGGATAAACCCAGCGACTACAGACCAGTCAGCTTAACCTCAGAGGCAGGGAAGCTTTTAGAAACGATAATCCGGGACAAAATTAACAGTCAATTGGACCAGTGTGGATTAATTAAGGGAAGTCAGCAAGGATTTGTTAAAGGCAAATCGTGTTTAACTAACTTGATTGAATTTTCTGATGAGCTAACAGAGAGGGTTGATGAGGGCAATGTGGTTGATGTGGTGTACATGGACTTCCAAAGGAGTTTGATAAAGTGCCACATAATAGGCTTGCCAGCAAAGTTGAAACCCATGGAATAAAAGGGACAGTGGCAGCATGGATACGAAACTGGCTAAGTGACAGGAAACAGAGAGTAGTGGTGAACGGTTGTTGTTTTGGAGTGGAGGAAGGTATACAGTAGTGTCCCCCAGGGGTCGGGTTCTAGGACCACTGCTTTTCTTGATATATATTAATGACTTGGATGTGGGTGCACCAGGTACAATTTCAAAATTTGCAGATGACACAAAACTTGGAAGTATTGTGAACAGTGAGGAGAATAGGGATAGACTTCAAGAGGACATAGAAAGGCTGGTGAAATAGGCGGACACGTGGCAGATGAAGTTTAACGCAGAAAAGTGCAAAGTGATCTATTTTGGTAGGAAGGCGAGGCAATATAAACTAAAGGGTACAATTCTAAAGGGGGTGCAGGAACAGAGACACCTGGGGGTATATCTGCACAAATCGTCAAAGGTGGCAGGGCAGGCTAAGAAAGCGGTTAAAAAAGCATACGGGATCCTGGGCTTTATAAATAGAGGTCATGATGTGGAGATGCCGGCGTTGGACTGGGGTGGACAAAAATGAGAAGTCGCACAACACCAGGTTATAGTCCAACGGATTTATTTAAAATTACAAGCTTTCGGAGCTGTCGCCCCTTCTTCAGGTAGGGTAGCTGTGAGAGAATCTCCCAGAATTCACAATATAAACACAGAAAAAATGTATTCAAATCTTTCCCTACATCAAAGACACACTAAGAGCACAGCCAAGACAATGAGATGTGTCCCAGGGGGTCCAACGTGTCAAAACACCTGCTGGCTGCATATCCTCTCCATTTGGGTTTAAAAAAAAAACCTGTAAAGACCGGCCATGATGTCAAGTCACGTTCTGTATCGTGACATGAACCCGATATCGCGATTGAGGCCATCCTCATGAGTGCGGAACTTGGCTATCAGTTTCTGCTCTATGATTTTGCGCTGTCGTGTATCCCGAAGGCCGCCTTGGAGAACGCTTACCCGTAGATCCGAGGCTGAATGCCCCTGACTGCTGAAGTGTTCCCCGACTGGGAGGCAACCCTCCTGCCTGGCGATTCCCAGTCGGGGAACACTTCAGCAGTCAGGGGCATTCAGCCTCGGATCTGCGGGTAAGCGTTCTCCAAGGCGGCCTTCGGGATACACGACAGCGCAAAATCATAGAGCAGAAACTGATAGCCAAGTTCCGCACTCACAAGGATGGCCTCAATCGCGATATCGGGTTCATGTCACGATACAGAACGTGACTTGACATCATGGCCGGTCTTTCCAGGTTTTTTTTTTAACCCAAATGGAGAGGATATGCAGCCAGCAGGTGTTTTGACACGTTGGACCCCCTGGGACACATCTCATTGTCTTGGCTGTGCTCTTAGTGTGTCTTTGATGTAGGGAAAGATTTGAATACATTTTTTCTTTGTTTATATTGTGAATTCTGGGAGATTCTCTCACAGCTACCCTACCTGAAGAAGGGGCGACAGCTCCGAAAGCTTGTAATTTTAAATAAATCTGTTGGACTATAACCTGGTGTTGTGCGACTTCTCATTTTTATAAATAGAGGCATAGAGTACAAAAGCAAGTAAGTTATGATGAACCTTTATAAAACACTGGTTCGGCCAGAACTGGAGTATTGTGTCTAATTCTGGGCACCGCACTTTAGGAAGGATGTGAAGGCTTTCGAGAGGGTGTAGAAAAGATTTACAAGAATGGTTCCAGGGATGAGGGACTTCAGTTATGTTGATAGACTGGAGAGGCTGGGGCTGTTCTCCTTAGAGCAGAGAAGATTGAGAGGAGATTGGATAGAGGTGTTCAAAATCATGAGTTGTCTAGACAGAGTAGATAGAGAGAAACTGTTCCCATTGGTGGAAGGGTCAAGAACCAGAGGACACAGATTTAAGGTGATTGGCAGAAGGTCTAAAGGCGACATGAGGAAAAACTTTTTTTTTTTTTTTTTTTAAACAGCGAGTGGTTATGATCTGGAATTCACTGCCTGAAAAGCTGGTGGAGGTAGATTCAATTGTGGCTTTCAAAAGGGAATTGGATAAGTACCGGAAGGAGAAAAAATTGCAGGGCGACAGGGAAAGGGCGGGAGGGAGTGGGACTAACTGAAGTGCTCTTGCAGAGAGCCGGCACGGGCTCGACAGGCTGAACTTTGTTGTAACGATTCTATGATTCTAAGTACTTTTTGAAGTGTAGTCACTGTTGTAATGTGGGAAACGCGGCAGCCAATTTGCACACAGCAAGCTCCAACAGCAAACAGCAATGTGATAATGACCAGATAATCTGTTTTTGTTATGTTTATTGGCTAGGACACCATGGATAACTCCCCTGCTCTTCTTTGAAATAGGGCCATGGGATCTTTTACGTCCACTTGAGAGAGCAGATGGGGCCTCGGTTTATTGTCTCATCTGAAAGACGGCACCTCCGACAGTGCAGCACTTCCTCAGTACTGCACTGGAGTTTCAGCCTAGGATTTTGTGCTCAAGTCTCTGGAGTGGGACTTGAACCCACAACCTTCTGACTCAGAGGCGAGTGTGCCAACAACTGAGCCACTGGCTGACACCCTAAAGCTGCAATTATAAACTGGTGGGAAAAACATCTTTGACAATTTAAGGCATGAAACAAATGAGGTTGTTTTGGTTAAGGAGGTATTTTTTGCAGTTGTTCAGCGAGACATTTTGTACTGGGGCCAGAAATTTATGAGGCATTTTGATGCCGAGTTCAGAGTCAGTTAGCCAGATCTAGACTACGGCAAATTACATTCAAGGTCCAAAACCATAAAATATTCAAGAGTGGGAAAATACTCGCCAGCAGAGTGTTGCACCAAGACTATTCAGTAACAACTACAAACCTACCATCAGAAGGGGAAGAAGTCAAACACGAAAATAATAAAGAAGAAAAATTTTGATGATGGAAGAATACACACAACAAAAAGTTGTTGAGCAAATACTGCAAACCCTTTGTGGATTACAGAGCCAAAAAATGTACTTTGTATGCAATATACATAACTGAGAATAAAATGTTTTGTAGTTAGAAGAACTATTACTTGCATCTTAAGCATTTTCAGAAGTAATGAATCAATAGTCTAAATATAGCAGAGGGGCCTGTATCTTTCAGTTACAGTAAAGTGTGTAATATTTTTACTTGTCAGTGACATATGTTGCCTCAGTAAATATGATTACAAAGTTTTTACAGCACAGAAACAGGCTATTCGGCCCAATAGGTCCATGCTGGTGTTTATGCTCCACCTCTCGTCATCTAACCCCATCAGCATATCCTTCTATTCCTTTCTCCCTCTTATCTAGCTTCGCCTTGAATGCATCTATGCTATTCGCCTCCACTACTCCCTGTGGTATCGAGTTTCACATTCTAACCACTTACTGGATAAAGAAGTTTCTCCTGAATTCCCTAATAGATGGATTATCCAACGTATTATAGCGATGTGCAATCCGCTACTGCATTTAAGCTGGAAGGTAGGAAGCTGTGTATGTGAAGGTTGAAGTACCTTCAAGAAATGAGGCCGACAATTCTGATTCTAGATAATCCAGCGCACACTCTCATTCATTCAACCACCACATACAAATGAATTACACCAAAGTAGTATAATAAGGAAAGCCAGAATTGACACAGCACTAGTCACCCTGAGGTCTCAAATCCAGACAGAAATGCTTTGAGAAACTAAGTAGATTATTCCATTTAACTGACTTGTAGATAGAATAATATGCAGTTTCTTTAGACTGTGAGGGAGAGTCAGAAACAGGCCATTCAGCCCAACAGGTCCATGCCGGTGTTTACACATCTTGTCAATTCTCTACATTTATATTTGTACATATAACTAAAAGAGTTGTAGTTGTATCATATGTAATAGTTTAAAGTTTTATTACCAAATTAAATAAACAATTACACCTCTATAAAGGAAGTCGAGGCTTTTAAAATGTCAAACAAAATTATTGTTTCACGCAAGAGAAAGCATATGGTTGCAGACAAAGCTTAGAGACTGGGTTAAACACAAGTGTGATCATTTTCAAATTCAGGAAATTAAGAGCACACCCAGCATGTGCTCAGATTGGCCAGACAAAATCATGTAAAGATCAAGCTTCAAGTTCTTAAGAGTTATAATGGGATGAGTGAAAGGCTCAACTGTGCGGTTCTCACAAACTTGAAAACCAGTGGTATTCTCACACTGAGATAAGAGCGTCAAGCTGCAATGGTTGTCATGTGAAACCTCAAGTTGTGAACCTAGAAATAAAAGATTGCCAGTAAAGAATGGCTGGGACACTAAATGCTAAAGGATTGAAAAAATTATTCTGGCAACAAGAAACACATTGAAAACAAAATATTAAAGGGAAGCAATGTGAAAGCTTTTCTGGATGCCAATCAATTACACGAGGAACGAAATTGCATCACTCCTCTCATAAACCATGCAATCAAATGGTGGCTCCGAAGACATATCCTATATAGCTCTTATTTTTGTATCAAAAGATCCTGTCTTTTAGCTAGCACGTTATACCAGGTTTATTGTCTCTTAAGAATCATTCACAAGGAAATAGAGCAAATGAAATAATTCATTGTCCAATAGCTTTCCCTTAAGCGGGGAATCTAAATCAGCATGGGTGTCAGTCACAACTGATACATGCATGACAGGAAGAGATGGAGAAAACTAGCTTAGATTGGAGTCTGTGACTTGTAAAGTAACTAGACAAGGTCAAGGTTGATTCAGGAAGTGAGTCAGGTGACACTTCCTTTGTTACAGTGCCCGCCAAAGCTCCTTTAGTGGAGGTCTCACCCAATACAAAAGTTATTTTCCTCCCCACGAAAGAGCAAGCAATACTTTGCTCCAGTCTATCCTGATGATAACCTGCATCATCATCATCATAGAGTCATAGAGTTATACAGCACAGAAAGAGGCCTTTCGGCCCATCGTGTCCGCGCCGGCCATCAAGCCCTGTCTATTCTAATCCCATTTTCCAGCACTTGGTCCGTAGCCTTGTATGCTATGGCGATTCAAGTGCTCATCTAAATGCTTCTTGAATGTTGTGAGGGTTCCTGCCTCTACCACCCTTTCAGGCAGCGAGTTCCGGATTCCGACCACCCTCTGGGTGAAAAAGTTTTTCCTCAAATCCCCTCTAAACCTCCTGCCCCTTACCTTGAAACTATGCCCCCTGGTTATTGACCCTTCTACTAAGGGGAAAAGTTCCTTTCTATCTACCCTATCTATGCCCCTCATAATTTTGTACACCTCAATCAGGTCCCTCCTCAGCCTTATCATTATCATCCCAACCTGCTGAGCCAGTGCAGACTGACTCAATCCATGCGTATGGAGGACTAGCCACAATCCCTGCTCGGTTCTCTTTCTGGCATTTCTGTCTTGAATGTAAGCTGCACTCCAAGGTCTTGATAAAGTGTGGTGAATCAAGGAAGATAAGTGGGTCAATCATTCTCAATGAGCCTTCATTGGGATTATGAATCAGATCAGATACTGCAAGAAGTTATGAAACATTTGAAGATACAATATAAACAACAATCACTCATGGTGTTTGTTGTAATGAACCAGTAGTCTAATAAGCAACTTTGAACTCCAGATGTTAAAATAAAAGGAAATGATAAAATGAGTAAAAGGAAATGCTCTGAAGATATTACATTAGAGCAGATCCTGAACCCAAACAGCAAAAATGAAATAAAGGAAGTAAATTAATTAAAAGAAAAATGCAGACATGCACTTCCATACTTATGCATCAAACTGTTTTTTATCTACTGAAAGACTCAAGCAAATGGTGAGTTTGAAGAAAATGTTCTTTGTGCTTAGCAGCAGCTGGAGTGCGTTGACAGAGAAAAAGAGGTGAAATTTGAAAAGAAGACTATCAAGTGTTATGTACTGGAGAAGATCACATGGTTGCAAGGTGGATGGAAATGTTTCAATGGAACAATGCATTATTTATGATCAAACATGTATATCCCTGTCATGGCATCTTGGATAGTGATATCTATGATAACAATGAAGTTGGCAGTAGAGGAATTTGAATGTGCTGGAAAAAAAAGAGTCAGTCATGACATGACATGACATTCAAACTTCAAACTCTTGAATAAGGGGGAAAATATCCTTCTGGCATTTGTCCCAACCCTCACCTTTATACAAAGCTGCTAACATACAATGTGGTTCAAAAACACTTTCATTTTTAACTTAAGCATACAATGTACTTAATCCACCGCAGAATAGATGTACTATGGCAGAAGACAGTGCTTTATTTAAATGCTTTTATGTATATGCTAACAAAAAGAACTATTACAGCTGCAGAATTTTACAGTTTAATGAAAAGGGCCATTAAAATAAATCAGTGTTTGGAATACATCTGCTAGACACAACATGTTGCTTCTTCCTAGACAGATTTACTTAATAAAAGAAGAAATGATCGGATATATTTGATTAATTCCATAATTTGACGCTCCCAGTTGGGAAGACGTGCTCGAAGGGAGCATGGGTCAGAAATAAGGCTACAGCAATATAGCCATGATTCTCCGACCATGCTCAGCACAGTTCCCTGCTGGGAGTGCTGCCCTTATATCCTAATTATATCAGTCATGAACAGATGCCTGTAGAAAGGAAAATGGAAAAATTTGATAAGCTGCTGAAGGGCCATAAAACAAACACATGGGGCTCCTCTATACTTTGATGAGTTCAGTGGAAAATAATAAAAATGAATTTAACAAATGAAAGACTAAACTTCAAGAAAAGGCCTGCAATGTCATTTCTGTTATTAATTACGAAGTCACAGAGTAAATTACATTTCTAGAATGGCAGTCAGAATGCTACTGCAGTATTCCACAGCTACATTACTACCATGAACATAATCGCCCATATTTTATGGTCAGTGACAAAGTGACGCCGCTCAGCACTGACCTTGAAGAAAGCTAGCTACAAAGATCTAATGATCTCTGTGGCGTGGGTTTCACCTTTCTCGACGTTAATTTCATTCTGGCACCGTGTATAGGGGACCTCCGGCGTCCAGCAACAGTGATGTCATGAAGCAGGCTAAGCAGCCAATCACATTGCAGAATTCTCAGACAGCAAACCAGGATGTAAAAAGCACTGATTAACCTTCACCTTTTAATCATTTTACAGAGAGTGAAATAAAGATTGGGACATACACATGGGATTAAGGTAGTAGCTGAAATAGCATAAGCAAACTTAATTTTTTATTATTTTAAAAATCTATGGGAATTTGTATCATAATAGGAGAAATTTGACATTCCACAAATATAAAATTCGTTTTTCAGGGCCAGAGAGGTTGTTCAGCAGTAATTATGATTTAGTACGCCTTTAAAAACCCAGTTACACCTCAGTCAACAAGGCTTAACTTTCAGGGTTTTTTTTTTTTACAGTGAGATTACAGCGTAAAAAGTTGAAGTTCATAGAATCATAGAAGATAGAAGCAGGAGTAGGCCATTCGGCCCCTCTAGCCTGCTTCGCCATTCAATGCGATCATGGCTGATCATCCAAATTCAGTACCCTGTCCCTGCTTTCTCCCCATATCCCTTGATCCCTTTAGCCTTAAGAAATATATCCAACTCCTTCTTGAATATATTTAATGAATTGGCCTCTACTACCTTCTGTGGCAGAGAATTCCACAGGTTCACCACTCTCTGGGTGAAGAAATGCCTCCTCATTTCTGTCCTAAATGGCTTACCCCTTATCCTTAGACTGTGACCCCTGGTTCTGGACTCCCCGACCATCAGGAACATCCTTCCTGCATCTAGTTTGTCCTGTCCTGTCAGAATTTTATAAGTTTCAATGAGATCCCCTCTCATTCTTCTAAACTCCAGCGAGTATAAGCCCAATCGACCCAATTTCTCTTCATACGTCATTCCTGCCATCCCAGGTATCAGCCTTGTGAATCTTCGCTGAACTCCTTCCATGGCAAGAACATCCTTCCTCAGATAAGGCGACCAAAACTGCACACAGTACTCAAGGTGTGGTCTCACCAAGGCCCTGTACAACTGCAGCAAGACATCCTTGTTCCTGTACTCAAACCCTCTCACTATGAAGGCCAACATACCATTTGCCTTCTTAACCGCCTGCTGCACCTGCATGCTTACCTTCAGCGACTGGTGCACAAGGACACCCAGGTCTCATTGCACTTCCCCTTCTCCCAATCTATTGCCATTCAGATAATAATCTGCCTTTCTGTTTTTGACACCAAAGTGGATAACCTCGCATTTATCCACGTTATATTGCATCTGCCACGCTTCTGCCCAATCACCCAACCTGTCCAAATCATCCTGGAGTTTCTCGGCATCCTCCTCGCAGCGCACACGCCCACCCAGTTTTGTGTCGTCTGCAAACTTGGAGATATTACATCTAGTTCCCTTGTCTAGATCATTAATATATATAGTGAATAGCTGGGGTCCAAGGACCGATCCCTGCGGTACTCCACTAGTCACTGCCTGCTACTCGGAAAAAGACCCGTTTATTGCAACTCTTTGCTTTCTGTCTGCCAACCAGTTCTCTATCCAAGTCAATACCTTGCCCCCAATCCCATGTGCCTTAACTTTACACGCTAATCTCTTATGTGGGACCTTATCAAAAGCCTTTTGGAAGTCCAAATACACCACATCCACTGGTTCTCCCTTATCTATTTTACCAGTTACATCCTCAAAAAATTCCAGTAGATTAGTCAAGCATGATTTACCTTTTGTAAATCCATGTTGAGACTTTGTCCGATCCTGTCACTGTTTTTCAAGTGCTCAGCTATTACATCTTTTATAATGGACTCTAGCATTTTCCCCACTACTGATGTCAGGCTTACCGGTCTATAATTCCCCGTTTTCTCTCTACCACCTTTTTTGAATAGTGGGGTAACATTAGCTACCCTCCAATTCATGGGTACTGTTCCAGAGTCTATAGAATTTTGGAAGATGACCAGCAATGCATCTACTATTTCTAGGGCCACTTCCTTAAGTACCCTAGGATGTAGATTATCAGGCCCTGGGGATTTATCGGCCTTCAATCCCGTCAATTTCCCTAACACTATTTCCCTACAAATACTGATTTCTTTCAGTTCCTCCCTCTCATTAGACCCTATGTTCCCCGACATCTCTGGGAGGTTATTTGTGTCCTCCTTTGTGAAGACAGAACCAAAGTATGTATTTAATTGATCTGCCATTTCTTTGTTCCCCATTATAAATTCCCCTGATTCTGACTGCAAGGGACCTACACTTGATTTCACCAATCTTTTTCTCTTCACATATCTATAAAAGCTTTTACAGTCAGTTTTTATGTTCCCTGCACTCTTAAAAATTTCAATTGCCCCAATAAATCCCATGCCACAAGTTGAAGAGCAACGGGGAGTTATTCCTAGCCAACATTCCTTTCCCATCCAATATAACTAATAGATTAACAACTTGTGTTTATATAGGGCTTTTAACATAGTAAAACAGGAGCGTTATCAAACAAAATTTGACACCGAGCCACATAAGGAGATATTAGGATAGATGACCAAAAGCTTAGTCAAAGAGGTAGGTTTTAAGGAGCACCTTAAAGGAGGAAAGAGAGGTAGAGTGGCGGAGAAGTTTAGGGAGGGAATTTCAGAGCTTAGGGCTTTGGCAGCTGAAGGCACGGCCACCAACGGTGGAGCAATTAAAATCGGGGATGCTCAAGAGGCCAGAATTGAAGGAGCACAGATATATCAGAGAGTTGTAGGAGATTACAGAGATAACAAATAGCTTGTTATTTATCTTGTATGTTGTTTATAGAATATTATTGAGTAAAAATTACCTACATAACAACTGACTGCACTTGATAATTCATTGGTTGTGAAGCACTTTGGGATGTCCTGAAGACATAAGGGGCTCGATTTTAATAGCCCTTAGGAGGCGAGTTTGTAGCGAAAATCAGAAAAAATGGCTTCGGACACCCAACCCGCCTCCATCCGATTTTCGTAAGTGTCTGTTCAGCCGCTCCCAAACTGACCCAACGTGGGACAGGTAGTTAAGGCAGTTAACAGCCTGTTAACTGCCATGCTAATCCTATTTTCATAATGGTTTCCCATTTTCGGGCTTCTGGCTCCTATTTCCCGATTTGTCAGAAACAGGCCAGGTTCAAGGAGACGAGTTGCTGGAGGACATGATTTGTATGCATTGGTGGAGCGCTTTAAAAGCGCCCCTGAAACATGGCTGACATTCAACTGCAACAACTTTGCTGTTGTAGGTATGGGATAAGATTTTGCACATCTACTGACCTTGTGACTGTTCAAGCTGACACCCATCTGCAGTGTGACATGAATGGAATAATTTCAGGCCACTTCGACTGTGCTCTTGCAAGCTTGTTGCCTCAAATGAAATCTCTCGCAAGGGGATGGGAAGCATTTACACCCTGGTCATCCTGGTCCTCATGCTCAGAGGAGTAGCAGCCACGTGGCTCAGCGCAGATCTTCCTGAGAAGAGGAGAAGGACGAGGGGCATCTTGCATGCCCTGTTGTGACCAATGCAGCATCCCTCCAGTTCACTGCTGCCCGTCAAGCAGGGTATGCACACTGCCATGCCATATTAGCATAAGCTTACTCCTCAACCATAGGTGGGTGGCTACCATATGGCTCTGTAATTGCAGGTGACACTTGTCCAACATCATACTACATCTCTGCTATACCCTGTTATTTCCTATCACTTTTACCATCAGCATTGCAAAAGCAAGTCGCCCTGAGCCCTCAATGCGCTTTTGCCATTTCCCAGAACACATAGGCCACACAATCAACTGTTTGACATAATTTTTCTTTTACACATCACAAAAGGATAATAAACCAGCAAGTCAGAAAAAAAAGATAAATCACCCAAGTGACTCCCTTTGTGACTATAGGTGCTTAATCTTTCTCTTATGCGTGCTTCTACGTGGTGCTGCCCCTCTGTGGCTTCAGCAGATGTAGAGGCACCTTGCTAACTAGGATGCTGCGCCTGCTTAGATGCCTTTGGCGGGCGTCCTCTGAGTTTGGGAGCCTGGGAGGGCTCTTCAACAGTCTCCTCTTCCTGCGGCTGTGCAGGGGCTGAAACGGCCACCTCAGTTGTCTCTGCAAAGTGGGTCTCTGACCGAGGACTCCGCAGTGGCATGGTCGTGCGAGCGCTTTGAGAGGAGCCCACACTTCCTTCTGTCCTGCCAACAACATCCCTCTCATGGGTCAGCCGCACCTCAGTGCTGGCAAGTGGCTGGAGAGCACCTTGCTGCACTTCAGGGGGACCATGAGGACCCATATCTGCACTGGCAGTCCTCATCACAAGGACGTCCATGAAGCTCTGGTCTCTCTGCTCAATAGCTGCCCATCACTCCTCCAGAGATGACATTCTATTTTGAACAGTCACCATGTTTTCCTGACTCTGGCGACTTATTTCCTCCATGGCTGTAGCCATCCTTTCCATTGAGGTTGCCATCCTATCCATGGTGGTTGCCATCCTATCCATGGTGGTGCGTTCATGTGCCATTGTCTCCACCACGGCAGTGCTGATGTTACAGATGGACTCCTCCATTCTCTCCACACTCTCACTAACTCTGGAGGCAAAACCTTCCAGAGACACCTGCACTTGTTCCTGTATTTCCCGAGACACTCTTTTTCTGGATGGCCCCACAGGCACAGCGTCTGCATGCAGCTCAGCAGAGCTAGGAGAATCCTGCGACCTCCGCAGAGGACTCTCCACTGCTGTCGCTGTCTCCACCATCTGCTGATGCTCACTTGTACGCTGTGATAGACCAGGTGGCAACACTACTCTAACTCACGAGGGCCCCACCGAGGTGAGCGTTGCGGCGCTGGTGCTGGGTGCGCAGAGTCCTGGTGACGCTGCTCTCTCAGAGGCTTCAGGTTCCTCTGAGGAGTCTTCCGACTCTTCGTCCTGAATCGTGGAGAGGGGAGCGCTTGATGGTCCTGTGGGAGAGTAAAGGCATGATTTAGACATCTGATATTGATGTAGCCGACACATCCTTTTGAGCAAATGATACAACACGATTCTGTATGAACATCATATGCCATTGCTTTCTGAGAGGGATGAAACTTTATTATGTCACCAGCTTCCTCGAGTGTGCCCATCTCTCCATCGCCCACTTCCAGGTCCTCGCCACTGCCAACAATCTCGTTAGCAGCCTCCTCAGCACTGGTCAATGTGGCTAGGGTAGGTGTTCCTCCTCCAGTCATTGCTCTCTCCCTCTTATTGTGGGCTATCTTTTCCTGCAAGGAGGGACACAAGCGGTGTTGCAGCCACAGTGATGGAGTGAGGGTCAAGAATCCCTACCATAGAAGCTTTGAGGGAGATGAAGATGGGATAAGGTGCCAAGAGGAAGCTAGCTTCTTGTGTGTTGTTAGTTGTTGTCACTGCATGACAGTGAGAGTGAGTCTAAGGGGTGCAAAGGCAGGATGCTGAAGTAATTCAGTGCAGAGATAGGTAAGGAAGTAAGGGTAAGGTGGGATGTGAAGGAGGAAGCTTACAATGCAGAGTGCTGGTGATGAGAAGAGAAGGGAAGCAGATTGAAGGCAAGTATGATGGGGTACTCACTGTTGATGTTCGCACAAGATCATTAAACCTTTTTCGGCACTGGATCCATAAGCGTGCATATATGGACCTTGCACTAACCTTCTCAGCAATGCGCAGCCAGGCTGCCTTGGTCTGCTGAGGAGGCTTCCTCCGGCTATCAGGAGGGAAGAGAATCTCCCTGCGCCCTCTGACAGCATCCACAAGAATATGGAGGGAGTCATCATTAAAACGAGGAGCTGCCTTGCCTCTGGAAGAAGTCATTGCGTCAAAATTAATTTCAATGAGTCCAGGAATCCACAAGAGAAAGGCTTAGGCTGAATGGCAGCTTTAAAAGCAGCAGCTATGATGGCGGCATCATAGGCGGCCAGCCGACCCGATCGCACTAATTGGGCTGGCCAGTGCGCCTCATTGAATCAAAATCTGACATCAGCAGCTGATCCCGTCGTAAGCGGCTCTGGAACCCGCCCACCATGCAACCCGCCTCAAGAATTAAAATCGAGCCCAAGATGCTTTATAAATGCAAGTTCTTTCTATCCAAGTTTCTATGCTAAAACTATCAAAACTTTCTGACAATTTTAACCATCAAATAAACTCAAATTACAGATCATTATTGGACTGGAAAGAGTTACCACCATACCCAGGACACCACAAAATGTGAAGACTGCCCACTTCCTCCTTTCTAACAAAGTCAACTTCATAAACACTTTTCTTTAGAAATAAAAATTATTAAATATTATTCAAACATAATCTCTAGCAGTTTAAATATTTGTAAAGTTTTATACATCCTTTTCTAGGTGTGTCATGGAAGGCAAATTTGCTCAGACACTATAGATGCTGTGTTCATTTTTTTTAACCTTTCATTAAAAGGCTAAAACAACATACCATGTTGACTACTTTTTCTAAAATTGGAATAATTGCACAACTGCTTGTTTGCAAGATACCTTTCTTGTAAACTGTATTTATTGATGTATATTTCTTCCTCAATTCAGGCAATTTAAGCATTTATAAATACACCACCCTAAATTAAAGCCAAAATTTACTTGAAGATTGTGTTGGTAAAATACAGACCTCAGATTTTAAGGAAGTAAATTGCCAAGTATTCTACTCCATCACAAAATGATTAAATACACAATACAAACTACACAGCAAACACAAAACGTGCATACGAGACTACCTTGCCAGGCCATACGAGTTAAATTCCAGGTGTACATCAAAAATCCAATTTAGTCATAATACAGGATGAGTATGCAGTTGTATGAAAATCATCATCTATAAAATGTTGATGGGGAGTTAACAATCTTTGTATTTAATCTCCTATTCGCCACTAAATAAGCCTGCCACCTCCTTTCAGGCAAGGATTTGAAAAAGGCCATCGTGATCTTACCAAGCACTGCTGCCGCATTTCCTACAATACAACAGTGACTACATTTCAAAGTACTTCATTGGCTGTAAAGCGCTTTGGGACGTTCCGAAGTCGTGAAAGGCACTAAATAAATGCAAGTCTCTCTTTCTTTATAATCTATGTGAATCACATCAAGATGCTAACATTTGGTTAAGACAGAGGTGTTCACATGACCGCCCATTCAATTATTGATAGGTGCATATCAACACCACTATAGGCTGACTTAGCTCAAATGGTGACCAGCAAAGACAAGCTAGTTACATACTGATGGGCCATGTGGTTTACCTAGTGACTTTAGCCATATTCCTCCCCTGACCAACACCACCAAAAACAGATTAACTTCACCATTCATCTCACTGTGCTTTGCAGGATCTTGAGTGCGCAAAATATATGCCACTTTCACATACATAGCAACAGTGACTCTACCTCAAAGTTATTCATTGTATGTGAAATGTTTTGAACGCCTGAGAGATGTGATAAGGCACTATTACTAATGCAAAGCTTTGGTCTTTCTTTACTAATGCAGTATATACACAAGAATTTCATAAATCTGAAAGACCCATAATTGAGTATACATTGATAGTTTTGCCAGGAATACAGTAACTTCCCATAAATGGTGTCATATTCTAATTATCTAGGTTTGAAATCCAAAGTTATATGTAAATACCCATGCACTTTTAGTAATGTTTTCTTTCTTCAGCTCTCCACACCCATACCAACATCTTGATTGGGAGAAGAGGATAATGCAGCCTGCAAATATCTGCACAGACACATCATGGTGGATTTGGCAGGAGGCCAAATGTGGGGAGGGGTAGTGACCTGGCTTCCCTACTTTTCCCCCGCTCTCGCGCCAAAGAATTCTCGGTGTCATGGGAAAGGAAGTGTGGATGATCGGATTTAAAAGGGGATTTTAGATCAGGGCTACACAATTTAAAACTGTATTTTCTGCTTGCACCACCTTGCCACTACCAGTGCAAATTAAAACTCACATTCCAAGATGAATGGACATATGTTAAGTTAAATAATAGATCCAAATGCAATGGCCTCACACCTTGTAAAAAGACTGTCACAGCTGCGTACAATCAAAACCTTGATAATGAGGTACAAGACAGAACTTCACTGTTAAAAGGTCATCAAATACATATCTGCACCATTGAATCATATCATATCATAGAATGGTTACAGTACAGGAGGCCATTCAGCCCGTCGAGCCCGTGCCAGCTCTCTGCAAGAGCACTTCAGCTAGTCCCAATCCCCTGCCCTTTCCCCGTAGCCCTGCAATTTTTTTTCCTTCAGATACTTATCCAATTCCCTTTTGAAAGCCACGATTGAATCTGCCTCCACCACCCTTTCAGGTAGTGCATTCCCGATCATAGCCACTCGCTGCGTAAAAAAGTTTTTTCTCATGCTGCCTTTGGTTCTTCTGCCATTCACCTTAAATCTGTGTCCTCTGGTTCCCGACCCTTCCACCAATGGGAACAGTTTCTCTCTATCTACTATGTCTGGACCAATCATGATTTTGAACATCTCTATCAAATCTCCTCTCAACCTTCTCTACTCTAAGGAGAACAACCCCAGCCTCTCCAGTCTATCAACATAACTGTAGTCCCTCATCCCTGGAAGCATTCTTGTAAATCTTTTCTGCACCCTCTCTAAGGCCTTCACATCCTTCCTAAAGTGCGGTGGCCAGAATTGGACACAATACTCCAAGTGAGGCCGAACCAGTGTTTTATAAAGGTTCATCATAACTTCCTTGCTTTTGTACTCTATGCCTCCAGTATGCTTTTTTAACTGCTTTCTCAACCTGCCCTGCCACCTTCAACGGTTTGTGCATATTTACCTCCAGGTCTCTGTTCATGCATCCCCTTTAGAATTATATCATTTAGTTTGTATCACATCTCCTCGCTCTTCACACCAAAATGTATCACTTCACACTTTTCTGCATTAAATTTCATCTGCCACGTGTTCGTCCATTCCACCAGCCTGTCTATGTCCTCTTGAAGTCTATCACTATCCTCCTCACTTCCAAGTTTTGTGTCATCTGCAAATGTGCCCTATACACCCAAGTCCAAATCACTGATATATATCAAGAAAAGCATTGGTCCTAGTACCGACCCCTGGGGAACACCACTGTGTACCTACCGCCAGTCCGATAAACAACCGTTCACCACTACTCTGATTCCGGTCACTTAGACAATTTCGTAACCATGCTGCCACTGTCCCTTTTATTCCATGGGCTTCAACTTTGCTGGGAAGCCTATTATGTGGCACTTTATCAAACGCCTTTTGGAAGTCCATGTACACCACATCAACCACACTGACCTCATCAACCCTCTCTGTTACCCCATCAAAAAACTCAAACATAAAAATACACAAATTATATATTAGGAAGCAGAATTTGATACCTACTTCACATTTAAAACCTGTAAGAAATCACTAGATAATTGGACTCCCAAGGATAACCACCGATAGTGAAGAAGTCTGTTAAAAATTGTGGACATTATCACAATTATACGATGAAGATATAAATGAAAAGGCCTGTAAAATTATTTGGTTAAATTAGTGTATTTCCCTTGGCACTGCTCACAAACTCAGATAATGCGCTGTCCTCAATGAAAGGAGCATTAAGAATCAACCATATAGTATGATACTGGGGTAGGTATAGGCTGGACCAGGCATGTGTCGCAGGTTCTTTTCTATTCCCTGAAGGGCACTGGTGAACCAGCTGGGTTTTTATGACAACATGGCAGCTATCATGGTCAATTTTTCTGCCACCAGCCCTCAAATTACCAGATTTATTGAATTCAATTACACCAATTACCACAGAAGAATCTGAGCTCGACCTCTGGGTTGCTAGACCAGTGTCATAACCACTACACTACCATACCTGCTGTAGTGCCTTTGGCAGGATCTCCAACCTGGTTTACTAGATGGTCAGCTGCAAATAAGATATGCTCACTACAATGCTTGGCATTAAAATGAATCCTGGAAGACAACTAATCATTAATAGTCCAATAGGGATTTTTTTTTTTTTAAATCAAGACGTTTCTTTATTCTGTCCGAGAATTGTTAGGGTATAGTTCTCTGGTCCAACTCTTGCTTTTACTTTTCTGATCTTTGTTTCTTGACTCACTCTTCTCCCTCCATCAGATCGGATACTACATCTTGGTTTAATCACTCTGCTGTCTCTTGTAAAAATTGTGCCCATCGCACATGGTGCCTTGATTAGTCTGAAGCAACCCGAGCCAACTTTAACTATGCTCATAATTTCTGAAATCAACCACTGTAGTTGCTAAATGCATTCAACTGCTGAAAACTTCATTGAAAAGAAGCATCAACTGCTGTCTTACTGCACCTCCAGCAGCCACTCTTCCTGGTTCCTTGCCAAAGCCGTCTCTCGTAACTTTTGGCTCTTTGTTTCCATCCCTCCTTCCAATTACACAGTTGCTGGCTCTGCTAAAGAGAAAGATGACTTTTGATGCACTTTTCCCCTCCAACTCAAAACTTCTTGTTCTTGGTTAAATAAAACCCCAACCCCATCATCATAGGTATGGTAGTACAGTTACTGGACTAGTAATCCAGTGGCCTGGACTAATAATCCAGAGAATGCAAGTTCAAATCCCACCATGGTACTTTGAGAATTTGAATTCAGTTTTTAAAAACCTAAAGCCCTAGGACCCCCAAAATCACCAGTTACGTACATTTCCTTGAATGTCCCTTTCTCCCAGGGAGTACATCTTTCCTTCTCTTTGGAAAATCGCTTATGTTCATCTTATCCCTAAAATGGTGATCTCTCGTACTTTCTAAATATCCATATATTCATAACTTCTAAAGTTACGGATGCTGATTTTAACTCTCAATTAAAAAGTTTTAGCCTAATCGATAATTGCCATTTATCAGGACGCGTCATTTACTGGTTATCTTGCTGCCCATGTTACACAGCTCGCAAACTCTGCAGTGTTGAATGAGCTATCATTGCCTTTACTCCTTAGCAATAATATGCTCCATCCAACCGTATCCAGTCTTTTAGTGACATTCATCAAACTCTTTCACATTGCATGTATTCACTGTGCACAACCGCCAGCCCTCTCAGTGGAATGTAGCTGAATCACAGCATTTTGATCTCCTTCATGTCCTTCAAAAGGGGGAAAAATTGTTTCTTTCATTCTTTCGAACAATTTTTTTCCAGTTTCTTGTAGGTCAAACAACAGCTACTACATTTTACCTTTGTTGGCTCCATCCTTAATCCTTCTAGTTCTTGGCCTATGTCATCTGACATGAAAATATAACTTCCAAATCTCCTCTTGCTAAAGCTACATCCAAGAAACTCTCTCCTTTTACATCAAACACTTCTTTTCCCTGGAACAGACCATAAAACTGAAGTCTATCAAAGACTTGAATGCTGCTGCCATATCTGATGAGGCTCTTCTGGCACTCCTTTTGCACTTCTAGACAGAAGAAAAGATGATAGGTGACCCACCCTCCTTTGCAACCATTCTTTAACTATTATATAAATACTACTATGGTGTTTCTATCTTATTCCTTCCAAACTCCAAATTAGTCAAGTCATATTACACACGCCTCCTCATACTATATTCCCCACTGTGTTGAAATCATGACTTATCTCTTCTAACTGATCACCCACCCAGGACCGCAAAACTAGGCAACTCTTCAGCTTTCTCTAGACAGCGAAGTTGAAGCCTGCAGCATGGATACGAAATTGGCTGAGTGACAGGAAACAGAGAGTAGTGGTGAACGGTAGTTTGTTTTAGACTGGAGGAAGGTATACAGTGGTGTTCCCCAGGGGTTGGTACGAGGACCACTGTTTTTCTTGATATATATTAATGACTTGGACATGGGTGTATAGGGCACAATTTCAAAATTTGCAGACACAAAACTTGGAAGTATAGTGCACAATGAGGAGGATAGGGATAGACTTCAAGAGGACATGGACAGGCTGGTGGAATGGGTGGACACGTGGCAGATGAAATTTAATGCAGAAAAGTGCGAAGTGATACATTTTGGTATGAAGAACGAGGCGAGGCAATATAAACTAAAGGGTACAATTCTAAAGGGGGTGCATGAACAGATAGACCTGGGGGTATATGTGCACAAATCGGTGAAGGTGGCAGGGCAGGTTGAGATAGCGGTTAAAAAAGCATACGGGATCCGGGGCTTCATAAATAGAGGCATAGAGTACAAAAGCAAGGAGGTTATGATGAACCTTTATAAAACACTGGTCCGACCTCAACTGGAGTATTGTGTCCAATTCTGGGCACCACACTTTAGGAAGGATGTGAAGGCCTTAGAGAGGGTGCAGAAAAGATTTACAAGAATGCTTCCAGGGATGAGGGACTTCAGTTACGTGGATAGACTGGAGAGGCTGGGGTTGTTCTCCTTAGCGCAGAGAAGGTTGAGAGGAGATTTGATTGAGGTCATGATGGGTCTAGACTCAGTAGATAGAGAAAAACTGTTCCCACTGGTAGAAGGGTCGAGAACCAGAGGACACAGATTTAAGGTGATTGGCAGAAGAACGAAAGGCGACATTCTCCCTGTGTCTGCGTGGGTTTCCTCCGGGTGCTCTGGTTTCCTCCCACAGTCCAAAGATGTGCAGGTTAGGTTGATTTGGCTATGATAAATTGACCCTTAGTGTTAGGGGGATTAAATACGTGGCGTTACGGGGATAGGGTGGGATATGTGTCGGTGCAGGCTCGATGGGCCGAAATGGCCTCTATCTGCACTGTGGGGATTCTGTGAGAAAAAAGTTTTTTACACAGCGAGTGGTTAGGATCGGGAATGCACTACCTGAAAGGGTGGAGGAGGCAGATTCAATCGTGGCTTTCAAAAGGGAATCGGATAAGTACCTGAAGGAATAAAAATTGCAGGGCTACAGGGGGAGGGCGGGGGAGTGGACTAGCTAAAGTGCTCTTGCAGAGAGTCGGCACGGACTCAACAGACCAAATGGCCTCCTTCTGTGTTGTAACCATTCTATGATTCTCAGTCTCTCCTCCCTACTGCACTCAATATTTTGAAAACTCAAACATGTCATCACCTAATCACTACTTCCGGATATACCTCTTCTCTTCTTTTATCCTTCTAACTTAGATGGTTTAATGGACTATGGCCCTTCCCCTTGGTTTCTCAATTGAAAAAAGAGCTTTACTTTGCCTAGCATTCTAAACTGCACCCAAATAAGGAATCTTTCCAATCTCCAAGCACTGTTTTGCGTATTGTGTAGCAATCTATGAATTTGTTAAATGCATTTATTTCTTTTCATCTATTGAGTGCCACTCAGCACAACCTGCAAAATGATGCATCTTGATATTTTCTGAAGCACTGCATAAGTCACTGTACTCTAATACATCCCATTAATCCTGTTTGGACAGCTGTGTCTGTGCATTTGTTAGCAGAATTTTAAATTGTTCAATCGTTTCTTTTTTTTCTCCTCTTCTATTCTTTTTATAAATCCCTATAGTAAACGATTCAGGAATCTCATTCATTTACTGAAAGAGGTGGCAGATTTTTGCCAACATTCTGGCTTCTTAGTCACAGCATGTGCTGTGATGCAACTACTTCACATGCAAATTACATTTAATAAACATTCAGCCGTGTCAGGTTAGCTGTTGAACAATAACAGTTTGGTCTAATGGAGGTCGTTAATGTCAAATTCTGATCACAAGGAAAAATGATCTTTAAATTCTTCATGGAAATCTTGACAAAAAGATCTCATCACTGAAACATAATATTCAAATAAACAAATTTCCTTTATCTAAAAACACACACAATGGTACATTATCCCAGAGTTTTATAAACCAGGATTTAAAAAAAATTCCTACATGTTTTAGTAATTTTCCGATTCATCAAGATGAATGATATCAGTGTCAAGAGTTTTTTCTTCCATTTTTTGCACATCCAATGTCAAGATTCAAGCATTTCTAGGTCAGAGAAGGTGCACGGTGAGATGCAGAATGAAAGCATCCTCTACTCTATTCCAACAATAGATTTTAACCCAAATTTCAAAAGAGCCTCCACTGCACAAGTGTGCATTTTTCACTTCCCACACCAGCTGCATTCGAGATCCAGGTGAGATCAATTTAGTGCTAATTTATGCCAATTTAAGGACAGTATTCTTACGTAGGACCCCAAACCATTGACACTGCTTCAATTAATTTCCCATAGGACCCTTACATTCAGCAGAGAGAAGAGGGTTCCATCCCAACAGTAGAGATTAGGCTTGTACAGATTTCTTGAAATGAAATGTGCTACCAGATCCACCTTGGCATGACTCTTCAACAATCTGAGAAGCGACGGTAGCCTAAAGAAATTAGCAAAGGACATAGAGAGCACCTCTCCAATGTCCAGTGATTCCATCATAATTATCATCAGTGCCTCACATATCAAATCCCTAGTCTCCCTATAAGATAAATACATTTATTCATGGGAGTTTAGATCAAAAAAATTATAGGAGCCTTGCATGGAGGCTATAAACTGCATGAAATGTTATATAAACTAGGCATTCTTCGTCTAATTTTGGTCAAGTAAATAAGATCTTATTTTTGGCTAGAGGCTGCAGATATTTGGTCTCAAATTCACTGCTAGGTTACATTGCATGCATCTGAACTGGCATCTGCCAAGGGTGGTTTTGTTTGCATCAGCATTTTATGTATTGTGAATTGGAAATGATACATCAGCTGTTTCCATGTTTGATCTGACTAAAACAAATAAAACCATGGCAAAAGATTCAGCCTGCCAGTTTGCAAAAAAATCTCATGCAGAATTACTCATTAATCATTCGAAGTTTTTGCGTACAATAGAATTGCCTCTTCAATCTGTATTTTATGGGGAATCTGGGATGATTAGTCTGAAAGTACAAAATGGCTACCACATGACCATTAATTACACGATATTTCACTGTCAAATATGCTATATTTTACTGATACACAGCCTATATAGAATCAAAAGAATTTGACAGCACAGAAGAAGGGCATTCTCCCATTGCACGTGTGGTGGCTCTCTGAAAGAGCTATCCACTTGATCCGTTTTCCCTGCCCCTTTAAATTTTTACTTTTCAAATATTTATCCACTTTGCTTTAAAAACTATTATGAACTCTGCTTCCATCACTGTTCGTGGTAGGCTTTGTTCCAACAACCCACTGCACAGCAAAATATTCTCTGAACCTCTCCCTTTGCCCTTTTGGTGTTTAACTTAAACTTATGCTCTTCAGTTGCTGATTCACCTACCAGTGGAAATAGTTTTTCCTCTATTTATCTTATCAACACTCTACATGATTTTAAACAACTCTTATCAGACCTCCACTTAGCCTTCTTTATTCTAATGAAAAAAGCCCAGATTCTCTAGTCTCTTTTCACAATTGAAAGCTCTATTCCCTGGTACCACCTCAGTGAATCTCTTCTGCACCCTCTCCATGGTCTTGACATCCTTCCTAAAGTAAGGCATTCAAAACTGGACAATATTTGAACTGTGGCCTTATATTCTATGAAGTTAGCATTATCTCTGCTTTTATACTCTATACCTTTATTTGTAAAACCTTGAATCCCATATGCTAGTTTAAAAAAAACACTTATCAACAAGTTCTCCCACTTTAAAGATTTGTTTATTTGAACCCCAAAGTCTCTAGGCGCCTCTGCTCCTTTAAGTGTCTATGTCGTCTCCTTATTCTTCCTCCCAAAATGCATCACCTCAAATTTCATCTGACGCCGACCTGCCCAAACTAACTTGTCCCTGTCTTCCTGAAGTTGCTTCTAGTCCTCACTATTTTTGTGCCACCTGCATGATACTATGCCCGATATACCCAAGTTCAGATGGTTGCCTAGAAATCTGAATGTACTCGGAATTGGACATGCGGGGGATGGGTCACGTACTGCATGCACTCGCTCTGCATGATGATTTTTAATCACACAGACGTGCAGCCAGCACTACTCATGCTACTCATTAGCTGCACGCCTGTAAGGGGGAGAGGTCATCGGGTGCCTGTAAGGGGGAGAGGCCATCGGGTGCCTGTAAGGGGGAGAGGCCATCAGGTGCCTGTAAGGGGGAGAGGCCATCAGGTGCTTGTAAGGGGAGAGGCCATAAGGTGCCTGTAAGGGGGAGGGGCCATCAGGTGCCTGTAAGGGGGAGAGGCCATCGGGTGCCTGTAAGGGGGAGAGGATATCGGGTGCCTGTAAGGGGAGAGGATATCGGGTGCCTGTAAGGGGAGAGGCCATCAGGTGCCTGTAAGGGGAGAGGATATCGGGTGCCTGTAAGGGGAGAGGCCATCAGGTGCCTGTAAGGGGAGAGGATATCAGGTGCCTGTAAGGGGTAGAGGATATCGGGTGCTTGTAAGGGGAGAGGATATCAGGTGCCTATGACGCCACTTAAAGGCAGCCAGCACCTCTTAAAGGGGAGGTGCAATCTGGCTGCAGACACCAGGGAAACACTTTTTTAATCAGAGAATGGTTGAAGCATGCGTTGAGAGAGTTCCAAGGTTCTTGGTTGCCGCCTTTGGAAGCCCTTGTGCAAGCAGTATTCAAGAGGAGGGACGTCCTCTTCTCCTCCAGCCATCAACTAGGCTGGCAATGGAAAGAGGTGACAGAATGCGAATTACAGGAGCCAACACCCCTGCATTGCCGCAAAACGTTCAATGACCTCACTAGAGTTGTCAGTGTAAGAATACTGCTCTCTTAGTCTCTGCTCACGCCTCCACCATTTACAGCCTCACTAAATCACAACACTCACAAGACACCCCTCCCCCGCTTCCCTTCACACGCCTACAATCACTGCACCACACTTCCTTCTCCTCATACTCACACTCACCACTATTACAACCCTCACTTACCCACACCTCATATCTTACACACTATCAGCTATTCCACCAGGAGTCCACCTGCACACCCTCTCCCTCCTCAAAGAAAGCGTGCTGGCTATCATGGGCTGGGGCAGAGTCGAGGCCGTGGCGACTGGCAATGCTGGAGATGTCGCGCAGGCTACCAAAGGCGGCTCATGGGCATCTACTGGAAAATGTCAGGTGTACTGGGCAGCCTACCAGAGAGCTTGCACAGGATGTCGTGGGAGCATAGAGGAGTCCAGCTCCAAGTTGTCGCAAGGCTACGCGCAAGCGTATGGAGACCATTCTGTCCAACACGGACTGAGTGGTCAGATCCATCAGCTCGACAGTGGCTCCCACCATGCTGGAGCCTCTGTTGACAGTTTCCATGGCAGCACAGACTGTTGCCATGGAAGCTCAGATGGCTACTGGGGCAGCTCATCTTGCTGCCAGGGAAGCTTAGACAACTGACATCTGGGCTCTGGGGCCAAGGTCAACAGGGGCCTCCAAAGCGTCACAGCAGTCCTGCACTCAGTACCCTCCTCCACCCTCTTGTGGCAACTGCTCTTGATCGCCAGTGGTTCCTCGTTTCTCCCCTCGTCCTCCTGCTCCAAATGCAATCCTATGAGACCATCCATGACTGCAGCTAAACTATGTGAGGCAGCCAACAAATGTGCAACAGCAGCAGAATCTTGCTCTGTGTAGACAAAGTAAACTTGTAGGAGTGATAAAACACACCAAAAAACAACCAGAAATTAGCCAGCAGCCTGAAATGAGAAACCAGCAACTAACCTGCAAGTACTGTAAGATCCCATTAAATATCACTAGTGAGGGGCCTCCCTGCCGGTTAACATCACATCTTGCTGTGCTAGTTCAGCACATGGTGAGTGAAGCGTTAGGGCATTCAAATATTGAACCCTGGTCCAGCAAGAAGTGCGCAGCCCTAAATTGAGTAAGTTATTCTGCCCTTTAAACAATCCCAACGTGCGCTCCTGCCGCCAGCATATCTACCTTTACCAATATGGCGGACGGCACACTTCCGTCTGGAATGTGCACCCGCTTCCTGCCCGCCATATTGGGCCCTTAGTAGGCTGGTTAGCGCCAGAAAATTTGTGGCTGCGCGGTCGAATTTCTAGGCTTATTTATCTATATTGAGAAAAGTACCAGCACTGACCCCTAGGGGGCACCACTGTTCGTGTCCCTCCACTGCAAAAAAAAATCAACCACTACTTTCTATTTTGTGTTCTTTAAAGAACTTCTTATGCATGCTATCACACTATGATTAATACGGTGTGCCTTCATTTTGGAAATTACAACAGCATCAGTATACACGTATTAGATACTTCCTCTTCATCAGAATTTTCTATTTAGATTTTACCTGTTTACAAGACTAAAAACAAGCAAATACAAAGTATAGAAACATTCATTCCGACAGTTATCATTTTAAACTGAAAGTCTGCATTTCAACCCACGTGCAAGTTACTTTAGTGTTTCTACATGAATAAAACACAGCTTTTATGACTGGTTGATACGGATAATCTTCAACCTCAATCAGACTGAGTAGAGGCCAGAACTAAAGACCGTCAGAACCAATGAATAAGATGCTACTTTTTTCCCAATGTTGGTCAGGTACAAACCCGAGACAGAAAAGTTTTAAGATGAGCTGATGGTTTCCAAGCGTCACATGTATATATTTAGTGCTTGTCTCCAAAGAAAAGCTACTGAAATGCATCCTTTTAAAAACAGTTTTGTTTGGGACATGACTGGATGCAGTGACTTTTTTGAGGCAAGAAGAATGAGTAAACGGGCTTTGTAGCTGTTTGGCGCTGTGTTGGATGAGTAGACAGGGATTGCAGCTGATTGGTGCTACTTAAAAATGAAAATAATTTTAAATCATTGAATCAGTATACCCTCAATTCAGGAAATTCCCTGCTTGCCTCTGCACTGCCATAGGGTCTGAGACAGGGTCTGTTCCAATGCTGAGCCAAATTTGTCTTGTGATCACTTTACATTGGGATTATTGTTGGTGCAGGTTGTAAAAGATTTCCATTCGCAAACTGATGTATAGTATCTGGGGTTAAATTCCCAACAAAAGGAACAGAAGCCAGCCAGAAGACAGGAGTTTTGCATCTATCGTTGGTATTAATCAGAAACTATTGATTTCTGGCCAATGTGGAAATTGTTAATATTGTATGGGAGGACTCTGATGCTAGTAGGAATGAAAGGTGAGGAAGAGGCCCAAGCAAGTAGATGGAGATAAAGGAACCAGCCCCCACTACATCCATGAAGTCCAATTATATATGATTGATGAGGAAGTGACCTGACAACTAAGGCAGAAGTTCCACTGGAACTTTTCCCTACCCTACACAGAGGAAAATCTTTGACAAATGTGCAGTTGGCAGGAAGCAAACCACAACTCCAGAGTATTTCATAAAATGGCTGAACTTCGCGTTGCACAGCTTGTATAGTTTTGAAGTTTGGATTCGAGTCATTTCTGGTTTGTTGTTACAGTGTTTTAAAGTGTTCCTACAGTGTTTAGCGTAACATTTCTTTGAAACTCTAATAAATCCTGCTTTAGTCATACCGTCGGCTAACTCAAATATTGTTTCACACATAAAACAGTCTATGAAATAAAATGAGTAGACTATATTTAGATTATCAGATTATATGTGCGACATGCCCTATTTATCCACTCAAGTTACAGAATGTTGCAGAGCAGCACAAGACATCTGGCCCATCTCATCCGTTCTCGTGTTTTTCTCCACGAGCTAACCTGATCTCATCCCACTCTCCTGCTTATTCCCCATTCCCTACAATATTTCTCTTTTTCAAACAAGTATCTAATTCCCCTTTAAAAAGATTTATTATGGACTCTGTTTCAATGATGGTTTGTGGCAAAAGAATTCAACATTCTAGTCCTCCTCTGGGTAAAGACAGATTTTACAACCTCTCCTTTAATTCTTCTTGGGATCAGAAATTTGTGCCCCCAAGTTACTGTCTCGCCAACTAGTGGAAATAATCTATTGTTATTAACCTCATCAGAACCCTATGCAATCTTTAAAACCTCTATTAGATTGCCCCTTAATCTAGCACTGGTGAAAAAGGTGGTTTAAAATAATTATCAAAGCAGAGGAATTCTGGACAACTGTGATTTTATATATATATTTATCTGGATGAATGGCTGGCTCCTGCCCTGATGTTGACCCTACCTCCCCACAGACACAGGTACACTTCAAGTGCAGTAATAAAAGCTGCAGGATCAGTGAAAACAATTAAGCTTACCCAAGGTTCTTGACATAACAGGTAATGCAGAACTAAGGACCAATATCGAGACACAATTTCCAATAATCTGTTGGAGGGGAAAAAAAACTTCCTGTTAAAACAAACTCATACTAAGTTTCTAACGTGTAAACCAAGACGAATATAACATTACGATAATAAAAGTAACTTTGCTGTGAACGATTTTCAAAGAATCAGGCACTCCATTTAAAAAGGAGAGGTTTACACATCTTATTTGATTGAGGATTTTACTGACTTATATTTTGGTTGCAGTTGGTACAACATGCCCTCCATTTTGGAGAGGTGTGTTGTAATTTGAGTATCATCCATAGGAAGATACAGTCAAATACAGCAAAACTGCTGCATTTGACACAGTCTGTACACTGGTTCGGGACATTAAGCCAAGCTGTAGATGGTCAACAGCACATTTGCCATCCACCTCCTCAGAGAAAAAAAATCAAAAAAGCAATCTCGGCAACAGGTAATTGATCTCTTCCAAAAATTATATAGGATTAAGGAGCATTTGTTAAAAGAATTCCTATTGAGAGATTTAGTTTGCTGTAAGCAGTTACTTGAAGTTTCCCATCAGGCAAAATATAATTTTAGCCTGCATTCACATCTTAGTGGGGTACAATGGTTATCGTTACACATAGAGTACTGAGAGTTTTTTTTTAAACTCTTTCCAATCTGCTTAAATAACAGAAAAAGGATTCTAGCAATGTTGCCACAAAACTCTAGTTTATATATGCAAATCAGAGATGGCACCATCTGTCTCTGAGTATTTTTGAAGTTTTAGATCTTCAATCTCAGTGGTGTGCTTTGAAGAACAAGTTTCTGTAGACACTCTAAATAAAACGAATTCTACGGCTTACATGCTAGCATTAGAGGTACAATTAGTTCAATTAAAGTTACTCATTAGCAGATGTTTCCTTTGAAGAAAAGTCCTTTCACTGGATTTCTATAGCTAGTTAACAAGCCTTTCCATTCCAAGCTATTTACAAGTGAATGGACACCATCCAAACCAAACAGAGTACATCCTTTTTCTTCACTACCTAGTTTTATGAAAATCTTCCAGTTTGTGTTTACGCAGCACGCAAACAAATATTGATCATTGCAAATGAGCCATTAAAGGCAATTACTGAAGAAAAACTGCCAGCTGTCTGGTTACAAGAGGGGCCACATATACATCATCACCTCTGCCCACCATACCTTTGTCATGGTTGTGTCGTCTTTCGTGGGAGTGAGGGCTGCAAAGAACCGGAGGCTATAGAAGCCGACGACAGAGGACACCATCAGATAGCTGTGAGAATTAAGGAGAAGAACTTCTGCAGGGTGAGGAATGCAAGGGTTTCATTCATATCCTTAGCCATCTCCTTCACTTCCTTAGAGTTGGATACAACAAAGAATTTCTCTCAAGTGTCTCCGTAGTAACATGGTCCAAGCCATCACCACTGTTTTTCTAGGTCTAACTCTTTTAGTAAAATACCACTGTCCCAGAAAACCGCTTATAATACTTGTTAACAGACATGACTGGAAAAAAAAAGGATACAAAATCAGGATGATTTCAATCGCCGCACCAACAAACCCAAATGCAGACAGAGAGGCTTTACCAAGGCCTAGTTCCTGAAAGGGAAAAAAAAAGCATAAAGTTTCTCTCCCATGAAACAAATCTGAAGGCCCAAGCACGGCACTTTAATCTCACACCTATGAGTATGTACATTAAAACATGGTGGCTTTCAATCTTGAAATTTACAGACCAAAAAGAATATCTGACATCCATAAACAACGATAATAACGTCATGGCAGAATGCTAGGATTTTATGAATCAAGAAAAAGAAAATATTGACAATGCAAAAACCAGGTGCACCAGAATCTACAAAGAAACAAGAATTTTTTTTGTTTTGTATGTAGACTGTTCATCTGGTCCAAAAGTTAAACTACCTTTTCTCTTTACAGATGCTGTCAGACTTGCGGTGTATTTCCAGCAGTTTTTGTTTCATTTATATCAGATTTACAGAACTTAACATTTTTCAATTTTTTTTTTATCTCTACAGCTTGGGCTTTATATCAAGTATATGCTTCATTTTACATGAATTAATTTTATGTTAATGAGGCAATAGACCGAGGGCCCATCTGCCTTTTGAAGTGGCTGTTAAAGATCCCATGGTAGTATTTGAAAAGGAGCATGGAATTTTCTCCTTTTGTTGGCAAACATTCCTGCTTCAAAAAGCGTAACTGATTATTCTCATTATTAGATGTGGGACATTGCTGGCACATTATAGCTGCTGCATTTGCCTATATAGCAGCCACTGCATATTACAATAATTACAATAACATCTTGAGAGATATAAGGCACTATATAAATGCAAATCAATCTTTTAAAAAAAAGTGTTTTAAAACAAAATTCCCATCACTGCTTCTGCAAGTACTCAAAAGTATTGAGCATCTGAAGAAAATAAATTGCTTATTTATTTACAGCTTCAATATCTTACAAATTTATGGTGAATTCAAAACATTTTTTAAAAAAGTTCAGTCCTCAAGAAATACAAAAGTTTTAGAAATGCTATATTAAAAAAAAATGTAGAGCTCTGTATCATGAAAAGAGATGCTGTTATGAATGACCATGACTAAAAATAGATTATGCCTTGTTTAGTTCATGAATATTTGACATTGCACTGCATGTTTTTATTGTACAAGGGATACAGGCAGAAAATCCATTGTCAACTGAGAAACTGTCTGGGTTAGGTCATAACAAGGTAATGCAGCTATAAGCGGATACAAGCAAAATACTGTAGTGTAGTAGTTATGCTACTGGACTAATAATCCAAAGGCCTGGGCTAATAATCCTGAGAATGTAAATTCAAATCCCACCATTGGAGTTTGAGAATTTGTATTCAGTTTAAAGAAATTTAGAAATTAAATAAAAGCTGGTACCAGTAAAAGTGTCCATAAAGCTGTCGGATTGTCGTATAAACCCAACTGGTTCACGAATGTCCTTTAGGGAAGGAAACCTGCTGTCGTTACCTAGTTTGGCCTATATGTGACTCCAGTACTCCAATTGATTCTTAATTGTCCTCTGAAGTGGCCTAGCAAGCCACTCAGTTGTATCGAACTACTATGAAGAACAACAAGAATAGGATCGGATGGACACCAGCGGTTCAAGATGGCTCACCACCACCTTTTCAAGGGCAACTAGGGATGGGCAATAAATACCAGCTTTGCCAGTGCCACCCACGTCCCAAGAATGAATTTAAAATATATTCCAAACAACATTTAAACACTTGTAAGGGAAGAATAAAGATCAAACTGTGGGATGTACAACCTCAAAAATGAATAACTTTAACTGTGGTAACTTTACAATAGCTGTATTCAAAAGATGGTCCCCATAGAAATGCACAAATTAAACAAATGCTAACCAAAAAAAAAAAATAATTGTTTGTCTGTTTAAGATCAAAAGGTACATCTTAGACAGATAGGCCGGGATCTTACCTTTCGGGGCGCGTTGGGGGTGGGACAGTTGCCTTCCGGGTTCTAGTCCCGCCCCCAGCGACGTCTGACACACAGATGCTATTTTGCATCAATTGGCCTTGTTAAGCCCACCCTGCGGGCTTGCCGGCCAATTAAGATAAAGCCAGTGTCAGATGACGTCAGTTGATGACGCGTCATCAGCCGGTTTTCTTAAAGGGGCCACCACCATTTCTTTTTGACAGATGATTTTTTCAGTGTTTGACAGCATTGAGGTGCTGCAAACACTGACAATCACTGTACAAAGGTGAGCCCTTACACCCAGGCTCTCTAGTGACTCTCTCCTTAGGCTAAAACAGATGGCAGCTGCAGGTGAGGTTACAGAAGCGATCTGTCACTGAGAGGTTTTCCCAATGAGGTGGGACTACACAAACACTTCAAAGTTTGTCACCTACAGAAAATTCTAAACACATTAAAAATGACTTTCCCAACATTTTCTTACCTCGGCAACTCACCAGTGTCCCATTGGATCCTTCACACCACTTCTGCAGCTGTCATCTATACACAAACATTACAGTAGACCCACAGCATGCCACACTTACCCTGGCAGGGATTCCCGACGTCGGGAAGCCCGCAGTAGAAGTGTCAAAATTGGGAAAAGCCTCTTAACTGCCTGTTAACTATCTGTTAACAAGCAGTTAAGTGGCTATAATCCTCTTCCCACCGCTAGGAGTCGGGTCCCTGTGCAAATCGGGGACCCGACTCCCGGGAAGATTGATTGGAGACGGGTTGGAAGCGGGTTCGGAATCCGCTGCCAATCTTTGGTTTTGCCAGCAGTCCAGACCCTTGAGCGCTGGTAAAAATCGCCCCCAAAATGTTCACAGATTATCTCAATAATTAACTGCAATAAAATTGTTGCAGGTCACAATGCTATGATTATTTACATACGACAGGAATTTCCTCAGAGCATAAACAGGATCTTCAGCAGCTCCAAGGAAATTCCTGGCCATAAATTCAAATGAGAAGTCTGGGAACTTCCACTTAGTCCATGTTTGAAAACCCTGCTGAAACATTAAAAAAATGCCCATTTTGCCAAGTTAATGAAGGGTTACCACACCCGGCACAGGTCACCCCACCTTCAAGACAGGAGAGAAGAAATTAGAGAAAAGGGGTAATTCTACGCAAAACTGGGTCACCAGTTTTAAATGCAGTTACAATTCCCAGCAACTTAATTGGAGAAGGAACCTCGTAGCTAATGAAAGGAAATCACATGGTCTGTTTAAAATCTAATGGATAACAAAGTTATTAATGTGACAAGTTAGTGTTCACAGCATCATAAGACAACCAACAATGGATTTTCTTTTTTCCGAGGGGGAAGAAAGCATAGAGATTAAAAGGCATTTTGTTGTACATAAGAGCAAGGAGTCAGTCAATAGGTGAAAATATTTACTGGTAACCTGCCATCAACAATCTGGTTATTTACTAAGTCAGACACAAAAAAGGTATTTACACTGTACGTGACCTAGTACACTTCAGAACAGCAAATTCAATGCACTTCATGCTGCAACAAACACCAAAGAAGCTGCTTTGATGCTTGTGCACGACTGTGCGAAAGTTCATTATCATGAAACATTTAGCGTTCAATACAATCCGTATTTTATCAGCTGCATTTTTGTATTTCTTCGATTCCTTTCATGTTTCTTGTGTGCTTCACACTTCAGTACTAAAAACAGATGAAGTGTTAATCTAGCTTTTTGAAACCATACACTATTTTGTGTTGGGAAAAAAAAAGTACAAATAGAAATTAAGATCACAGCACTGTTCAGTTAAAGCAAATTCAAAAGTTATGAGTCCCTTTCTGTTGATCAACTTTTCCAAAGTTTCACAAAGATAAGAAAATTGATGTTTAATGAATGCTTTAAAAACTAAGGGAGAAAAAAAACCCAAGTACTGTGATATCTTCAAACACTTCCAAATTCCCCAACAAAAAAATTAGGCGCCTGATAAAAAGGCAACACCTGCTTTCTTTGTAACATTACAGTAATATTCTTCAACTTTATTAACACGCAATCTTTGAACTTGTTAAAATGTTTGAATGTGAAAAAGATTAATCTTTTCATAATCCAAACGAATGTAAACATTATAGAACAATGGTACCAGAATGTGAATGATATAGGTTTCAAAGATATCACCATTAAAAGAAAAGTTCTAAGGCAAATAATCATCTGAACCTGATGAGACTACAGCCTTGTAGCCCACTCCGATTTTTTTTTTTTTAATTCGTTCATGGGATGTGAGCTTCGCTGGCAAGGCCAGCATTTATTGCCCATTCAAAATTCCCCTCGAGAAGGTGGTGGTGAGTCGCCTTCTTAAACCGCTGCGGTCCGTGTGGTGAAGGGACTCCCACAGTGCTGTTAGGTAGGGAGTTCCAGGATTTTGACCCAACGACAATGAAGGAACAGCGATATATTTCCAAGTCAGGCTGGTGGTGTTCCCATGTGCTTGCTGCCCTTGTCCTTCTAGGTGGTAGAGGTCGCGGGTTTGGGAGGTGCTGGCGAGTTGCTGCAGTGAATCTTGTAGATCGTGGCTGCAGTGTGCACTGTGCGTTGGTGGTGGAGGGAGTGCCAATCAAGTAGGCTGCTTTGTCCTGGATGCTGTTGAGCTTCTTGAGTGTTGTTGGAGCTGCACTCATCCAGGCAAGTGGAGAAGTATTCCATCACACTCCTGACTTGTGTCTTGTAGGTGGTGGAAAGGCTTTGGAAGTCAGGTGGTGAGTCACTTGCTGCAGAATGCCCAGCCTCTGACCTGCTCTTGTAGCCACAGCATTTATGTGGCTGGTCCAGTTAAGTTTCTGGTCAATGGTGACCACCCCCAGGATGTTGAAGGTGGGGTATTCGGCAATGGTAATGCTGTTGAATGTCATGGGGAGGTGGTTAGACACTCTCTTGTTGAAGATGGTCATTGCCTGGCACGAATGTTATTTGCCACTTATCAGCCCAAGCCTGAACGTTGCCCAGGTTTTGCTGCATGCGGGCAGAGACTGCTTCACTATCTGAGGAGTTGTGAGTGGCACTGAACACTGTGCAATCATCAGCGAACATCCCCACTTCTGACCTATGATGGAGGGAAAGTCATTGATGAAACAGCTGAAGATGTTTCGGCCTAGGATACTGCCCTGAGGAACTCCTGCAGTGATGCCCTGGGGCTGGTGATTGGCTTCAAACAACTACAACCATCTTCCTTTGTGCTAGGTATGACTCCAGCCAGTGGAGAGTCCCCCCCCCCGCCGATTCCCATTGACTTCAATTTTACTAGGGCACCTTGATTACACACTCGGTTAAATGGTGCCTTGATGTCAAGGGCAGTCACTCTCACCTCACCTATGGAATTCAGCTTCTTAGTCCATGTTTGGACCAAGGCTGTAATAAGGTCCGGAGCCTAGTGGTCCTGGCAGAACCCAAACTGAGCATTGGTGAGCAGGTTATTGGGGAGTAAGTGCTGCTTGATAGCACTGTCGATGACACCTTCCATCACTTCGCTGATGATTGAGAGTAGACTGATGGGGCGATAATTGTCCAGATTGGATTTGTCCTGCTTTTTGTGGACAGGACATACCTGGGCAGTTTTCCACTTTGTTGGGTAGATGCCAGTGTTGTAGCTGTACTGGAACAGCTTGGCTAGAGGCGCAGCTAGTTCTGGAGCACAAGTCTTCAGCACTACAGCCGGGATGTCATTGGAATCCATAGCCTTTGCTGTAACCAGTGCACTCAGCCATTTCTTGATATCATGTGGGGTGAATCTAATTGGCTCAAGACTGACTTCTGAGATGGTGGGGACCTCAGGAGGAGGTCGAACTGGATCATCCACTCGGCACTTTTGGCTGAAGATGGTTGCAAACGCTTCAGCCTTGTCTTTTGCACGGACATGCTGGGCTCCGCCATCATTGAGGATGGGGATGTTCATGGAGCTTTCTCCTCCCATTAGTTGTTTAATGGCCTACCACTATTCATGACTGGATGTGGCTGGATTGCAGGGCTTTGAGCTGATCCGTTGGTTGTGCAATCGCTTAGCTCTGTCTATAGTGTGCTGCTTCCGCTTTTTAGCATGCATGTAGTCCTGTGTTGTAGCTCATTTTTAGGTACGTCTGGTGCTGCTCCTGGCATGCTCTTCTACAGTCATTAAACCAGGGCTGGTCCTCTGGCTTGATGGTAATAGTAGAGTGAGGGACATGCCAGGCCATGAGGTTACAGATTGTGGTGGAATACAATTCTGCAGCTGCTGATGGCCCACAGCACCTCATGGATGCCCAGTTTTGAGCTGCAAGATCGGTTCTGAATCTATCCCATTTAGCACGGTGGTAGTGCCACACAACACGATGGAGGATGTCCTCAGTGTGAAGACGGGACTGTGTCTCCACAAGGACTCCATGGTGGTCACTCCTACCAATACTGTCATGGACAGATGCATCTGCGACAGGTAGATTGGTGAGGACGAGGCCAAGTAGGTTTTACCCTCGTGTTGGTTCTCTCACCACCTGCCGCAGGCCCAGTCTGGCAGCTTTGTCCTTTAGGACTCGGCCAGCTCAGTCAGTAGTGGTGCTACCGCGCCACTCTTGGTGATGGACACTGAAGTTCTCCACCCAGAGTACATTCTGTGCCCTTACATGTCAATTTGGGTTCAATTTGCACTTTAAAAAGGAAGCTGTGTTGAAATCTTTTAGTGTGAGTTTTAGAGGTATTAACAGCATTTCTTTGGGGGAGGGGTAAGAGATTTGGTGTTCTTTGATGTAGAGCAGCGTTTCCCAACCTGTGGTCCACGAGGGTACTGCAGGTGGTCCGTGAAAAAAAATAATTATGATACTGTAATAATATCATCACGTGTACCTCGTATGTATCATATGCGATATTACATTATTATTCGCAATGTAATATGCTTCACAAGCATCCTTGTGATTCTCTGAATTTTAATAGTGTGGGAGTGTGGCGCTTTTGCATGACGTCAATGTGAACCGACGCTCTTAGATTCTAGAAAATTCGACGGTTACAGCGCGGGAATCAAAAAATGCATCGGTGGCTTTTATCTGGCACGCGTAAGCGAACTCTCTACTATGGTCAAAATGACAGTGAGACATCAGCAAATGAAACTCAGCACAACAAAAGTAAGCGAAAAGTGAGGAGAAAATACAGCAGTGAATACTTAAAACTGGGATTTACTTACACTGGAACTGAGAACGAACCGTTACCAGTATGTGTCCTGTGCTATGATGTTCTGTCGAATGAAAGCCTAAAGCCCGCTAATCTTCGCCGTCATCTTGAGACTAAGCATGGGGAATACGTGTCCAAGCCAATTGGATTTTTTTACAACCAGCTCAAAGAATTTCAACGTAGCAGGACAATTATGGAATGCACATCTAAAGGCAGTGATAATGCTAAGGCGGTGGAGGCCTCGTACCGGGGTAGCTAGGCTCATAGCAAAGACAGGGAAGCCGCACACAATTGGGGAGGAGTTGATATTGCCAGCGGCTAAAGAGATGGTGGGTATTATGCTGGGAGAGGGGGCCTGCAAGCAAATTAACATGATTTCATTGTCGGATAACACAGTTCAACGCAGAATTGATGAGATGGCTCAGGACTTGTGTGATCAGCTAATAGCGAGAATGCAAGCGAGTCGTTTTTATGCACTTCAAATGGATGAATCAACGGACATTGCAAACCTTTCAAACCTGATCACCTATGTAAGGTATGAACACAATGGAGAGATACATTAGGATTTTCTCTTTTGTAAATCTTTGCCCACACGCTCAACTGCAGAGGCTATTTTTGGAATGTTGAACAGTTTCATTATTGAAAATGGGATTGATTGGTCAAAATGTGTCGGACTTGGCACAGATGGGGCCCGTGCGATGTTAGGCCAACACAGTGGGGTTGTTGCACGTGTAAGAGCAGTGGGTCCGCTAGCATCATCCATTCACTGCAACATCCATAGGGAGGTGTTAGCTGCAAAGAAAATGCCTGCTGATCTCAAGACCGTTTTGGAGGAAGCCGTTAAAACTGTTAATTATATCAAGGCCCGTCCACTGAATTCGCGAATATTTGCAGCTATTTGTGACGAAATGGGCAGTGATCACCATCAACTACTTCTGCACACCGAGGTCCGCTGGCTGTCCCGAGGAAAGGTACTCACTCGTCTTTTAGAGTTGCATGATGAGGTGAGAATTTTTTTTACTGGACTCAAAGTTTGAACTTTCACATCGCTTCAGTGATTTTCAGTGGCTTGCCAAATTGGCTTATATGGCAGATATTTTCGATCACTTGAATGGTCTCAATCTGCGTTTTCAGGGAAAATCAGTGACATTCTTTCATGTGCAGGACAAAATAGAAGCGATGATCAAGAAAACAGAGATGTGGACCAAACGACTTGGGCAGTCAAATTACGACTCGTTTGCGAATCTGTCTGATTTTTTGGTCACGGCAGAGATGCAGCTTCCAAACAGTGTGAAACATATCATCAGAGAGCACCTCCAAAGTTTGAAAATAAACCTACACGAGTACTTCCCTGTGCCTGACACAAAATTCAATTGGATACGAAATCCCTTTGCGAGCCTTGATGATGACATCCTCGCAAGCCTGACCTCGACAGAGCAAGACAGCCTTGTGGAACTGTCCTGTGACAGTGCTTTAAAGCAGGATTTCTCTCGGCAATACCTGACTGACTTTTGGCTTAAAGTTGCTTCGGAATATCCAGCACTGTCCGACAAGGCAGTAAAGTTTCTAATGCCTTTTCCCATAACCTACCTTTGCGAAACTGGATTTTCTGCGCTTGTCGCATTGAAGACCAAATACCGGAATAAACTGCAAGTTGAACCAGATCTCCGATTGAGACTGTCATCGCTGGAACCTGACATCCAGCGTTTGACGTCTGCAAAACAACATCAGCCTTCTCATTAGGTAAGTGTTATCTTTTCCCCACTGGTAGGCCTACTGCAGGTAAATGTGCTGTGACGAGTGCCAGTGCAATGTATTTGTGAGTGAGCATAATAAATGATTAGAAACAGCTGCGTTTTTAATACCTGTTGATATATAAGTTTGACTCCCGTCAGCCATAGGCTGTTAAAAAAAATTTAAACGGCTGGTGGTCCGCAGAAGCTTTTGATGACGATGTAGTGGTCCTCATGAAGGAAAAGGTTGGGAACCGCTGATGTAGAGGATTAACAGGTGGCAACGGTGAACTGAGGTGTTAGAATAAATATCACATGGGCTCTGATGGAGCAGGCTTCTCACTCTGGATTTTTATGTACCCATTGAAGTTTTTAAACCAGGAAAATACAAATTTGCTTAGTTTTAGCACCAGCACTTTAATATCAGTGCTATAGTATAAATTAGAATTTCCTGTATAGCATACTTTTTTTTCCTATTTGCTCCTTTTCCCTCCATATTTTTTATGCACAAAGTATGAGCATCAGTGGGTTATTTGTCTGAAAGAAATCATAGCCGATCCCTATTTCATGAGTTTCTCAGATAGAATAGTACAGCACAGAAGGCGGCCATTCGACCCATCGAAGGGCAATCCAGTTAGTCCCACTCACCCGCTCTTTCCCCATATCCCTGTCATTTTTCTCCCTCAAGTATTTATCCAATTCCCTTTTAAAGGCTACTATTGAATGTGTACCCACCATCCCATCAGGCAGTGCGTTCCAAATCCTAAACACTTGTTGCGTAAAAAAAGTTTTCCTCACGTCACCTCTGGTTCTTTTGCCAATCACCTTAAACCTGGGCCCTCTGGTTATCGGCCCTTCAGCCATTGGAAACAGTTTCTCTTTATTTACTCTATCTAAACCCATCATCATTTAAACACCTCCATCAAATCTCCTATTAGCCTCCTCTGCTTCAAGGAGAACAACCCCAGCTTCTCTAGTCGATAACTGTAATCCCTCATCTCTGGAACCATTCTAGTAAATCTCTTCTGTACCCTCTCCAAAGCCTTCACGTCCTTTCTAAAGTGTGGTGCCCAGAATCGGGATGGTTTAGCTACTCACTTGACCAGCTGACCATAATCAAAGGTGCATTCTCTCTCCCCCACCCCCCACCTCCCAGATTTCCTAGAATCAACCAAAAAGGCTATTCTTTCAAGTCCTTGGCTTTTTTGCTTCCCTAGATTCATAGTAGCAAATGGAAGCCGTGTCCTTCAAACTGTTCCTCCTGTTTGCTACTATAAGGAAGGTACAAGACTTCAAAACAGGATTTCTTGGCTTGATAAAGAGTGTATCTTGACTGGCACTTTGCCATCATCCTTATCAAGCTAACAAATACCACTGAGTCATAAACTTCGAATAAATGCCTCTTTTTGTTTCCTGCTCCACTTGATCAATGTGCAATGTGTGTTGTACTGCAACTTGAATATGCGTAGGAGATTCAGCTTAAAAGAACAAGCTGCTTCATGATTCGTTGCTCTGCCACAACCGTTTGATCATGTGCATGCTCTCATGCTTACTGCCTAAATACAGACTACAACAAAAATCATCTGAACAAAACAGAAAAAGCCAGTCTGGACAAAATGCTTGGTATAAAATGATGATTCATATTAAAATTCTGATGAAAGAGTGAACAGAGTCTATAGTTTTATATAATGATCAGGTAAAAATTTAACACTAAGACGTTTAATGCTTGAATGTATCTCATCTCTTACTGACGCATGTTTTTTTTTAATTTTATGTTGCAGTGTATTTTGAATATTTATATATTTCATGAAAATTTAAAACATCACAGAGCAACCTCAATTTCTAAATAATTTCACCATTCTAATGCTACTTACTATAACTTCCGACTTTGAAGGGACAGTTTTGATTTTTTTTCTAAAGAACATTCAGTAAACATTTCAAAGGTTTTAAAATAAAACAGTTAAAATACTTGCCGAAACAAAAACATTGTTTAAGTTAAATATGATGCCACGTATCATTCAAACTTCAAGACAAGACCACATAATAAGCCAGTTTTGAAGTATACAAACGATAGATTGGATATTGGCCTCTATCTTCTATAAAACAAAACAAACCAAACAGTACACTATGTAATTCATCCACACAGAATCATGTGATGTGATGGAGGAGTTTTTCTTTACTCTAGATGGATAATTTAAGTGGAGATGAGCTGAATGGCCCCTCTCATCTATCAATCTTGTGAGTCATAAGAGATCATGTTGAACATGACCAAAACAGAGATTGCGAAGTTGGATTTTTCAAAATTGGCCTCGATCTCCAGGTCATACTAATAGTACCAAAGGATCAACTTCTTGCATAATCACACAATCAGAAGTAATTTAAATCAAATAGCTTTCCAAGTACTTCTTTTCCTACCATTACCAAAATGCAACAGATTTTTCTACAGCCATCATTATTTATTAAAATGTTGATTTTGTTTTGTTCGATGTGTTTAGAAAATAATGTGTTAAAAAAGGAATTAAATACAATGAAATGCTTAATTGGTCCCAATGCAACTGAAATATATATATATTTTTTTGTTTGTTTATGGGATCTGGGCGTCGCTGGCAAGGCCAGCATTTATTGCCCATCCCTAGTTGCCCTCGAGAAGGTGGTGGTGAACTGCTGCAGTCCGTGGTGTGATGGTACTCCCACAGTGCTGTTAGGTAGGGAGTTCCAGGATTTTGACCCAGCAACGATGAAGGATTGGCGATATACTTCTAAGTCAGGATGGTGTGTGACTTGGAGGGGAACTTGGAGGTGGTGGTGTTCCCATGCGCCTGCTGCCCTTGTCCTTCTAGGTGGAAGAGGTCGCGGGTTTGGGAGGTGCTGCCGAAGAAGCCTTGGCGAGTTGCTACAGTGCATCTTGTAGATGGTACACACTGCAGCCACGGTACATCGGTGGTGGAGGGAGTGAATGTTTAAGGTGGTGGATGGGGTGCCAAGCAAGTGGGCTGCTTTGTCCTGGGTGGTGTCGAGCTTCTTGAGTGTTGTTGGAGCTGCACTCATCCAGGCAAGTGGAGAGTATTCCATCACAGTCCTTATTTGTGCCTTCTAGATGGTGGAAAGGCTTTGGGGAGTCAGGAGGTAAGACACTCGCCGCAGAATACCCAGCCTCTGACCTGCTCTTGTTGCCACAGTATTTATGTGATTGTGCACTCAATATTATGCACATTGGCCTTCATTGAATGTGTTTATCTGACAGATGATCTTAACTGTTTAAATGAATTATCAACAGTATTATTTGCTTCATCAAGATACTTAAAAATGATCATGCATGTAACTCACTTCTGCAATATAAATTTTCTACAGAAGTTACACGTGACCTGTGAAATTAAACGCTAGCTTTGAATCATTTAATAAAAATATTCTGTGCTAAAAACAGAAAGGCAGCAAGCTGGCCCTATTTTCACACATTAAATATTTTTTCCAACGGCCTCTTTCAATGTTCTATCCGAGTAACTCATTCAACAGCTCAATTACCCTTTGGGTGAAAATGTCCCATGTTGGTTTCCTCCCTTATTCCTAACTTAGGAACTTTTAGCTTCTCTCCCCATTAATTGAAAACTTGACCATATTGAACAATTTACCAACGTTAATTTTTTCAATTGCTTTCCATAACTTTGCAGACTCCCTTTTTCCAAGAAAGACTTGTCCAACTTAACCTTTCCTCAAATCATAAATTCCTGAAACTTAGAATCATCTTCATTGTTGGCAAATACATGTTTAGCATAATCAGTTTATTAGAATTGCACTCAATATACCTCTGTTGAATATCTAATTGAATGGCTCGAGGGCCTAAATGGCTTATTCATGTCTCAATGTATATTATCTGTTGGGAATATATGCCAGTATGAAAATTAGTGCACAATCTTTCTCTTTTGTAATACAACAGTTTGGATAACTTTGAATTTTTTCATGTCTGCACTGTAAATTGTTTTGTCAGTTTTTCTATAATGTTTGATTTCTTGAAATAAACGTGGAGATGGGGGGAGGGGGGGGAAATCACCAAGACATGTTCTACACTACATCACAATTAGAGGCTCAGTGATGTCGCAGCAAGACCAAATAATAAAAGCACTCAGTGGGCAACGTGAGTCCAGTGTCTGGTAGCAGTGCAAAGTGAGATTCTAGGGCCTATTAGCGCTTGGGAAGGCCCCACTCCCAGATGAGTTTGGGAACACGAGGAGTTCCAGGATTTGGCACACTGATAAGAGCCTGGGGAGTGGTGATCCCAACGAATGAGAACATGCTGTCAGAGTCCCGAGTACTGCCAGTCATGGGGTGGGGGGGGGGGGGGGGGGAAGGGGAACGGGATGGGGAAGTGGGCTGAGAATTACTCCCCTGTCTGGACCTTGAGTTGTGCCAGCCTTGATTCTTGATTTTCCATCCTCCCTTCACCATCCACCCCCACACCCCATCCCCTAACACCTATTTCTAGTCTTTCAAGGCACAATGCCAGGCTTAAAGCTAGTTTTAGTGTAAAGATACTTGTACTGTATGCAGTCAGCAAATAGACAACAAGTGCAGCTGGTGCTGGAAACCAGCTTCATAGTGGTCCCCAAAAGACTAGAAATGGGTCGGCAGAGGGGTGGAACTATGGGCCGGAGGTGGGGGTCAGGTTGAGTTGGAGCAGGTTAGCATGGGTGGGAAACAGGGCAAGACTGCTTGGTTATGGTGCACTGTAATATGGTTGGGCCAGAAATTCGAGCCCCAGGCTGAAGATAGGCCTCAGGAGGCAGAACTTAATAGTTGCATTTCAGCAACTGTGTGTTGAGCAATTTTAGAAGCAAGTTAAAATATTTCTTGAATTTTTTTAATATAATTTTAATGTAACTATGTACAGGTTGCTAGTAGAGGGAAAAAATGAAGATTAACCTTTTTTCCAACAATTATCTTGAGTGATTTGATTTTCTCAGTGTTGTAGTCACTGAGTTCTGATTGGTTGCAGCTGAAAGAAGTCTGTTTTTTGTGCTCTCATTGGTTGAGGTTCTGCTGTGCTTGATTGCATGTTTTAGCTACTGAGTTTTGAGTAATTGAATACAACATTTGAAATATGAACTTTACATAAGAGAATATGAAACCCGAGTGAATCAAAAAGTGTTACGCTGAAGTGGAAGCAAATTTTTAAAAAGTGCAACACCCAGTGCAAGTAAATAAAAATGCAACAAAGCCTGGCACAGGACAAAGTGCTTGTTACCACACATGCACAAACAAGGCCCTTATAGAATCATAGAATGGTTGCAGCACGGAAGAAGGCCATTCAGCCCGTCGAGCCCGTGCCGGCTCTCTGCAAGAGCACTTCAGCTAGTCTCACTCCCCCGCCCTTTCCCCGTAGCCCTGCAAATTTCTTTCCTTCAGATACTTATCCAACTCCCTTTTGAAAGCCGTGATTGAATCTGCCCCCACCACCCTTTCAGGCAGTGCATTCCAGCTCTTAACCACTCGCTGCGTAAAAAAAGTTTTTTCTTACGTCGCCTTTGGTTCTTTTGCCAATCAATTAAATCTGTGTCCTCTGGTTCTCGACCCTTCTGCCTTGAGCCCATTCCTCGAGATATTCTGCTCTGCACCCATTTCTAGCCTGAAAGGTTCTCCTTTATGACTACCCTGTTTAAGATTTTTTCTATCCAGTGTAATACTTTACCTCCCATATCATATCTCCAATAAATTGGTCAGGTGGGCAGAACAGTGGCAAATGGAATTCAATCCGGAGAATTGTGAGGTAATGCATTTGGGGAGGGCTAACAAGGAAAGGGAATATTCATTAAATGGTAGGACACTGAGTAGTGTAGAGGAACAAGGGGACCTTGGAGTGCATGTCCACAGATCCCTGAAGGTAGCAGTCCAGGTAGATAAGGTGGTTAAGGAGGCATACGAAATGCTTGCCTTTATTAGTCGTGGCATAGAATACAAGAGCAGGGGGGTTGTGCTTCAACTGTATAAAACACTAGTTAGGCCTCAGCTAGAGTACTGCGTGCAGTTCTGGTCACCACATTACAGGAAAGATGTGATTGCACTAGAGAGGGTACAGAGGAGATTTACAAGGATGTTGCCGGGAGTAGAGAATCTTAGCTATGAGGAAAGACTGGATAGGCTGGGTCTGTTTTCCTTCGAACAGAGGAGGCTGAGGGGAGGCTTTATTGAGGTGTATAAAATTATGAGGGGCCTAGATAAAGTGGATAGAAAGGACCTGTTTCCCTCAGCAAAGGGGTCAAAAACCAGGGGGCACAGATTTAAAGTAATTGGTGGAAGGTTTAGAGGGTATTTGAGGGGAAATGTCTTCACCCAGAGGGTTGTGGGGGTCTGAAACTCACTGCCTGAAAGGGTGGTAGAGGCAGAAACCCTAACCACATTTAAAAAGTACTTGGATGTGCACTTGGGATGCGGTAACCTGCAGGGCTACGGACCAAGAGCTGGGAAGTGGGATTAGGCTGGATAGCTCTTTGTTGGCCGGCGCAGATACGATGGGCCGAAATGGCCTCCTTCCATGCTGCAACTTTCTATGATTCTCCCTCCCTTAACCATTGATAGCCATTGGGAACTTTGTCAAAAGCTGTCCCAAAATATAAGTTTATATTAGAAAGAAAGAACTTGCATTTATAGAACACCTTTCACAATCTCAGGATATCCCAAAGTGCTTTACAGCCACTAAATTACTTTTAAAATGTAGTCACTGTTGCAATGTAGGAAACATGGTAGCCAATTTCCACACATCAAGGTCCTACAAACAGCAATGAGATAAATGACCAGATAATCTGTTTTATTGATGTTGGTTGAGGGATAAATGTTGGCCAGGACACCGGGGAGAACTCCCCTGCTTTTCTTCAAAATAGTGCCATGGGCTCTTTTACATCCACCTGAGAGGTTTAACGTCTCATCGTGAATATAGCACTCCAACAGTGCTGCACTCCCTCAGTACTGCTCTGGAGTGTCAGCCTGGGTTACGTGCTCAATTCTCTGGAGTGGGACTTGAACCCATAACATTTTGAGTCAGTGTTACCACTGAGACAAGGCCAACACTTCATCCAACTTCCCTTTCAACGGGTCATCGACCTGAAACGTTAACTCTGTTTCTCTCCACGATGCTGCCTGACCTCGAGTGTTTCCAACATTTTCTGTTGTTGTTTCAGATTTCCAGCATCCGCAGTATTTTGCTATTATATTCCCCTTCAACCATGTTGGTAATATCTTTGAAAATCTCCAAATAGATAAAAATGCAATTTCTTTCTTTTCTTTATGACCCTCCTCATGAATTCATTCTGAATGCCCCTTATCGATATGCTGCATTGTTCAGCATTATTTGATTTCTATATATGATTAATTTTTGAAGTAACCAAGGTTTTGAAATTATCAAGGATTATGAACTCAATCACATTTGGACGAAGTTGAATATATTTGATTACTACACAACCTTGCTAAACGCTGAAGAATTTTTAGCGGACAATGAATCCATACTTCTAAGTTAACAATTATTACTATTGCAGCAAGTTTTTATTTGTCAGTAATTTACCTTCCACAAAACTGCCGAAGTGAATTCCATGCAAAACTTTTCTTCGCTACAGTTTGTCAATAGTTAGCCTTAAAGTGATGTAATGTAATAGATTCCCTGTGGTGCTGCTCATGGTGAGTCGGAGCATATGCTGTTTTAGAACAATTATGCCATGTAGCAGATAACACCAGACCCACTGATTTACAATGACTGATTAAGTCAAATTCCATTGGTATGAAATGGCATTGCAGGATTTTACTGTTGCTTTGGGGATTGAATTCTACAACGCTGTCTGACCCTAAATGAGTGGTAATTACTATAGTATGTATGTATTTACATCCATGTATAGATTTTTTTTATCCCTTGCTTGTTTTAAAACTGAAAATACATAGCAAGATGGTTGCAACATATTGGAGTTAGACACCTAGGTTGAGGGAGTGGGGTTCAGCTAGAGTGATCTTGTGTTTTGGTAGCACTGCAGGATTGCCCTGGATGTGGGTAAAATTGGGGTAGGAATCCTGGAGTTTGGCAGCACTGCGGTAAGGCTGCTGGGATTGGTAGCACGGGATCATTTGGTTTGGCATCACTGTACAGGGGGAACCTCAGGTTTGGCAGAACTGGGGGGGGTGGATTGTGGGATTTGGCCAATTGGTGGATTCTTGGGCCGGAATTTTGCCGGCGCTCAGGGGGTGGGACATCCAGCAAAATCGCAAAGATTGACAGCAGGTCAGAAACCCGCTGTCAACCCGCCTCCAATCAATTTTCCCAAGTGTCGGGTCCCCGGTTTGCGCATGGACCCGACACCTAGTGGCGGGAAGAGGATTATAGCCACTTAACTGCTTGTTAACAGGTTAAAAGCAATTTAAGGTTTGTCTATTTTCAAGTATATCAAAGCCTTCATCTTTGGTAACATCCTACTGAATTTATGCTGCAGTTTCTCTGCTGCTTTTTATCCTTCCTATAATGGAGTGCCAAGAACTGTGGCTCAACCTTGGATGTTGTACAAGTTCAACATTACCTCCTTGTTTTTGAATTCTTGATGCAAAACTAAGGATATTTAAAAAAAAGTTTCTCTACTTGTAATTATGCTGATAGGGTTAGATGACATAGGATAGGAGGAGGCTCGTGTGAAGCATAATCACCGGCATAGACCAGTTGGGCCGAATGGCCTCTTTCTGTGCTGTAAGTACTATGTAAACAGAAAACATTTTAAGATTTGCAGTGCTCACACCAATGAATTGTGAATGGTACTTGAAACTTTAGTCAAGAATAGTGTTACTAAGCTAGCCTGACTAACACTTAACCCTCAACCAACACCACGAACAGATCATCTGATAGTTTATCTCGCTGCTCTTTTATGGATCTTTGCTATGCACAAATTAGCAGCTATGTTTTCCTACATTATAATAGTGACTACATTTCAAAAGTACTTTATTGGTTGCGCAGAGCTTTGGGACGTCCTGAGGACATGAAAAGCTTTATATAAAAGCAAGTTCTTTCTAAACTGACCAAGGTAACTAGTTCGGAAGTATATATTTTTTTTATTTGTTCATCCATGGAATGTGGGCATCGCTGGCAAGGCCAGCATTTATTGCCCATCCCTAATTGCCCTCGAGAAGGTGGTGGTGAGCCTCCTTCTTGAACCGCTGCAGTCAGTGTGGTGAAGGTACTCCCACAGTGCTGTTAGGTAGCGAGTTCCAAGATTTTGACCGAGCGACGATATATTTCCAAGTCAGGATGCTGTGTGACTTGGAGGGGAACTTGCAGGTGGTGGTGTTTCTACGCGCCTGCTACCCTTGTTCTTCTAGGTGGTAGAGGTCGTGGGTTTAGGAGGTGCTGTCGAAGAAGCCTTGGCTATACCTCCCCTCTCCCCACTGTCTAGGGCCCCAAACACCCCTTCCAGGTGAAACAGCGATTTACTTGTACTTCCTGCAATTTAGTATACTGTATTTGCTGCTCACAATGTGGTCTCTTCTACATTGGGGAGACCAAACGCAGATTGGGTGACCGCTTTGCGGAACACCTCCGTTCAGTCCCGGTGGCCTGTCACTTTAATTCTCCGCTCCACTCCCATTCTGACCTCACCGTCCTCGGCCTCTTGCATTGTTCCACGGAAGCTCAGCGTAAGCTCGAGGAACAGCACCTCATCTTTCGTTTAGGCACCCTACAGCTCTCTGGACTCAACATCGAGTTCAACAATTTCAGATCATAACCTTGGCCCCTATCACATATATTTTTTTTAATTTTATTTTTTCATCCACCCTTTTGTTTGGCCTTTTTTTTCCCTCCCAGAAGCTGGCAGCTGTCCTTCATTCTGCCAGCCCAGTTCACACTTCATCTAGCCTCTACCTGTCACATTACCACCTCCTCTTGCCTTGATTATCTCTATGTCTCTTAATCTCTCCTGCTTTCTATCCCACCACTGACCTTGCCTTTTGTTCTTTCATCCCCTCCCCCTTTTCCCAACATTATACTTGCTTTAAATCTATTTCATTTCCTGCTTTTTTCCAGTTCTGACAAAAGGTCTTCGACCTGAAACGTTAGCTCTGTTTCTCTCTCCACGGATGCTGCCTGGCCTGCTGAGTTTTTCCAGTGCTTTCTGTTGTTATTTTGGATACAATCTCTTTTACTGTTATTTAGGTACATGTGTATTAGATTTCCTACATTACAACAGTGACTGCACTTCAAAAGTACTTCATTGGATGAAAAGCTCTTCGGGACATTGAGGTCGTGAAGGGTAGTATATAAATGCAAGTTCTTTCTTCTTTGCAAGATGATGAGGAATATATACCAGTTTCCCCCCCACCCCCTTTTATCTTGCTGCAACAGCAGATATAAATGGTAACAATTTACAGACAATGAAAACCATAATTCCAAAAAAAACAACTTTTTGTTATTCAGCTGTAAATTCAAATGCATCAGGAGTTTAAAACCAGTCTTAAACCAGTTCGATGGTACAGAGCTCACTGTTGTTAGTCTAATCACTCTGACTTCTAAACTCAGCAGAGTGAGCGTCCTCTCACAAACTGTGTGGGTATTGAGAGTTCTCCCTGCTGACGGCCATAGGGTTTGCATCGTTAAGTTACTGTCTGCAACCCTGCTCACTTGAATGCATGAAAATCAGTCTGAACATATAGCAACTGTATCACTGGACCATATAATGAATACACTTTAAAACAAAAAAAAAATCACCCGAGTATTCAGACTTCTATTTTTTTTTTTAAGTCCTGGATTTATTTTTGACAAGAACCTAGTTGAAAGGCCAAGCAACAGGATGCTACAAGGTTGAAAACAGTAAAAAAAAAAAAGACAAGGTGAAGCAAAAGTTGCAGTTAATAAAAGAAAATCTGCATAATGTCTAACTGCTTGGATTTCAAGACAGCAGCTTTTAAAACAGAAGGGCGGCCGGTCATTACCTGTGATCCTTTTGGCATTGCAGTTTCATCAACCAACAGAGCCAGTATATTGAAAGCAACCAAGAGGACAGAGATTGTCTGTAAGACATAATTTGATCATAAGAAAGTGTGTGTAAAAAATTGATACCTTTATAGATCGCTTCCCTCCACTAAACATGGAATATTTACTGTATACTAAGAAAGTTCACGTTGTGAATAAGTAAAATTTGATTGTCAATAAAATGACAAATTTCAAATTTATAAATCCAAACTTAGATATTTCTTCACTACAGTGAAATATGATGTAGCTTTAAATCCTAACAGAAACAAAACTGGGGAATATTACTGAGTTGTAAAACATTTTACAATATTAATTCTTTTTCATCATGCAATAAGCTAGGTAACAAAGCTGAATATAAAATAAGGTTCATTTTATTATTGACATTTTCCATCTTTTTCAACACTGAATCTGGTAATACCATAAGAATAGTCAACATCCAGCTTTCTAAATTAATCTAAACCACCCTTTCACATATACTAAATTTAGAGAATAAAATGAAAGGTTCTTGATAAACTGATGCTACTAAATTATAATGAAAGATGATTTAATTTGTAGGAATTCGGACTGATTTTCTACCAAAAATTTTAATTTTTCTTTAATTTTCTGCTTTTCGTTTTTATTTCAAATTGTACGTGTGTTTTTTCCTTTTATTTATAGGTGATAGCTCATTGAGTTTCATAGTGAGGATTAGACAGACCATTTTTACTTGCTATGCAAGAACAATTCAACTTTTCTGATAACTGAGCCTGAAGGATGAAACATACAACTACTGTAACTGGACACCACAATTTAATGGAAAATCACATTTTTATTTTGACAATTTACAGATAATTATCTTGTACTGACTTTGATCCTGCCAGCTTGTCAGTGTGACTGAAATTCAATGCAAGCTGTCGAGCGAGAGAGAGGCTCTTAAGCACCTCGGTCATCAGCCCACTCGCCATCAGAATATTGTTAGGGGCATCCCTACCATGATTTTTAATTTGTTATTTTAAGCCTCACCCTTGCTTCTAACACCAACTGATTTTGGTGCTGACAAAAAATAATTTAAAAAAATAAATAGGCACAGAACAGCCACTAGCAGAAATTGTGACAATGAAAATAAATCTGTAAATGTTCTACCTTGTTATGTGACAGGTTGCCAAGGTGCTCTTTGGGTAGTTTCACAGAAGCACAGTGAAAATGACCATTTCTATGATGCATCTCTCACAGAACCTTATCGCCAAGAGCTGCAACGCCCATGCCAGTTGAAAGACACTTTCCACCTGGATATTATGTGAAGTGGCATGTCTTGGTGCACTAAGTATTGTAGTTCCACAGAAACAGGGTGGAAAAACTTCTATGCTGCATCTCTCCCAAAGATACAAAATTTGTTCACAGAAGTTAAGTTGGAAGTACCCAGCACCAAGGCTCAGGTGCAATTTCCAGCTTTGTGACTAAAACAGAATTCAAGCCTCAAGTTGCAGAGAGAGGTCAGACTCTTCAGGGGAAGCTTCTTGTATGGCCAAACATTGGTTTCATGGATAGTTTAATATTATTAGTGTTAAATATTTATTTCATGTTAAAAAAATGTATTTACATAGCGACACATCCATGTTGGCAGCTGGACTACTTGGAAAAAAATAAATTATGCAATTTGTACTGCAGCACTTGCTTTTGTGTGTGTTATTTGCTAATCTTTATTTCAGTCAACTAGTTAGGTTAAATTCATTATTTAAGCCCATCCAAAAAGCTCGAGGCTGGATTTTTAAAAATGGTACCCTTCACATTTAATGCAGCATATGCCATGTGCAATTTTTTTAATAGATAACCAGCTAATCATTAGCCACTTACCACTTTTCAGAAGTGCTTCTGTGTGGGTATTGGGTAAAACAGGAATTGGCTCTGCTGTGATACTTTCAGAGTCAAATAACATGCCAGCAATCACTGTCTAGATGCACTTGCCAGTATAACCATTTAAAATAAGTGATGAGTTTTTTTGAAATTACAGGCACAGATTTTTTTTTAAATGTAATGTTATTTTCCCTCGCCAATATTTTCACATCCCCTCTTGAAATTTTGACTCCTTACAAGGATATAGTTCTACAAATGCCTAGGCACCCACTGGTACCTCACCCAAGTGGCCATTTCTCGTGTGAGCTTTCAGCGAATGACTAAGTCATTCTGCTGTGTCGGACATCATGATTGAGCCCAATCTTTTCATCTGAAGTTCACAGACGTGTATTTCAGGTAGTGGTCACCAGACCCTGTCCAACTTTCCGCTCCCTGACCCAGGGATGCTGAGACTGATTGCAGCAGCCTTAGAGCCACTCCAGCTGAGACCATGTAACCCACAGTATAGACAGATCAATCCCGATCTGAATGTCTCAGCTACTCACTGGATAAATTCAACCGTCAGGCGAGATTTATCAACAGATTTTGAAGGACCATCACTGAAAGCTTTTAATCTTGCCATCAGAAATGGTCAGTATTTTTTACTGCTCTCTCTAGGTATCCACAAACCACATTTGTAGTTGGGGGGGGGGGGGGAGAGAACCGGCAAGCAACCGCTTCGAAAGGTTTCAGTTAATGTCACTAACTCACTAACTCCTAAATGTGAGGAACTGTGGCCATAATTTCTCATCCAACCTGCCATCATGGCTCCCATTAAAGTAACACTTTCTAAAGCTGGAAAGCCTCGATCATCAATGTGCTGATTACATCTGTATAAATCAGTGCACTGTGCTGATCATCTTTGTTTTATATCAAGTGAAAATGATGATTATTCTTCAGTTACTTTGGAATAGATGATATTTAGAGTTTGAAAGCTATACTATTGATACCTCCATTCAAAAATAACTGGGAATAAACCAACACATCCACTAACTGGAATAATTTTCAACAAAAGCAGCTTACCGTTCCAGAGAGTAGAGTCAGCATGACAACAGGATAAACCAAATTTCTTTCCCATGCAGAAGCTTTCTTGCGTCGCTCTTACAAAAAGAAAACACAAGAATAGAGAAAAATACAGTTCATACTGGAATGCTCAAAGTTTTAAACTGAATTTATGTACTGTAAAAAAGAGCTATTTCCTTATTTTATTAAAACCATGCAGTAATAAACTCAATTATACAAACAATTGACAACGGTTCTCAAATTGAAAGTATTTAAGCATCACAAACAAAAAAAAAATTTAAAAATAAAAGTTTAAAATTTCTACAGCACACATTCAGCCAAGTTGGACTCCATTTAAACATATACTGATGTTAAAGACTCAAGTGATAGCTTTAGTATGGAATGGAGGAGTTCCATTGCTTTACCACTTGCTACTTTACATCTTGCAATGTAGACTTCTTTAGTAAACTATTTACCATCACATGCTCTTCTCACCAAAGTGTTATACAAGGGAGAAACTAAATTTGCAACAAATCTCCTCCATCCCCTCTCCTAAAACATGTGATGTAATTCCTGCGGAAGACGTAGCATTTGAAAAATTTCCAAGCTACTTTCAAAGATGAAGCATCACACCAAACCCATCTTGTGGTAAAAGTCAAATTTCCCAGAAATATTCAACTACTTGTTTAAAAGTGGAATATGTACTATACAATATTTTAAGCAAACAGCTTACATCTTCTCTTGCATTGGTATGTGCAGAGAAGCTACAGTTGAAATGTTCTTGTTGCTCAGAAGCCAACATTTATGCCACGTACACCATGGCCCAGATATTGATGTATGTATCCCATGATGTATGTTAAAACTCCGCAGCGTGCGGGGAAACCTGGACTTCCGGGGTTCCCGCGGTCTACCCACCAGCCATTCCCCCCACCCCACCCAACCCCTCCGGGTGGGCCGGAAACTTCAAAATTCAGCCCAATATCTCACAGGCACTTTACAGCCTTCTGATCTGAACAGTAACCAGGAACCTCAGGCATGAGCTATATCCATTTTGTTTACAGCAAAATGATGTGGGAGTGGATGGAGGAGGAAAGACTGACTGGCATTTTGGAGGGGTGGGTACAAAGAGACCTTTCGTCAGAACACTTTGCTGGTGGGGGTGGGGTTCTGCACCAGCCCTGTTGGCCCCTTCTTTATCTTTCTGACGGACCACTGTACTTTGCCAACATCTTGCGTTTAAATTTCAAACCCAATTTAAATTCACACCTGATAAGTTTTCTATGTTTTCCATCTCTCCCATTGTGCTTATGCCTCTCATTGCCTCGGCTAATCACATTTCTTTTAAAGTTTTTAATCTTCTGTTTATTACTTGACTGAAATGATCTGTTACATCATCCAACAATCAATCCATTGATACTTACTCTCCGTGCTTGCTTGTCTCTGTGTTTTTATATTTTCTCCACCCCCCTTCCTTTTTCTAACCCTATTTATATGCATGCCCATCTCTCAGTTGTGAAGGAAGACACGAGCCTGAAATGTCAACTGTTTGTTCTTCACAGATGCTGACTAGCCTGCTGTGCTTCACCAGCTTTTCCTGTTTTTATTTCAGATTTTCAGTTTTTGCACTTCTTTTTATCTCTACTGCTCTTTAATATAGTATTGTTCTTTTCTAATGTGAGAAAAATAAATGTGAAAAAATACCAAGCTTTGACTTCTTGCTTCTTACACCATCCAATTCCTGTTCGAGTTCCTCAGAATTATATTTTAAATAGGATGTCATATAAGCACCTAAAAGGAGCAGAGAACAAAAGGTGTGATTTTTTTTGTTATACTTATTCTCTATATTTCCACATATCTTAGTATTTAAATATTACTTGGTCCTCAATTCCAAATAACAATGGAAAGACAACAGTTGCCATCTTTGCTTAGGGAATGCACTACCCCTTACACCACAATTATAGCTTACCTGAAAAATGGCAGCTTTGCCCATTCAGCCCCTTGTTCATCTATTACTAATTTTTAGAATGATGTTGAACAGTTTATAAACAACCTACATATCATTAAACACTGATACTACAAAATTTACAATTTTCTTAATTTAAAGAAAATTTAAAAATTGTGCTTTTGGGAAGGCTCCACTGAGGTTGTGGGATAACAGGGGCATTAAACTGGCAACAAAACATAAGGTCTACAAGGTAACAGTTATAACATCCTTACTGTACATGTGCGATAGCTAGACCACTTAGTCACCACCACAGCAAGCTCTATAATTTCCACCTCAGAAACATCATGAAAATTCGATGGTGGCACAAGATTCCAGACACTGAGGTCCTCAGAAGAGAAAATATGCCAGGCATAGAAGCAATGATAGTAAAGGCGCAGCTAAGGTGGTCACCTTGTCAGAATGCCTGTTACTAGACTACCAAAGGACATATTCTACAGTGAGCAGATGTTTGGTACACACTCTTGTGGTGGCCACTTCAAAAGATATAAAGACTGTCTAAATACCAATCTAAACAAATGTGGCATCTCAACTGACAGGTTGGAGCACAATGCTTGTGACAGGATAAGTAGCAAAAGATTCACAATGGCACGACAAAGCTTGAAGCAAGTTGTATCCAGCTAGCCGAAGAGAGCCCAATGGAAATCAAGGAGAGATCAGTCATTGGATGAATCGGACATCCGATTTCCTGTGTATGGAAAAAACGATCCTTGTGAAAATTAAACTTTAGTCATACAAGAACCCATAACCTATATTCAAGAAGAGATGAATCAAAGGCTGTCATCATCCTCAATGATGGACAAACCATCATTATGTCGACAGGTATACAGCACTAATTTCAGATCCAGGTTCACGAGATACAATAGGTATTCCAGAATCAGAATTATGTCACACAACATACAATAGATGGTTTGATGTTGAAAAGTAAAAATTCTTCCACTTTAAAAAGTTGAGGGTTTGTTAAGGCCATTAGTATCTTGGTTACTGATGGATGAGAAATGCATCCCATGGGGAAGTATCCATCTCCAAGATGAAAAACAGTGATTAAGGTTGCAGTTTTTGTCCATTAAGAAAGCGCATAATATGGTAAACAAAAAGCGAAGGCTTTATCTACACAAAGTACAACACAAGTAATTACTTAGAAACTACTAAGAGGAGGTTCAAGAACAGCAATATCTTAAAAAGCAAAATGGGCAGAGGCACAGAAATGACAACAATCATACTTCGAAGCACACTAAACATTCAACAGAGGCATGGTGACTGAACTTTCATCTTTAATTATAGGAACTAGTATGGAGGCAAGGAGACTGCGTGAAAATCAGGTTCGTAAATGTGCTGTAATGCCTTTAACTTGCTACATTCTAGTTCCAAAAAGGTGGCAAGTAGTTGTGGTGTGTCATGAGTAACCGCTGCTGAGCCAATTGTTTATCTGGATAGATGTGCCAGATATGAAATCTTAAGGAGTCTTCAACCAGATAGTCATGTGGGTTAATAACTTTGTTAAAATAGTACACCGAGGAACGTTACATAAACGTGTTATCAGTGCGCAAAAATACTGCTCAATGGAATTTCAGCCGCTGGGTGCCTCAAATATGGAACCTCAGCAACTTCCTGTGTTGTGCAATTACAACCACGAGGCAGCCATCACCTTTGATGTCTGTCGTGGGCTGAATGTCTCCTGGATGGAATGTCTGAATAATTTGAATTGGTGTGACAACTTGAACTCTCATTTTTTTTGGGGGGGGGGGGGGCGGATTTCTTGAATTATCTCAGATCCACAATAGTCAGAGGTTATTCCATCTTATTTGGAGACCACAAAGTACTAGAAAAAAATCCCTCAGTCATGGCTTGCTTCCCCAATTGAATGGGGTCAATACTATTTTACACACCCAACAGAAAGCCCAAGACTTCACAACTATTCTTGGGGAACTAAAATTATGACTTTTTTTTTTCCTGAATTTGGGCCAGTTTTACTTGAAGTGCCCAAAGCAGTCCAGCGGGATGGCTTTCCTGACTTAAATATCCATGATAACACTGCCTCATTGGTTACCATAAGTGCTGCAACACAAGTGGCACCTTACAAGTAATGTGTTGGAGGAATAGCTATTTATTTTAAGCATTTATACAAAATAATTCTAGTTATAGAGGATAGTGAACCACAAGAGATCAACAAGTACTGGAATTATGCACAAATGTCTCCACTTCTTACTTACAGTCTAAGGGGCCGAAATCCGATAAGGCCCAAAAACGAGCGCGGGGACCGTGCTGCGAGATAAGCCCGCGCCCGTTCAGAAAGTGCAGGCAGCAGGTTAATTTGGTGCTGCCTGCTACTTTAGATGTTTGTAGCACACAGCCTAGCGACAAACGCGCTGCTGACAGGCTGTGCACTCAGCAGAGGGCCCAAGTTCGCGTCGCTGGAGTGAGGCTGGCTTTACATAAAGCTAGCCTGTTTCTTTTCAAAGCAGTCTGCACCTCTTAAAGCTGAACTGCCTTCTGCACATAAAAATGCTAAAAGTGCTTCAGGATTAACACAAATGGCTCAACAAGGGCGCTCAGGGTCTCGAACGCAGCACTCAAGCTTTGTGCAAGGGGTCAACACTGGACTGAGGTCCTCTACCCACAAGGGGCCAGGAGGCCCTCCAGAAAGAACGATGTGGGACCAGGTCGGCGAGGCCGTCACTGCCAGCAGTGTCGCCCCCAGGACCTGGCTCCAGTGCCCAAAGAAGTTTCATGACCTCAGGCGAGTGGTCAAGGGCAGTGAATACATCTTCAAAAGCCGCCTCCTACCAACTGCACCACTAGCCCCTCACACTGCTCAATGCACGACCCCCCCACCCCATCACTCACCTAACAATCTCTACCAAACACAAGGCACACCTCACATTCCTAACTTCACCTCACCCCCTTGGAGGAGACGATGCTGGCCAGTCTTGGCAGTGGCATGGCTGAGCCCTTGGCCAGCAGCAGGGCTGAAAGAATATAAGATGTACTCATACGTTATCCTCCTTCTTACATCCCGTTTTCCCCTCATCCTACAATATCTTCTGATCTACAAGCTGCACATGGTGTAAGCATGCACCTCTTGCTTCCCGCCCTCACCACACCCCTACCCTTGAGCTTTCCTCATTTCAGACACCCAAGAAATCCAGCCTACCCAGCCAGTGGTTGACCAAGAAGAGGGAAAGGAGAGTGAAGAAGGGCCCTTTCCCTGGCCTGTTGAGCCATTTGTGTTAGTGCTGAAGCCATTTTAGCATTTTATGTGCAGAAGGCAGTTTAGCTTTAAGAGGTGCAGACTACCTAGTTCTGAAGGATTTTTAATTTTTTTTCAAGAAGACAGTTCAGCTTTAAGAGCTAGAGACTGCCTTGAAAAGGAACAGGCTAGCTTTAACTCGATTTCACACTCCCAGCCACCAGCTCCTCGAGGTCGTCCTGCAAGGCCATCTGCAGTGTACCCCCACTGGAAGTCAGCAGCCTTCCAGCACCCAGGCTGCAGCCACTGGGTATCACTGCGTAACTGCACTAAGATAGGCAACTGCACACGCAAGACAGTCACTAAGGGTATGCACAAGGGCGATGAGTTGATTTTTTGATGTAATATTGGATGCATATATGGATAAAGTTGGATTGGAAAGTTTGCTTTGTGGTGGCTTTTATTTCAGCATTGTGGCCAAGAGGACGCTGTGATGGTCAGCAACAGAGGGAAGGTAAGGTGTGGGACAAATGTTGAAAGGGGAATTGGGGTTGTGTTGACTGGTACAGTGGGTGGACGATTCAATCCCGGATATCCCAGCCAGAAAGGGGCTGTCTGGGTTGCCTCCTTCCTTCCGCTTTTTCCACTTCTGCTTCCTCCTCCCTCTGCGAGCAACTTGTCCTCTTTGCTGCCTCTGCTTCATCTCCATGTGATGTTGGAAACTAAGGGGGACTGCAACTAGAGCCCCCAGGACTAGGAGCAAGGGGTGTTCTCAAAGGCCTTTCTTTAACAGCCAAAGCCTTGCAAACGTCCAGCAGCACTCCCTGCACACTAACTATTTTAAAAATGTATTGCACCAACCCACTACTCCAATAAAACGTTAAAAAAAAGTTTCAAAAGCAAAAATCTAAACATACCTGAAAGATGCGCGTGTCCCTTTAAAAACACTGGCAGTGTCTCTAGTACTGCTGCACGCACGTTCTTCCGTGCAAGGTTTGGAGAGGGCGGTATCAAGAGCGGCAACGGCCAAGATGACAGCCGTGTGTCAATTCAGGCATTGCACGCCGACTGATGTCTTGATCGGCGAGCGCAGGCAACGGCAGCACTGCCGACCTGCTCAATGTGGCCGCCATTTTTTCAGCAAAACCGGCCTTAACGGCCGGCATGAAACCTCCCAATTTCACGGCCCAACTGTCTTAAATGTGCAGTGAATTAACACACTGTTCCTTCAATAGGATCTGGGTTGAATCCAATCCAAATGATGGGATTAGAGTCTCTTACCTCTGGCAGCCATATGGGTCCTCTCAAATCAGCTTGGGCGGTTTCAACCAAGTGCCAACTGGCCACAAGCCCGTAACTCAAAACTGCCCACAATTTGGCAATCACAATGAGAGAAGTCACAATACAGGGTGCTTGATGCTGGCACAGAATACCACAATTGACAGATTGCTTCTGTTGGATGAATAAACTAATTCGATTACTATTACTGCAGGACCACTGTGGAAAATAAAATAATTTTTTTAAATAATTATCTTCATGCAATATTCAGAAGTACAAAGGATGCATTAGGACATTTCTACCTTTGTCATAGAACTACATGCTTTACAGATCCCAAGAGGTAGTACTACAATAATTAAAATAAATTAATTTTAAAAGATGAGTACCATTTTTTTTTTTAAACTCAAATATACACATTGCTCCAGTGCCCAAAAAAGTTTCATGACCTCAGACGAGTGGTCAAGGTCAGTGAATACATCTTCAAAAGCCGTCTCCTACCAACTGCACCACTAGCCTCACACACTGCTCAATGCATGACCGTCCCCCACCCAAATCACTCACCTACTTACAATCTCTACCAAACACGAGGCACACTTCACATTCCTAGCTTCACCTCACCACCTTGGAGGAGACGGTGCTGGCCACTCTTGGCAGTGGCATGGCTGAGCCCTTGGCTAGCAGCGGGCTGAAAAAATACAAGATGCTGGTATCCTCACACGTTATTCCTCCTTCTCACATCCCACTTCTCCCTCATCCCACAATCTCTTCCGAGTTACAAGCTGCACATGGTGTAAGCATGCACCTCTTGCTACTCCCTCCCTCCGCCTCCCCACACCACACCCCTACTCTTGTGCCTTCCTCATTTCAGACACCCAAGAAATCCAGCCTGCCCAGCCAGTGGTTGACCAAGAAGAGGGAGAGGAGAGTGAAGCAGAAGAAACACCGTCACACGATTTCACACTCCCAGCCACCAGCTCCTCGAGGTCGTCCTGCAAGGCTATCTGCAGTGTCCCCCACTGAAAGTCAGCAGCCTTCCGGAACCCATGCTGCAACCACTGGGATATCACTGTGTACGATTGCGGTGTCTCAGAGATCCCCTGGCATGCTCTCCTCCTTCGTGATCGCCATAATCGTGACAATCTTCAAGAAAGGTGACAAGTCCGATTGCGGAAATTACAGAGGAGTTTCCCTTCTGTCTGCCACAGGGAACGTCATCGCAAGAATCCTCCTCAATCTCTTTCTCCCACTGGCTGAAGAGCTCCTCCCAGAGTCGCAATGTAGATTCTGCCCACTAAGGGGCACAATGGACATGATCTTCCCTGCATTTCTCTTGTAGTTGACACGCGGTGAACAGCACCAACCGCTGTACATGGCCTTCTTTGGCCTCACAAAGGCCTTAGACACCGTCAACTGTGAGGGATTATGGAGCGTCCTCCTCAAATTCGGTTACCCTCAAAAGTTTGTCACCATCCTCCGCCTGCTTCATGACGACATGCAAGCCGTGATCCTGACCAATGGATCCACCACAGACCCAATTCACGTACGGACCAGGGTCAAGCAAGGCTGCGTCATCGCACCAACGCTGTTCTCGATCTTCCTGGCGGCAATGCTCCATCTCACCCTCAGTAAGCTCCCCGTTGGAGTGGAGCTAATCTACAGAACAAACGGGAAACTGTTCAACCTCCGTCGCCTCCAGTCCAGATCCAAGGTCGTCCCATCCTCTGTCATCGAATTACAGTATGCAGACGACGCTTGCGTCTGCGCACACTCTGAGGCCGAACTCCAAACCATCATCAACACCTTCACCGAAGCGTACGAGAGCATGGGCCTTACACTAAACATCCGTAAGACAAAGGTCCTCTACCAACCTGCCCCCGCCACACAGTACTGCCCCCCGATTATCAAAATCCACGATGAGGCCTTGGAGAACGCGGACCACTTTCCATACCTCGGGAGCCTACTGTCAACAAGTACAGATGTCGATAACTAAGTCCAACACCGCCTTCAGTGTGCCAGTGCAGCCTTCGGTTGCCTGAGGAAGAGCGTGTTTGAAGACCAGGACCTCAAACCCAGCACCAAGCTCATGGTCTACAGAGCAGTAGTGATATGCGCCCTCCTGTATGCTTCAGACATGGACATGTACAGCAGGCACCTCAAAGCACTGGAGAGGTACCACCAACGCTGCCTCCGCAAGATCCTGCAAATCCATTGGCAGGACAGGCACACCAACGTCAGTGTTCTCGCTCAGGCCAACATCCCCAGCATCGAAGCTTTGACCACACTCGATCAGCTCCGATGGACAGGCCACATCGTCCGCATGCCCGATACGAGACTCCCAAAACAACCGCTCTACTCGGAGCTCCAACACGGCAAGAGAGCCCCAGGTGGGCAGAGGAAACGCTTCAAGGACACCCTCAAAGCCTCCTTGAAAAAGTGCAACATCCCCGACACCTGGGAATCCCAAGACCGCACAAAGTGGAGGAGAAGCATTCGGGAAGGCGCCGAACATCTTGAGTCTCTTCGTCGGGAGCAAGCGGAAGCCAAGCGCAAACAGCGGAAGGTGCGCACGTCAACCCAAGCACCCCACCCACCCGCCCCTTCAGCCACCGTCTGCCCCACCTGTGACAGAAACTGTAGGTCCCGCATTGGACTCATCAGTCACCTGAGAACTCATTTTTAGTCTGGAAGCAAGTCATCCTCGGTTCCGAGGGACTGCCGAAGAAGAAAAAGATCACTGTGTAACAGCACTAGGATAGGCAAAGGCACACGCAAGACACTCAACTAAGGTAATAAACAAGGGTGATAAGTTGATTTTTTTGATGTACTATTGGATGCATATATGGGTAAAGTTCGATTGAAAAGTTTGCTTTGTGGTGCCTTTTATTTCAGCATTGCGGCCAAGAGGACAAATGTTGAAAGGGGAATTGGGGCTGTGTTCACTGGTACTGCTGGCGGATATCCCACCAGAAAGAGGCTGTCTGGGGTACCTCCTTCCTTCCACTTCCGCTTTTGCCCCTTCTGCTTCCTCCTCTTCCACAATATATATTAATGATCTAGACGAGGGAACTAGATGTAATATCTCCAAGTTTGCAGATGACACAAAGCTGGGTGGGCGTGTGTGCTGTGAGGAGGATGCAGAGAAACTCCAGTATGATTTGGACAGGTTGGGTGATTGGGCAGATGCATGGCAGATGCAGTATAATGTGGATAAATGCAAGGTTATCCACTTTGGTGGCAAAAACAGGAAGACAGATTATTATCTGAACGGCAATAGATTGGGAAAAGGGGAAGTGCAACGAGATCTGGGAGTCCTTGTGCACCAGTCGCTGAAGGTAAGCATGCAGGTGGTTAAGAAGGCAAATGGTCTGTTGGCCTTCATAGCGAGAGGATTCGAGTACAGGAGCAAGGATGTCTTGCTGCAGTTGTACAAGGCCTTGGTGAGACCACACATCGAGTATTGTGTGCAGTTTTGGTCGCCTTATCTGAGGAAGGATGTTCTTGCCATGGAGGGAGTGCAGCGAAGATTTACCAGACTGATACCTGGGATGGCAGGAATGACGTATGGAGAGAGATTGGGTCGATTAGGCTTATATTCGCTAGAGTTTCGAAGAATGAAAGGGGATCTCATTGAAACTTATAAAATTCTAACAGGACTAGACAGACTAGATGCAGGAAGGATGTTCCCGATGGCGAGGGAGTCCAGAACCAGGGGTCACAGTCTAAGGATAAGGGGTAAGCCATTTAGGACTGAGATGAGGAGGAATTTCTTCACCCAGAGAGTGGTGAACCTGTGGAATTCTCTACCACAGAAGGCAGTTGAGGCCAATTCATTAAATATATTCAAGAAGGAGATAGATATATTTCTTAAGGCTAAAGGGATCAAGGGATATGGGGAGAAAGCAGGGACAGGGTACTGAATTTGGATGATCAGCCATGATCTCATTAAATGGCGGAGCAGGCCCGAGGGGCCGAATGGCCTACTCCTGCTCCTATCTTCTACACTTCTATGCTCTGCATGCAGCTTGTCCCCTTTGCTGCATCTGTTCCATCTCCACGGCATACAGCAGCCCAAGGGGGACTGCAACTAGGACTGGGAACAAGTGGTGTTCTCAGAGGCCATCCTTTAAGAGCCAAAGCCTTGCAAACGTCCACCAGCACTCCATGCACACTTTCACAACTTTTTAAATGTATTACACCAAGCCACTACTCCAATAAAATGTAAAGAAACCAGTCCAAAAGCAAAAATCTAAACTTACTTGAAAGCTGTGTGTTTCCCTTTAAGCGTTGGCAATGGCTCCGCTGTACTGCTGCATGCACGTTCTTCCGTGCGTGGTTTGGAGAGGGAGTTATTAAGAGCGGCGACGTCCAAAATCCCAGATTGTGCGTTAATTCAGGCGTTGCACGCCAATTGACGTCACGATCTGGATCATTTAAATATGGGAAGCAAGCGCAGGCAACGGCAGCACTGCCAACCTGTCCAAAATGGCAGCCACCGCGTTGCGCGCCGGAAGCAGGTGGAAGCGAGACGGCCACCATTTCTTCTTCCAAGCCGGCCTGAACGGCCGGCACCAAGGGCTCCAATTTCCTGGCCAAGGAGTCCCAAATTGTTTTCCCTAAACTAATGAGATTGCCTGGAAGAGTTCCAATCTAACAAAAATATTTGAGAGAAGGCGAAGAGTCTGAAATTTTGTGGTAAGCAGGAGGATGGTGCTGGCAGGGATTAAAAATAATTTCAATCTATGCTAGAATTCACAACTTCCTGACTTTATATTACAAGTGAAGTCTCACTATCCCCTACTTCAAAAATTATCAATCATTTTCAAACATTCTCAAAAACTCATGTCAGTAAGGCAGTCAACCAACAAATTTGTAGAATTCACTTGCTTGGGCTTGTTCAGATATTTAATGTGGGCTCACAATTGAAACCACTGTACAGTTCATTTAAAATCATGTAGCAGTTTAATTTTGTTATCTTCCTAGTTCTGAGACACAGATTCAGTTGCTCAAAGAAAAGCATCCTAGTGGCTAGATTGCTGACACCCCCGGGGCAACTGGCAGATCGACACCAATTAGTTTACTCCTAACACTGTAACTGGCCTCAAATACAACCTTTCATCTTCATTGAATAGGTAATGAAAATTAAATGTCTTTGATCAAGTAAGTGTTTTTGATCCCACCACACCCAGTGCCTCTTGAACTCGAGGAGAACTAATAGCTATAGGCAGGGGAAAAATCTATTCTTGTAATTAGAGATGTCTATCATACAGAATAAATCACATATTGTCCACCCTATTGAACATACATTGAAATTATCAAAAATGTTATGTGAGACTATGTCAAATTATCAAAAGCAAGTGGAAGAATAAGTCTTCACTGCTTATTGCATATCGTCCTGTAGAAGTTTAGGTCACTGTTTAAGGTTTCCAAAAGAGGGGAAATGATCATCTCAATACACGATTCATTGTCACAGCATAGCACTGTAGCTCACTCTGGTTAAGGCATTCCTATACTCTCATGGCCTAGTACTACTCTTCAGATAATTGTGGATTCACTGTCCTTTTCATTCCAGGTTGTAGTCTCCCCCTCCCTTTTCTTCTGCTTCTAGTCTCCATCTGCTTCCCAGTTCCCTCTCTCTGACTCTGAATCCCCGTCTGTATGCAGCGATGGCAGCATACACTGAAATCAAAATGCCTGTTCTCTGAAGATAACGAAATTAAAAAGGCATTTTATGTACGGGTCATCGATTTTTTTTTCAGGTTCCTGGAGCTTCACCATGTACACAAATATATTTGGTATGTGTGCTCATATTACTTCTTTCATTATGCCTCCTGCTGTCTCCCTCCCCTCATTTAGCTCACCAATCATCTTAATCCATTCTCCAGTAACAGGAAAGATATAAAACTGGCCAATATTCAGAGGGTGTTACTCATCACAGCCTAAGTTGGCCAGAATCAGATTTTCCCCTCTTTTTCTCCTGACTGTGTGATTAAACTCTGCATATTGATACTTCACACATACTTCAAGGTCAGTCATGGTTGCAAGACAAACCGCTGACCACTGCGGCAAGAGATTTAACAGCTACCTGCCAGGGTGCTTTGTAAATATTCTGATCAAATAAAATTTCATTTCCATAAAAACATACTTTACAAATCTCTGAAAAAACGTATCAATTGGAACAACAATCATGCAGTGCTGACACTTAAAAGCCTGGAATTTTCTGCAAAGGTTTGGCAGATGCCGGTGATTGTGTATAAATTAATGAGTTAAGTAAAATTAGATCTCTGCTCTTTCTCAATCGCTTTAATTCTTAGCTAAAACCCACCAAAACACCACTTCTTCATTGGGTGCAAGGTTTATAGTGTATTTTGTGCACAGCGTAGAGTACTGAAGTGCCTGCACATGCTACTGGTGAAAATGAGTGGGGAGAAATTTGTTTCGGCCAGTTTTCAGGCCCGAAATTCATGCTATGTCACACCTGAAAATACTTGAGGGTGGATACAAAAAGTAGAAACATTGCTCCCCCCAACTGTTCTATTCTTCACCTTGATGAAAGAAAAGGCTTGCATTGATATGATGCCTTCTCAGGTATATAAGTCTATACTGATTGCTGAACATTTTAAAATATGGGGCGAAAAATTTGTGGCCGCCACGAGAGTTGTCACTGGCAACTCTGGTTAACGGCCGCTGAAAATGGATGAAGCGCTACCCGAGAAAAATTCGTGCTGAGGGCTAAAAATTTTTAGCCCAGCGCTAACTTACTGTGTAACGCCCTCCTGGTGGAGTTAGTGCAGGCATGGATGTCGAAGTTCCTGTCCTGAAGTGGCGTTCCAGCTTCTAACAGCCTCTGGGAGCGAGGTTATGGAGTTCGAAAGGAATTGTGGGCAATTAAAAGGGCTATGAATTAAAGGGGCAATGTGTTCAGAACTAATAAAAATTAAAATAAAGTGAAAAAAGGCAGTTTTCAGCCCTTACTGCCTTTAAAAAAAATTTAACATTAAAAAGTCCCAAATGGGAGTCTTCAGCACTTAAAACTGAATTCCCTTCAGAACCTCAAAAAAATGGGAAAAGTGCTTCAGCACTAACACAAATGGTTCAGCAAGCCAGGGAAGGGGCACTCCAGCTTTGTGCAGGGGGTCAACACTGCAAGGGAGGTCCTCTACCCACAAGGGCCAGGAGGTCCTCCAGAAAGAACGATGTGGGACCACATCACCGAGGCAGTCACTGTCAGCAGTGTCGCCCCCAGCACTTGGCTCCAGTGCCCAAAGCTTCTTCATGACCTCAGACCACTGGTCAAGGTCAGTGAATGCATTTCCAAAAGCCGTCTCCTACCAACTGAATCACTAGCCTCACACACTGTTCAATGCACGACTCCCCACCCACCAACAATCTGCACCAATCACGAGGCACATCTCCCATTCCTAGCCTCACATCACCCCTTTGTAGGAGACGGTGCAGGCCATTCTTGGTAGGGGTACAGCTGAGCCCTTGGCCAGCGGCGATGCAGAAAGGATACAAGATGCTGGTATCCTCATAGGTTATCCTCCTTCTGGCATGCACCTCTTGCTGTTCCACCCTCCCCTCACCATAACTCCACCCTTGTGCCTTCCTCATTTCTCACACCCAAGAAATGAAGCCTGCCCAGCCAATGGTTGGCCAAGAAGAGGGAGAGGAGAGTGAAGAAGAAACACAGACAGTTGATTTGACACTCCTAGCCACCAGCTCCTCAAGGTCAACCAGCAAGGCCATTTGCAGTGTCCCCCACTGAAAGTCAGCAGCCTTCGACCTGCGTGAGATCAGTCGGATAGGCAAAGGCACACACAAGACAGTCACTAAGATAATGCATAAGGGTGATGAGTTGATTTCTTGATGTCATATTGGATGGATAGATATATAAAGTTGGATTGGAAGGTTTGCTTTGTGGTGGCTTTTATTTCAGCATCATGGCCAAGAGGACGCTGTGATGGTCAGCAACAGAGGGCAGGTAAGGTATGGGGACTAATGTTGAAAGGGGAATTGGGATTGTGGATCATTCCATGCTGGATATTCCAGCCAGAAAGGGGCCGTCTGGGTTGCATCCTTCCTTCTGCTTCCTCCTCTTCGGCGTCTTCCTCTTCCCTCTGCGAGCAGATGCTGTAAATCTGAAATGACAGCATAAAATTCTGGAAATACTCAGCAGGTCAGGCAGCATCTTGACCGGAGACGTGAACTCTGTTTCTCTCTCCACGGATGCTGCCTGACCTGCTGAGTATTTGCAGCATTTTCTGTCTTCTCAGAGGCCTTGCAAGCGTCCAGCAGCACTCCCATCACACTTAAAAAAACTTGTAACATCTAATGCAGCAAGCCATTACTTCAGTAAAATTTAAAAAAAAGTCCAAAAGTTTAAATGTAAACTTACCTGAAAAGATTTACATGTCCCTTCAAGAGGTGCTGACAGCACCTCTGAGTCTGCTTGCAGGCTGGGTTTACCTGGTGTGCTCAGGACCCAGCACTGAACTCAGCGCTAGGGTCGAAGTTCGCCATGGCGACGTTAAGTCAGCGTGACGTCACTGCTCCCTCATTTTTCTCTGCAGGGCGATACTTCTTAATGACTGCGCTACCAGGCCTGGGAAAATGGAGGACGTGGTGGGACCAACCACCAGCTGGTGAAAGAGAGGCGGCCACCCTCTTTTCGCTATTTTTTGCCAGCAACGGGAGGCGTTAAGCCCCCGAATTTTTAGCCCATGATATTCTGAAATTTTCTTGAAAAAACTTTTGAGATGACTCCAACAGTAGCCAGCAAACATCAAACATCCACTGATAAGTAATACATTATAATTACTTTTTACATTTTCAAAGCTATGAAAATCAGTTGATCTTCACTTGCTTGGTGAAAAATCAAAATCAGCCAAAGTCAATCAGGTCTGAATTTCTAAAGACGCTAAATTTAATTACCATCAGTTGTTAGATCTGTATTTTTGTTTTGCTTTAAATAGAAAGTAATCACTACGCATCAGTACACCAGTTACTTGCATGACTTCATAATAAAGTATCTTGGCCTTAACCCAGTGATTGTAGCAGGATTGTGACATACAAGTTGAGCATAATGGAAAGTTTAACAAGCCTGCTAAAAGCCTCACAATGTCTTTTATACATCTATACGTGGAGGACGTGCACAGCACATGAAGCCACCCAAAGTTACAGATTTATCAGTGCATCTTTTGTGCAACAAACACAAAAATAAGTTATCAGCTGAAAATACACACACTATTAATTTTGCATATACAGTCCGACCACAAAATTTGCTACAGAGTAAGCTACACTTACATTCATTATTTGATGAGAAAGATCATTTTTTTCCAATTTGTTCTCAGGATGTAGGCAACACTGGCAAAGCTGCATTTATTGCCCATCCTTCGTTGCTTTGAGGTATAAAATATCTATGCATGTACCATTTGCCAGACCTCCAGCCAACTGTTATGATTAACTTTGAAAAAGTGATAGACCAAATCAAGAATATTCTCACTTGCTGGAAGGATCTCCCTCTCTCTCATTCTTTTCACCATAAGTAAAATGATGATCACTTATGCTTTTAACTATATATAGAATATGCTACCCCTTTTATTCTACAGATTTTTTTCTACCCAGAAAATTTGACGGTTATGGCAGATTACTTGGTACCAGAAACGATTTTGCTTAAATTATTTAAAACCTTCCAGAATGAGTCGGGGAGAGCTGTACCGTATCTCTTCATCTATTCTTGGGAGGTTTTTTTTTTTGGGGGGTGGGGGGGGCGGGGAGGGAAAGACAGGCAGCATAACCGATGTGCATCTTATGAACTAGTAACCGATTACCATCACACCAATGATCCTACCATTCAGGGTGCTTTCTGTGCCCCGAAGAACATCCTATTATTCAGCCGACTTTGGATTTCTTCAGGAGACAGAGGCCTGAAATTTACTCCAGAAGTTGGATCGTAAATGTGCCCAATCTCATGCCCCATTTACCAATGACAAGTTACGCTCAAATTTGCTGCCTATCTCACTAGAATACTTCCCAAGTGTAAAATGGCCATAACTCTGTATATTCACCCAATAGGGTTCAAACGTAATTGGGACAGAAGCAATGGGGCCTCAAGATGCTATGGTGGAGGACTATAAAAGTTGGGAAGAAAAAAGTTTTACTTCAGAATAAGGCTGGGTACATTTTACTATGCTAAAGGCGCTATATAAATGCAAGTTGTTGTGTTGTTGGGTAGTGCAAGTAAACAGCACACAACTCTCAAATATTTTTTAAATAATTCATTTAAATTGCTCTGTAAAGTCTCCCTTATCTTAGATGACAATCACAGGAGATGCCAGGAATAGAGCTTTCAACTTCGTGGAAGACGACCTGCAGGCCCTCCTGGACGAGATAGAGGGAAAGAGTAACGGGCTCCTCGGCTCCCTCACATCAGGAGGTGGGTGTGGATGGAGGCGACAGAGCCACTGAATGCCACATCACAGACCCCAGGATGGCGGAGCAGTGCCGCAAGAAATTCAATGACCTGACCAGAGTAGGGAAGGTAAGAGACCATACTCTACCTTTCGTCCTCACCCAATGTGAGCACCATATTCAATGAGGCGGATCTAGTTGATCAGTGGCCTTTATAGTTCCGAAATTCAACAAGCGTTCTGCTCTATAGCAATCCATTTTTCCCACTATCATTCAAAATGTATGGGATAGCTCATTAGCCCTCCACTATTTTCTATTAATAGCTCAAGTATTTTCGATTAGGCCGATTCCAACCATACACAAACAGCCCAACAATATATTTTCATCTCTTCCTCGCTTTTCATATCATTTATAATGCTAACAAATAGCAGCATCAGTAAGTTGATACAGGCTTTCTTACAACCTTGAGAGAAGCACTCGGGGTAAAAGTTAACTATCTATTAATAAAGGCAGTGATAGAAATTGATTGTACATTCTGTTCTTTTTTGCACTGGAATTGCAACCATTAATCCCATTACAAAGTCTAATGTTTCTCACATAAATCAGACTGCTCCTGAAAACAGAGAGCCTCATGCAGTTTATCATTTCAATGAATCATCCACGTTCTCATTGCATCTTCTCCGTCGCCACATTCAGCCGCCAGAATGTGAAAAAAATTACCAGTAGGTTCCGCATACCATTTAACCTCCTTATAAGCGCTTCCTCCTGCAAGCCAATGCAGTAGATTTGTTCATCCAGGTCTTCCAGGATCTAAAAAATAAACAGATCAATTAAAAAAATCTTCAATGTGTGACAACAGTTTTAAAAAAAATAGAATCAGTGAAAATTAGAATTGCTGAATCATTGCATCTACAGCACAGGAGGAGACCGTTTGTACCTCGTGCCTGTGCTGTTAAAAGTTCTTCAACTGGAATTATCCGATCCCAATTCCCTGCCTTTTCTTTGTATCTTTTGTATTCTTCCTTTTCAAATATTTATTCAATTCTCTTTTGACTGATCTCTCTCAATGGACATATGCTTTTAACCCTTAGTGTGAAAAACATTCATGTAATTTTCCCTCCAGTGACAATCCGGAGTTTGTAACTCATTACCATTTTGCCAACTGTGGAAATAATCTTTCACAATCTATCCTCTCAAAACCCTCCCTATTTTGGCAATCTTCGATTAGATCCTCAACCTTCTATCGTGCAATGGAATAAAGCCCCAAATGTTCCAGTGTTTCTTCATAACTATAATCTTTCATTCCTGACATCATTCAGGTGAATCTTACTATATCCTTTCCATAGCTTGAATATCCTTCCTATAATACACCTGTAGTGTGCCAAGAATTGTACATATTTCAGCTCTGGCCTAACCGACGGGTTATCTAAATTCAGTATCACCAGATATTTTTATTGCCCCACTCTGTTAGAGCATTACCATTTAGAATACACTTCCTTTCATTGTTCATTATCTTCAAAACATGTTACTTCACTTTTCTCTGCATTCTACCACTTGTCGGCCCACTCCACTATTCTGTCCATATTTTCCTATAATTTTACTCATAGTTTGTCATGCCCCTAATTTGCTTTCCACAGCAATTTATCAAATGCCTTCTGAAAATCCATATAAAATCCACTGTAGTGCTTTTAGTTATATACTGTGATTTACCCCTAAAATTCAATTACATTTCTCAGCACTACTTGCCCTTTGCTAACTATCCCTGATTCATCCATGTTCAAGTGTTCCTCCCATATTATGGATTCTAGAAATGTATCCATTAAGATGAGACTAATTGGCCTATGATTTCCTAGCTTATCCTTTTCCCCTTTCTTAAACAGATTTGCCATCCTCCAGTCCTTTGACTCAGGTCCTGTTTCTAAAAGTTTTTGGAAAATTATAGTTACTGTTTCCGTTATCTCCTCCCCAACCTCCTTCAGTATTGTGGGATATACGCTATCTGAGTCGGATTACTTTATGATTTTTAGTCCCATTGAGCTTTTAATAGCGTGTCTAAGTGTCATCTTTGTTCAGTTAATAGCGCACTGCTCTGAGTCAGAGGTTGCCCACTACAGATTTGAGCATATATCAAGACTGACACTTCAGTGCAGTACTGAGGGAGTGCTTCAGTGTTCGAGGTGCCATTATTCGGATGAGACATTAAACCCTGTATACCTACTCATGTAGACGTAAAAGAACCCACGGCACTAGTTGAAGATGATCAGGCAGTTTTCCTGGTGGTCAACACCGCTACCTCAACGACCACCAAGGACAGATCATCTCGTAATTCATCTAATATTTATGGGACTGTGTGCAAATTGGCTGTTGCTTTTGACTACCCAACAACGGTAACCACATTTCAAAAAAGATCCACTGGTTGTAAAGTGCTTTGGGACATGAGGATGCGATAAGGTTTTATATAAATGCAGATTCTTTCTTTTGAATATTAATTTCCACTAGTGGTTCTTTCACATTCCTCTAAAAATTGATAAATACTTATCAAGCATGTGTGTCATTTCCAGTCAATTATTCTATGATACCCAGCTCTTTGGTTGTCACCATGGTTTGTCACCATGGTTTCATATTTTCATAAAACTTCAGCATAGCAACTACAAGATAAATCTACAAGCTAATACAATCCAAAGAACAATTTTGGCTTTCAAGTCTGGACTACACAATACGTAGGATCTCCAAGCATACTTCATACACATAGGTACTTTTAGATCGAATGACCAAAAGGATTGAACGAGCAGGCGCTGATAATGTACAAGAAAGATTGTCCTTAGTTTTCTCCACATCTCCCATCTCCTAACAATTTCACATCTCACTAATTTGCATTGAATTCTTATTCTTTTGAGTCCAGTGGGTGTGAAGTAAAGCCAATTTGTAATCTTGAACTCAAAATTGGCGTTCCATGTGATTTTTCTTACCCGAGACAAATATGCTTCTATCTTTTTACACTCATCTCCATTCCTAAAGCAGTATCCCATACAACTCTTAACCTTTCAATACCACACTGGTAGTTAACCAGCCTTATTTTATTTTTCAAGTGCTTACATGATCCAATTTGTAAAAGTTTATTACAGACCCAGAACTCTGATACCCCTTCCATTAATCTAAGTTTTCAATAAAGTCTTCAATAAAATATACTACCTCCTAAACACTTGTCAGATGCATATTTAACAGTGCTAAACTAGACAAAGACTGAACAAAATTGTGAAAGTTTATTTCCCATTGTTTGTCACCCAGCAGACTTTTGTACGTCAACCATTGCCCCTTAATATCAAAGACACTAGCAGCAGAGGACTCTGGTAGGGTGTAGAAGACAGAACTGGACAGAAGGGAGGGCATAGGAATGAGGTACAAAGGGTAGGAAAGACATGGAGGGCAGGAAGGAGGCAGGTCAAACAGCAAGCAACAGGCCAGAATAGAGGACAATCATAGCAAGTCAGAGGCTCAATAGTAGGGAGAAGCAAAGGAGTGAGGCTAAAGTCCAGTGGACCAGGAGTGAGGCAGAGGGTGCCAGCCTGGAGAATGGTACAAATAACCATAGTCACTACACTTGTACATTGTTGTGGCTAAGGAAGTTCTGGAGCCAGCAGGAAGCAATTAGAAGAGATTGAGGGAGCACAGCCCAAAACAGAACAGGAAACTCCATGCTACAGAGGGGTGTTGGTGAGCAAGAACCAGGAGCGAGAGTGGGAGGTCTGCGTGTGAATGACAGGTGGTATAGATGCTGAAGCCGGGCTGGGAGAGCTTGGATAAAATGGAGAGCTGTCATGGCTGCTGAAAACTGGGATTTGATTGGTTTTGTCTGTTATTATTTTAAGTGAATTTCACTGATCAGGGGCGGATTGGGCCACCTGGACATCTCGGGAGAATTCCCGGTTGGCCCATAGGAGCTACATGTAGGTTTCAATGTTTTAAATTAATCAAAATCAAAATAAAACCTACCATATATAAAATAACTCATCATACACACAATAAACCAATCAAAATTTAGAAAAGCAAAATAAAATCAATTGGAAACAAGATAAAATTCATCAAAAGACAAAATAAGCCCATCAAAAATGGAAAAAAACAAAATAAAAACAGCCAAAAACAAGATAAAAGTATTAAAAAAGCAAAATGAATCAAAAACAAAGCAGGTGCAAAATCAAAATTTATATGGTTAAAGAATGATGGATAAAATATTTTTTTATGATGTACATTCCATTTAAGTTTTTATGATACAAGTCTGGTGTTACAACTTCACTTTTCACTTATTGTGCATGTTTTATAAATATATTAAGAATAAGAGGATAACTAAAGAAAGGCCTATTAGAAATCATGAGGGTAATGTGTGTGTGGAGGCGGGAAAGGTCGGTAGGGTTCTTAATGAATACTTTGCGTCTATTTTCACAAAGGAGAGGGGCGAAGCAGACATTGCTATCGGGGGGTAGGAGTGTGAAATATTAGTTGAAATAAACAGAGTGAGAGAGGAAGTATTAAGGGGTTTAGCAGCTTTAAAAGTGGATAAATCCCCAGGCCTGGATGAAATGTATCCCAGGCTGTTAAGCGAAGCAAAAGAGGAAATTGCAGAGGCCCTGACCATCATTTTTCAATCCTCTCTGGCTTCAAGTGTAGTGCCGGAGGACTGCTAATGTGGTACCCTTGTTTAAAAAAGGGAGAAAAGGATAGACCGAGTAATTACAGGCCAGTCAGCCTAACCTCGGTGGTGGGAAAATTATTGGAAAGAATTCTGAAGGACAGGATAAATCTTCATTTAGAAAGACACGGATTAATCAAGGATAGTCAGCACGGATTTGTTAAGGGAAGGTCGTGTCTGAAAAACTTGATTGAATTTTTTGAGGAGGTAACAAGGAGGGTAGATGAGCGTAGTGCATTTGATGTAGTGTATATGGACTTTAGCAAGGCTTTTGATAAGGTTTCACATGGCAGACTGGTCACGAAGTTAAAAGCCCATGGGATCCAGGGCAAAGTGTCAAGTTGGATTCAAAACTGGCTCGGAGACAGGAAGCAGAGGGTAATGGTTCATGGGTGTTTTTGTGACTGGAAGGCTGTTTCCAGTGGGGTTCCGCAGGGCTCAGTACTAGGTCCCTTGCTTTTTGTGGTATAGATCAACGATCTTGACTTGAATATAGGGGGTATGATTAAGAAGTTTGCAGATGATACTAAAATAGGCTGTGTGGCTGATACTGAAGAAGGAAGCTGCAGACTGCAGGAAGATATCAATAAATTGGTCAGGTGGGCAGAACAGTGGCAAATGGAATTCAATCCGGAGAAGTGTGAGGTAATGCATTTGGGGAGGGCTAACAAGGAAAGGGAATACACATTAAATGGTAGGACACCGAGTAGTGTAGAGGAACAAAGGGGCCTTGGAGTGCATGTCCACAGATCCCTGAAGGTAGCAGGACAGGTAGATAAGGTGGTTAAGAAGGCATACAGAATGCTTGCCTTTATTAGCTGTGGCATAGAATACAAGAGCAGGGGGGTTATGCTTCAACTGTATAAAACACTAGTTAGGCCTCAGCTAGAGTACTGCATGCAGTTCTGGTCACCACATTACAGGAAAGATGTAATTGCACTAGAGAGGGTACAGAGGAGATTTACAAGGATGTTGCCAGGAGTAGAGAATCTTAGCTATATGAGGGAAGACTGGATAGGCTGGGTCTGTTTTCCTTGGAACAGAGGAGGCTGAGGGGAGACCTTAGAGGTGTATAAAATTATGAGCGGCATAGATAAAGTGGATAGAAAGGACCTATTTCCCTTAGCAGAGGGGTCAAAAACCAGGGGGCACAGATTTAAAGTAATTGGTGGAAGGTTTAGAGGGGATTTGAGGGGAAATGTCTTCACCCAGAGGGTTGTGGGGGTCTGGAATTCACTGCCTGAAAGGATGGTAGAGGCAGAAACCCTAACCACATTTAAAAAGTACTTGGATGTGCACTTGGGATGCTCTAACCTGCAGGGCTACGGACCAAGAGCTGGGAAATGGGATTAGGCTGGATAGCTCTTTGTTGGCCGGCGCGGACACGATGGGCCGAAATGGCCTCCTTCCGTGCTGTAACTTTCTATGATTTTATGAGCGGGATTTAGAGTCAATCATTCACTTTTCCAACTTTACAGTCATGTTTTATAAAGGCACACCGACCAGAAAAAGAGATCTGGTTTTCAAAAAGTACTGCATAAGTAATATGGAATATTACAGTAGAGCGCATTTTTGCAGGAAGTGGAGAGGGGTGTCAAAGTACGGCAGCAGGTATAATCTGTCAAAATACCTGTTTATTTGATCACAGCGCCCGTTAAGTTAATACTGGCTAAAAGTCTATTCAGAGTGCTGAATGCAAATCAGTGATAAGCAGTTCTTTTCACCATGAAAAGGGTGATTTTCATTTTACATATCTGTATAGGCAAGGGCTGCATGTTAAACATAATTCACCATGCCTTATTCCTGGGCCTTTCAATTCATCAGCCTTGAAGAGATTGCTTACCTGCACTGTGATTAATGAGTAATTTGTCTACAATGACAATAATAACTGAATAAGTAGGAATAGGGTTACTGAAAATGAGGTTATAAGATTACTATCGATGGGCGACATGGGCCACTTTCAGAATATTTTCCAGAGCCGTTTTACGTTCCCAGTCTGCCCCTGCCACTGATGTACCACCTATCAAATATAGAACAATCTGATCACCATGCAATTACTACCAACCAATAAGGTTGCTGAAAACCAACGCAAACAGAACACTGCTACTGACCAATAAGATTGCTAAAAGGGACACGCAAGTTTTTTTTTAAAGTTATGTATAGGTTCATCAGCTAAATTGCCCTTGGATTATCGTCTGTATACAGGAATATTTCATGGATTACACCATCAACATGAGCCTCTTCTAAATTTTGATGCTCCCTTACAAATCTTGTTAGTGGCTCTGACTAAAAAGCACAATACGAAACATGACAGGAGCATTCAAGCTTGGTATCCTTCCTGAGGCCAGAGGAACATGGTTGAGGTACCAACTATTGCTTTGCACATATTCTTGTAACAAAAAATTACCAAACAGCTAACATGTCTGGTGAATACATAACCAGTTTACATATGCAACATGTTCTGTTTATCAGAAGCACATAAAAGCAGAACTACTTACTGCATACTGCAGTGAGAGTTTTCATTACTTACTGTAGGCTTTACCAGCAACTGTCCCATTACTGTGAACATTCTGGAGAGACCAACTGGTGTACACACTGAAGAGAAAAGAATGGGCATATTATTCTTTTAAAAAATCATTCTGATTCAATGTATTAAAATTCTTTCTTAAAAGAAACTAACAAATTGAAACGACAGACACATGTCGCCACAGTACAGGTACTAAAGTACAGGGTATCAGAATTTCACAACACAGAAGGAGGCTGTTCAATCCATTGCGCCTGTGCAGCTCTCTGAAAGACCTAGCCATTTAGTTTCATTCCCTTCTCCTCTTATGCTTTCAATGTTTCCTCCTTCAAGCAATTAATCACTTCCCTTTTAAAGGGCATTGTGGATTCTGCTTCAACCACTGTTTCCACCTCCCAACAACCACTATGTAAAAAGAAAAAAATTCCTAATTTCTCCATGTATTTTTTTTTTTAAACTGATGAGCTTAATTTTATGTCTGCTAGTTACTGACTCAGTAACCTATTTACCTTATCCGAACCCTCCATAATGGTTAGTGGTATAGTGGTTAACAATCCAGAGGCCTGGACTAATGATCCAGAGACATGAGTTCAAATCCTACCACGGCAGCTTGAGAATTTAAATTCAGTTAATTAAATAACTGGAATAAAAAGTCATTACCAGTAATGGAGACCATGAAACTACTGGATTGTCGTAAAAACCCATCTGGTTCACTAATGTCCTTTAGGAAAGGAAACTTGCCGTCCTTACCTGGTCAGGCCTGTATGTGACTCCAGACCCACAGCAATGTGGTTGACTCTTAACAGCCCTCTGAAATAGCCTAGCAGCAAGCCACTCAGTTGTCAAGGCGACGGCTCATCGCCACCTTCTCAAGGGGCAATTAAGGATGGGAAAAAATTGCTGGCCTTGCCAGTGATGTCCACATCCCGTGAACAAATAAAAAAAAAACACTGCGATCAAACCATCTTAACCTTCTCTGTTTGAATGAAAGGAGCTGCTGTTTCTCAACTTTACCACATAACCACTTAACTGTGGTATCACCTTAGAAAAGGTATTCAGACCAGCATTCTTGTCCTGTTTTTTTCATCCATATTCAGGATTTTGAGCACCATTTTATCTCCTAAACTCATGTCCTTCTAATCCCACTTAAGTCATGGCTGATCTTCTACCTCAACTCTACTTTCCCACCTATCCCCATATCGCTCGACTCTCTTAAGTGTCCAAAAATCTATCTCTCTCCTTGAATGTACTCAACGATTGAGCATCCACAGCCCTTTGGAGAAGAGAATTCCAAAGATTCACAACCCTCTGAGTGAAGAAATTTCTCATCTTAGTCCCAAATTGCCGACCCCTTATCCTGAGACGATGACCTCTAGTTCTAGACTCTCCAGCCAGGGGAAACAGCCTCTCAGCATCTATGTCAGTTCTTCTGCTCAGCATCTTGTCTGCAAGGGGCTGCTGGTAACGTGCTGTCCACCAAATGTGGGCACAAACCCATGCATGTTGATTGCCTAATGACGGGTCTCCTGGGTGGAGGAGGGTGACGGGAGGTAAGCACGTTCCTTTTGAGGTTCCAAAAGGACATGCCTGATGAAGGAATTTCAGAACCAATTTAAACCATGGTCACAGCTAGGCAATCTGATAACCTGAAACCAAGCAGATCCACAGTCCTCCAGGCCACTGTCGATGATTGACCAGCCAGCCTGCTTCACCAACTGTTTTACCTCTTAAGATTCAATCACAGAGACAGTATTCTTTCCACTCAAGATATCCCTGCCAGCCAATATCCTAATGGGTATGGTGGCCCAGCTGAACAAGTAACAGGAAGCTTACGAGTAGTCGGTTAGTATACTACGTGATTTTAGCTAATTAAGTTCCTGCAGTACATTTTACACACTTTGGGTGGGGGGGGAGAAAGAGGGGAAATAGGGGGACAGAATGGGAGAAAATAAGTAAACAAAAACTCTACTTATGTAGATTTTCCAGTAGCTCAATTTGGAGACATATGATCATTAAAAAAATGGACAGGAAAAGACCATCTGGGAGTGGGACATGGTGCAGTCATCCACCTACTCTCCCAATCTCACAGTCTGCTGAGAGAAGCAAAAAGCGAGAAAAAAAACATTAGGCCAACTTAGGGGGAAAAAACTCTGGGAAATTCTTTTTCGATTCACTAAAAAAGGACTCAACACGATATGTTTCCGCACCGAACAGCAACAACTTGCATTTATATAGCACCTTTAATGTAGTAAAACGTCCCCTAGCTGACCAAAAAAAGTACTTCCATCCAAGGATGAAGTATTCTGCATCTCACAATAAAGAATTACTTTTCTTTGTCACTCTTTGGATACACAATAATGCCTTTTAGGAAGTGATAGAACTCACTTGAGAATGCCTGAAATGGATTAAAACAATTAGTCAAGAAGGGGACATAACCTTAAAATTAGAGCTGGGCCGTTCAGGAATGGTGTCAGGAAGTGCTTCTTCACACAAAGGGTAGTGGAAATCTGGAACTCTCATTCCCCAAAAAGCTGTTGAGGCTCGGTCAACTGAAAATGTCAAAACTGAGACTAATAGATTTTTGTTAGGTAAGGGTCTTAAGGGATATGGAGCAAAGGCGGCTAAATGGAGTTAAGATGCAGATCAGCCACAATCTAATTGAATGGCGGAACAGGCCCAAGGGACTAAACGGCCTGCTCCTAATCAAAGTGCAGCTCTTTCTTGATAAGAATTTCAAGCACTGAAATTGTGGCTACTGCTCTCTGCAATTTCTTTATACATCTCCTGCAACCCTAACTAATGAAAGTTAACCCAAGTTGTTAATGCTTTAATATTGTGCCCTTTAATAGCTTGAGGACTTTTACACTATGTTTTGATAATGGGCCAATACAATCCATTCATCAATACAATTCCGTGAAGCACCTATTAACCAATACAAAGGGCGCTGCTTGGAAATGGGAAACCAAGTATTCTGATCCCACGGACACCAAAAATTGGAGGTTTTCCAAAGATCTTCCTTTTTTTTGATGTCTGCTTTGTGTATTTTCCTTTACCCCACCTCCCACTGTCAGAACTAGGTGTGAAATTATGGCCTTGGTACAAGTGTAAGAATTAAGCGTCAGTTAAAACTCCAAGTAAGGATGAAAGAATATCCCATTCTCTTGCCTGATAACATGGCAGGTTTTTTAATTCCATAGCCCTGGAACTCACCAAGTCTCTTGACTGAAACCAGGATTGCAACCCATGTATCCTTCAATGATGAAAGTTTTTCTTTAAAAAAAAATCAAGCCTTAAATTCAAAGGCAGGAGCTTATGCAGAATATGATTAAGTTTCCACACTGATGTCAAAAGAGTGTTTGATATGTCAAACCCCTTTCATGAAGGAAATCAAGAGATGAAAGGTAAAAGAATTTCCCTCCACTGCATAAACTATGGCTTAAGCCCTTTGCCCAGAAGTGTGCAGAATTACTTCAGGATCCAAGTCAAAATTCATAATGTCCATTATACATGTTCTGAGTTTTTGTGAACTTTCAATAGTGTAGATCATATACAGTCACTAGGATGTCAATCGGCCCCATTTAATTCAGAGCAATATCCCCGCTCAACTTTCTTGTTGGGAACCAACATGCTTGCTGGGACACCTAATCAGATAACTCACGAAGACGCAACATTTCTTATTTCAGCACTTAAAAATCATAGAAAAGATAGAGGACTTTATTGTGTCAAGTTCTTGACATTTCTAGACTTTAATGGGCTAAAAAAGCCAGTTTATCCTCAACTCAGAAGTCAATTTTTATAATGGGGAGCCAACTCCAAGATGGTCAGGACTGCCCCCCACCGCCCCCATTCCATTCCCCATTTTATAGAAGAAAATATCAGCCGGAGTCAATTTTGATGTATACTGCTTTAAAGGTGTCAACTTTCTCAGTTTGGAGATCCTGCCAAACTGTCTACCTTTCCACTTGGCTGGTGTAGCGATGTCATCACTGAGAATTGTCCCCGAGCAGCTCCATATGCAACAGCTGGAGGGTGCACTTTGAAACCTGCCTCAGCACCAAAGAAAGAATGAACTTGCATTTATATAGCACCTTTCACAACCTCAGGACATCCCAAAGCCCTTCACAACAATGAAGTACTTTTTGAAGTGGAGTCACCGTTGTAATTTAGGGAAACGCCACAGCCAATTTATGCACAGCAAGGTTCCACAAACAGCAATGATATAAATGGCCAGATAATCTGTTTTAGTGATGTTGGCTGCAGGACAAATGTTGGCCAGGACACCAAAAGAACTCCCCTGCTCTTCTGCGAAAAGTGTCATGGTATCTTTTACATCCACCTGTGGTTTAATGTCTCAATGAAAGACGGCACCTCAGTCAGTGCAGCACTCCCTCAGTAATGCAGTGAAATGTCAGCCTACATGATGTGCTCAAGTCTCTGGAGCATAGCTTGAACCCACGACCTTCTGACTCAGAGGCGAGAGTGCTACCACTGAGCCACGGCTGACACCTAAGCTCAATACCAACCCTTGGCAGTCCACACTGTAAGCGGAGAAATTCAGTAGCGGAGTTGTCCAGGTCCTGTTGCAGGTTGTCATGGGATGCTTCATTAATGGAGGAGTTATGAATGGAGCTAAACACTCTGGAGCCACCAGTCAATAGCCCCATTCCTAACTTTATGACAGAGGGATGGTCACTGACGAAGCAGCTAAAGATAGTAAGGTCAATGATACTACCCTGAGGTGCTACTGTAACAATGTCCCGGGGCTGTGATGATTGACCAACAACCACAACCTTTGTGTCGCGTATGCCTCCAGCTACTGCAGGGATTCCCCTTCACCCCATAGGCCTCAGTTTTTCTAGAGTTCCTTGGTCATGCTAGGGTGAATGCTGCCTTGATCAAGGGCAGCTACTCTTCCCCTCTCAACATTCAGTTCTTGCACCTATGTCTGGATCAAAGCTGTAATGAAGTCTGGAGCAGAGTAGTTCTTGGGGAAAATCCAGTGGGAGAGGACAAAAAATAAAGCATAACTATTAAAACTCTTACGTAGGTGCACCTGCAATCAAGTAACACTTACTTCCTTTAACACTTTCCAGTTGGTCTATTTCCATCATGCCTATCTGTCACGATTAAAATTACCTATTCATTTTACTTACCTTTAATTGATTCTCAAAGAGTGGCCCCCAGCTGCGGGGAAAACTAAATTATATTTAAAATAAATGTCCTGCTGCATTTATTTTAAATCTCCTGTGGATTCGCTGTTTTATAAAAAGTGATACAAACAGGTCATCACAGTCACTAATTTACAGTGAATGAATAAGTCAAATTTAATTTTTATTAATGCAATTGTGGGATTTTTACTGATGCTTTGGGGGTTGAATTCCACAACTTTGCTGACTATTTTGTAAAAACTATACGTGAACGGTCTTTATTTTATATATATTCTTTCACTGATTTATTTAATCTTCATCCCTTTCCATTTTAAAAGCTGAGAATACAAGATGGCATGCAAGATGCACCAGTTGGAGATAAATGCCTGGTATTCAGCAGTAACGGGGAGGAAGAATGGGGCTTATTTGCACTTGAAAGCAGTTCTTGGCTTTAGTAAGCATTGGGGATGGCCCTGGTGTTTGGCCCAAGTGGGGGGGGGGGCCGGGGAGAGAGAGAGAGGGCGGTCACGTAGTTCGACACTACTGCAGTGGGGTCCTTTCACCTAACATTACTGTGGAGATCAAACCTGGGGTTTTGACATAACTGCAGGTGGTGTACTTGAGGTTTGGCATATCTGGGATAGAAGGCACGGCATGGCTCACTGATGGCTTCAGGCACCCGTCAGCAGTGCCTGGTGGGGTGGGGTGCGGAGGCTTGGGCCCGACAGGGCTGGGTGGAGAGGATCCCATCTCTGGCAGCACTGGTTTTCAACTTTCTAAGGAATCTCTCCAACAACTGAATTTGTTCAGTGATTGGTTTAGTGATTAGTTTTGTCTCCCTCTGCTCCTCCCTCTCTATGATGAAAAGTAAACATTCTAATTGCTATCAAGAAAACACAGGTGATAATTAGAACTTTTTTATTTTTGAAGAAAAAAATCAAAATAAGATGAGGAAAGACAGTCTGTGCCTATCTGTCTGTCACTCTCTCTGAAAGCCATTACCAATTACGATGTTTACATTTTCTGACTATCAGCACAGCACAGGAGATAATTATAGACCTCCTGTTTGCTTCCAAAATGCAACTTTTTGGAAGGAAAAAAGGTGGTTCTGAAGTTACAGAACGCAAAAGCAAAGCTACAACATTTATGTAATTAGTATAGTGTGCCTTTTCTCATGCACACATGCACTCAATATCAACTTTAGCTGAATAAAGATTTGAAATTCCTCCAAAAAGCAAAATACGATAGATGCTGGAAATCTGATATTAAAAGCGTTCATCAGGTCATTGACGTGAAACGACAACCCTACCTTCCTCTCTCCACTGATGCTGCGTGACCTACTGAGTGTTTCCAGCATTTTCTGAAATTTGTCCTCTAGCTTTCCTTCAAATAACTTTGAAAAATAGGAGCTGAACACTGCTTGAAATGGAAGAAAATATTCCAGCAATTCAGCTGACTAAATGGTGCTGATGGGAACTGGCAGCATTGTACATGCTCAGACTGTACAACCTGCATTCAGCTAAGAGAGTCCAAACTCTGGCTTTTCGGAGACGTCGAGGCATTAAGTAAAAACTTTAATGAAGGTAATAAAAGACAGAAAAACAATTCATTTGGCAAATTTAAATATGTTATTGTAAAATATGCATTTATTTGATTTTTTTTCCTGAAAGCAATTTGAGTTATTTGTGGGGGGGGAACTGTGGTGCCACCTAGTGGCAAAACATGTAATTACTTCATGACAGATGATAGTTGATGTGGATAAAATAGCAAAATTGGGAAATATGGACATAGGAATTTACAATGGGAAAAGTAGGTACAAAAGAGGAGTTATTCCCGGTGTCCTGGCCCATATTTATCTCTTAAATCAACGTTACTCAACAGATTATCTGTTCATTATCACACTGCTGTTGGTGGGATCTTACTGTGCGCAAATTGGCTGCCGCGTTTCCAACATTACAACAGTGATGACACTTCAAAAGTATTTCATTGGCTGAAAAGCACTTTGGGAAGTCCTGTGGTCATGAAAGGCGCTACATAAATGCAAGTCTTTCTTCCTTTTATTAACAGTTCAGTTGAGTAAATGGTATTGATGCATCGTAGAAAGTTGTAGATACTGCACATATTTAGACTGCATAATCGGCTAATCAGCTAACAGTGTCACAGATCTGAACCCAAGTATCTAGTCCAAACTCAGGCTTTTGGGAGAGGCTGAAATACAAGCCAAACTAAAATTAATGGACACTTTTCTAGGAGAAGCTAGATGATTTGGGGGAAAATTCTGGCAATCTAAATAAATTTAGCTTAAAACAGCAATGCTTCAATTGAAGAACGCAAGGAAGTTCAGAAAAAGGCCATTTTGCCATCAAGCTCACTGTCTGTAGTTCATGTGTATCTCCCTCAATCATGGACTCATTCCCCTCATCCTAGCGACTAGGCTCTCAATATGAACTTCCTAACTGTGAATCAAACAGATCTATTAATATCTCTATAAGCCTCCAGAAACTTTTCCAAAAAAAAATTGATTTGTAGTATATTGCTGCTATAAAACAAAAGGCTCTTTAGTGTATATAGTTTAACTTAATTTAGGTTGACGTTAACAACTAACCTTCTCTACGAGCGAATTTGAGATGCTTGCAGCCTTCCACCCCCTGAACAAGTCTGCAGCTATTGGCACTGCAGTAAGAACGCTGAGACTGTTGCATTAAATGTTTGCATTAATATTTGACCAGAGAAGACTCCATTGTGATCCAATGTGAAGCAAATACAAGTGGAACATTTTAATTATATTTACTTATTTTATGTACTATAACATAATAAATTGCTAACTTCAACTCAAGACGTTTTTTGTTGTGCCTCAAGCTCCATCTATCTGTTAGAACAGCACTGGCTGAAGAAGTCTCTTATTTATACAAATGATGAGGTTTTCAGACTGATGTTTTTCCTGACATTGCTCCCACACCCAAACTATTCTCTTGGGTCTTCGCATGGAAAGAAGGAAACAGTCAACATCAGGTCAGCTAATGTAATATTCATGGACAATAGTACATGTTGAAGACTGTTGGGATTTTGTCTAGCACTATACTGTGGATGGGTCCAAATGACTAAACATCAATCTCATTTGTGCATGAGTAGAGTTCTGATTATAGTCAATGAAGACCATCTTCCGAGGAACCAGGTCAGAGTTGCTCCTAATTTCTTTACCTTTCTCCGATTTAGCAATTGTCTCGCTCTCCAGAATAAACTCTCTATAAAGCTATGCATTTATTCTTTATTAGAATTGAACAGTAAGAAATATCTGTGACTGTGATGCAAAACTAAAATTGCAAATTAATTACAAAAATCCAATTAAATAAGTATGACTATGATATTTTATAGTAATCCACTTCTCTGATAAAGAAGTGAAGATTACCATAAATTAAGAGCGGATACTGCAGCCAGTGTGTTGCGACAAGTCAGGCCAGACCCCATCTCCAGTTAGAAGTACAAAAATTGTGTCAATATTCACAGCCATTTGCTGAGTAACCCAACTGCTGCTGAATTGTCAGCCTTGGTTCTGCAAGGTAGGAGCACAAAAGATTTTCACTTGTGTCCCTGCAGTATGGCAAGTTGTTAGTGACCTCTGCTGGTTGAAACACAAATCTACAGGGCCAGCACAATGTATAGTATTGGAAAGTAGAACCAGAAGCCGCAACATAAATGGTGGCTTTATGAGTACTTAAATCACAAAGCACAAGGGTTGCAAGATTGATCTACCAGAACATTCTTTTGCATTTGTGAAGTAATAATCATTTTTTAGTATCCTTAAGCTATATCACCAAGTTTGAAAATCATAGAATGATACAGCACAGAAGGAGGCCATTCGGCCCATCATGCCTGTGCCAGCTCTTTGAAAGAGCTGTCCAATTAGTCCCACTCCCCTTCTCTTTCCCCATAGGCCTGCAAATGTTTCCTTTTCAAGTATTTGTCCCTCCTGAAAGTTATTATTGAATCTCCTTCCACCATCCTTTCAGGCAGTGCATTCCAGATCACAACAACTCACTGCGTAAAAAATTTCCCTCATGTCGCCTCTGGTTCTTTTGCTAATTACCTTAAATCTATGTCTTCTGATTACCAACCCTTCTGCCACTGGAAACAGTTTCTCTTTATTTACTCAATCTAAACCGTTCACGATATATCAAATCTCCCCTTAACCTTCTCTGCTTTAAGGAAAACAAACCCAGTTTCTCTAGTCTCTCCACGTAACTGAAGTCTTTCACCCTTGGGACCATTCTAGTAAATCTCCTCTGCACCCTCTCTAAGGCCGCGACATCCTTCCTAAAGTGTGGTGCCCAGAATTGGACACAATGGCCCAAAAATTCGGCCCTTCCCGGGTGAGTACGCGCTCTGTACTCACCCGTATTCAAACCCAAAGTGCCGGTTTCCTGCATGCACTGCGTGTGCGCGGGAAACCGGCACTTCCGGTATGGCGAAGGGGGCGGTTCCTAGGTGAACCGCGTGCGCACTAGAGGCTGCGCGGACGCAGCACACTTAGGTTTTTTTTCAGGTTTCAACGCGAGGGTAAGTATGGAAGATTATACACATGTAAAAAGGAGGCGTAAGACCCCTTTTGAACAAGGTAAGTAGTTAATTAAGTATAATTTTTAATTTTTTTCAACAGGTTTATCTTTTTTAGAGACTTTAAAGAAATGTAAGTTTATTTTTATAACTTTTTTTAAAAAAATTTAATTTTTTCAAAAATTTAAATTTTTGTTTAAAGTGGTTAATTTATTTAACTATAGTTATTTTATTAATGTGATGGTTTTTAAAAAAAATTTATTTGAGGTTTAGCTGTTCTTTTGGGGTCTCTTTCAATTCACAGATTTGACAAGTCTCCTGTCAAATCTATGAATGAAAGATAGTCTGCTGCCATTGGCTCTCCATGGCCCACGTGATCCCAGAGGTCGCATCGCACTAACTGCGCCCCTGGGACACGCACACACTGCGCGCCGGCACTAGGGAGAGGCCCAGGACCCGAAGTTCCTGTGGGCCCAAAACACAACGGCCGGCGCGGAGTGTGATATCGCGCGCGATCCTTACCCCCGCGGCGATCCTTACCCCTCCGGCAAGCCTCCGAGTCAAATTTCTGGGCCAAGATCACAGAGCTGGGGCCTAACCAGTGTTTTATAAAGGTTTAGCATAACCTCCTTGCATTTGTACTCCATGCCTCTATTTATAAAGCCAAGGATCCTGTATGCCTTTTTAACAGCCTTCTCAACTTGTCCTGCCACCTTCAAAGACTTGTGCACGTACACCCCCAGGTCTGTTTCTGCACGCACTTCATAATTTCGACATTTTCTACAACTCTTTCCCCCACACCCGAATCCTCCCATTATGTGGCTGCACTATTTGAATCACTACTGCAGTCATCAATACGGAGATCATCCAACAATATATGCCTAACAAATTGAATCTCCCCTCCCCCACTCGTCATAGAACACCAAATTGCCTGCAGCACTCCATCTAGTGATAGGAATGGACATTGATAAGGAAACTATTAAGTGACAGAAATCTCTACCACTTGGAAGTACGTTTGACAAAATTTACAAAATATAATTTTGATAAAACAATGCACTGCTCCAGTATAAGCAGAGTGCTTCTTCCATCTCTGTGCACAGTTTTGGTCTCCTTATCGGAGGAGGGACGTACTTTCCCTAGAGGCGGTGCAACGAAGGTTCACTAGATTAATCCCTGCGATGAGAAGGTTGTCCTATGAGGAGAAATTGAGCCTATACTCTCTGGAGTTCAGAAGAATGAGAGGTGAGCTCATTGAAACATACAAGATTCTGAGGGGGATTGACAGGATAGATGCTGAGAGGTTCTTTCCCCTGACTGGAGAGCCTAGAACCAGGGGGCATAGTCTCAGGATAAGGGGTCAGCCATTTAAGACTGAGGAGGAGACATTTCTTCACTCAAGAGGGTTGTGAATCTTTGGCATTCTCTACCCCAAAGGGCTGTGAATGCAGAGTAGTTAAGTATATTAAAGGCTGAGATAGATAGATTTTTTGGACTCTAGGGGAAATCAAGGGATATGGGGATCGGGTGGGAAAGTGGAGTTGAGGTCGAAGGTCAGCCATGATCTTACTGAATGGCGGAGCAGGCTCGAGGGGCTATATGGCCGACTCCTGCTTCTAATTCTTATCTCAGCATTTTGGTAATATGTCTCAATTATAAAAGTAAATTTCTGCTGTCAATGAAAACTTCAGTACGTACGTTATTTCCAAACACACTAATAATTAAATAAACCAGCTAATCTTCCATGATGTTGCTCATGCGGAGTCAGAGGATGTGCTAAAGTGTAAATGTCTTAAGTGTGATAGGAAGCAAGTGTGACAGAGGAAGTGCGTGCTATACAGTAGACTTTTAATATCTTACAGAATACAATTTATATCAGAAGAATGAATTGACCTGATTACTCGCCTGAATTAGCGGTGGTCAAAATTGCAAGTGTGCTATAAAATTATATCCTACCATTCTTCATTAGGTATTCTATTTATAGCATAGCTGAAGCAAAAAAGTTAAAGAGGTAGCTGCAAATTTGACACTTCTCAATTATGTCCATATCCCAATAAAAACTGCTCAAGTCCTTTTGAAATGCATCCAATAACTTTGGCCCCCTACATTCTCTGAGGCCTGGGGCTTGGGTTTGCTCCTTCATTGGAGCTTGCATTCTTCCATTAGACATTGGGTTCTGTTATTTTTCGGGGCTCCACATGTTCACTTTCCCTGCTCAGTCTCCCACTCTTAGCGACTTATTTCTGCGAAAGGATTACATCTACTTTCGCTCCTGCTACAGCCCTTTATTTTGCTCCCACTGTGATGCAACGGCCGTGACTCCAGCCACAAAATGTGACAAATATTTCATTGTTGTATAAATTAATCACCCTAATCCTTTAGTTATTGAATAGTTACTTACACAGAAGTAGTAAACCTCCCATCAACGAAATGCAGGAATATAAATAAGGAAGATAAAATTCCCAAAGATCTGCAGGAGGAAAAAAACAGGGAAAATATGCTTTTAGTAAAATGCAGCTCAATTGTTCCTTTAAATAGAAAAAAATGCTAGTTAAATTATAAGCATTCTGGAAATACAATAAGCACCGACCATGATAAAATTAAAGAAAAAAAATGAAAGACTTGCATTTATACCTTTCACCACCTCAGGACGTCCCAAAGTGCTTTACAGCCAATGAAGTACTTTTTGGAGTGCAGTCACTGTTGTAATGTAGGAAACGCGGCAGCCAATTTGCGCACAGCAAGCTCCCACAAACAGCAATGTGATAATGACCAGATAATCTGTTTTTGTTATGTTGATGGAGGGATAAATATTGGCCAGGACACCGGGGATAACTCCCCTCCTCTTCTTCGAAATAGTGTCGTGGGATCTTTTACGTCCACTTGAGAGAGCAGACGGGGCCTCGGTTTAACGTCTCATCCGAAAGACGGGGTGAATATGAATAAAGTCAAACTAAAAGTATCTATAATGGCAGAAACAAAATAAGTGAGTGAGCAAATTGTTACAAACTTTTACTGGAAATTCACCCCCTTTCCCCAGACTGATTTTTTTTTAGAATATTTAGAGGAAACAAAAATATATTATTCCACTAGAATTTTAAAACCAAGCATCATAATACAGTTCCCAAAAGAAACAATATTGTATATATTGATTTATTTTCTCGTAATTATCTTCATAAACATGAGAAAAATAGGTATCATTAATCTTTCAATGAGAGTTTAACATTTATCAACTGCAGGGAGTATCTTTGCGATCAGTGTTCACCATAGCACATACCACTTGCAACAGAAATGCAAATAACTGGGTAACTGTACCTCCCAAATTCATAACACATGCTAGTAAAAACTTAATGAATACGTTGGAGTTACTTCAGGACAGTAATCTGATTTTGGAGTTCATGAGTCATAAGCCACACTAACTTTGTTTTTGCTTTTTACAATGGCATCGGAATTCCTGAATGAGATTACTGCTTTGTAATCACTCTCATGATGGAGCAGAGGCTGAACAACAAGAGGAACCTGGTGTCAAAGGATCAGAGGGTACATGTGGAGAGGCATGGCATGTGTCAATATTGTTTCCTATTTAATAATGTGGACAACTCACTTTCTAAAAGATTATGTGCCATATGACATATTGCAAGAAAGAACTTGCATTTATAGAGCACTTTCACATCGAGATGCACTGATAACTTTTGAAGCATAGATCTGCGGTAATGTTGGCAAAGGTCCCACAAACAACATATTCACGCAAACAGGAATGAGATAAATGACCTGATAATCTGTTATCATACTGCTTATGGCCTCCATATATGTATAGAAATCATACAATATACCATTCTATAGATATTTTTAAGCATAACAGGGATCCATTTAATTGTTTAATAAAGCAATCTTCTGATTCAATATAAACAGTCCATTTCTTCTACCCTACTTTCAAAACTCGTCGTGGCCTTATCCCACCCTGCATCAGCAATCACCACCACCTACTCCTTGTTGACCACCCCTTCCCAACGATGGGCATTCTCTCTGTCACTACACCCGGTGCTCTGGAATTCCCTCCCTAGAATACTCTACTTTGTCACTTTCTTCCCGGCTTTCAAACACCTTTCCAAACCACCCCCCACCCCCTTCAACCATGCCTTTGCTCCCCTCCCAACCTTTTCTGTCCTGCGCAGCGTCCAACATTTTCCTGCTCAATGGAATGTGCTTTAGGATGTATTCCTGTACATGAGGAGTGCTACAGAAATTTAAGTATGTCTCAAACATTAGTAACATGCCTTAGTAAGAGAACCAGCAATAGTAAATGTCTATGGTCACTGAAGACCTCAGTAAGACACTATACAAAAATAATCGAGAGCCATCCTTTGTTTCTTAACCTGTCCCATTACCATCTCCTTTTGCCTCGAATATCTCTTAATGTCTCTTAATCTCTCCTGCCTTCTATCCTATCACAGACCTTCCCTTTTGTTCTTTCATCCCCTCCCCCCTTTCCCAGTCCCTGCACTTGCTTAAAAATCTGTTCCATTTCCTGCTTTTTTCCAGCTCTGACGAAAGGTCATCAACCTGAAACATTAACTCTGTTACTCTCTTCACAGATGCTGCCTGACTTGCTGAGTATCCCCGGCATTTTCTGTTTATATTATACAAAAATAATGATTGTTTCCGATTTCTGAAATTCTCTTCAAAATGCAATACATCAGGATATGGAAAACAAGTATACATTAAATAGGAAGTTGGGCTGAATTATGGAATACTTAATTGATTTGACCGAATAAGTGCAAGTGTAGTTTTGTAGTATCTGCAAATGCTGTGACCCAAAAACAATTAAAGGATTTCATAAATAAACTTTGAATATCTGCTATTCCACGTACAGTTTTATAGTGCAGTTATACTGCACATCCTGCACCAACAATACATGGTATATGCATTGTACCAACACAAGAGTAATACTACTTCAGCTTCTGGGTACCAAACTGGTGAGCAACTTGAATTTTCTGGTTGCAGCTTCTCACCCATTCCTGTGTAACTGTAACCAATTCCACTAGAGGGTGCGGAATTCTTAAAGTGCATCCAGGAGAGCTTTTTGAGCCAGCATGTAGAAAGTCCTACGAGAGAGGGGGCGGTACTGGACCTAATTCTAGGGAATGTAGCCGGGCAAGTGGTAGAAGTGTCAGTGGGAGAGCATTTTGGTGACAGTGACCATAATTCTGAGAGATTTAAGGTAGTCATGGAAAAGGACAAAGATGGACCGGAAATAAAGGTTCTAAATTGGGGGAAGGCCGATTTTAATATGACAAGGCAGGATCTGGCCAAAGTGGACTGGTATCAGCTACTTGTAGGAAAATCCACATCAGAGCAGTGGGAGTCTTTCAGAAAGGAAATAGAGAGTAAAAAGGCAACATGTTCCCGTAAAGGTCAAGGGTGGGACCAACAAGCCCAGGGAACCCTGGATGTCAAGGGATATACGAGAATGGAGTAGGAAAAAAAGGGAGGCTTTTGGCAGATACAAAGGACTAAAAACAGTGGAAGCCCTAGAGGAGTATCGAAAGTGCAGGGGGGTACTTAAAAAAGAAATTAGGAGAGCGAAGAGGGGGCATGAAATAACACTGGCGGGCAAAATAAAGGAAAATCCCAGGGTGTTTTATAAGTATATTAAGGGCAAGAGGATAACCAGGGAAAGAGTAGGGCCCATTAGGGACCAAAGTGGCAAGCGGTGTGTAGAGCCAGAAGATGTAGGTGGGGTTTTAAATGAATATTTTGCATCTGTGTTCACTATGGAGAAGGACGATGTAGGCATAGAAATCAGACAGGGGGATTGTGATATACTTGAACAAATTAGTATTGAGAGGGAGGTACTAGCGGTTTTAAAAGTGGATAAACCCCCAGGCCCAGATGAGATGTATCCCAGGCTGCTGTGTGAGGCAAGGGAGGAGATTGCAGGGGCTCTGACACAAATTTTCAGAACCTCTCTGGCCACAGGGGAGGTGCCAGAGGACTGGAGAACAGCTAACGTAGTACCATTATTCAAGAAGGGTAGTAGGGATAAACCAGGGAATTACAGGTCAGTGAGCCTAACGTCAGTGGTAGGGAAATTATTGGAAAAAATTCTGAGGGACAGAATTAGTCTCCACTTGGAGAGGCAAGGATTAATCAAGGATAGTCAGCATGGCTTTCAGGGGGAGATCATGTCTGACCAATTTGATTGAATTTTGAGAGGGGGTGACTAGGTGTGTGGATGAGGGTAGTGCAGTTGATGTGGTCTACATGGACTTCAGTAAGGCTTTTGACAAAGTCCCACATGGGAGACTGGTCAAGAAGGTAAGAGCCCATGGGATTCAGGGCAACTTGGCACATTGGATCCAAAATTGGCTTTGTGGCAGGAGGCAGAGGGTGATGGTCGAAGGTTGTTTTTGTGACTGGAAGCCTGTGTCCAGTGGTGTACCGCAGGGATCGGTGCTGGGTCCTTTGCTGTTTGTAGTGTACATTAATGATTTAGATATGAATGTAGGAGGTATGATCAGTAAATTCGCAGATGACACAAAAATTGGTGGGGTGGTAAATAGCGAGGAGGGAAGCCGCAGGCTACAGGACGATATAGACGGGTTGGTCAGATGGGCAGAACAGTGGCAAATGGAATTTAACCCTGAAAAGTGTGAGGTGAGGCATTTTGGGAGGACTAACAAGGCAAGGGAATACACAATGAATGGTAGGACCCTAGGAAGGACAGAGGATCAGAGGGACCTTGGTGTGCATGTACATAGATCCCTGAAGACAGCAGGACAGGTACATAAAGGTGGTTAAAAAGGCATATGGGATACTTATATTCTATGCCTCGGTTAATGAAGGCAAGAGCAGGGAGGTTATGGTGGAGCTGTACAAAACGCTAGTTAGGCCACAGCTGGAATACTGTGTGCAGTTTTGGTCGCCACACTGTAGGAAGGATGTGATTGCATTGGATAGGGTGCAGAGGAGATTCACCAGGATGTTACTTGGGCTGCAGCGCTTCAGCTATGAAGAGAGACTGGACAGGCTGGGGTTGTTTTCCTTAGAGCAGAGAAGGCTGAGGGGGGACCTGATTGAGGTGTACAAAATTATGAGGGGCATAGATAGGGTAGATAGAAAGGAACTTTTCCCTTTAGTACAGGGGTCAATAACCAGGGGGCATAGTTTCAAGGTAAGGGGCAGGAGGTTTAGAGGGGATTTGAGGAAAAACTTTTTCACCCAGAGGGTGGTTGGAATCTGGAACTCACTGCCTGAAAGGGTGGTAGAGGCAGGAACCCTCACAACATTCAAGAAGCATTTAGATGAGCACTTGAAACGCCATAGCATACAAGGCTACGGACCAAGTGCTGGAAAATGGGATTAGAATAGACAGGGCTTGATGGCCGGCGCAGACACGATGGGCCGAAGGGTCTCTTTCTGTGCTGTATAACTCTATGACTCTTCAGGCAGTCCCGTGATCTGTCTTTAAAAAGTTTGCTTTTAAAAAGTTTGGGGGGGGCGGGGGGGGGGGGGGGGGGGGGGCAGAGAGGGGTGGAGGGAGAATAAAATCCAAAACATAGCCTAACTGCGTTTTCAAAACATCAAAATTTGTAATCGTTTTCCAGGTCACTTACCATACAAAGATTCCATGCTGGCAGCATCGTTATCAATCAGGGCAGAAGCCACCCAGACTATTCCCAAAATAAGCAGTCCAAGGAGAATAAGCATGACTAAAGTCTCCAGAATTCGTGCTTTAATTCCCTAAAAAAAAAGTAAATGGAAACAGCATACTGAAATTTTACTGCAGTTTACATGGCTGAAAAAAGGAACTGTACAAAACTAATAACCTGTTTTGACAAATGTGGAAGACTTGGAAGCCACAAGCTTTTTAGTTAAGAATTGTATAATGATGATACCATATGTGCACTCAGCAAGCACATGAAACATGCTGAGCAAGACTATAACACAGAGCAAGACCCAACCACAGCATCATCGATACAAGATTTAAAACTATAACTTGATCTATGTCTATGGTGTTCATGAGGTGCTGGCATTCTATATTCAAGAACGAACAATGGAAATGTAATGGGACCATGCCATTTTAAATTTCATGTGAACAGTAAATAGGAGTCAAACACAGAACACGGTCCAATCACAACAATGCACAAATTCAGTGAATGGAAAGTGGGCAGTATTTCAATCTAATGAGTACCTCGCCATTACAAAGACATGTGCTGTCCCTCATCGCCTACTTCACAGAACAGCCACTGGGTATTATTGGCAGAAATTAATGACGTTGAAGTTTTCAGCCTAAGTAGCTCTAGCGCTCATCTCCATAGTAGCCTTTTTATTTAATTTTTTTTTAATAAAATTGTCTCCATATCACAGTTGAGGACTCCTTTGCCATTTTCCCCCCATAAAAAAGATTTGGACGTGAGCTATATTAAAACTTTTTTTTTTTTTTTTTAAGTATAAGCTTGCCTAAAAGGGGTTAGCATCCCAAGAAAGTCCCAGGCTGCATTGTGGATCAGTCGGCAGACGAAAGGTAATTAGTGCAGGATGGGCAGTTGTTTTGCACAGATCCCAAACAACGTTAGCAATGTCTGACCCTTCAGGAAGATATCTAGCACATCAGTGTTGAAAAACTCTTTTGATCTCTACTAGTCTTTGAAGAAAGGCTTAAAACTACTAAAAAGCAACAGGAATATTTCAGCATATGGGATCTCAAATCCATTCTCACCCTCCAATTCCAGCACCATATATACCAGAACATTCATCATCAACACTTAGATGACTGGACTGAATTTCTGACGCAATTAGTTTTACAATTTTCACATCAGCCCTTCTGTCAGTTAACCATATTTTAAATGAGAAAGTTACATCCTAAAGCCTATTCTAGAAATCATGTGAGGAAACAAACTAATGGAAGCAGGAGTGGTGTCAGTACAAACTGGCTGATTTGGCTTTAGGAAGTACTAAAATGGTAAACTCACTCAGAGGCCACAGAATGGCTGCTGTGGGAAGTGGAAAATATTACACTGCTGCAGTAGAAGGTGCTCTTCTGCGATTGGGATTACAGCAGATCCATCAGGTTCTTTAAAGTCAGATTTTATTGCCAATTTTAAAACCCAGGATGTTTTTTGTATTGCCAATTTTAAAACCCAGGATGTATTCTATACTGCCAATTTTAAAACCCAGCATGTTTTTTGTATTGCCAATTTTAAAACCCAGGATGTTTTATAGATTTTTCCAGATTTTATTTTTAGTGCCAAAAAATGTGTAAAAAGTTTAAATTTTGAACAATGCTAAAACTCAACAAGCAAGAAACCTAATAGAAGTTATAGCCAAGCTAAATGGCGAGCCACAATTATTTACATTGTTCACAGACTAGATTTTTATGGGGCTCACGCTTAAACACCAGATAGTTCTTAGATTAAAAGTGAAGATGAGTAACCTATGTTTACTGTTGTGGTCAATGACATTTATCTGCCAGTATGGTGGTGGGATAATAAAAATAGGTGACAATTGTGGATAGGCAAACAGTTGTCATCTTGCTTTTAGTAAACAATGCCTTGGTGTGTGACCCGAGTCAACGTTTAATTAATTACTTCAATCTTTAGGAAACCATCAGTATGGAAACGGTCAAGGCACTGCTGCCCTTGCTCCATACCTAACGAGGAATGAAAGACTGATCTTTGCTTTAGTATGAAGAACATAGTCATTACAGCAGTACCTAATGATGATCCAAGGTCTTCAAGAAAAAATTCCTAACTGCACTGCCTTACCTTATTTTCCCGCTGAAAATAGAGTACAAAGATGTGTGTGTCACATCCATGATGTAAGCATGGCACACAGAGCAGCGTGCATGCTGACATCACGGATGTGATGCACTTGCAACTTTGGATCAATTTTTGGTACAAGAGAGTGAAATTGGAGGGGTATTTCTCCAATTTGGGAGTAATCTTTCTTAAAACCAATTCATACCCTGGAAAAAAAAAAAATCCAGGAACTTCAGTGTGAATTGGTAAAATGATTCCTACAGATTCACTTTGTTGGGTAGGGTTGCCAACCCACCAGGATCGTTCTGGAGTCTCCAGGAATTAAAGATTAGTCTGCAGGGCACTGCTCCAAGCGACCCGGGAGGGGCACTGCTCCAAGCGACCCGGGAGGGGCACTGCTCCAAGCGACCCGGGAGGAAATTCAGTGGCATTAAAAGTTTTTCTCTTTTTCATTTTCTTTGAACATTTTCATTTATTAGATAGGAAAAAAAAGGGTGTTTCACCAACAGTCAAGAATCAACCAGTTGGGTAAGAAAGTCTGTTCGTTTTCCAATTGGCATGGGAAGGTGGTGTGTCGCAAGGATAGACATGGCCAACCAATGGAGCGCGCTTCGGGGTAGGGCAGTTAGAGGAGGTCGGTCATGTGATTTGTATAGCTGTAGCATGACTTCTACCTCCTTGTATTCTAGTCCTGCAGATAAAAAGACCAGCATTCCATTCGCCTTTTTGATTATTTTCTGTCCATGACATTTTAATGATCTATGTACACGGACCCCATAGTCTCTTTGGACCTCCACGGTTTCTAGCTTTTCGCCATTTAGAAGGTACTCTGATCTATCATTTTTTGGATCTCAAGTTATGTAAAGGCAAAACTAGATTAGATATTAGGAGCTGGTACTTTTCTGAGAGAATAGCAGACCTGTGGAGTGGGCTGCCAGCTCACACGGTGAATGCTGATTTTGTCAATTCATTCAAGCCAGAGCTGGACCTACTTCTGGCTGGGGCAAAAGAGCACCTCGTACAAGAGGTAAGTAATGTAACTAATCAGGGCCTGAGTAGCCTTCTGGACTAATTTCAATCGTCCAAGGGGTTCGGAGGGGAATTTTCCAGATTTTTTCCTCCTAATTGGCCTGGGTTTTTAATCTAGCATTTCGTCACTCCCAGGAGATTACATGGCTTCCGGGTGGACAGTGTATATATTGCAATGCATAAGACATTAAAATTGTGTGGGACAGGATGGATGGACCAGTAGGTCTTTTCCTGTCCATCATTTTTCATATGTTCTGATGTATATTTGAAATACTATTTACCTACCAATTTACACATTTTTCTCAAGATGCAAGTAACTTTGTTCTTCCCTTCCAAAACTTCCTATTCCCGTCATAAAATATTTATTTTTATGCTCCATCTTCCATGGTGAATTTTCAGTATTTGTTAAAGTGCAATATTTTAATTTATTTATACCTCCTTTCCAAAAGTCTTGCTCTTTTTTCTGTTATTTATGTTATGCCAAGTTATTTATATTATGCCAAAATATATTTTTCCCTTTTCATTACTATGGCACATTAGCTGTACTTAGCGTAGTATTGCCAAAGCAAGTTTTTCCTCCATTGTCTAGTCTCCATTGACAATAAAATGTTATGTTTTAGGGATGATACTTGTGAGGTGCAACAGCTCAGAGGCCACACATTAGGTGTGACACTTTTGAAAGGTGTATCACTATGGACACAGGCTAAAATACAAAACTTCAGATGTATAGAATGCATGAGAAAATGTTTTTTCTTCCAGGGTTAAGAATGCAATCTCTCCCACTGGTGCTCATGAAAAATACGTACTTTGACAGATACTCATTTGCTAAATATCAACATATAAAATGAAAGCTGCCGTTACTTAATGCACTTCAAATCTCAGAAGTGATTTACATTCATTTATAGTCTGTTTGCATAAAATAGACAAGCTGGTTTCAACTTTCAAACTAACATTAAGGAAACACTAAATAGTAGAAGTCAGGCATGGTTAGTATTGGTTTCACTGTATGTCAAAATTAATTTGGACATGCACCTCAGTCCAGAACACCAAGATATACAGAAAATTACTAATCCATAACTTGAGAATGATGTGAATAAAGTTGACATGACTCAACAAAATGAGGAATTGTCAATGAAACATAAGCAGCTTGAAAATGTTGAGCAATGCAGTTTGTTCCACTAATACAGATAACACTCAAATGACTGTATACAATAGCTCTAAAACAAGTGCTAATAATATTGTCAAAAACCATCAATGTCATTCAATTAAATACTCTCATTCTCAAAACCAGCCTGTCTTCAGCACATTATTTCCTCTGATTTATAGACCCTCAGAGACACGGCTGACTGTAAATTACTCAAAGTGGAGAGAGAGCTTTTACTGCCACCATTAATCAGCCACAGATAAACACACAGGAGTAAAACTCAGCCAACTGCCCAGCTCTCCATTAACTGCTGTAATCTGGAGTTGGAAGGTCCCAAGAGGAAGCCTCCTATCAGTTCATCGCTCACATGTACTTTAGTTAAAGACACACCAGATGTCAAGCTTACTTATTAGTCTATCCTTCAACCAAAGCAGTGTTGCACTGTGTCAAAGATGAAAAGCAGACTGCTACTGTTCATAATAAAACATTAGGACAGTGAATGACACTTTGATGACATATTTCCTAATGAAGCTTTCACACAAAAAAGTTAAATCTCTTTTACTTTAACAATATGATCAACTAATACAAAACCACAGTTATGTGCATAGTGAATACAAATGAGCTTGGAAAAAAAGGGGGGAAGCAGGCTGTCAGCAACTGATCTGAACTGCAAGTGGCACTTTGTTAACAATACACTATTGATGACCCCATAATAGTCTGCTTTTGTAATAATCAAAGCAAAAGAAAATGCAACGTGACTAAAATTAACCTTGGACAGATTTTACATTCAAGTTGAAATTTAATGAGAATCACGATTGCAATCAATACCTTTTGTTGCTGATTGTTTAAAATCTATTGCTTGAAAGACCTATGAAACAAAATAATCTTGAACTGAAACAGCGAAGGCAATTGGCAGTGTTAAGTCAGCCAATCCATATAAAAGCTAATGTAGACATTACATCTTGATGCAGATTTTAATCACCTGAAAACGTGGAGGTGCGAAATAACAGGGGTTTTTTTTAAACTGAGTGGCTGAAAATTGTGGTTGTAATCGAGACAAAGTGGCATTTCAGTATGCCATGCTACTATGCAATTTAATGCATTATAGATAGACAATTGTCTTAAGAAACCTAGTAAAGGGCAACGGTCCACAGTGCAATACACAGGTAAACCAGGAAGTAGTGGCTAGGTGATGCAAAGCTTGCATTTTAAATGCAGGAGGAGAGAAAAAGAGTTCCACAATTTTGAAGTCCTGAGTCTTCATCGATCTTCAGTTTTGGTCATTTCCTTTCAATGCCAGAGAAATGCACTGGCTGCGTACCTCTCCTCTTGCGTTGAGTCCGTGCCCAGGTAGCCTTGGAGAGGGACAGGGAACATGCGGTGTTTGGGGCCTTCCGCGATCAGTGGGCACCACAAGGCATAGACTATTTTATCGACACCGATAATAACATTACGATTGAAATTAGGAGTAGCTGGTAGCTGGAGCCAAGTGGAAATTAGGAGTTTATTTTAGTTTAATTGGATTTTACGTTTAATTTCAATAATGGTGCCTCCTCAGTTTGAGGGGGCACGACTGCAGTTGCCTTTCTGCTCGTGACACTGGGGCAACCCAGTGTCAACTCTATTGATTTATTTAAAATGGGACCTGAAGGTGGGTGACCAAAGTTGAAAATTGTTCAATCCCGTGATAAAACCATTTATTAGAATTAAAATTATAATATGCAAAATTATAGTCAGATAGTACTTCCAATGCTGTTCAGGGTATGTCCAGGAATTGGAATCATGGCACAGATACAACACACAATGGATACAACAGGTCACACTATCCACAAAATTAATATTTAAATTACTTTAACCTGCGACACCCGAGATGCACTGGAAAATACCGCCTTAATCACATCAATTAGTCAGCAGTGCCTCCTCATTTACCAGCCCTGCTGCACCCATGTTCAGAAACATTTGCTTCGACAGTGCCACATTATCAATCAAGTCTTCACAACACACCAGAGCTCATTTAACTGTTGTGAAACAGCCCAGGCTTTTGCAAACATCATAAATCACACTTCTCACGCTCCCATTAAAAAAAAATGTATTTATATTATTGCTCTGGTCAATCTTTCGAAATTACAATCAATATTTTATTTCATTTGCATTTATACAGCGTCTTTAACGTAGAAAAGCACGCCAGGGTGCTTCGCAGGAGCGTTATCAAACAAAATTTGCCACCAAGCCACATAAGGAGATATTAGGGGAGATGAGGTAGGTTTTAAGGAGCGTCTTAAAAGGAGGAAAGAGAGAGGTAGCAAGGCAGACAGGTTTAGGGAGAGAATTCCAGAGCTTTGGGCCTCGGCAGCTGAAGGCACAAGAATATATAATCTCCAAGTACTGCTTTCAATGCAACCTCAGTATTTATTTTACAGATATATAATCCAATGTCAAAAAGTTTAAACTAGATTTGCTTCCCAGCAATAAAATCATCGACATACTGAGTGTGAACACAATTTTGAAACGACAAAGAATAACTGAGGGTAGGAAGCAGATTGTGCGGTTTAATATCAACAGATGCTCACATATTAATAAGTTCCTTTGCCATTCTTCCTTGTACATACCATTTAAAGCACATTAAATTTCACCGATAGCAGTGATACTCATAGTATAGCCCAGGGGCCATTTCCAATCCACCTTTTCACCTGCCGCAGTGTTTCTTAGCTGCAGATCCTAGCACCCTGGTGTCTCAATGAAAGCAATGAACGGTGGAATATGCTGGTAGCTGAAGCCAAGTGGTAAAATGTCACAACTTTTTCTAACCTCAGAAACTGCAAGATAATGGTAACTTTAACCCTCCCCCCCCCACCCCCCGACTTAAACTGGTACAGATATTTTATTTTAAAGAAAATACTGGAAGGATAAAGCCTTCATAGGCATTAATCTTGTAAAACACTCGCAAAGAATGCATTTGATTAACGTACAACACTCCTAAAGTATTTCTTTGCAGAAAATATTTTCACAGGATCTTACATAATTTTCACTAGTTTCACATGCTATTTGAATACTTGGTATTTATCATGTTGCTTTCATTAACTAAAGCTCCTACAAGGTCTATCAGCACTTCAACAGTGGTCTTAAAACTTGCAGAATTCTTTCATTTTTTTAAAAAATTACTGACGTTTGGAATTCCTTCAAATGTGTCCTGGGAACCAGAATACTGTAATTACTTCCACTATCGTCTATGACTCTACTAGATAATTACAGTTTTTAATTACTGGATTTACCCAAAGGGTACAAGATTTTACCCAAGTTTGTTTTTAATATATGAAAACATCCTCTACAACTGTACCATTTAAAAAGTTGCTGCTGTACTATCTACAAAGGATACTTTAAATTACATTAGCCATGTTCGGCATTAAGCTGATGTGTGCTTTATGTGAGCATTACTGAACCATAATTTAGTGAGTGCCAGTGAGCCCTCGCCACCTGTTTCCCCAAATGGGACAAAATTGCTGCAGAGTCAAAGTTGAGTCTGAGGGTAAAAGGTGTGTTCCAATTATTAACCTCATTGTCGCTAGCATAATACCTTAAGATCACAGGGCACTATATTCCAACACATGCAATGCATTGCAAGCACTCATATTCAACCATGTTGTTGCAGAGGCTGCAGTTTAGGATTTGAAGTCTTCAGTTCAAGGTGAACTGATGCATACTTCAGTTGAAACTTAATACAATCCCCATAATGTGAAAAACACTTAGTCCAGTAACAATGGACCTGGAAGAAGAGGACCAGAAACAGCAGGAAATGGCTGACTATGTAGGTGACAAGCAAGTGTGATGGTCAGGTCCCATCATCTGGCAACAAAACAAGTCTACCATACCAGGCACAACTACCTGGAAATGACAGATGTGCTTAAGGAGACTGAAGTTGAGCAGGAAAACTGTGACAGAGCTATGCCATTTCCTTTAGGAAGACCTGCAAAGAACATCTAACATCTGCACATTGGCTAAAGTGAATTTAGCCCTCATTTTTGTCATGGGAGACGTGGGAGAGGGGGGTGGGGGAAGAGAGGGAGAGAGGGGGAGAGAGAGGGAGAGG